>JAPTHN010000002.1:47834033-49034033 GCA_026936325.1 Platynereis dumerilii
CAATAAGTAAGAATAACACATAATATCCGTATTTTTACAGTAAATTATACAGCTCCTTGCATTCTTTACATTCTATGATTGATAGTTGATATAACTGTAAAATATACTTTAAATAAACTGTTTTATATATGTACATTATACCGTAATATCACTTTGTTGAATCTGCAAAATTACAGTTCAATGTACCAATCTGCATTTTACGGTTAATTGTCCTGTTCAGGTTTATTAGTACTTTTACAGTTCTTAGACCTGGAACAAAGTTGCCAGATAATTTAACTGTAAAATTTAACAGGAATTTTTTGCAGTGTAGGCCCAGATGACCCGGTAAGAGCTGGATTGAACCTCGACCCAGTGATTGGCAGCCTAGCACGCTATCACTTGACCAACCCTCCCCATTATATATCTTGCACTAAGAGGATCCCACGTGACTCTTGACTTCTCTCTATGTACAGGTCATAAGTCTTCCAGTGAGAATTTCCATCTGCTTATGAGGATGAAAGGCTGCAAACGTCATTAGGACATCAGGCCTTGTGTGCTATCAATTTTTGAGGCTTCATCTCATTAGCGGTTAGAAATTTGTGACATATAGGGAAAAAAGCCCAAAAAAAAGCCAAAGCAGTCTTCTTTAGTATGATGTGCTTTAAAATCTGTTATTGGTTATTTATTTACTATTATTACATCTTGATGATCAGTTTGGCGTAGGACGGTAAAAAACCCACTTTTTTTAAAATATCAATTCGCACAACCTCCTAATTTGTGAGGTATAGCATAAAAATAATGCAGTTCAAATTTTTGAAAATCTAGCAACTCCAAGCGGACTCCGAAAGCCCTTGAAATATCACCAAAATGGCAAATTTCCATCGATTTTGCTGATTCATGTCCATAAATATTGCCACCAACAGGCATCTTTAATTTCTTCCTATTTTACAATAAAGTTACGAGAAATGAGTCCAGGTGTTATCATCAATGATATAAATTTGCTTTAAGATTGGCAACAGGCCTACCTAGGCCCTAAAAATGCAGTTCAATTATGACCAAGAAAGACACCAATTTTTTTGCTTTTTAATGTTTACTTTCCGCTTTCACTAACGGTCAGGAATCAGGCGATAAATAATTTTGCTCACCGGAAAATCCTGTCCTTATAAAAGGATTTTCTCATTGCCAGGCAAATTGAAATCAACCTTATCCTCATGTTTCACTTCAATCTAAACACAATATTACGGTTTGCAAAATATTTGTTGTTAAAGAAAACGATTTATTATTGCGGGGTAGATATATTGCACTAATTTCGTAATTAGTGTATTTAAGGCAGGTTTTAATTACTAGTGAAACTTCATGGATTTTATAATGGTGCTGCTATAAGTGTTTCCTGTAACAATTAGCTAAATGTAGCATATAATGTGTTTGCCACCAGTAACATACTTAAGGTATCTACCCCATATTGATAGAACTCCACATATCTATAGGAGATTTTTGGAAAAAAGGTGATTTTGTCGAAAGATGATTTTGTCAAAAGGTAATTTCAGGAAAGGTGATTATTGAAAAAGGTGAAATTGACTGGCCCCCTTCTATTTAGATGCATTTATTGCTAAGCAATATCGTGAAGCATGGACTTGATTATCTCATAAATAGATGATAATTTCATTATCTGAGTAGAAATATATGCGGTTCAGCATCAAGAAAGATGATACATTAAAAGGTGAAACAGATATATTATATATATAGTAGATGGTGAGGAGACAAATATTGAGTTTATTTGGCCGAAGCAGTAACATTGGTCGAGGCCGCAATTTTGGTGCAGAATATATATTTTTTTATTTTTACCAGGTTTGTGCCTACAAGAATTGTATTTAGGGACCGGAATTTCGGCTGAGGGGGCACTAACTTTTCACACGTGTTTCAAGGGGGGGGTAATAATTTTTGACAAGATGTCCAAGGGGAGAGTAAGAAAATTTGACGAAACATATATGTAATAAAACACGCATACACTCAGTTTATTCTCGCTTTTTTACACGCAAAAGTCCGCGAATCCTTGAGAGTGACCGTCCAAGGGGCACATCTTGGACATTATATGTGTGTATTGCTTTGTATTATATGTCGAGGTGGCGGGGATACTAAAAATATGCATGAATCTCGAGGGGGGTATCATTTTTTGACTGGAAGTTCTTACAAAATTCCCATCCCCCCCTTCAATCATAAATTCTGAATGGTCCCTTACCCAAAGTGCATCTGAAGTCACCATATATATCTATCTGACATCAGGATGACGTGTGGGACGTCAGCTAAATTCTCCCTGACGTCAAATAGAGTCAGAAGCCCACAGGTTAGGGCCTATAAACTTATAAAGCATCAACAGTGTAAGTAGAACAATTGGTCAATAACGTTTTTTTGGAGGGCATTATGGGGTATTAATCAGTTATGGCCTGAGGGCAGAAATCATTAACTTAATGCCCGAGCCGCCAGGCGAGGGCATTAAATGATTTCTGCCCGAGGGCCATAACTGATTAATACCCCATAATGCCTGACAAATAAATGTTATTATCATTATTATCATTTTTGAACACAATCCATATCCAAGAAAAAAGTTAATTTTTTTTTTGGATTCATTAACCCCAACTACGTTTTCGCGTTCTCACGCTCTTGTTATTGAATGTAGAGCGAAACCGATAACATAATAGTGTTCTCCTCTTCGTGGAGATAATTATAGGCTTTTAAATTTTTCAATTCGGACCATTTTTGGCATTTTAGCCCCAAAAAATCAACAACATCGCCATGACATCACTTCTGATGACGGTACAATACACCAGGTGGCGTTTTCGCGGGCGTTAAGGTGACTCATGTACGGTAGTTTGATCATACAGATTTTTCTAAAATTTTGCACAGGTACTCTATGGGACCCATAAATTCCAAAAATGAAAAACAAAAAAATTTCACTGACTCGTTTGGTTGCCATGGTAATGGCATTTTTGGCCTGATGACTGCTTAAAAGTCATAAAATGAGTTTTTGGTTATGTACCACAGAATAAAGCATTACATGCATTTGTGACACAAAAATGTCAGAAATGTCTTCCCATGAATGTACACCAATACATTTGCCACAAATGTGAAGAAAAAGGTTAAAATACTTTTTTCTGTAAGAACTTAAAGGGCACCAACACACTAATTAATTGCAGATTTTGCATGCATCAATTTTGGCAGTTATCAAATTTTAGAAAAACAATCATACAGTTTTTTTTTTTTAATTTACAAATATCATAAACAAGTTATTGTCAAACAAATGGCAAGAAATAAAAAAAATTCACCAAGTCATTTTTTTGCTGCAGTACCATTACTGTGCCAATGTCAATTAAAAGAAATAAAGACAATTTTAGACACAGTTGACTGAAATTGACAGAGAAAATTTTTTGGATGAAGATGAGAAGCTGAAACTTTGAACTAGCATAGAGTAGATGTTACTGCATTCAATAAAAAAAATAATTATGCTTCTAGCTGCATTAGATCTCATTTAAATAGCAAATTACTGGCTGCCATGCTGTTAAATAAAAGAGATCAGAAAATGGTAACGTCACAACTTTTTCAGGGCCTGCAGCAGTTGTGACGCTATGTTGCTAGGCAACCAGGCTGCTCAGAAGTATGTTCAGTGTACCACGCTTGAGTCACCTTAACGGCCATTATTATCATTTTTGA
This sequence comes from Platynereis dumerilii, assembly GCA_026936325.1. Taxonomy (NCBI): domain Eukaryota; kingdom Metazoa; phylum Annelida; class Polychaeta; order Phyllodocida; family Nereididae; genus Platynereis; species Platynereis dumerilii. The sequence continues at coordinate 47,837,721 of JAPTHN010000002.1, forward strand.
ACACAATCCAGAGAGTTACCTTTTTGTTGGATTCATTAACGCCCGCTCCGTTTTTGCGTTCTCACGTTCTTGTTATAAAATCTAGAGCAAAATCGATAACATAACTGTATTCTCCTCTTCATGGAGATAATTTTAAGCTTTTAAATTTTTCAATTCTGACCATTTTTGGCTGTTTTAGGCCAAAACAATCAACAACATCACCATGACGTCACTTCAGATGACATCACAATACACCAGGTGGCGTTTTTCGCGGGCGTTAACGGCCATTAACGCCCGCGAACTGGGCGTTAATGGCCAGACAATGCCCTGTAAAATGATAATAATACCCCATAACGCCCGCGAACTGGGCGTTAATGGCCAGATAATGCCCTCTAAAATGATAATAATTATACAATAATATTTTTTTGTCGGGCATTACCAGGGATTAATGACTGGCAGCCTCGGGCAGTAAAATCATTAATGCCCAAGCCGAAGGCGAGGGCATTAATGATTTTACTGCCCGAGGCTGCCAGTCATTAATCCCAGTAATGCCCGACAAAAAAATATTATTTGCATTATTGTTACTATTTACTTCAAATCTGCACACCTGAGATCTTTTTTTAATGTAAAGACCTTAGGCCTAGTCATAAATCCCAGTAATGCTCGACAAAAGAATATTATTTGGATTATTGTTACTATTTACTTCAAATCTGCATACCTGAGATCTTTTTTTAATGTAATGACCTTATTCAAGACTTAGACAAGAAAAAAAAATAGATCGGTAGACTAAAAACAATATTTTTGTCACGGTTGATTTAGTAATTTAGCCTATCTAGGGGCTAATGCCAGCAATGACCTCAATCGGCTGCTGAGTAAATTGCCATCACATTATTTCAACATGACCCTAATGATTAGGAAAATTAACTTATTAAAAAAAAAAAAGGAAATCGGTAGGCCTACCGTAGTTGTAGTGTCACCAAAAATAAAGGTATCGGCAACTGATGATGCCACTACCAGTGTTGAATGATTCTGAATAATACCCAACATTGCGATATAGGCCTATTCAAATACATTTAGGCCTATTCAGTATTGCTTTGATCAACAAAATAAGATTGTCGTCATCAGATTCTAGCCCAAGTGATCTTTTGAAGCTGTCACAATGCAATGACGTCACAAATAATAACGTTGCCATGACGTCACTATGATGTCACTGCCAGGTGACGTCACGACATGCACAATACACCAGGGGGCCTCTTTGCCTGGTCCATAATATCGTTATGGCCCTGCAAGCAGGGCATTAATGAGATTAATGTTTTTCTTTATGGTGGATTAACATGGGGGGTCTGGAGCATTATCTGCCTGGTAAAGTGCATGTATAGTAAAAATAATATGTCTTGGTGATACAAAGGGACATATAATACTCACAAATTACCATAACCAGGGGCGTATATAGAAATGGCCTGAGGGGGGGTGGCATTACATGGGGTGAATATGGGGCGCTCCGTGGCTTTTCCTATCTCTTCCATGTTGATTTTGGGTTTGAGGTGGGGCCATGGCCGAATGCCGCCCTAAATACGCCACTGACCTTATATAACTGTACTGTGCAACCTCAAATTATATTATGTTACCAAAACGAAGAATAAACTTATGTTGTAATGAAAATAGTTCAGAGAACTCGATTCAATTGTTTTCTTTTCAATCAAGGAATTTTCCTGATTGATTTTAAAGGCATCCCTGATTATCCTATCCAGCTATTACTATTTGGCTGGTCTATGGATTTTGCTGTTGTTGTTCTTTTTCTTTTTCTTTTTTGTGGTCATGAAGTCAATCTTCAAAACTATGTATTGGTGCTCAGAAAACACAAATGCCTTTACCTTAAAGAATAAAGAATCTGCTTTGTGTCTGATCTGTTGTAACAAAAACACCTCAACACGGAAATGACAGCAGGATGATGGAGAAGGCGTGATCTTCTGGCAGATCCTGCAGAGATACTCATTTGCAGATTAAGGTCTGCCAAACAAGTCATTCTGACAGGTGACACAAGCTGTATAGCAGAATATCCGATATATATATGTATTATAGAAGGGATTTGTCATGATAACAGACTTATGCAACAAAGCAGACATACGGATAAATAATGAGATATCGACTTCCTAAGTTCTTTGTTTCTCCCGCAATGTAAAGATTTGAATTTTTTTTTATTCATCTAAAATATGAACCATATCACTGGCATCTTATCAGAACACCATGCGCTAAATTCAAGAAGAGAGTGAGTAATAGATAACAAGAAGCAAAATGTGCTGTGAAGCTGAAGTTGGTTTTTCTCCAAGAGAAACATCAGCTCAGGGACTGTCCCAGATAAAAAGCTTACTCTTACAGACTGACTCTGTGTTGAAACAGTGATGCTCATTTTTGGTGGATCCACCCAGTTTAAAATGACCTCACAGCCTGTAGTTATTATAACAAAATAACCCAAGTCAGGTCACTGAGTAACAATATCTTGAGCTGTTGTGTGAATTAATATCACTCGAGCCCGTGGGGCGAGAGTGATATTAATTCACAAGACAGCAAGTGATATTGTACGAAGTGCCCTGACGCGTGGTTGTTTTGTTTTTATCACTTGGTTTTATTCAAAATTTTCAGTTACAACTTTAGAGATACTATTTTCTGCCATTACAAAAATATGATGTCACCATGGAGTCACAATGGATATGACATCACAATCCCATTGTTTCGGCCATAGTTTGGTTTGTGACATCATCAGGCAACTGCAATGCTGGTGATGTCATAATCCCTTGTTGAAAAATATCACCCTTGAAGGCCCTGATATTTTGACAATAAGCAGTGATATTCACAAATAACAGATATTGTAATGCTAGAGAATAGGCTCAATAGAGTCATCTCTGACATCACACTTCAACAGCATAGAAAAGAACTTGAGATTCCACCTAAATATGATGAGGCCTGTAACATATTATGAAAAAGTATCAATGTTTTCTTGAGGCTGTCATGGATGCTACCACTACACCTGTACACTTATAGAGGGAATTCCAATGGGGTTTTAGAATTGTCTTGCGCCATGGTAGAGATAGGCTTTTTGATGATTCAGCGCTAATTTAGTAGTTTAGTCATAGGCCGTCTCTGAGTGGTGGCGCTGCAGTCGAGGCTTGGGCTGCAGTCCCCAAAACCTCCAGAATACCTTTGTTGACAATGTCAACACAACTGTGTACATAAGTGTATGCAACTGCCTTCAGTAAACAAAGGCTTATTTGTACAAGCTCTCGTAGTCGTGACATATTGTAGCTTCAAGAACGAATACCCAGACGGGGTAAATTACTCAATATGAAATTATGTAAGAAATTCTAAAAAGCCCCAATGGAAGTAAAGAAAAGATTTTTCAATTTTACCTGCCCTTAACCAATAGGGCTCACTGTTATGAGAAAGACACTACACCTTTTACTATGGTATAAAGATAAGCAAAATAAGTAAGGGAAAATAATTAGCAAAAAAAATCAACATTTATTTTGTATTCTTCAAGAATATACATTTCTTTATCTACAAACCACAATCTTGAATCCAACTAATTCAACATGTAAATGGGTATATATATATTACCCCATACAACTGTATAAATGCTATAAACTATAATTATATTAATATCATCCCATAAGATGAGATGCATTCAACCTTACAATCTTGTAAACAAACCATAATAACATATCTACAAATATGTTTTCTCTTTATACACATCAAAAGAAATACTTATCAAATACTTATGAAATACTGAATAGGTTACTGTTAGCAAAATATTTAAAAAAATTTGTAATCTTCAAGAATATAAATTTCTTTATTACGCATAAGCCCCCCCACAATCTTGTGGGACCCGACTATTTCTCCCTTGTAAAAGAATATATATTTGCCATAAGAGGCACACATGACTTTATATTTGCCATAAGAGGCACACATGACTTTATATTTCTAGAAAACAAACTATAATAACATATGTACAAAGGTGTTTTGAGTTAAACAATTACAAAAAAAAAAAGATCTTTCTTTGGAATGCTCAAGTATATAAAAATATATAATTATTTATATTTGTTTATCTCTGATTCTTAATCTTCTTGCTATTATATTGGTCTCATCTATGTCTTTTTCTAATTTCCTTTTTTTTCTGACAATTTTCTTATCTCGATCTGTACATAATATGTAGAGGAAATAACATGGTCCTAACATAAAAAATACATTTATCTGAAAATAAGCACACCAAAAAAAATATATAGAAAAATGTTAATAGTTACAAATAATAATATCTTTTATATAACATAATATGTATATTAATTTACACATCCTTTCGCATGGCAGGACTCATCTCATAATGTATAATTTCACTTTCTGTAGTATTTGATGTATTTAAATTGTTTTTGCAGCAGGGGCATTTCTTACAGAATTTACAGCATTTCTTACATAATTTACACAAGCAGCAAATTACAATAATCATTATGATAATCGAGACAATTGGGCTTCCAATCAAAATGCTGTATTTCAAAGGTGCACTCACAGCGAGGGAGAAGAAGCCAGAGGAATTGAAGACTGAATTCATTTCAGGCTGAAAAATACAGAACAACAAGGAAATAACCCACTGTCAGCTTAAACAGACATTTGTATTACAGTTCACATTTTTCTCGTCAACATATGTTTTCAATAAAGAAATGTACAGGATAAACAAATTACCTCAACCGTGACAAAGTCATCATTGATGTGATGTTTTTCTTCCTTCTCAGCATTGGGGTGGGATTCCTCCTTCTCGGCATTGGTGTGGCCTTCTACCTTCTCAAAGGTCCTTGGCTCTTTTTCACCTAAGGTCGAGGCGTCCTTTTTCTCCAAGGTGGTGGTGGGCTCTTCTTTCTGCAAGGTGGAGGCCTTGTCTTCCCCAAAGGTGGTGGGCTCATGTTCGTCAAAGGTGGAGGCCTCTTCTTTCTCCTTGGTCCAGGGTTCTTCTTTGGAGCTCGATTCCACTTTCTCTTGCCTTACTGGAACGTCTGTTGGGGCCAGGCCTTGAACTTGCACTTTCAGTGTGGTTTCCATAACCCTGATGACTACCTCTTCATTCTATAAATAAATGGAGATTTTATTCATATATTATAATCTCAATACATTAATTATATTGCGAGATGACTTCCTCACCAAGCCCCCCCTCCCCACTCTGGGAAACAATTTGAACGTGCAATAATAGATTGTCTAATTTTGTATCTGTTGTGATTAGCACAAGATTGACAGAAAATGATATTTAGCTGCATACCAACAAGAGCGCGATACCAATCATTACATAGTTTTAAGTGTCAGTATATACAGGGACACGCCTACAAGATGACAGATTTAGCCTGCTTCATCTCGGATAGAAGGGGGGGGGGCGCACAGCCTCATTCCCATCAACAGATTTCTACGATCTCAATAGACATTTTCATATGTTAAAAAAAAAAATCACTGAATTAACTTACCTTTTCACATGTGAACTTCACGCCGTATTCACGTGCAGTGGCACGGACTTCATCCATCAACTTACATCCATTTTTCCCAGTCAGCAATATCGCATGCTTATATCCAACCACCTGATCCATAGAATCAATAAATTTCGAGCTCTCCACATTGTCAATGGTAATGTCCACGCTGATTGTCAATCCGATCCTACTTCTGACATCGGGGGGAAAAAAGGGCCACCCTTGCCCTTTCTCGATTAAACAAGTTGCCCGGGCACTTCGCCCGATGTTGACACAGTCACAATTGCCTAGTTTGCCACATGTTAATCCTGCAGTAATGCCTAACATTGACATGAAAATCAACAATGCGCAAAGAGAAGACTCCATTGTCATTTTCTTGAGCTAATTACTTAAGTAGGTCAATGGGCAAGAGACCAATTTTCGCGCCAATTCCAACAGATACACCAAAGCATTGTTAAAGATATTAAGGCGCGGGGGGGGGTGGGATGGTACTGTTGGCCCCAATCAGGAATCCTTATGTTTTTCTATATATTGTTTTTGGCTGCTGAGCGATCAATTGAGATTTAGATTATACCTTATTGTTATAGATAGATATAGTGAGTGGAGCCCTCTAAGCACAGTTCTGTGCCCTTCACGAAGGTCGATTGATTATATTAGAGAGAGGAACTTTTTACTTGCCCCCACCACAGGTACTGATACAAAAGGGATGGCTACAATTTATTATTAAATTATACCTTGACCATTTAGTCTATTAAATATACTTTTAAATGGATGATATACAGTATTAAAAAAAAAGAAAGCATTATTCAAATGTTTTCGAAATAATTTTGAAATGTTGAAATTTTCCTTACTCATCCATTTGAATGCTTTTGTTTGAAAATAAAAATTAGCTCCAAAAAGCAGGTTTTAAGAACTTCTACGTCAGAGCTGCAGTTTTCTGCAGTTCCGCAACATTGGCTTCCATTCCAATTGGTGTAGAATTATTTGACTAACTTTTTTAAGCAGACAGAGCGCGCAATTCAATTCGATTTAGATAGAGCTACACTTCCCAGAAAATCCATTCCATCATTGATGCTGACAAGGAGAAGAAGTTAAGAGAGAAGAAAGAACAAGAAGCACCACATACAAAAGTCAATCTTTAAGGTAATGTCAAATTTTTTCTCATACAATGTTGTAATTTTGTGCCAACATACACACATAAGAATTGAATCTGCATCTTGTAGCATTCTCTTTACAATTAATAGAATTCCTGTGAGACAGACTATATTTGAAATCATATCTATTGATCTAAAAAAAAAACAGAGTTTAAATGATTTCATTCTTATGAAGAAAGGTATGCTAGTACAATATTACATTGATTGAAAAAGTTGAAATGACTGGTTCAGAAAAAGAAATTTAGGAGAAATTTAGGAGAAATGAGCTTTTCTTTCCAATTGTGGACCATAATTACTCTCAATAGATCCATGTCAGAAAGTAAATTTAGAAGAAATGGAGGAGGGGAGATAATTTCTGATAGTTATAACCAAATCCTTGCTTAGTGCCACATTTTTAGGACCAGTCGCACCACTTTTTATTTTGGCGCCCAAAAGTAAATTTCTTTTTCTGAACCTTCTCAAAGAGTGGATCTTATATCAATACTTTGGCTAAGTGGGGAGAGTTGGGGAGCACTGTAACTGTTTCATGATTATCTTTTAACTATGCAATGGCTATTAAGCACCTTTCTAATACCTAAATGTCCTATTAGATTTTTGATCTTTGGGGGGGGACATTTTTACTCTTAAAAGTTTTCGCGCTCTTTTTTGTTGCGAGCCACCAGTAAGGGCTCCTCAGTAAGGGCTCCTCAGTAAGGCCCCCCCCCCCCCCAACCCCCTCTCACAGCAGCATCAGCAGGCAGCAGCAGCAGCAGGCAGCAGTAGCAGGATATATACTTTTTTGATCTTATACATCATGTTGTCAATTATATATATATATTTTTTGGCTGGAAGGGGAAAGCTTTGAGTTGTGACTTAAATGATAGAAAATTGTCAAATGTTTTGGTACATTTTATAAAATAGGACAAAATTCCATAAATTTACATGTCATTCTATTCTTAAATTTTCGACTCCTGACATGTTGTGCAATGGGGACACAAAAATGTAATCCATTTATAAACTTTTTTTTGCCTCTTGATGGCTTACTTGAAGGGTGGGGTGGGGGGCAATGAACAGTTATTACAAGTGAAATCAGTATTGTTGAAAAAACATTGAAATCATCCACTTGTTTTCTTTAGCAGTGATCTGTATTTATTTTACACCGCAAGATTCTTTGCTTGTGTTAGTAAGGGGGCACAAGTAAGTGGGGCACAACTAAGTGGTGGGGCCCTACACTTTAGTTTTGCTTGAGTGCGCCAATGTAAATATGTGAGTCAGAAGAAATATCTTATTCATTCTCATGTTGGCTTTTGTCCATGCAACTTTCTTATTCTTGGATCCAGCTGGATTTGTTTTTTTAACTTATATAGTTATGGCTGATGTGGAACGCTTCGATTCAGTCAATGGATTTTTAAATATGTTGATATCAGTGCAATTGACTATGAAGCAACGCAGGTCTATTCTGGGTAAACTTTCAAGATTACAGAGGTTGGCTATTGTGGAAATTCTAACAAACATAGTCTATTGTAATCTCGAACCTTCATGCCATAGTGAAACTGAAAAATTACTCAAGCATGAGGCAAAATTGAAAAAAATAGTTCTGGCAGGCAAGCGTGTTGATAACGACATTTTAAAACGCAATCACACAGCAGTGGTCTGCGCATTGAAAGTGGGTCTCAATGCACTGAGTCAACAACAGTCGACACGCCCTAGTACACCAGACAGTTGTCTGTCAAAAGAAGAAAATTGTGAAATCATGGATGTTACATCAGACGATGACAGTCTTATGCAAGAGGCCGAAGAAACGTCTGGAAAATAGCCAAAAAACTTCACGGAATATTTTTAATATTGAGACTGTATATTTGCTTTGCTTTTTTGAATGATGTCACTACATAGACCTACATTGAAATTTGGACGAAAGGTTTATGTTATCCCTTATGAGAAGATGGATTCCATTAAGGCTCAGAACCAGCAAAGTAAGGATGACACTGCTGATGAAGGCTCTAGAGGTAGCCTTAAAGATGGTGATGATAATGAGCATACTTTATTTAATGCTCTACATGAACTATTCCCTGACAGACAGGAGTTCAAGAATTCTGTTGCACTGAGTTACATTTTGCGCCTTAACCCCAGCAATGCCAAAGACAGTCAGCTGCTCCTCTACCTACAAAAAGAAGGGTTACCCTCGCCCCTGGACAAGAAGCTCCTCTACCAGAAGTTGGACATTTCCGATGTACCCCCAGCTCTCATAGGCAATCAAGCTTTGAGAGAGGCTCTTGAAGATTTGAGAACTTTTAAAGACAATCAGTTGAGCGACGATCAGGAATCAAGTGAGGATTCCGATACAGAAGGAGATGAAGATTTTGGACAAATCCTTGGACGAGCTTGGGAGACTTATTTAGCCAAGTCAAAAGCTGCAAGACATAAGAGAAAAAAAGGTCACCCACAGATTAAGTCGGAGAAGAGACAGGCTGATGAGGATGGATTCAAGGCAACAGAGCAAGGATCAAAGAAGAAGCTCCAAAAGGAACCAAAACGAGCCGTCAAGAAATTGAAGACTGACAAGAAACAGGACAAGAAACAGGACAGGAAAAAGGACAAGAAACAGGACGATAACAGTTGGATACAACTATTTTAAGACAAGCTCATTACCATGGCTAGGAAGAGACATAAGAAGTTGAAAGATATTGATGGATATCTTTCTAGACAGTTTTACGACCCTAGAAAAGCAGCCAGTTTCAGCAGTCCTACCAAACTTTTTCAGCAATTGGAGCGAATTGGAAATCCGCACAAAATAACATTCTCTCAAATACAAAAATGGTCTAGGGGGCAGGACACTATAACCATGAATCCTGGGAGGATAATGCAGAAGAAGCCTCGACTCAAAGTTGTCACAGCTAAAATCGGATCCATGTACGATACCGATTTACTCGATTTAAGTCAAAAGCGCTTTAAAGATGCAAATGATCAAACTGCCTTCTTGCTTATCTGCATAGACGTGTTTAGTCGTTACGCTCGAGTGGCGCCTCTTAAGAGTAAGAGCGCTGTTGACGTCCTCAATGGATTCAAAGAAATCTTACCCCAAGGAAAATTAAATGAGCTTAGTATCAGGTCGGACTCCGGACGTGAGTACGACAATAAACTCGTCTCAGATTACATGAAAAGTAAATCAATCAACTTTTACTTTGCAACCTCGAGCGTAAAGTCGAATTTCGCTGAGAGGTTTATTTTAACATTAAAACGTCGGCTGTTTAAATTCTTTTATTTCAATTCAACCTATCGCTACATAGACAGATTGCAGGATATTGTGACCAGTTACAATAATACTTTTCATTCGTCTATTTCGATGACCCCTGCCGAAGTGACCCCCGAGAATGCCCAAGAAGTGTGGGACAGACAGTTCTTCCCACCCAAAGAGTACAGGAAGGGATTTCAAGCTGCCCACACCAGGGGCCCCCACCGTAGAAAGAGGTTGAAGGAGAAGAGCTTCCAATTCGAAGTGGGCAGTGCATGTCGCATATCATATTTGAAAAGTGTATTTTCAAGAGATTACGATCAAGTTTATTCTGGAGAGATCTTTTTCATTCGAGATAGGAAGGTAGTCCAAGGACAAGCTGTCTACTACCTTAAGGATTATTTAGGCAATGATGTCAAGGGATTATTTTACTCCTTCGAGTTGAGAGGAATCGATCACGATCCTAAAAAGTCCTTTAAGATTGAGAAAATTCTGAAAACTAGACTGAAGAATGGTGTAGAAGAGAGCTTGATTCGATGGCAATCATGGGGAAAGCAATACGATTCTTGGGAGAGGACTAGTGACATCAAATCTCTTGTCAAGAAGAGGAATAATTCTAAGTGAATAATAGGCCTATAGAAAGACTGCTTTTTTTTATAATTGTCTTTCCCCACACACCATACGATGAATGATAAGTTGTTCTACCTCACCAGTGAAGATTCTATAAAATTGTATCCAGCAAACTCAGGCCATGAATTCACCTGTCAACTCTCTCAGATGTTCCCAACTCCCACCCACATGCTGGGATTGGTTGAAATCTCATTCGAAGTCAGTAAGGACGTCAGAAAGCTAGCCAACCGTGACGCCATGCTACACATCATGGTTGATGTTTGTAGGGATTGCGAAGTGGGCTCTCACAAGCATCCAGTCCTGCGACAAGTGTCTCTGAGGGAATACTTACTCAAGAGCACTCCAATTTTACGTTTCCCCAACGTACTCTACTTGCCAATTAGACAGGATTACATGAACAGTATCACCGTATCTGTTCGATTGGCAGACAAGTGCTGTAGCTCTGCAAGACTTGCAAGCGATTTGAACATAAGTGGAGTTACAAGGTGTACTTTTCGAATGAAGGAAGCCTAATGAAAGAAGGACAAAATAAGCACCAGTGGACTTTGATTTTATGATGTACAAGTTTGTGAATACTCTCACAGACAGCAAGCCTTGGACCGAGTATTTTAAAAAGCAGACTACGAGGACAAGTCAATGGCATGCCAATCCTACGCATTCAGTGATTATTTTAAAAGAAGACATCAAAGGTGAGGGAGTCGATGACGCAAAAAAAGTTCAAGTAGTTTCTGAAGTCGCACAGACAACCAAGCAAGCTTCTGCTATCCTGACCAAACGACTGCAAGAGGAGAATATAGCACTACAGGCTCAGAAAAAAAACGGCCAAGGCAAAGCAGGGGCCGCAAAAGCTGCCAAGAGATTGACAAACAAAACCAAGACAATTTTCACCAAATATAAAGATAACAAGAAGCAGACCTAGGAAATATGACGGACGATAAAGTCCTATCAACAAGTGCCCTGAGTTTTGACTCGGCCCTTGATGCCTGGTCTCAGCCATCTGTTAATCTCGGAATTAAAACTATAAGGTTTTTGAAATATAAACCTATTAATTCCTATTCTGCCGAGAGTTCTGTTCGTTTCCATGTGCCAAACAACGGATCGACATACCTTTATTTGCCCCAGACCTCTCTTGAGGTCAAATTTCGTATAGTATATGGGGACAACAAGCTTATTCGAGAAGACGAAGCTCCCGAAGGAAGGGAAAAAAGGGATGCACCAGGAGGATCCTCGGCAGGTCGCGGGACAGCAGGAGCAAGCCAGGACAGACCAGCCGGCAAACCAGGGGGCTCTTCACCTGGGGAGTCTGCCCCCAATGGATTTGTAGGGCCTGTGAATTTTACTCTTCACTCCCTTTTCGACACATGTGAGCTACAATTGGGAGGTCAGACAGTGACAAACATTTCGGGCTATGCATTCAAAGCAGTTGTAAACACTCTGCTTAACACAAGTGAAAGTGTCAAAAATACGTCTCTGTATTCTCAGATGTACGCCAAGAACACTGCTGGCTGTCATGACGATGTCAACCCCACTTTTGTTGGGACAAATAAGGGACTTACTGAACGTTACGAAAGATGCAAGAACAGTAAAGTCGTTACACTGAGTGGATTTATTGACGTGGATTTTTTCAATATGCAAAAGTATCTCGCCAACGGTATCAGCTTGACCCTAATTCTCACAAATACGTCTAATGCCTTCAGACTGCTGACAGCCGAAGAGCCCACGCCTGATTACAGAATTGAAATTTTGGATTACACTCTGATAATGGCACACGTGCACCCCAGCCCGAATGCTTTGCTAGCTACCCAAGAACTATTGAGCGAAAATTCACTGCTGCGCTATTTCTACATTAAGGAGACATTTCACAGATACAGCATAACTTCTGGCGTGACCAATTTCTTTTGTGAAAATTTGTTCTCAAACTCGATACCACAGAGAATGGTTATTTTTTTCATGGCTAGTGGGGCTCAGACTTCCTCATTCAAATCTAATCCATATCTTTTTGCCCATTATGGGTTGACACGTTTGGCTCTTACGATCAACGGAGAAACTGCCCCAGGAGGAATAATTTCCACAAATTTCGAACAGGATGATTTTTCAGAGGCGTATTCAACGATAATGCGCACGAACCCTCAGACTCTAGGCAGAGGTATGGAAGTCACCAATGGAATTACTGCTAAGGATTATGCTAATGGGAACTTTTTCGTCCACTTGAATTTACAGCCTCAAAGTTTCATGGGGAGTTTCTTCCCTCTGAAATCAGAGGGCTCGACTCGTTTGGAATTAAGATTCTCTTCACCCCTACCGGAAACTATAATCATGGGAGTCATCGCTTACACTGGCTCCTTCGTGGAAGTCGATTATGCACGCAATGTATTTCTGGCCAGGTGAACTGAGCTCTAGAGAGAGACAGATAGAAGAATGAGGCCCAAAAGTGTCGAGGCAAAGATTTGTATGGACAGTAGAATTTTAAGGCGTTTTGTAACAGTCATGCCATCGCACCTATTGTGTAGGCTGGAAAGGATTGACAGGCTATTGACAGCATCTCGATCCAGAGAAAGGAAAGTTTCTAATTTTAAATTCTTCATAGTACTGTGCAACATTTCAAATACTGATCAAGCCCGTCAAGGGCATTATATAGTTCTATTGAAGCATTCGAATCATTATGAACTTTTCGATCCCAATGCAAGTATATGTAATTTGGACAGTCACATTTTAAAATTCATCATTTCCAATAATTGCATAACAAATATTGTAAAATGTCAGAAGCATTTCAATACTAACTGTGGCTGGGCATGCTTATATTTTGTTGCACTCAGAACTTCTGGTTTGTCCAAGCATGACGCTCTGAATCTACTGCGTATTTCAAGTAAATTTATATATAAAATAAAATAAAAAGGAAGTTTTTTTTTATATATGTCATTACTTATTGTTATTTTTATATATTATATATATATAGCTCAACATGCATGAATGTCAATTATATGTCAAAAAAAAAAAATGTATGAAATGTCAATTAAAATGTATCAAGTAGCTGTTGAATGTCAAATAATGTATCAAGTAGCTGTTTACATGTATAACAACAAGAACAAAACAAAGGTACTATTAAAAATTTTTTCAATATAGAATTTCTGACTCTTTATTTTTTTTTTTTATTCATTACAAAAATAAATAAATTAAAATATCTCAGAGACATTTACCTCAGTCAGATTGAGATTATTTTTATTGACTCAAATAAAAATTTCACAGAGGCATATATAGTATGCAGTCTTCTCCAGGAAATATATCTGTAGCAAGCCTCTCGTCTTCCTGAATTGTAGGAAAATTGCTGACGACTAAGTAGCCCCTTTCTTGCCTAGATATTGCGTCTGAGTAACTTTCAATCATCCGTCCACTTTGATCTCCAAACATCTGTCTTGCCAATGTCAATACCTGCTGACGATCTCTAAAACTCTTCATTAGCACGTGATATTGTGTGTTCAAACTTATCGTCCTCATGTATTTTGATTGATGGAACAGATTTTGAAATAGCATCACCACAGTCAGACCCTGCAACAGGTAGAAATAGTTTTTTTTTGTTTGGGGTGAATGAAAAGCAAAGAAACAGATGCTACATTTGGAGAAGAAACGTAGAAAAAAATTGGAGGAAAAAAAATTTTTTTTTATAGACATACCTTATGATGAACTCCCATGCAGAACAAATTGGCCATTTCCTTTGAGGCACCAACTTCTTGGATTAAGTCATCAATTATAATTAAGCCTCCATCCATGCCAGAGAATTCCGAGTCTATAAATTCTTCCCCTGGAAGTCCTTTGTGGGTGAGCACCAAATTTGGATAGTCTGTCTCCAATTGTTTCACTGCTGACTGATATATGCCATAACAATAGATTATCTTTTTCGGTGGCTTTTGAAACATCTGAGCTGAATGTTTTATCAATCTCAAAGTGAAATAAGTCTTGCCTGAATGATGAAAAAAATATAAATAAGAAAATAATGCTGTTAGGCTTCATTTAAATGGCTTTTTTTAAATTCTTTCCTCGTCTGCTGTGATATCTTATAATTACCTGAACAAGTTGGACCAACAATGGCTATGGAGGACGGTGTACAGAAACGAAAAGCATTTTCCTTGAGCAACTCTGAATTGTTGCCTCTATGTAAAGTGTCATAATCATCGCCTTCCTGACCACCTTCATCCATCGTAGTCTTTCCTCCAAAAAAAAAAAGAAAGAAAAATACCACCTGTTCATTCACCACCTGTTCATTCACCACAAGACCTGCTGATGTATTGCTAATGGTGTATTGGTGGTTTTTAGACAGAAGTTTTGCCATGTTTTTGGGGGGGGGGGGAACCTTTCTTGTTGGATAGTAGAAGGAGGGGTTTGAAGGAAGGGGGGAGGAGCCTACATAATGTATGACTCTTGTCCCACACCTGAACGTCCTATTTTTTGCCAAACTGTTATGAAAAAGTGTAGGTGGCGCTATTGCTGTGGGATGGGGCTACAAAGTAATCTGCAGCATGTCCCTCTCGTGTCAAGTGGAGAAAGTGCTATTTTTTGGCTCTGCTGTTGCAGTGTAACATATTAAAATGTAGGGGGCGATGCTGTCTGTTCCTCTCCCCAAGTAATGGGCGCCCTCTCTCTCTATCTGTCTTTATATCTTTCTCTGTCTCTTCTTATGCCTATCACTTTTTTTATTTTTCAGAATAAGTATAAATTATCAGAGAAGAAAAAAATAAAGATGTTCAGAAGGAGGAATGCTACCTTCAGCACCTTTCTTGTCCATGTGAGTTTCTTATAAGACATAGTAGACCTTATATTTTCAAAAAAAATAAAATAAAGTGACATATTAAAATAATAATATATATTAAATATATATGAAATATATATGAATTTGCTCATTCATTACATCTTACATAAGATCCTTTTTATTATGCAGGTAATGGCTCAATTGAGCCTTCAGGAACAGGAGTTGGAGGACGGACCGGAGATGAGGCCAATAAGGAGACGACGAGGGCACCGAAGCAGGAGGACTAGGTCAAACCCAACCCCTGGAGTAGAGATGGAGCTGCTGGAAAGG
The DNA here is from genome assembly GCA_026936325.1 of Platynereis dumerilii. Lineage (NCBI taxonomy): Eukaryota > Metazoa > Annelida > Polychaeta > Phyllodocida > Nereididae > Platynereis > Platynereis dumerilii. The sequence goes on from JAPTHN010000002.1 coordinate 47,853,267, forward strand.
GAGTTGGCCACTAATGTAAGTATATATTTGTTTTATTTTTTTTTTTTTTGCCAGTTCTCCCAATGGATCCCCCCCAAAAAATTAAAAGCCTTAACAAATTAGAAATATTAATTTTACTGTTTTTTTTTTCCACCACACCAATACAGGATGACAACCGGATTGATTTTGACGAAATGGCCGATTTTGACAGATGGGGTCAAGAGGGGTGTCCATCTCCAGATTTGACTGATGAAGAGGAGTCTCTTCAAGGATCAGTTAGTATTATAATAATTTTCATTATTTTAATATATAGATCATATTGCAAAGGTGTAAGCCGTTCCAAAAACCAATAGAAAATCATAGACTTTTTGGACTTATTGCTGTTATTTTGTTTTTTTTTCTTTCTTACAACAGTATAGCCTGCTGGATGACCTCAGGCTGGACACCGACCTACTAGTAGTAGACAGTGATGAAGACGAACTGGCCAGAGAGCTTTTTATGGCCGTGAGTAACATCTCTTCATAAACATAATATTTAAAAAAAAAAAAATTGCATGAAATGCTAAAAAATAATGCAACTTTTATTTTTTCCCACAACCGACAGGAATGGGCGAGTGGGGAAGCAGAGGAGCCAGCCATCCACCACAACCCACCTGAAGATGTTGTCGGGGAAGACCGGGCTAGAAGTCTGCGAGCTGTGGCTATGAAGCAGGATGACTATCCGGATTTCTTCCCGAAATGGAAAAAACCGGCTGTTGTTCTGAAGCTCCCATCCCCGGATGTCTGCGAGGAAACAGTCTTCAAAATGCCTCAGTCTCAGTCCCGCAAGAGACGTAGACCGGACACTCCGCGACCTGAGACCCCCCAACCTGGCTGCAGCCGAGATGGCTATGATGTGAGTGGGAGAAAAAAAAAAAAGCTATTTTGTATGGTCTTGTTTGTTTGTGCAATGAAAATATTTTTTTGGTCCATAAATAAAACCTCATAATTTTTTTTTTTTGTTGACAGGCCGACGTTGAAGAAAATGGTGCTGTTGGTGGAGAAGATCCTTGGCAATACAAGTGGCCGACTAAGGAAGGCTTCGAAGTGAGTAATTTTGTATTCTTTTTGGTGTCTTTCATTTTTTTTTGGACCCTTGCCACAAGCAATGATTCATTTTTCCTTTCCCCACACCCCAGGAGTGGCTGAGGCTCAAAGGTGACCACCCCTGCTACTCTGACGTAGGAGCAGCCTGCCCATTAGACCTGGAGGATGATGAGGATTATGATCCACACTTCGAGTAATTATAATTTTTTTATTGCATTAAAAAATTTTTGATTTATTTACATCTAAGCACAAATTTTTGAAAAATAAAACATGGGGGGGGCCCTCTCCAGACATGGATAGATAAATAGATAGATAGATAGATAGATAGATAGATAGATAGATAGATAGATAGATAGATAGATAGATCACAAACACATATATATATATTATATATATATCCAGTCTATCTATAAATGTATATAAAAGAGGAATGACAAAAAAAATTTTTTTAAATATTATATAATGCAAATTATAAATTAAAACATTTTGACTGTTTTTTTTTCCCCTCCACCCAAAAAATAACCAACCACCAACAAAACATTACAGGGAGCAGCCAACACAACAACCAGCACCACCACCAGCACCACCACCAGCAGAAGCAACCAGCAGAGTCCCACCACCACCATCACCAGCAGAGTCGCCTCCACCAGCGGAGTCGCCACCACCAGAAAGACCGGCCTCTCCGGTCCTGCCCAACCCCACCCGGGTCCAGGGGGAGGTCCGGAATCCGGACAGAGATGCCGACCTGATGCTGATCCTGGAGGAATTCCGAAGATCCTCAAACTACGGCCTCGGCCCCAAGAAGCGGGTCGGGGTCGGGGGGTCTGTTGGTGGGGGCAGACGGAGCCGCAGGACGCTCAGGCTCGCCGAGCTGAGGGAGCTCCGGAGGCTTCGCAGACTCAGGCAGAGGTCCAGACTCCGACGGATCCACCGCGACAGGTCCAACATTGTGGCCGAAGACGTGGCAGCCGGAACGAGAACGAGTATCAGCAGCGGCCAAGGACCACCTGCAGCCGGCCGCGGGCCAGAGAATCCAGGGGCGGCGGCCGGGCGGTCCAGCCTGGGCCCCGCGGGGGGCCCTTCCCGGGGCCGCGCGCGCGCGCCTTCTCCGGGCGGCAGAGGCAGGAGCCCGAAGAAGCGCAAGAGAGACGACAAGGAGAAAGATAGAACAAGAAGAAGAGAAGAAGAGAGAGAGCCCCCCGACGGGCGGCCAGACCCGGCGGCAAGACCGACGGCGGCAAGACCGACGGCGGCCAGACCGTCGACCAGACCGTCGACCAGACTGTCAAAGGGGAGGGGGGTTGGAGGGGCCCCCAAAGCAACTGCAGTCAGACCCGCAGCAACCGCAGTCAGACCAGCGGCAACCGCAGTCAGACCCGCGGCAGCAGCAGCAACCGCAGACGGACCCGCGGCAATTGACAACAACAACAACAACAATCGGGATGATCCTGAGGAGGGTGGGGGGGACCGAGAGGGGTTGAACTTGCGCACTGCGGACTACAGCCTGGAGTATTGGAGGACTAGAAATGTGGGCCTCACCCGCAACCTCAGGACCTCCTTTGCCCAGGGCACCGTCGAGGAGAGTATATATCGTTTGACGTTTGACGAAAAATATTTGGGGCAACGCCTGGTCGACACGATGGAAGACCTCAACGAGGCCGTGGCCTCCGTAGTGGCCAGGGTCAGGACGAGATACGGTCCGACTGACCTGGTCAGGGTGACAGTGATGTCACCCTCCTTCCACATACCGCAGATACTCACTCTGCAGCCGCTGGAGGATTTGGTGGCGGAGGAGATCCTGGACCTGGTGGAGAAGGTCACTCAATCCGACGACGAACTGCTCCTGGAAGAGGGCCTACAAATTCACATAGCCCTTGCCAGGAATCTTCTAGGTCGCGGGAGAGGTAGCCGCGGATACTACCTCTTCCTGGGTGAGGACAAATCCACGGACGACGTCGCCCGCAACAGATCGACTACAAAGGTGCCCTCTGGAGACGCCCTGTGCTTCGCGAGATCCGTGGCCGTGACCATGGCAAGGGCCGATCTGGAAGAGGCCAAGACGAAGCACGGGGGGGACTCCCCGGAGAGTCAGCGGGCCCTCAAAGCTTACCGAGACGTCAGGGACTCGCGCGGAGGCTCTCAGCTGAAAGAGGCAAAGAGGTTGCAAAGGCTGGCCGGTCTGAGGCTACAGCCGAGAAGAGGTCGGGGGCCGGACTGTGCGGCCACTCGGGAGAGGGAGACCGGCGGACCGGGAGTCAGCCTTACGGACATACCCAAATTCGAGGCGGCTCTGGGAGTACGCATAGTAGTTTTCGGCTCGAATGCTCAGAATAGGGTAATATACGTCGGGAGGGGCGGGGAGGCCGGGGGTACTACTGCTGCCGCTGCTGCTGCTGATGCCGCCATTACTACCGGTCAGCAGGGACAGTCGACCACCAGGACTCTGTTCCTGCTCTACGTCAAACCGTGCAAAGAAACTTCAGACGTGGAATACGGCGGCGGTGTCGGCCACTTCCAGCCCATCACCAAGATCTCTGGCTTCCATCGTTTCGGCTTCTTCTGTCCCCACTGCCTCAGACCGTCCAGGGACCGGAGGAAGCACTCATGCTTTGGGCACTGCAATCTGTGCGAGCACGAGCCCTGCGTCTATTTGTCGGCCGAGGCCGGGCTCTGTCCGGACTGTAACAGAATGACCAGGTCTGAAGCCTGTCTGGACCGCCACAAGAACAGCGCCACATGTCAGGAGTTGACCAAGTGTCTGGAGTGCACCAGGCTCTATGACAGAAAGGTGGACCCGCCGCATCGCTGCGACATGCGGGTCTGCCGAGTCTGCGAGATGGAGGTGTCGTTGGAGGAGAGCCACTTCTGTAGCATTAGATCGAAAAGGCCTCACAAAATTAGTCCGCTTCTGATTTATGCAGACTTTGAGAGTATCGTGTCGGGAAGAGTCCATGTGCCCAACCTGCTGATAGCTCAGTGGAGCTGTGGAAAGTGCGAGGGAAGCTCCTTCAGGGAGGCCCCTACATGCAGCCAGTGCGGGACGGCCTGCGAGCTCTGTTCGCCCCATGCCAACCGGGGCAAGAGCAAGGGCCAGGAGGGCAGGGAGGTCTGCATGAAGAGGCCAGGCTGCGGGAGCCGTAGAGTTGAGATTTTCGGAGAGGATGTGGCACTCAAATTCTGTAAATTCTTTTTCAACGATTTACACAGAGGCTATACTTTGATTTTCCATAATTTTTCCGGCTATGACGGGTATTTTTTGCTCAGCTATGTATGCAGTCTCGGGGAATGCTCCCCGTTTGTGATCTACCGGGGAAGCAAGGTCATTTCGGTGAAGCTGGGAGGCAGGCTGAACATAAGGCTCATAGATTCTCTCAGCTTCCTGCCCATGCCTCTGTCCGCCATGCCTGAGGTGTTCTCCCTGAAGGATATCAAGAAGGGGACTTTTCCATTCCGTTTCAACTGCCCCGAGAACTATACGTATTCCTCGACAACACCGGCCCCCCACTTCTATGCCTGCGATCAAATGAAGAGGAAAGATAGAGAAGCCTTTCTCACCTGGCACTCCGAGCAGTCGGGCAAAAGCTTTGACTTCATGGAGGAAATCATCTCATACTGTCAGACTGACTGCTGCATTCTCGAGGAGAGTTGCATGGCCTTCAGAAAACAAATCATAGAGATGACAAAGAAAGAGATCATCACAGACGTTGGGGATGGTGGAGATTTTAAGACAGAGATATTGGCAGTCGACCCACTCCAGTACAACACCATGGCAGCAGTCTGCATGGCAGTCTTCAGATACAAATTCCTTGCAGAAACCCACCGATGCACGCTGCAGGACGGTCGTCAGGTGGAGGCCACCCTGGTGGACGACAGGTGGACGAGCATGACAGACCTTGAGGATGGCTCCCCTATAGATATGTCCACCTGCCAAACAGATATGTCCGGCGAGCTAGCCAGCAGTGGTGTAGACTCCGAGGGGGGCAGGGGAGGAGGAGGAGGGGGGGCAGAGCAGTCTACCAAGGTGGAGATTTCCACCTTCCTGAGGTCGCCTCTGGCCAGAATGGCTGGAGGAGGATTCGGAGGACAGGACACCTACAGTCAAGTGGCCATAGAATTTTTGCAGTACGAAGCCTTCCGCACTGGGAGAAACATTAGGCATGCTCTGAGCGAAGGTGGCGAATTCAGGGTGGTCACTCCCAGGTCAGGACGCGGCTATCTAAAAGTGGATGGGTATTGCGAGCTGGAGGACAAGGAGAAGATCATCTACGAGGTGAAAGGTTGCGTTATGCATGCATGTCAACTTTGCTTTCCCAAGGAGGCTCCTGACTGGGTGCAGGACAGTCTGAGCGGTCGAAGCAATTACAAGCATCCGTACACCGGGCAATCCATGTCAGAGGTGCACGCGCAGGATGCCAGGAGGGAGGCGGCAATCAGGGAGGCCATCCCGGGGTGTACCATAGTGTCAAAGTGGGAGTGTCAATTCAGGGAGGAATTGTCCAGGGACAAGCGTATGCAGGCCTTTCTCAAAGAGAATCCGGTCCGGCCCAGGCTGGATCCCAGAGAGGCCTTGTACGGCGGCAGGACAAACGCCATCAAGCTCTACGTGAACTGCGAGGAGGCCGATTCGGAGTGGACCAGTATGGAGTACGGCGATGTGACTAGTCTCTATCCCGCAGCTTTAAAATACGAGACCCTGCCGGTGGGCATTCCGCGGGTGATCATTGCCCCCCAAACTACGGACATCTCCCAGTACTTCGGAATCATCTATTGCAGGATGAGAGCCCCTCGCAAGCTCTACCACCCTGTACTCCCAATGAGGATCGGTGGGGCGGGCGATAATAGCAAGAAATTGTTATTCCCCCTATGTGCAACCTGCTGCGAGAACAACAGCAAAAGTAAATGCAAGTGCATGTATGATAGGAGGGACCTCAAAGGAACGTGGTGCTCTGTGGAATTGGACCTTGCAGTCGAGATGGGGTACAAAGTCGTCGAGATTTACGAGGTCTACCATTTTGAGCAGAGATCCTCCGACATATTCTCCGGCTACGTAGACCTCTTCTTGAAGGGGAAGCAGGAGGCTTCGGGCTGGCCCAAGGCGGACATGTCGCAGGAAGAGAAAGACGCCTACATCGAGGACTACAGGAGAGCGGAGGGAATTACCTTGGATGCCTCACGGATAGCCTACAACCCCGGGGCTCGCAAGATAAGCAAGCTCGTGAGTATTGCACAGTATTTATCCCAATTTTTTTCTCATGTTTCTCTTACCAAAAAAAAAACGTACTAATGCTATATAAAATTTTTTTTTTTTTTCATCTCCCTTTTTTTGCCTTCCGGATTTTGCCTTGCCTCCGGATTGTGTCCTGGGACCGTAGTGCGCAAATGCGCTGTGGGGGAAGTTCGCAGAAGTTTTACACCGGAAGAGGGACAAGCTGGTCCACACCGCAGAAGAATTCTACAGTGTACTGACAGACCCGACATTGGTGATGGACGACTTCCACTGCCTATCCCCCGAATGCTGTCAAGTGGAATTTCACCACCGCTCGGACTGCGTACCGGAATCGGACTACGTAAACACCTTTGTAGCCTCTTTTACGACGGCCTACGGTAGGATAAAGTTATATCGACAATTGGCCCGGCTTGGAAGAAGAGCGGTGTACATAGATACGGATAGTATCATCTACACATGCAACGGGAGTCCTGGTGAACTGCATCCGCCTTACGGGGAACATCTCGGCCAGTGGACAAGGGAGTTGAAAGCAGGGGACACGATGGTGGAGTTTGTCAGCTCGGGCCCAAAATCCTACGCTTACAGGACAAGGTGCGGTGAGACGGTGGTGAAAGTCAAGGGCATCACAATCAACTACGAGATTGATCAAATTGTCAATTTCGACAGCATCAAGGCACTGGTATTGCACTATGCTGCGCCGGAAGAATTTCCCCTACCCGATTCACTGTCATCGGAGTTGATAGCCAAATACCCTGATAAAATCCACAGGGATAGATACAAGTTTGAGCTTTACGGTAGAGATGTCAAGAAGAAGTTTAGAGTCACCTACAGTAAGCGCCAGCTGCTTAGAGATGGCTCTTTTGACACTGTCCCTTATGGCTTCTGAACCAAAAATACCAAAAAAAAAAGACAGAAACAAGAGCTTAGCCAGAGAAAACAAAAAAGGGTGCGTTAATTTTCATTTTTCTTGATTTTTTTTTTTTGCTTACTGGATGTTAGAAAATAATATACATATAAGCTTAGAAAGATTTTTTAATTGAAAAACATACAGTAATAATTCTTTTATTGACATATATATATAGGTGGTCGGTCAGTTAGTTTTTAAAACAAAAAGGGAATCCCATGTGCAGTAGACATGTATGAACTCTAAAAAAACAAGATATTGACTCTTTTCTCTTTTTTTCTCTTTTACAGTGGTCTGGAGGATGATGCTGATTTCAGTATCCAGTACGATGGATACCTGGTAGTCGATTACCAGGAGGATCCGGAAGACTGGAACATCCCAGACCCGGAGGAGGACAAACCGGCGCCACCAGGTTGAAATGCCCACCCTTTCCAACACCACAAAGAAAACAACGGATACGATTAACGGATACGATTAACGGATACAACGGATAAAACGGACCAGGACTGAAAGAAGAACACGAAAAGAACACCCCTCAGAGACAATATTTTTAATGTATATATATAAATAATATTTTCACCTCAATTGTATAATTTCCTATGTTTTGTATATATATATTTCCCATGTTTGTATATATTTCCTATGTTTGTATATATCAATCATATAATAATAAGTTTAATTTTTTTTTTTCAATTTATATTTCATATGCTTGTATATAAATATATCACAATGTTATATAAAGTACTTTTTTAAATTTAAAAGAAAATATCTGATTTGATTTTTCATTTCTTTTTGGACTATTATTATTATCATCACAAGAAAAAGATATTTTGTTTTTGTCAGTTACAAAATTCAAGAAACATCAAGATTGAGTAGCCCACCCGACCAAAAACCAGCCAACCAAAACCAACCAACCAACCAACCAACTAACAGGGGTCAGAATGGCACTCAGGATGACAATCAGAACCAAAAAAAATAAAAACGTGAAAGTGATTGAAGCTTTTATGCACCAGCTATGGTAATTACAACAAGCACCACCAGGTGGAGAATGAGGTGAAGAATGAGGTGAAGAATGAGGTGAAGGAGCCATCTTTCTATCTATCTTTCTATCTATCTATCTTTTCTCCAACCATTGCAAACAGTTTCAAGATAAAAGTCAAAAGCTGTCTATCTGATTGTTATTGTTGAAAAATCTGATTCTTACAATGCATGCATTTCTTCTTTGTGTCAGCCAATTTATATCTCAATATATTTTTGCTAGTGTCTGACTTGGAACTCTCGAAGCAAAAGCAAACAAAATTGTACTACAGATGTGCTTTTTTGTTGAAATAAGGATTCTTACAATGTTGACATTTCTTGTAGGCGTGAGAGAATATTTCTTTTTCTATGCTAACTTTAAAAAAAGGCAAAAGCAAAACAAAATTGTTCGTTCCAAAAAACAAAGTACTCTTTTATTTCAAAAAAAAATATCCAAAAAAGTACATTTACAAAAGTCGAATTAAACAAAAATGATCAAAAAATCTGATTTATCACAAAAGCAATCCAAAAGTCGAATTATAAAATGATCAAAAACAAAAATCTGATTTATCACAAAAGCAATCCAAAAAGTCGAATTATAAAATGATCAAACAAAAATCTGATTATCACACAGCAAACATTTTCTTCCACAATATTTTTGTTTCTACTTACACACAAATAATTAAGAACAATTCTTTCTTTTTTTTACACACAAAATCCCTGAGACATTTATAAAAAACATTACCAAAAATCGTATTTAAACAAAATGAGATACAATTCTTTTAAATAAAAATAGTATAAAATTATATTTTCTTCTTTTAGCAAAAAAAAAACAGTTGAATTAAAAGATTCAGTACAGCAGAAATGTTTTGATTTGAAATGATTAAGGTGAAATAAAAGTTATATAACATTTTAATTTACCCCTACCAATTCAAATAGTCTGCAGGATTACATATCTGACATCTTAAAGCACCTAGCTGATTTTGGTGGTCATCAGGAAATGTACCATCATGTCCATTGCAGGCAAGGGCACCCAATATGTCTGAAACTCCCCGACTTCCTCCTTTATAAATTTTTTTTCATGTAAAGAAAAAAAAAAAGATAGGAAGAAAAGTATGTGAGTGATTGCTTCTTGCTGATAGTGATTAACAATATCAATTAAATTTTGACTTTAGCGAGGTAGGAAAGTAAGTAAGAGCCTCCTCATAGGCCGTGAGCAAAAGATTGTCCTGTAATGGACACTTGACTACATTGGGTTGAAGCACACCAGCTTTGGTGAAAAGATTCTGCACACAATTCATATAAGTGAACATGTCAAGCAATTCTCTACCACGATAAGGTATTACATATTGCAAAGCTCTCATGGCCAATTGGTACAGAGCAATAATGCGGGCCCTATCACACTGCTCATAGATTTCTGGAGACAGCTTCTTTTTCTTGACGATGGCACAGGCACGTATCTCTTGGGCTACAACTTTGGCTAGGACTGCTGCCCTAGGAGGTCGAGCGATTTCCACAGGTTTTACAATGAGAATTGGTGCATTATGTCCTTCTTCGTCATCATCATCAGGGGCCGAATCTTGCATCTGTCTACAATTTGCCTGACTCTCAGTGCAAAAAGCATTGACTAGCTCATCAGGCACGTCATCGTCGCCAGATTCATCGACAATAAAGAGACCAAAAGCCTGAATGTTTCCATCCTCACCTTCGTATATATCGCCTTCTGGGGTCTGGTCGTCTTCGTTGTCATGGTCCACTGCTGTCAAAAGTTCATGAATTGTTGGTAAAGCCGTCATCAACTCGGTAAATTCTTCCCTGGACATGTTCATGGTCTTGGCTGGGTCAATCTCTCCCTTCCCGCTGTTTTTCTTAGTAGAGCAAATACTGAAATACTTTTCATCATTCACTTCAAATTGCACCACCTTTGCCTGCTGAAAGGTAGTCAGATCGATGCCATCCCCAAGTTGTTCATTAGAAGTCATCTCTTGGCTGAACTTCTTAATGTTATTGTACATTCTTTCCAAAGACCTTTTCGAGAGATATATCTTGCGTTCAAATTTGGTAGGATAAACGACTTTTCTGAAAATACACCAATAACAGAAATTAAGTGATGAGCTTACAAATAAATATACACAGATATACGAGACATTGGGGATAAAAAGGTCTTGAAGAATAAATAATTGTCAAAATTCTTACCTCACAAAAATCAGGTAGCCTTCCTTTGTGTCGCTAGGGTAAATGCATCTGGCTTCAGCCCTATCTGACAGGGTGAAAATCCTTCCGAGTTTGGGGTCCATCTTCTTCTTCTTGCTGAGTGGTGGTATGAATGACGCTGACATCTTTTTCTCGCTTGCAGAAATAAACTTTACGAAGGTGTTGTTGAATGTTCTGTACAAATCCAATATCATATGGGTATGGGTAAAGTGGGGTGGTATAGTGGCTTTTATATGAGCTATTATTGCATTACACAATACCTGTGCAATCCTCTCGCTCCTGCTGGCCATTGTAGAGTGAGTGTATGACATAAGCTTCTTGCCAAATCTTAATGACATCATGAGTTGTGAAATAACATGTTGAAACACGCGCAAATTACATCACCAATAGGTTGCGAAATAAAGTGGTGCAATAGTGGAATATTACACCATGAAATATGGACTAATTGTATGATGTAATACTTTACATACATGAAATAAAAATATATTTTTTTTTTTGTAGCAAAAATCGGTTTGTGTAAGTATCCATTGAGTATTTTTTTTTTCAGACAACATCTTGTCTTCTAACACGCTTCACTTTTGTCTTTAAAACTGGAAAGCTTGGGGATGGACATGCAAAACCAATCGCTGACCCCAAAGTTCCAGTCCACAGAGTCTGATTTCCCCGCTCTAGACATAATTGAATTAAACTAATTAAAATTATTATGCTTAAGAGCGTACACTGCATATAGAATAGAATTTCACCTTTTCTATAATCTCTCAGAGCTGTAGCATTCCTAACAGAAAAATCACCATTGTCCGTGGCATCTTCCTCATCATCACTATGTTCTCCATTATCCGTGCAGCAAATAGGTTTCATACCTTCACAATATATGAAGACCTCTGATGATATGTGGATACAATGAGCAAAGAGACCTGGTAAACATTTGAAAGAAAATATAAACACCATTCAAGGAGTAATGGCAGAAAGGCGGCCCTTTAAGCAAAGCAAATATAAACTTCTTGACGTCAGGAGGGGAGGTAGTGGTCTGGGTCCCCAACTGTTTACTCAAGCCAAAGGTATACACTTATGTACACAGTTGTGTTGACATTGTCAACAAAGGTATTCTGGAGGTTTTGGGACTGCAGCCCAAGCCTCGACTGCAGCGCCACCACTCTCAGACGGCCTATGACTAAACTACTAAATTAGCGCTGAATCATCAAAAAGCCTATCTCTACCATGGCGCAAGACAATTCTAAAACCCCATTGGAATTCCCTCTATAAGTGTACAGGTGTAGTGCTACCAATTTTTTTCTGTCATTGGTCTCCAGGGAAATTCTTCGGATGCTATAAGACCAATCATAATACACTCATTTGCATAAAAGTCACACAAGAGATTCATCACATTATTATAATGTACAACTTTGGCTTATTCTAATCAATGAAAAGCTTCAATCTGCCCCTACAACATCCCTTACATTCCATAGGCTACTCTACTAATGGCTTTGTTGCATGGATGTATTACTTATGCTTTGTTAGTCAATGGGGTCTTTAATAAATAATATTCTGGTGGTCATAAAATGCTGCATTAAGCAGAGGAAGGCAATTGAGTTCATTAAATTTTACTTTACTTCAAACTCAGTGAGCCAAAAAGTACTAAAAGTCTATTAGCATATATCAAGTAAATGGAAAACATCATTGAAAAATAAATGACATACCATCTTTCAATTTTTTTAAGCCAGACGATATTAGGATTATGAGTGCATTTGTATATGTAAAAACAATATCTGGATGAACATGCAAACTTCACAATTGTCAATACCGATACATGTTGGTAAGTACTTTGAAGCACTCGTTATCACTGTTGTTTTTTGTTTTGTTTTTATCGATCATAGCTCTTTGAGAAATTCATGGCAATCCCATACAATCCTGCTGCGTTACTTTAACGGCAGCCACCGTAATGAATACGGAAAAGTGCCATTTTACGGCAGAAAATTGTTCTTTTTACGGCATGTACTGTTGTTTTAACAGTAACTGCCGGCAACCGGGTTAACAGTGTATTTAATATCACTGTTAACAATTGTATTCAAATTTCTGTGCATTTCATGTCTAACAACGTATGTTACAGTAAACAGGTAATATCAAGGTTTGTGGACAATCACACCTGTCTGGTAAGAGGATTACTTAATTTTTAAAATTGACAGTCATGCAACATCACCCAGTGGCGTTGGTGTAGGACCTCCAGGTGGGGCTCGTGCGGCATTTGCCCCACCGCTTTTTCACCAAAATATGGGTTGTTAAGCGGGAGAAAATATGAGGATTTCATGGGACACCAATCGGATTCCCAGGAAGCAAAGTTAACCAACCCTAAAATTCAAAAACATGTTTTACAGGTAACAATTTTGTAATGCTCACAGTTCTGAAACTTTTCCAGTTACATATAAATATATTACAACAACTTTCATGTGGTTGTATACCTTCAAGTTGCTATAATTGCATGTAACTGAAAAACTTTCAGAATCATGATCATTACAAAATTTGGTTAAACCTGTTTTCAAATTACTCTAACCGATATTGTTCCGGCAACGTTTTAGTAGATGGCATCTTGGATCCCTAGCAAGGATCCCCCAAATACAATCTTCCTCCTGCCACTGGTCTTCCAACATACATAAATGAAAGAGTGTCATCAGTTTATGTGTCGGTGTTTCTGCTCGATTGTGAATGCATGACCTGAATGATGTGTGACCTTCAGGTTAAGTATAATCCTTACAATTAAAAAAAATTACTTGTTTCACAATTTGTTATATGAAAGACCCCTAAACCTTCAAACTTATAAACGTCACAAATGTTCTTGCATAGTGGAGGCCTCCCTCAAAATTCAGTCAGCCATGCCTGCCCCAGTGGCTTAATGCATAGCATGCCCCCTTACTAGGGTGCATCGTCTGCCCCTATATCTTCAAAACATAATGCACCTTTGCATGATTGTTCCCTTGTATCATAAAAGAAGCCCTGCAAAATTTTAGGAAAAGATTCTAATGCCAAAGGGTGGCACAACAGCCTTGAAATTTCAGTATCAGGTCATATTTTAGTGATTCGCCGTTATCAATGATATTGTCAATTATAATCGAAATGATTTTTGCATGGCATAGTTAGATTCCTTAGAAAGAGAGCTTGAATTTGAATACCAACATGAATGGTTTCCATTGAGTAGAAGGCAAAATTGAGTGGAGATACTTTCTTTTTTATTGGGTAAAATGTGATAAATCAAAAAAAGGATTTTAATATGACAATGAGAACTCAAAGAAGTCTAGTGAGGATATGGTGTACTACATCATCTGATAAAACCTTGTTTGCATTATGATGTAGTCAGAAGAAAAAGAGAGGCAAAATGGAGTCTCAATGAACTGTTTTATTTCTCATATTTACAGTACATGTAATATATGAAAATTTGCACATTTGAATTTGATGAATAACTATCTAGAAAAAATATTAAGTTTCCTACTTTCTTCAGCAAAGTGTTCCTTGTGTTTTATTCTAATGATTACGTGAAAGTTAGGCAGAAGTTGACCTTTTGATTTGATTTTTCCAAACATTTTGTCATAATAGTCAGAAACTTTTGGCTTTCCAAAAAACTTAAGCATAAGAAATTTTCAGAAATATAGCTTTCTATCATTCAAATTAGAGACAATTTTCTGCTAAGAATAATGGTATGTAAATTGAAATCATACAGTCAACCATAAACTAGATTTTTCTAACCGCAACTTTTCAAAGCATCATATTTTGAGAATTTTGGACTGAAATTTGACACAAAACTGCCACCCTAAAGCCACATCTGATCTTATCGAAATTTTGCAGAATATGTTTCTGCGGGCAAAGGAACAATATGGCAAAAGTGCAAATCAATATTTCAATTTTTTTTTTTTTTAGGGGGCAGACAATGCTCCCTACCCCTTAAACTCCAAATCCCAGGGTTCAATCCCAGACTTGGGCCGATATATAAAATAACTAGTAAGGTTATTTTAAAAATGAATGTATCTCCTTGGCACACATCATTTTTTTGTTGCAGCAATCATCTATCTGGTTTTGATTACTGCGCAGGACCCAAATTCTGGACGCTATTTTGATCGCTACATAAATGTCCGAATAAAATCTGGAATAGCGCTGGGCAGAATTGATCTCAAAGGGGATATCTTTGGCCAGTTCCATTGCATGGAATTATGTCAAGCGAACCCCAATTGCTCAATGGTGGCTCATGAAACTTCAAACGGATCTCATTGTGCATTGTGGACCTTTGACAGCCAAACAGATTATGCCCCAGTGCATGACACTTCATCTACACTCTACACCATCAGGGATTGTGAGTATCACAGTCATAATTTAATATAGTTGAGCTTTTAAATTAAATTATATGTATAGTCTGACACTCCTTGGGGCATTCATACACTCTTGATCATCCTCACTTCTCTTTTTGGTCAGCTCTAGGCCACCCTGATAACACCTACTGCATTTTTGTGAAGTTGTAACAAAAATGTTAACTTTCCGCCAGCATGACAAACATAATTCACCGTTTGAGATCACTCAAAGCAATTGAATGCATGTTTGAAAGTTTAGATGTTGTCTGTTTGTTGTTTCAAACATTTTCTGTGAGGAAAACCCCGGCCTATTATCTAAATCACATATTTGTACGCCTCAAAAAAGCTGCCAAATTATTTAAATACTTCAGCATTTTTTTTTTGCAATGGGAGGACGCTCTTGATCGAAATGTTTGAATACTTTGGATTTTCTAAGAATCAGGACTTCAAAATTATAAAATTAGCAATTGAATGTGTGGAGGTGCAAAAATATGCTCCTCAGACATAGATCTTTTTAAGATCATAATACATTTAGCATGTTTGCGGTTGAACTTTATTCGGAACGATTTTTGGGGTGGCACAGAAAAAGTTATCATTTTTATTGAAAAACCTTTAAAATTGGCTTCATGGCAGAACAAGACAGGCATAAATTTCTGATAGTGTTCAATACAACAGGCCAAGATATAGTGGGCTGCCGACAACCACAATCATCTTGTTATAGTCGCTTTGGTGTAAAACCAAGAGAGTTGTTTCACAAACACAATGTCAATTGTATATCTTATTAATAAATAATTATGGATATCTGCTCTGATAAGTTTTATTTCTAATATGTTCGCATCACCACAAATGTGTTCACATCTCAGAAAATTTGACCAGCACTTTTTTAATTGTCATATCTTAAAATATTTGACTTTTTTAGCTGTTGTGGTTTTCTTGCTGATTATTTTTTTGCAATGTGATCTTTGATTCATAGTGTGTCCGAAGAATTTTCCTGCTCTCCGTCCCTATTGGCCAAGGTGTGTTTTATTTTGGACAGAAGCTGTCCAAACACAAACTTCAGGATTTAAGGTCTGCACTGACAGAAAAAGCATACCTATAGAATATGAGGATGAGTATGAATTTCTTTCTGTCATCAAAGTTATCAAAGCAACACCAGGTGGGTTACAGAAACAACAAATTTTAAGTTAAATTTAAGTATCAGTTAGACACCCATTTGGAGGGTTCTTACATGCATTTTTGTCAGTTAGATCCCAATAAAGAGGTGTCTAACTGACTTAGACATCATACACTACTTCTATTATACATTTTAACTTATAATTTTTGCAAGGTGCACAATAATCTGATTGTTTCTTTGCTGTTGTAAACAGAGTTAATCCCTAGCCGGGCGTTAACATGCAAAATTGTCAGTTAGATACCAGCTTTTCCAATGGTATAAGTATCTTAGTGATTTCTAACAACAATAAAACTCAACGAATTTATTCTTCAATAATTCTGTTTTCTTTCCAGCACTTCAAATGCAGAAATATCTTATGGGAACTACAAAAAATGGTGCAAATCATACATGGCGGACATCCAGGGAAATAGTGCCCAGTTGGCTCTGGTCAAACCGTGTTCACGATTCCAAGGGTTCATCTCTCTGTATGACAGCTTCTTCATACAAAGCGCGGTATGACTGGTGGGGACTCAATGGTATTACCGGGGTCATCTGCAAGTGGTTACCAACAACCCCACATTAGAAAGCTGATGGTGTAGTTACAGCAAATTCAACAACTATATATATGAATTACATCAAAAGGATGGCAAAACGTAGCAACAAATAAGATAACAAAGATTGTGAGACAAATTTTACGATGCAATAAAGAGGTTAATCATTATTAATTAACTTGTATAGTTGTTGCAACTTGTTGCACTTGTTTAACTAATGCTTGGGAGGGATTATATCAACCTAATGAACACAACTTTTAAATTATTGACAAAACCATAGAACTTTAATTGCCACCATTACAGTCTGCACAATTCATCCACCCGAAAAACAATTAGCTGACTTGAAGTGAGGCGCAGAACAAATTGTTCGCTTTTGCAAATTCATATCTGAATTTAGCTTTTAAGTAGTTATACAATAGGTCTTTCTTCATTTTCAGGTCCAATAGTAAATACAGGTGTACAATAGGCAGTGGCGGACTGGCCTATGTGGCAGAGTGGCAGCTGCTACGGGCCCAGCCACTCAGGGGGGCCCATGCAAGGTGCCGAAAATTGAAAATTCAGGAAAAAAAAGAATGTCTATCTTCTTCACCACATTTGGGACTGTGTGATACAGTCAAACTTTAAGGGGCCCTGCATAAGAAAGTGCCCTTCCATCTTGGCATAAAGGGCGTAATGCTAAAAATGAGAATGTGGGGGCCCATCGACTTATTTTGCCACGGGCCCGAAATGCCGCCAGTCCACCACTGACAATAGGTCTTTCTCGGTTAGCAGGTCCAATAGTATGTACAGGTGGTTTCACATACACTGCCAGTCAAAAGTTTGGAAACTGTAGGTTGCTCGACATTGAATTAGTATCATATGCAAATTTGCTTGTGGATGCATGGATTCTTATCCAATCTGAAGAAAATGTAATAATTATATCATAATAGGAAGTCGGATTGTGTAGGTATTCTTTGTATGAACGGCAATCAATTGCCTTTGTGGCTCTGAAATACAGATGGGTCAAAACAAGGGGATGACTTGCTCACTTTTACTCACCCCTTTTTTTTTAGAGCAAATCTAATGCCACTTTCACTGATTTACATCTCATAATACTCTTCACACTAATATGGATCGATATCAACATGAACAAATAAGAATCATAACACTCTGAAGCTGTTATTACAGATTTCGTATTAGTGTGCCATATTCTTTTTAACTGCCACAGTGCTCTTGTGATGTCAGTATCAGCATAATGATTTCACAGTTGGTATATTCGCAGTTTCAGCTGTGTCACTTGGAACACATGCTGATCATACCATTACAAATTCACACATAAGCTTTTAGATTGTTGCTCAACATTGATTATTCTGTTTGATGTTTTGAACAAATCCAAAAGTTACAATATCCAGCTATATATAATGCATGGATTTTGTGTATAACTGCTATCAGTTTCAGCACTTTTACAACAAAACAAATTCATTCACTCTCACATTCATTTGTTGGTCTGAGAGGTTATCATGTGCTGCTCTGTCTTGGCAAAAATAATATACTCAGGAACCATTCTGAATTTATGACCTGAGGGGGGTGGGGCTGGAGTTTTGCTTGGGAGCGTCCTTATCACTGATTTCCAATAATGTTTATTTGATGATCAAATTCTTAGCCTCCTTTTCTGGCCTTTTCCCAAATTTTTGGGGAGCAACTACTCCCCCCCCGCCCCATTTCTCGTCCTCTGGTATGCCCATGCAACACCGCCACGTTCACTTCCGAAAAATCTCCCCATCATCACATTCCAGTCATCAATTCTGAACAGTTTCTTGGGCGCAGATCTCACCGAAAGGGCTGAAACGCTACAAGGTGGTGCCCTCAATGAGAAATTTCACAACAGGACACCATGAATGTCCATGATGGATCAAGCAAGTGGCTCAAACGTATCGCTTTCACCTGCTCCAACTGAATCAAACAACCATACCAATGAATGCAGATTAATCAATTGTTATTCACACTTTGACAGCCCATAAGCCTGACTTGTTGGTAGCAGTTGGAATCAACACTCAAGCTGGAGTGCCAATAGTGATGTCAGTATTGCAATACTGACATCATCTGAGCATATATTCACATGGAACATGGCACACTTATACGAGATCTGTAATAAGTGTAACGCTATTGCAATGGCAAGCAGCATACTGTTCCAAAACTTTTTACCAGCAGTGTACATGTGGTGTATTTTTGGAATCTCCTGGACAGTTATTTACTGGCAAATCTACATACATGTAGCATCCAATCACAAAAGCTAGTAAGTCAGATTTTTTGCCAGATTGAGTGGATGTAAAAAAAGAGGCTTTTAAGAGTCTTAAAAATATTATGTTAAATAATTTCAAGTAAAAGGCACACCGCAAAATTTTTTAGATTCTAACGAGACTTTTTTGACAAGATCTCCCATACTTTAGGAGGATTGACCAGCAACCAAGACTTGCAAAAAGTCAGTTTTTGTGTAGAAAATAGGGAAACCTGGAATAGAACTCAGACTTTTCCTTCAATGATAATGCAGCTTTTAGCTATTGCAAAAGGTTTCTTCATTGAGGATTTGGATAACTCTGCATGTATTATGAAAAAAATATTGGGGATGGTCCTACATGCTCAGAGGTCCAACGTGCCCCTGTCTCCCCCACTTCATGGAAACCACAAGAAACGGACAGATGACACCAGCAAAAACCAAATTTCCTTGTGTCTCAAAAGGAAGATTAAAATTTTCTTTAAAATGACTATAGGCCTAATCCTTTTTGTTTTGAGTCAGAAGGTTTTCAGCTGATAATTATAAAATATACCTGATTCTTTGTCAAAAATACTTGTTTCCTCATATTCCTGACACTGTGACCAAACAGTTAAATTATAGATATTTTAGTGCTGGCATGTTGTAGTTCTGGTTTTGAGGTAGTCCCATTGGAATAAGATCGCTGTAAACACAGCTCAAGAAGCCATTTTAATCTTCTATGCAATTGTGACATTCTCTATGCTGCTGTGGTGTCACAACGGTGGATGATTTCACAAGGAAGTAGGTTCAAAAAGATGAGCTGAATATGGCCTCAAAATTTAGCAGAGCAGCTTCAATTTATCAGTTTAAATGTGTGCTGCAGTTAGGAGTTTGTTGGACTTAAAATCTGGCTTTATTCTATTTTGTCATTGTGTACTTATCCTGAAAATACGTAAAGACAAGAAAAAGCTTACATATTGCTTTAGAAGGAAGAAACTAAATGACTAAAAAATATGTCTGGACTTCTATATGTTTGTCATATAACGAGGGAGAACACCAAGTGATAGTACACATGCAAAGTCGGGAAGAAAAATCTGATCTCACATACTTCTCTAAAAGGATCATAGGTGATACTTGACTCCTCTCATTTGGTTGTAATCCTTCCGATGAGATATTCTGTCCTTTAATGAAGATGAAAGCCTGAAACTGTGTTACATCAGTGGCGGATACAGGGGGGGGCCTAGGGGGCACGGGCCCCCCCTAGACCACTGAGATTAGATTAATAATAGTATTTTGAAGAATAAACGCTGCGACGTGGGCCCGCGAATGCCGAAACACGCCCGGGCCCCCCCTAGATGACCCTGTCTGGATCCGCCACTGTACATTATAGAGGCATCTTGTGCTGTCGCAGTTTTTAAGGCTTCAGCTCTTTAGTGACGACAGAAATTTTCAACAATGTAAAGACTATCCTAGCCCGGAGTTTTCTTCAGGTGTTCTGTCCACCTAACAATTCTAGTTTGTGGTTAAGTCAGTACATGTAATGCATCGCACATTGAAGTATATCAAATGTGAAAAAAACGAAATGATATACATTCTCCCATTTCTCTTCATACTTGTATCATATGAGGAAATATATTTCAGCCGTTCATATGCAGAGCTACTTGGCTGAGCCAAATTACCCACTTTATTGACTGGTAAAACCAGACAATTAATAGAAAGGAACATACCAGTTCTTTTGCATTTTGAATAATCCATTAGTCTGATTTAGACAACCACAAGAATTGTTGCCTGATATCAGACAATCTTGTTTTCAGTGTAATGGGGACACCTGGCATAAGCCATACGTAAAACTTACTTCATAAAATGTTTAACAAAAATCATGGAAAGAGACAAACAGATAAATTCTTTATTGACAGTGTAAAAGAAATCCTGTCCAATATGGGCTTACCGGCCATTAATGAGTAGCCCTGGTTTTGAGGTAGTCCCATTGGAATAAGATTGCTGCCAATACTGCTCAAGAAGCCAATTTATTCTGCTATGCAATTGTGACATTCTATATGCTGCTGTGGCATCACAACGGTGGATGATTTCACAAGGCAGTAGATTCAAAAAGATTAGCTGAAAATGGCCTAAAAATTTAGCCGAGCAGCTTCAATTTATCATTATAAATGCCTGTGTGCTGTAGTTAGGAGTTTATTGGACTTAGAATCTGGCTTTGTTCTATTTTGTCATTGTGTACTTATCCTGAAAATTCGTAAAGACAAGAAAAAGCTTACAGATTGCTTTAGAAGCAAGAAAGTCAAACTTACTGACTAAAAAATATGTCTGTACTTCTAAGTTCTATATGTTTGTCATACAACTAGGCAGAACAGCAAGTAATAGTGCACATGCAATATCGGGAAGAAAAATCTGATCTCACATACTTGTCTAAAAGGATCATAGGTGATACTTGACTCCTCTCATTTGGTTGTAAGTCTTCCTATGAGGCATTCTGTCCCTTAATGAAGATGAAAGCCTGCAAACTGTGTTACATTATAGAGGCATCTTGTGCTGTCGCTGTTTTTAAGGCTTCAGCTCTTCAGTGGACAGAACTTTTCAGCAATATAAAGGCTATTCAAGAAAAAAAAGGTTTCTTCAGCTGTTCTGTCGTGCTTCAAATTTCAGTTTGTGGTTAATACTTTATTGTATAGCAGAGATACATTTAGTTTGCAGTCAGTCTGTTTATCAAAATCACATGTCGTACATTTTGACATAAAAAGTGCTCTCGTAAAATCGCTGTAAACAGGCTTTTAATATGTCTTAAAACACAAAGAAATGATTTGAAGTTGTGTATCTGGTATGTATCCCCCATGTAGCATGATAAAATTTGATGTATTGCTTATAATAAATAAGGGGAGGGGTCTTCATTAAAGCAAGTGTAGAGGCACAGGTATAGATAGCGCCCCATGTGGCACAAATGAAACAAATAACTCTCATTGGTCATCTGCTAATATTTAAACTTATACCTGCCTCATACAAGTAGCTACAGTTTGTCCAAAATAGAATGTATAGTTGGATACTCTGTACCATGATAAGATGTCCCAGTGGACTCACTGTCTATCTCCCCCCTCCATGATTCCAATTCATGCTGAATTCTTCCAGACTGCAAGCTGCGCTTGCAACTCATCCTAGGGAGCATACTGTGTTTCATTAGAGGTATCATCCAATTATTCTAATAATTTTTAATTGTTGTGAAATAAATAAGGGGATGGGAAAAGATCTTACCCTAGGGAGCATACTGTATTTCATAAAAGGGAGCATTCAGTTATTTAAATAATTTCAATTATTTTGATAATAAATAAGGGGATGGGGGAAGAAGCAATCTGGTTCCACACTGGTCAAAATTATAATTTTTTTTCATCTGCAACATAGTTTACCCAAGAAAGACGTGATATGGTTGTATATATAGACTTTTATTTGACAACGGAATATCACATAGATACATGTGTCATAAATCAAAATTAAATAAATCATATAAGGAAATGAATATGTACAAAAGAGGGATACAACATCAACAAAAATACAGAACTACTAATAGTATACCTACACCATCACAATATAGTGAATGTGTAGGTCCTGTCCCTACACATTCACTGGTCCCTGCTGCGCACTGGTGCGGAAGTAATCCGCCTATTGTTCTAGCACTTGACCTTTGACCCCCTGCGCACTCAAGCGGTTAATCCGCTCTATTGTTCTGGCAATACAAAGGGTCATTAATCATTGTTACCCCTTTTCTATTGTTCTATTGTTCTTCACATTTTTTGAAAATCCATTTATCAAGTAATAAACAATTTATGAATTTTTGTTGTGATAATTGTCAAATATTTTTACATCTTTTATATTACAAACCCTACTTGAAATCCTTATCCATTCACACTGATATGAAATCCACACTCATATAGTACTGCTGTAAATTAACATAAATAAGTCACCATACCATTCATATAAAATGTCACCAATTTGATATAACACTACTGGTGTGGAGAACTTTTTCCCAATGACACTGTAATATGATGAACTCTTAAGAATTATGCATATTTTTCAAGACAGGAATCACAATTTTTTCATGTGTATGGGATACTCAGTATTTACTGTCTCTTCATAACCTCATGACCCATTATACTTCACATGCTTATTTGAACTGTCAAAACATGTTTTCTTCAATCAGAAGACACACATTTGCTTTCAATACCATTCTCGCTTCATTCCAAAAAATTCACTGGCAGCATCATCTGCCTGTAAATTAAAACCTCACTTTGTGTATTCATTCGCGTAAATACACCACAAAACTGAAACTCCCGTTGACAGACATTAAATGTAAACTCTGGTGCTGTACACAGACTGACAGAGTAACACAAAAATCATCAATGCGCATTCAACATCGAAAAACTAAGCTTTAAACCATTACAACGTCATGCTACATTCACACCGCGTGTACTTCGACGGTATTTCTTCACTATACCCTACCTTCACATGGCCAAAACGTCCTGCAAATCCTCCATTTCCACTTATTTCACATCGACACATCGCTTTCTTCACTCGCCGTCCGCCATGTTTGTTTACAGCTGTGACATCTCGCTCCCTCTCGCTCTTAACTCAAGGTCGCGAGATTCTTAGCCCGAACAAGTTGGCTGCTTTCGGTTTCTTTTTTTGTGAAATTGACTATTTTTGTGCTCCTAATCCAAATGAAAGAATAAGAAACTGCTGTCTATGCCATTAGAATTATATACACCTAGTCCAACACATAGGAATTTCTGATATGTAGATTAAGTAGCTCTAACTTACAATTTACATAATTGCTGGCATCTTTGTGACTTCCAAAAAAAAAGTTAAGTGTCAAATAAATGTCACCTTTTCTTTTTTTAGTCTTTCCCAAAGAATTTTGTACCTTTCTGATGTAATATTAGCTTTAAAAAAAATGAAATTGATCAGATTTAGACCTGAATACATTTCCTGTAAAAAATTAAGAAACTGTTGACAACCCTGCAAAATGCATGACATGGTGTTGTTAGTTCTCAGTGTGTCATGCATGAATTGCTGCTTGTGTCAGATTCATCAGCCCTGTGCCAGAGAAACCATCCCCTCTGCTGCTCACTGGAGCATAACCCTGTGTTAGCCAATAGTTAGCCTTCTCCCTCCTCTATCCCCTCCCCATTTTCTATTTCCCCCTCCCCTCCTTGTAGAACAATGACTCTTGACATGCCTTAAATCAAGTCACCCCCTTTCTCAACCCTCACTCTCAGCCAACTTTTTTTCTGGGATAACACTTTGATTTACAACACCAAAAAAAATGGAGCATTTGTATTGTTACAATAGACATTCAAAACGTTATTGCAATGCTACAGCCAATGATAACCAGGAGAAGGTTATCTTTGAAGTCAATGTATCTTCAACTATTTATGGGAGTACGATACAATTGGACAGATTTTCTGAAGGCAAACATCTGGACAGGGCGATTATCAATTGTGAACAGGTAAATACAAACTTTTTATTTCATCATCAACCAATATTTATATCATCATTTCACTTTGACACAGTATATGTTGATGCAAGAAAAACACTGTAAGCTTCAGCTTAAATTCACATTGCTTTATACCACCTACACTAATCCCTTCTCTAGAGCAACTTATATGACAGGCATATAATATGTATACTGTGAATCTCATGTTATGTGTCAAAGGTCTTTTTTAAAATAAAAGCCTGTTTTTAGAAATATCTCATTTCCAAAATTTTGTAGAAATTTTCCAAAAATATTATTAGAAAAAAAAAAAATGAATAAAATCACTATATTTGAAGTTGGTGACAAAGTAATTGTCTGACATTTAAGACATGATAGTATTTTTAAAAATTAGAGCATTCAAAAAAAAGATTTTAAAAAGTATTCTAAAACTTGTTGTTTCCCTTTTATTCCAGGCCCAAACTCTCCTCCAAGAGATGACCAGACTCCAGACCGATCTCTGGACAAATGTTGAACAAGTACACGTTGTGGAAGCCAACACTGTAGAACTGAGGAGGGTATGCACAACCGACGGGTTGTGGCATACCCTACTTGTCTGTATTGTGAGTGGTAATGTCACTATAAACGACGTTCAAGAAGCTGAAAACTCCATTACATTCACTGAAGGTCTGTACCAGTCATTCATTGACGTTTTAAAAGACACTTTGCCCATATTAATGGGAAATGTCCTCCAGCTGGAGGAAGAGGTGCCCTACCTCCTTATGTACAAGAGGTTTGACCTTGTCAACCTGAATGAAGCACCTGCTCTGTTCCTGACCACCGAAGAGGCCTCAAGACCCTGCCCTGACAAGGTCACACTGATTTCCCAGGAAGAATTGGCAAGATGCCAAAGGATAGACAGGGCCTATCATTTCCTGAGCTATCTAACTCAACCTTTGTTAGGCAGTGAAGAAATGCCCATTCAGGTTGAGGATGATGATGTCCCTCGCCAAATAACATTTTCAACAGAACACGGTAGTGTCAGCCTCGGACCCAGACCTGCCGGACCTCCCCCAACCCACTCCATAATAGCGTACCAAGTACCAAGAGTTCCAGCTACAACACTATGCATGATCATAGGTGAGATTATTCACCATAAGAAACTGCAAGAGTATTTCAATGATGGTGATGATGTCTCTCTTGACCAGGCATCCCAACTCACTCAAGAGTACATGAAAGTAAGATGTAAGAAATTCCAAAGGCTCATGTGCAACATCCTGCAGCAATTGGGTTACAGAAATAATACCCCTACTGCTGCACTGTGCTTTATGATCATGGGTGTCGGAGTAACTTATTCTCCCCATCATAATGCCTGTGAACAGGTCAGACAGCCACTGACTAACAATGCTGATTTTTTCTATGCGATACATGACAAATTTGTCATAAACTTTTAGTTTACAGCTTAAATGTATTACATGTTTAGCTCCGGTGCATAGCTTTTAGTTTGTTAGATAGATAACTTACCTATTGTGTAAACTTTATTTCATGTTGTCTTATTCCAATGTATATAAACTTTTCAGATTACTTCTTAAAAAAAATTTAATTTCTTGTGAAATGAGACAATCAGATGTATATATACTTTTATTATTGTTTGGATAGATAACTTTCACATTTCTTGTAAATATGCTGTATTTCTTGTTAACTTTTCCCAGATGTATGCTCTTTTCCGATTACTTCTAAAATTAAATTTCTTGTAAACTGTCATCACAGTCTTTCTCTTTGTGTTTCTTTATTTACTTAAATTTATCATGTCTGATGACTTTACATTCTAGACTTTGAAAAAATTGACATGGTGCATGAAAGCACTTTAGTCCAATAAACATCCTTGTCCTTTTTTTTCACCAAGAAGAATAAGAAAAAAGACTAAAAAGAAGACCAAGAAGAAGACCAAGAAGAAGACCAAGAAGAAGACCAAGAAGAAGACTAAGAAGAAGACTAAGAAGAAGACTAAGAAAATCCTCCACATTCATAACTTCCATCATGCTCAGCCCTAGGTTAAACAAGAGAAAAGTAAAATCCATGCTTTTTAAAACTGCTGTAAGTCAATACACATCTTCTCCCTTTTCACAAAAAAAGGAGCCTGAGAAGAATAAGAAAGTTAAACCACCTTTTTTTCTTAAGAGTGAAGCTAATATTATGAATGCTAACAAATAATGAAACCAACAACATTTCTCCAAAAAATATAAAAAATTTATTTTCAACAATATAAAAAGTTTTTTGTGAATGGAAGACAATACATTTCAATAAACAGGTTTTTAGCTTTTCTCATAATAATCCAAAATATCTATAGTTCTTTCAAAGTTAACAATAACTTCATAAGTTTCTATAACAAGTATTAAGCAGTCACTGACAAACTAACAAAGTTAATCATGAACACAATTTAGCTATTATATTATTTTGCTTTCACAAAGTGTCATTTCACAAAGACCTTAGAGTGCTAATATATAACAACAGTCAAAAATCACAGCCTATGGAAAAGCAAAGGTCAAGTTATTCATAAATAAGTTTCTCCTTTTATAAAAACTGTCTTTAAATAGGAACACCCTGAACTTTCAAAAAAAAATAAATTTAATTACTAATACTCAGTGACATTTCTAGCCTTCTCTCATATAAGCAAATTCAATTTACCACCTCTGATATGCGATATAGAGTCAATAATTTATCAACAATAAGATCACAACTGATAAGTTAATCCCTAAAAAAAAGTAATACAATTGTGTCACACAAAAAGTGACTTTTTGAGTTTAGTTTTGATTTTCTCCTGCTTCAATATTAAGTAAAATATCTGACATCATGCTTGCATCCACAAATAACAGAACAGTAACAAATACTACTAATATATAAAAGGGTTTATGCATGTAAAAAACTAACTCATATAAATATATAAATAACATACTAAAATATAGATCTCCATACACTTTCACCACTCATTAATTCTCTCTTATTGTTATAAAAAATACATAAAAAAAGATCTAGTTTATCAACAGAAGTTACAATTTATCATAATTATACCTCTTTCATACCCAAGTCATCACATACATACACACAGAGCTACAAGAAACAGGAACAAAAAAACTATTCCAACAATAATGACAAAAAAGCCTTGTCATCATAACATTGCTAATGTGGTACTAACATAACTTTTTGAAAACAGGAGTACAATATATCATAAAACCTTGTCACCAAACAATAAACCTTGCTACAAAAAATATAACAATCCCTGCTGCCAAGCTAGTTAAAACATTTGAACTGTCAGATCTGAAAAGAAATGTCAATACACAAAGTGACATTTGTTTTTATCATATCTCTTTTTTTTCCCCCCTCTAATCATTAGAATATCAAGAAACATACCAAAAAATCATCAATACTCAAAATAACATGACCAACACAGCCTTCGCAAGAGTATAACCAACACTAATTCTAACAAAAATAAAATAAATACAATATCTGATATCATAAGTCACTTAATACTGATTGGGTTTAACTAAATTGTTAAACTAGTTCAAAAATATTTGAACTGACAGTTGTGAAAAGAAATGCCAATACACAAAGTGACATTTGTTTTTATCTTATCTCTTTTTCCCCTCCAATCATTAGAATATCAAGAAAAATACCCAAAAAAAATCATCAATACTCAAAAATAACACGGCCAACACAGCCTTCGCAAGAGTACAACCAATACTAGTTCTAACATAAATAAAATAAATACAATATCTGATATCATAAGTCACTTAATACTGATTGGGTTTAACTAAATTGTTAAACTAGTTCAAACAAATTTGGACTGACAGTTGTGAAAAGAAATGTCAATACACAAAGTGACATTTGTTTTTATCTTATCTCTTTTTTTTCCCTCCAATCATTAGAATATCAAGAAACACACCAAAAAAATCATCAATACTCAAAAATAACATGGCCAACACAGCCTTCGCAAGAGTACAACCAATACTAATTCTGACATAAATAAAATAAATACAATATCTGATATCATAAGTCACTTAATACTGATTCGGTTTAACTAAATTGTTAAACTAGTTCAAAAAAATTTGGACTGACAGTTGTGAAAAGAAATGTCAATACACAAAGTGACATTTGTTTTTATCTTATCTCTTTTTCCCCTCCAATCATTAGAATATCAAGAAACATACCAAAAAATCATCAATACTCAAAAATAACACGGCCAACACAGCCTTCGCAAGAGTACAACCAATACTAATTCTGACATAAATAAAATAAATACAATATCTGATATCATAAGTCACTTAATACTGATTGGGTTTTAGCTGAATACTTGAAATCATACAATACATAAAAAAATCCACATGTGTTGAAATGATCCTCAGAAGTAGTGTATATTTCTAACAGTGTCAATTACAATTTCTATATTTCAGTCAGTTAATAGATTTCTCACATAAAATAGAAGTGCATAAATTCAAAGAAAAAAACTACTTCTGAGCATCATTTGGTCACAAAATATCAGCACATTATAGTTACATTCCACTTTTATCACCCATTAAAGCATGTCAAAAAAAACCAAGAGTTAAATACCCTGCAATAATGCAACTTGTTTCTTTTTTTTAATTTAAACCCAAGCAAACCAGAAATTTAGACAATTTTGACTTATTATTTTTTACAGTCCACAATAGATCTTTTAATAAATCAAGTTCATGGTTGAAATTTCACTAAACTTTTTACAGATCAGAAAAGTTAACTTTTTAAAAAATTTTCACCAAAATCAATTTCTCGGTCTGAGTCGCTGTGGAATGATTGCGTCTGGGTTTAAACCGTTAAGCATCCTGGGTGGCTTGGGTCGAGGGGCATTGTGGGGAACCTGTTCAACAGGCTGAGGTATTACCAGAATTCCTGCTGCCACAGGGACATCCCATGGTCGTGGGAAGTGATTAATCATGAAAGTAGCCCCGTTTTCTTCTATCTGTAAAAAAATTTTTTAGTTAATCATCATTAAAAAAAAATCAATACCAAATTACAGTTAAGAAAAAAATTAAATCGAATATCGTGCATCTGCACCATTGTCGTCATCATCGTTTACCAGTTTCTTCATTTCATATAATTCGAAATCTTTACCTCTTAGCCAACTAATGAATCTGCAGGGTAATGTGAACACAAAGCAGAAGCACTCTGCACATTTAACCATACAAACAGGATCTCTTCTGAGTCCCTTCCGTTTTCTTATAATGATAATGCTACTACAAACCGCTATAAAAATAATGAGAAAGATCGCCCCTCCCACTCCTGAAAAGACCATGATCTTCGCAATAGTCAGGACATCATTTTCCGGTGTCAACTGGGTGGTCTTGGTCTTGGTCTTAGCTGTACTGGTCTTCTTGCTTTCTACTGTTGGGGGTGCTGTTTCTTTGTCAGGGTTAGACCTCTTGGTAGACAGCTGTGTCTTGGTTTCATGTGTGGGGGTAGTGTTTTCCAAATTCAGATCCCGCACTTGGTCAACTGGGTTAGGCACAACTGGGGCTTCCTGCTCAGGCTTTGTTTTGGGTGAAAAAGTTGTCTCCTCTGCAATGTCAATCACTGTCCCAAGGTCCTGAGACTCAGTTTTGTCAACATAGTTAGTCGAAAGCACTGTACCTGTAACAGTTACTGTTGCCGATTTTGGTGCCACGTGGTCAAATGAGGAGTCCTGGCTGACATCCGGAAATTTCCTTAAGCAATTGACCCACCAATACGATCTGTCTTTCACCTCTTTGCAGAGTCCGTCAATTTCTGTTGTGATTTGCACGTTCTCGAAGCCGTAACTATCGTCCAAAGAATCCAAATCAAAGATCGTCGTCGTTGTCAGAAACAAGTTTTTTCCAATCCTTGCCTTCATGGGAAATCTGGGCACTGATCCAACATCCAAACACATGACTGATTGATAAGTGCACGAACACTGTCCATCGTCACCGCAATTAAAGGCCACAACATTGATCCATATGGTGGTTATACCGCTTGAGGCTAAAAACAGTAACAGAAACAGTCTATCCATTGTGAAAGCTGACAAAAACACGCACGACTAATCTCCCGCAACGCAAATCAACTGTCATATGACAGTGCCTCGATCTGGTGATGAAGGAAAAATTTCCCGCCAAATATTGAGGCAC
This sequence comes from Platynereis dumerilii, assembly GCA_026936325.1. NCBI lineage: Eukaryota > Metazoa > Annelida > Polychaeta > Phyllodocida > Nereididae > Platynereis > Platynereis dumerilii. The sequence goes on from JAPTHN010000002.1 coordinate 47,883,610, forward strand.
CATGCGGGGGTCAAAGGTCGCAGTATAATCGAAAGTAAAGGGCCAGAAACATGCCAATTAGCCGATAAAACATGTAGCCTTATCTAGAGAGGCTGGGGACAGAAGTCAAAAGTAAAATTTGACCATTTTGAATCCGATATAATGAAATGAGAAGTGCTCAGAGTTATGCATAAAAAACCCTTCAGGGGGCCCCTATATCACTAATAATTCATGTTTAATATATATCCAGGGGCCACATTTGGGAAATCAGCATAATCCTGTGCATTGACAATTAGCAATCTCAACCGAATGCTTACATTGTCAAGCATAACTTTGTTGGTAAAAGCATTATTTAACAAAAGCACAACAAAAAAAAACAAAATGCTGATTTTCTCTACTTTCATGCAGTACAGCTATTCTTTGATAAAATAGTCTAAAATAAAAGACAATCTCTCAATCTCATGCAATTTCATCATGATTAGGATTTTTTATTTCAGTATTTAAGTAAAAGAAGTGAGACAATTTTCTAGTCAGCATGAAAGGACCAGGTGTGTGCTTGTGTGTTGTTGAGTGGGTTGATGGATGACAACCCTTTACAAAATCTGATGCATGCCCTTGTGTAGCATGACATTTTACATGACCTCAGCATTCAAAATTTCAATTCAGTTTACACATGATAAAACATTGCTCTGCAACATCAGGACAAAATGTGTAAAATGCACAAAAATTGTTAGGTTGGCGTGTGGGTGGGGCAAGTGGGCGTCCACACTTTGCAATCTTTATATAATTAAAGGCCTCACTTCTCAAAAATTGACGCTTTTTCTCTAATAGGTTTTTATCACAAATAAAAAAGGTGTCAAATGGGTTAAAAATGCCTCTTCTCTTAGCATTCTCATAAGCTTGGCTTTTATTAAATCAATTTAGGCCTACCATTTTATTGTTGTTACTCTTACAACAATCATGCTTGACCTCCTAAGAGAAAGTCATAGAATAATTGACACCTCATTTCATCCATAACATAATACATTGGAAAAAAATTTATCCTGTGTGGTAATTTTACAAAAGATTTCATAATGAATGTTCCATAGACAAGAAAAGTTATTGTTACAGCTGCATCTGCTTAACTCTTGACATTTTTTAAAAATCACAGTTGCCCTGGAAATTCTACATAGCATAATACACTTATATCAACACTTAGAGAAAGTCATAGAATAATTGACACCTCATTTCATCCGTAACATAATAAATGGGAAAAAAATTAATGCCATGTGGGCATTAGACAAAGATCTCATAATTAATGTTCCATAGACAATAAAAGTAATCTTTTGCAGCTATGCCTGACTGATGGCATTTTTAAAAAATCACTGTTGCCCAGGAAATTCCCCCACAAAGTGTGCTACACTTTTTTATCCAACACAAAGAGAAAATCATAGAATAATTTACACTTCATTTAATCCATAGTATTATAAATTGGAAAAAAATTAATGTCATATGGCCATTGGACAAAGATTTCATAATTAATATTCCATAGACAACAAAAGTTCTTATTTTTGCTGTTGTGTTGGACTGTTGGTATTTAAAAAAATCACTGTTGCCCTGGAAAATCCACAAAGCGTACAACACATTTATCAACACCAAAGTAAAGAACAATTACATCATGTCAAAGACTTGTCATTCATTATGCATTAGCCATTATGCATGAGTTCTCAACTTCTGATTGTCTTTGAAACCCTCTGACAATAAAATCTCTAATGAACCTTTGTAATAAGATTGATGACAGGAGCAAACAAAAAAAAATGCCATGATTTAAAAAAGACCAATTTATTGACAAAATTGAAAAGTCATCAATTCTGCAAGTCATCAATTCTGCTGTAAGATTCATGTCTAAAAAACAAAAAAGAAAGACGTATTAAATAGCAATTTATTATCAAATATCTATTGCTACATGTCACTGTATTACAACCATTGGGTCAAGAGATCAACCAATAGCCACAGGTTGTGCAGTATATAAGAGAGGGAGAATGCTGTGAGCTCAGACCATACTCATCACAAGACTTGAGGACACTGATCAACTGAGCAAATCCTAGCCAAATCATCAAGAGAATAAGAAGACAGCCCAAAGCATTTTGCACCAGTAGCTGGTAAGTACCCATACTCTTGTCATTCCCATATCATTGTGAAATGAAAAGCCACTGACTGGAACTGTTGTCATCAATTAAGAAAATTCACAAAATTCTCATTTTTATTTTTTAAAATGCCTGTGTTTCAAAGGTTTTTCGTTAGATGACGTCTCAGTGCTTTATTTGGTCTCAACAAAATATTTTTGTCATGTCAGTATGCAACAAAAAAAAAAAGTTTTTCTTTGGTCATTTTTCTGTCAAAAACGTCGGTCTATAAACTGACGAATAATCAGCAACTTCTCATGGATTTCGATTCCTTTCTTCATATTTCGTTAGTATATAGGTTTAGTGTTACAGTAGCCAACATCATCTGAATTCATGATTCATCTCCGTCATAGTTTAATGCTTGCAAAGACTAAAGGCATATTTTCCTATTCCTTCGCCATTGATCAATACTTCCATCCCATTACCCAGAGGGCGCATCGTCTCAGCACACTGGCGACGCCTAACGAAAAATTTCGAAAGATCGGGCTTGCAAAGTTTTCATCTGTCTCGAGGCGAATGTCAGCACATAAAATATTAATTTCACACTAAATCGAATTCTGTGCTAAATAGACTGATTTGCATGTGTGAAACACCCGTCCGCACCTTTCACAGGCCAAATATAAGACGAAAATCGATTATTTCTGAAAATTTCCATTGCTGATAGCTGATAGTGACGCCGATCTTCACGTTATGGCTGTCATGGTTTTTGATTCGTTCTTTCCGTCCTTTAGAATCATCGTCATTCTGTTTGTTTGCAGTATATAGGGTCTACGGTATATAGCCATGTATAATTTACAGTCTGAAGACCAAATATAAGACGAAAATCGATTATTTTCTGAAAATTTCCATTGCTGATAGCTGTTAGTGACGCCGATCTTTACGTTATGGCTGTCATCGTTTTTTATCTGTTCTTTCGGCAGTTTAGAATCATCGTCATTCTGTTTCTTTGCAGTATGTAGGGTCAACGGTATATAGACATGTATAATATTACAGTCTGAAGATAGGAAATCAAATTTGTTCCATGTTGATAGCTTTGAAAGCTGCGGTATTCGTACATCGCTAGTACGTTATTTTAACTAGAGAGGGCGCGTCCGTCCTACACCAATGCACCACCTGGTGAGCGATTTAGTACTGTAAGAGAGCATGATTTTTTTCACAGCTAAATATAAAGGTGCCTACAATTTATTGGAAAGAAGTGTCTTAAGTCATTTACACATTCTTGACACTTCTAATCAATATGAAAAAAACTCAACCTTATCATTAGAGCTAGGAGCCATCAGTTTATGCAACCAGAGCCACCCTAAATTGTTGTCCAGCTGAAGCCAGCTGAAGCCAGCTGAAGCCAGCTGAAGCCGGCTGAAGCCAGATGAAGCCAACTGGAGCCAGCTGAAGCCAGCTGAGGCCAACTGAAGCCAGCTGAAGCCAACTGAAGCCAGCTGAAGCCAGCTGAAGCCAGCTGTGTCATGGATGTGCCATTGCCGAAATTAAAATGTAGTTTTCTCTGGGTCTTTGCTGCCTCTTTTATACCTGAAAATCATCGTCTAAAATTGTGACCTGCTCCACCAAAAAAAAAAAAGAATTCACATTATGCAGTTTGTATTTCCCAGAATAGTCTAAAATATGTTAAAAAAAGGTCGTATTCAGATTTATTTTAGCTGTTATCAAATGAATAAATTAACACTTTTTTTAATCGGAAACAGATTTTTTTAAATGATCTAAATAGGTTGCTCATCCTGATTTTCATAAGTCTTTCGTTGCTATGGCAGGAAAGTCAAATGCTATTTTCTCAAAGTTTGACGTTTCATATCATCAATGTTTGTGGTGCCATGTCTTTGCATCGGATCGAGATACCGAAGCATATGAACCATCATTTTTTAAAGCTCAATTTCAGTAAAATAAAGTCATTTTCACAACTAAATATGATAGGTGGCCGACTTTGTCCTTTTGGTAGAGCTGCTCACAATTAATTTTACTCCGCCACAAGTTCCAAAAAAAAAAAAGACTTTATGTTCACAAATTTGAACTTAATCAAAAAGAATATTAATCATCCGTCAGGTCAAGTGTTTTTTTTTTTAAGAAGAGAAATATTTAATTTTACTTAAATATTATGCATTTTTTGCTACTGCGGCCAGTTGCTACTGACTGGCTTGGCTCTTGACTCTACTTATCATTCGCTGTACAATTTCGGTTCAGTGACATTAGGTCAGGACAAAATATTCAACACATTTTTTTTTTTGGTGAGGATAAATTTTCCTCATTTGATTAATTTTGTGTTACACAAAATAATTTCTACGGGGTCTTCTCAGACAACATATAATGACATGCAAGTCATTTATTCCATCCTACTCACAATATAAATTTTCTCACAAATGTGACTACATCGAGTGCGCTACACTATCATGCATGAAATATCTGATATAAATTTTTTTTTTCACCATCACACAACATCTTTATTTCTTTACACAGCTTCGCAGAAATATTGGATTTCCTCAAGCATTAAATTCAATCATCATAACCCCTCCAATCATTGAACACCAAAAGAAAATTCTAACATTCATTCTAACATCAATTGATTTTTTGTTTGTTATAAAATCTTATCAATTTTTTTTTCACATACATACTCCGCACAGACATAAGATATTTCTTTCTACCAACCATGTTTAAATTAACCCTGACAAACATTGAAAACATTCAGACACTCCTCTTTCACCAGATCCTTTTCCAACCTTTTTATTCTATTCACAATGGCCAATGGTTGTTCCCCTCTACTCCGATAAAATACATATAGGAGTGAAAAGTAACTGCAGTTTTTGGTGTCCAACATTTGATCATTTATTAACCGACAATAATGGTTTTGGCTAAAGTCGAACATTTCTTTTCCATAGGAGGAAAGTTCCATTTCTCCAAGAGAGTCAAAAATTTCAACACCATCATGAGTCACAGTCAGTACCAGCCAATGTCCAACTCCGGCATGATCGAGCGACCGTCCATAGGTCCCTTGATTCCGAGTGGGTACTCCACCAGATTCGTTGCACCCATGGCTCGTGTACCTCCCGTCAACATCCCCCGTGGAAGAGTGAGAACAAGAGGTCCTTCTGTCAACTCTGACGTTACAGGGACGTCTTTTGCTCACCCCTCCTGTCGCTGCCCGTCTTCTCCCTTTCCTGTGCAGTTTCTCACCCCTCATGTGTTCGGCGGTCATGGAATCATCCTCAGCACAAACTCCGTTCCAGTCCCGTCTATACCCTCGACATCTTCCGCCTTCCGACCGGTCCCTTCCTCCTCTCGAGGGTGAGTAAGCTTTTATTCCCATAGTATTGACGTAGATGATGTAGCAACTCTCTCTATCATCCCTACTAACATATGGTAACACTTTACTGGGTGCTATAGCCATGACAAAGTCTCGACTCCTCCTGTCCTTCCACAAAATGTTATACATATCCGCAGTGTTCATGCTAAATACACGTTCCTCTGATAATCGATTTCGTAATGACTGGGGTAAGTCACTCTGGTCAATAGAATGACCGAATGAGGCAGTGGCTTAGAAAAACGGAGTTCAATCCTGACTGAGCCGTCACGCGATGTGGGGTAGTATGTATCGCGGTTTTGAGGGTTGAGGTGAACTACGAACAAACTGTATCCAGCTCCAAACTCTTCCAGAGTTATTCTCTGACTGTGAGTAGTACCCTTGTTCTTCCCGGCATATAGGTCACAGTACCCCTGCAGGTACTTGCCACGATCAAAGTCAAATGTGAGTGGTCCTCCTGGTGTTGGACTACCGGAAAGACTGACCGAAATATTATTTATTTCAAAATTTTGAAAATTGTACGGATTTTCGCCGATGTTTCCCAGGAAGGAACTACCCGAGACAGAGGCAATTGCAAGCGAGCTAGGGATCCTCCCGTTGTATCCGTCCTCCACAAAATACGAACTGACCCCTCGGCTTAAGGTAAATTTTCTTATGTCCTCTTTGAGGTAAAAGTACCTAGCTCGCGAAAGTTGCGATTTCATCACAGATTGATGAGCGATCAACACCTGGGGACTATGCGTCACCTGTTTAACCAAAAGTGACACGTCCTGTATCTCCAGTACGTAGTCTTTCTTCGTCGAGTTTGCCGTCATCAGTCTGAATGCCGATGATGTGGGAAATAGCGTCAAATCCAGGTCCACGCCATTTATTAGATATTTATTAACCTTGCAAATGTCAGCTTGTAGACGTGACCGTAATTCCACAGATCGACTCTTTTTCATTATGTCGGCCCTCTTCTTTAAACCCCGATTACCTCCAGAAGAAAGAGAAAGATTATCCATATATCCGGCTGTATCCTTGTAAAACATTGCGCATTGCAATTCTTCATCGTTGACGTCAGTCTCGTCGAGCAAAATGTTCAGAAGAGAGGCATAACTGTAACCCGTCATACCTCCTAACACCACAGTGTCATTCATGCGGATTTCGCACTGGTGCCAGAGGGAGTCCGCCAGGAGATTACAAACGCTAATACTCCAATCCCCTTCATCTCCTGGAGAGGTCGATTCACCTTTTTCTGAGGCTGATGCTGATGCTGATGCCGATGTTCGACTACTGGACGATGGCCGTGGTGGTGGTGGTTTTCCAGGAACCGGTTTTCCATCTGCCTGCATTATTCTCACTGTTGTCCGGATGAAGATTTCTCTTAGATCAATGTAAGATGATCCTGCCCCAGGAACACGGAATTTCACATTCCCTTCTGTGGAGAACTGGTTCAATGGACAATAAGTAACATACTTCACGTCACTCACCCCTAAATTGCTTACGGGAATTTGGAACAAGTCCAACTGACTCTCAAAAGCCAAATCTGCCTCCTTCAAGACTTTTTCACCGCTGGCCATGATACACTTTTTTTTTTCTTGCCTATAAAGTTTTTTTAAAACGTGGAAGTTGTTCTCTCTCTCTCTCTCCCCTTCTCTCCCCTTCTCTCCCCTTCTCTTCAGTCAAAAATATCTTCTCCTCTCTTCCTCTTCTTGGTCTTCTTTCCACTAGTCTTTCTTTTACCAGATTTTTTACCTTTACTCGACTTCTTTTTCCTCTTTTTCTTACCCTCGCCGTTGGAAGATTTACCGGCAACTGATGGTGCGCGGTACTTCGCTCCGGTTTTACCACTAGCTTCTGCCTTGGCCATATCGGCAACTTGTTCCACCGGCGTTATGACATTGACGGGTAACTCTTTTGACGCGCTGACTGTACCATTACCGGATTTATTTTTCAATACCACCAATCCGGGATTGTCGCCCCACATATAGGTCTTACCCACAGATCGTTTAAAGTGTTCTATCCAAGGGTTGCTGTTCATGGAAGCCACGGACTTGTAGTCGGAATCCATTTTAGGACTAGTGTGCAACGAGATGTCAATGCGTCGTTTTGGATGGAGTGAAGATGTTCGAGTGGTTCACCGTCCTTACCGCAGATCTCTATAGTCAACTCGCTCAGACTGCTCGCTCTGAGAGGCACGTACTGGACTGGATCGAAACGCATACAGTTATTCCGTTTTATTTCCCCCACGGAGAGCGAGGCCAACACCGGTCTGTAGATATCTCCTATACACGATGGTTGACAAGCCGAGCAGCATACGTATATGCCCTCAGACTTCTGGTTCGTTTTGAAGGGTGGTAAACCTATTTCCAACAGAGCTATGTGCCATTTACCGCTCTTAGAACTTTGATTCAGAATATAATGCTCAGGCAATGTGCAAGTGAAACTCGCTGGAGAGTTTCCCCCATGAGTCTCTGGATTCAGATTGCTCTCCAAGCAAATATACATTATTTCTTTTATTTATCGTTTTCCACCCTGTTCTTGACTTTTCATCTATTCTATCCTTAGATTATGTCTTTTTTTTTTTACTTCTTCTTCTTCTTCTTCTTCTTCTTCTCGTTCCCCCTCCCTCGTTTAAGGTCCACTATAGATGAGGCTCTTAGCCATTCATTGTACTTGTTCGGCCAACTTTGATATTTCACAAGCTTCTCCAAGACACCATTACGCCTCCTAGTTTTGAGCACTTTATCGATCTTGAACAGAGCATTAGGGTCATACTTTACCGGTGTTAGCTCACCGGCATAAAAATGTCCCCGAACAGGCTCTTTAGCGAAGTCCGATAGATGATATACAGGGATTCCCTCGTGCACTCTTCTGTCCCTCACGGTAAAGATCTCGCCCGTAAACTGTTCGTCATAGGCTCTGTCAAAAGGTTTTTGTCTGAAGTGGGCTATGCGCACCATTTGTCCGAGCGAATACTTGTAGGGTGCCTTAACACCGTCAACTCGACGTCCGGGCGGGTGGGATAGAGCCTTCAGAGCTCGTTTTAGAGAATCTTTGTAGGCGGAAGAGTTTGTGACGTATTGATAGTCCCACACTCGTTGGGAGTTTGCGTCGTTCACGGCGGACGGTGCAGTGCCAATTGAACTGTGGTAGGTGTTGTTGTAAGACTCCACGATCGACTGGAGATCCCCCTCGTAAGCGTAAGAGTTTGTACGCTGAAAATATTGAAAGAGTTTTTTCTTAATAGTCTTTATAAGGATCTCAGAGTAATTCGCCTTGCTTTCGGTGTTAGCGTAGTAATGATGCACGTCTCTCTGACGAAACAACTCCTGCACCGACGAGTTTGAGAATTCTGTGCCATGATCCGTCCTTAAAAAACGAGGCTTAACTCCGGATCTATCGAATATTACGTCGAAAGCTCTCACCATTTCTTTCCCTCCCTTGTTTTTCACCGGTTCGGCTCGACAGAATCTGGAGAAGATGTCCACCGTTATCAGAATATGATTGTGCGACGAATTGCTCCTCGCAAAACGTTCACCGGTCAACACCAATAAATCGGCATCCCATATGTGATTTAAACCGGGAGAGATGATGCGACGATAAGCCGGTTGTCTCTGTCTTACGGTCTTGTGAAGAGTCACTATGTCCTGTCCTTCACTCCACTTTTTAATGCGTTTCAGAGGAATGATGTAACAACCTTCTTCTTTGATAACCTTGTAAAGTTTAGAGACACTGGTGAAGCTCCCCGGCGAATGAGGGTCGTAAAATCTTTTAGTGAGGTAGGAGTCTATATTCTTGGGAACGAGTCTTTTACCTCTTTTCCATCTTTTCCCTCTTTTCTCTCTTTTCCTCATTATTATCCTTTTCTTTTTTTTTAAGCGCGGTGATGATAACGCCTGTGGAACAACTGAGCTAGAGTTTGGATTGCCCTATAGAGGGGACGAGTGAGAGTTTGAAGGAGAGTTAGACACAAAGTAAAGTTAAAGCGCAAAGCTCTCCATTTATTTCCGACAACTGTCAAAACCTTTCGCAAGGACGAAGACAAAGCCTGAAGAGTAGAGCCTAGTCTACCCCCTTTATCCGTCATTCCTCTTCTCATTCTGGTGATAGAAAATAACTACAGTTTGACCCAGGCCACCGGAGCTTTGCTCCTACTCCTGCTCCTACTCCTACTATCACCACCGGTTTGGAGGGTAGACGAGGAACCTTTACCACTTCTTATTCGTTTTCTTCTCACTCTCCCAGCCGACCGATCGTTCTTAACCGTTAGCTCTTTCTTCCTTCCTTTATCGCCACCCGGCTTCCTCAGTCCCAGCCTCTTCCAACCATTCCGTACGCCACGACCTCCTACCGCGCTCTGACGGTCTCCTGTCCTACGCCTACTCTTGTTCTTCAGGAAGTGTAGAACCCGCCTCAGTTTGGCGTTCCCTATGAGATTCAAGGGCACGTTCTTCTCCAGTAATATCGCGTAGAAAGTTTTGTAGTCCTTCGGTAAGGGAAAGCCGGTGGACTGAGTGTGTAAAAGAGAGGCTGTAAAGTTTTCGGTACCATCTTTACCTCCTCTGTAGGGTTTGAGAGCCCTGTAGATCTCCCTTACATTACGCCTTCTCCAGTCTTCCCCCAAGGAAGCCAGAACTTCCCTCAAGACACCCTTGTCCTTGGACTTCGTAGATTTTTCCAGTTTGGCCGCTTCAGGCGAGTCGGTGCCCGGCGCCCCCGACGTCTCATGAACGCCTTCGCGGCGAGTCGTACCTCGCCCACCTGACTCCTCAGAAGGCTATGCGGCTTGAAGAGGAAGGCTCGAGCCCTGAGGGCTCGCGCCTTCCGCTTCAGGCCGTGACTTTCGATCTTTCTCCATGCTGAGATACTTTTCCTCCGGTATGACGTATACCTTTTTGTTGAACTTCATGACGGATGACATGCTATCGTTTTTTATTTTGGAGGGGGATGGTGGGGAGGGGGGTTTCCTAATCTAATTGCCTATTCTCAGGGAGGGGGTCTGTGACGGTGTTACTGTCGACCGTTGCACACTCGGTGACTGCTCAACGTTGCGGCTGACATCAACGACGTCGGAGTGACGTTCTAGTTCCAAATCTTCCTCCAGTTCTTCTTCTTCTAGGTACCTCCTCTCCTTAGAGTCCTTCGAGTCCTTCGAGTCCTTCGAGTCCTTCGAGTCCTTCGGACGTTCAGACTCTTTAGAGGCGCTATCCTCACCTTCTCCCTCCGTCAGCTCCTCCGATGTATTACGGCTTTGGCAGTCAGAGGGTACTGGTACTCTCTCAGAAACCCCGCCCTTTACTTTCCTAGGCGATTTTTCGGGTGAAGAGTCGCTGCACGACTCGCTGCACGACTCACTAGACGACTGGCTCGACGACTGGCTAGTCGACTCGTCTGATGATTGCTCAGATGACTGGTCGGACGACTCAACCGAAGACGAGTCGGATTCTTCATCAACCTCGATATCCTCTTCGCATGACGAGACGTTGTCGTCCTCGGTTTCTATAGAGGTGCACTCCCCATCGGCTGTGTCACTCTCATTCGCACTCTCACTAGAGCTCCCGCTCTGAACACCTCCTCTCTTCCCGCACAACTGTTGCAAGTAGGGGTAGCATAACTTTAAGAAAGCGACGACGGTTTTGTAGTGCTTGTGCAGACACTGGCGAGCCAGGGAGGCTTTCCGCACGCTAGCCAACTTCCTTAAGAGAACCTTACTCTTGACAAGCTTCTTTCGAGTAGTGGAGGATATCCTCAGTCCTCCTTTTAACACGTTCAGTATCACCTCTACTATGGCGAGGGCTTGCTCGCGGTCGGCTTCGCTCAACAAACGTCGAGTGAGTGAGGGAGAAACCTTCCCAGTATTGACAACCAGCCTTATGAATGGAAAACATTGTCTGATGAGTGACGACATGATCAATGGTGAAAGAGAAATGGCGAATCACTTCTTTACGTACAGGATAAGATCATCCGATGGTAGTATTCGAGTGCTTAGTCTTATGTCCTCGTCGCCAGAAGTAGTGAGGTTGTTAACGACGAGGTAGCCGTGCGGAGAACGAGTGGCGTCCTCCCACGCTTCCAGGAGTCTTTTAGGGGTGGAAGGAAACATTTGGCGCGACAGGTGATGGATCTGCTGTAGGTCTCGACAGGTCTTCATGAGAATGAGATAGCTACTGTTCAGATTGATGGTTCTGTAATAACGAGATTGGTGGAAAATATTTTGAGAAATCATGATGACCGAAATACGTCTGTGGTGGACTTCCCTGGTGAAGAGAGAGCACATTTCGGAAGACTTACCGATCTCATCCAAGAGGTCGTCTAAAAAGAGAAGAGAATGTTTGTCGGGTTCTTCGGAACCCATGCTTTCTATTAATTCTCTACCGGGCAGACCTTCGTGTAGTGTGAGGTTAGGCACATCGGCTTCTAGGTCGGCGAAAACCTTTTGATAAACTCCGTAGGCGTACACAATTTTCTGGGGAGGAATTGCGTACATCTTTGAAGAGTTTCTGAGAATCTCCATCGTTAAGACGGTCTTCCCCGACATGCTGGGGCCGACCAACATCGTAGCGGCAGGACATTCGAAGCGAAACGCATTCCCCAGCCTTCCCTCGGTAGTCTCCTTGTCCACCGTTTCTCTTTCCATTGAAATGATATGTCTCTTTTTTTTTCTTATTCCTAGGATAAACGATGGGGCTACGGAAATTGTCAACTCCTTGGACGGTTTACAGGCTATAATCAACGCGTACCCGGTTGGTGAAGAGAGCCTCGGGAGCCAAGAGCGTCAAGAGAGGAAACGGGTCGAGACCCCTCCTAAAGCAACCTCTTCGGTCAGAAGCACGAAGGCGACGAATGTAGAGGGCGTCGAGTCATGCGTTAAAAGCGAAATTAAGCGGAATAGCCAGGGCCAGCCCGGCATCAAGGTGTACAATGGCGGCTCTCGTCAAATGAGATTGGACCACCGCCATGACAACATGTATAGACACGAGCAAAATGCGTCAGCTGCGGAGGAACTCCCTCAAGCAAAGCGTGGTATGAAGAGACAGAATTCTTCACCACTGGACCTTCGTCTACCAAGACCCAGTGTCATTCCGAGAACCACTGCCACTGTCAATACAGAAGTACCAGAGCCTGTGGTCGAACAGATGACTTGGGAAGGATGCAAAGACGATTTCAGCGAGGTAATCAATAGTTTATTTCTCTCTTACGGTTATAAATAAACAGTTTTTTTCTTAGCTTTCCTCCCTTTCTCTAATATATACAGACTCTTTTGTTTTTTTTTTTAAAAATAGAATCTACAGAAGCAACTGACGAAAGCTTGCGAACAAATTCTGGAGATCACCGTTATCTACAAGGCCGTCAACCAAAACAGGCCACGATGCGAGAGAGATGATGAGAGGGAGAAGCTTGAAGAGGCTGTGAAAAGTTTCCTAAGGTTAGTATTGAGCTGTGTCTACTCTTCACCGCATAGCTAGCATGAAAAAATTTTTTTTATTCAAACGAGAAAAAATTATGTTTTCTTCCAGGTCATGCTGCGGTGAGACTTTTCCAAAAGACGCGGTGACAACTCGAGCCATTGCATCGAATACAGTTCCAAATGGAGACACAAACGGTCTAATCGCTGGAGGGGAGAGGAAGGAAACCGAAGACGATTTTCAGGATCGTACTCGTCATAACTATAGTCTGGGTACACCTGTAGTTTCTGGAAATGGTGGAATATTGTCGATAAACATGTCGGGGATACAATTTCGGGAAGAAAGCTGTGAAGAAGTAGAAGAAGAAGACGAACACCCGTTAGAAGAGGGACAGTCATCACTGCCTCCAATGCCTATTGCTCATTCAACACCCCAGAGGGGTAAATGCATGTTTGTACAAGGAGGTGATGTTGAAGGACTAGAGTCCCTCTTTGATGCAGAAGCGGAAGACACGGAAGACGCGGAAGAGGCAGGAGGGGTTGGAGAGGTTGGAGTCGTTGAAGAAACAGTGCAAGCTGAGGAAGTTGATAGGAAGAACGATGACTTACTACCAGAGGACAAGAGTGCCTTGATCACAACAATCAGTGACAGTCTAGTTGGTGATGGTGATGGTGATGGAACTCGTAGTCCCCTTATGTTTCCCGATGAGTCAGTGTCATCATGGCAGAATGCAATGGTGGACTTTTATTGTGACATGGATTCCGAAGAGGATAGGGCTATGATAGCTCAGCTGGACCAGTGAGTATTATTCCAATTCAAATATCGATATTTTGTTGACTGTTACAGTTTTCTTCGTTTTACTAACAAAAGTTCTTTTTTTTTCAAAACAACCCAGAATCGAAACGGTCACTAAAGGGGATGAGGTTTTGCATACTCCAACCGAGGAAAATGTAGAACATGTTCAGACTGAAAGGTGAGGTGAAAAAAAAAGAATAATATTCATTTAAATATGACATAACACTGTTCCGTTGGCAATAAAAAAATTTTTTGTACAGGAATGCGCAAGCTGGGGGAGATAATGCGAAGGAGGATAATGATGATCAATCGCAAAGGTTTTCCCTAAAGAGGCTTTTGGATGCGAGCTTGGAGTAGATGTCCGTAAGGTGAATAGTAGGTTTTTTTTGTTTTTTTTTCCCCCACTTTTATTATCTACTATACCCGAGTTTTTTTTTCTCTCTTCAAAAAAAATTAAGATTTTCCTAATTTTTTTTCGTTACAGTCAGACGGATGAGATTTTTGAAGCCATGCATTCTGGCAAGGTGAGCGAAGTCGGTGATGAAGAATATTCTATTGATGGAGCATTGAAAGAGTTGTTAGCGATTCTGTATGAAAATGATGACAATGAATGTGTAGGGGAGGGTATAGATGTACAGCCAGAGGAGGTAGGGGAAGAGGAAGAGGGAGTGCAGGAGGTAGAGGAGGAGGAGGAGGAGGAGGAGGAGGAGGAGGAGGAGGAGGAGGAAAGGGTTCAGGAGGAGCAGGAGCAGGAGCAGGAGCAGGAGCAAGATAATGATGAAGTTGACTTTGAAGATGACATGATATTCAGAGGAGAAGATTACGGGGTTGACTTTCATAGAAATATCGAAGTAAATGCGAGACAACTAAATTTTGGCGATGGTCTTGTGACTGAAACAGTCTATAGGGTTCACTTCGATCAAACCTGGCGTAATGTTGCTTTAGGGGAAGTAATAGGGGAGTTGCTTCATATAATGCAGAGTATAATTGAGAGGCTAAACGAGTGCTATAGTCCAGCAGATCTGGTCAGGATATATATTTCAAACTCCTCATTTAATGCACCGAGAACAATTGGCCTGATGCCCTTACGTGATCTGAATGTAGGGGTGGTGGAAGACCACCTTCAGTTGGTACTCCAATCGGACGAAAATCTCATGCTGGATGAACCATTGGAGATCCAGGTTGCAGTGATCCGTAATCCCAGAGGTGCGGGTAGACGATGTAAGTTAGAATACATCTTTGGGGAGACTGACATTCTTCATTATTCGAAAGCCATATCCAAGACAGCAATTACTGATAACTTATGTCTGGCAAGAGCAGTGACTGTAGCACTAGCTAAGGCGCAGAAGAATGAGGCAGAGGCAAAGGGTGATAAGGCGAGGATAAAGAGGGCCAAAAACCACCTAGACCAGCTTTACAACCATGCTCGTAACGTACTAACTAGGGAGGCAAAGGCATTACATTTAAGATGCGGATTTCCTCTCAATTACATTCCCGCGTTCACTGACATTGTGGCTTTCGAAAGGGCTGCGAATACTCGGATTGTAGTGTTCCAGTCAGGTGTTGACCATAGACCGGTTTATGTTGGAAGTAATGAGAGGCAGAGAACAGTGTATCTCTTTTACATCAAAACTGAAGGTGCTCATAAGGAGCCAGGGCATTTTCATGCCATTGTGAACATGTCCAAGCTGTTTGGTGGAGTGACCTTTTGCTCAAAGTGTAAGGAATGCTTTGGTGTGAAGGACAAACATAATTGTACCTTCAAATGTCGTTCTTGCGGGAATGAAGGTTGTTCTGTCATTAAAGAAGAGAAAAACACTTGTAACTCCTGCAACAGATTTCTAAATTCTATTGCGTGTCGTGATGGTCACATTGCCAATGGAGTGTGCTCAGCATCAACACGCTGCTTGGATTGCAATATCTTCTACCAACGAAATGCTGATCCCCTTTGCGGGTATAGACTTTGTAAAATATGCGAGCAACAGGTAACCGGTGTTCACTACTGTTATATACGCCAGAGGAAACCCAAACGCATCTCTTCTAGATATATGTTTGCGGACTTTGAGACAGACCCAACAGGAGATGTTCACGAGCCAAATTTGGTTGTGGCATATTGGCAGTGTGAGCACTGTGAGGGGTCAAGCTACAGGGAGAACCCTAGTTGCACTAACTGCGGAAATGCTTGTAGCTTCTGTCGAGAGAGAGTACGCAAACGCAAACGCGGCGATAAATTGCGTCGTGTCTGCATGTCATCTGAGCAGTGTGGGAGACGCGGGGTTGACTTCTTTGGAGATAATGTTGCATTAGAATTCTGTAGGTTCTTCTTTGACCAACCGTTCGAAAAGTACACGCTCTTTTTCCATAATGGTCAGGCGTATGATGTATACTTCCTTATGAGGTACATCTTGGGAACTTTGACAACAAAACCCAAAGTGATATGTAGAGGGAGTAAGGTGGTGAGTGTGGACACGGGCAACTTTCGAATAATAGACTCCCTAAATTTCCTCCCCATGCCACTCTCTCAAATGCCTAAGGTGTTCGGGTTGAAAGACATCCGCAAGGGTACTTTCCCGGTCTTCTTCAATCAGAGGGAGAACTGGGACTATGTTGGACCAATGCCTCACCCTTACTGTTACAGAGTCAATTCCATGAAACCTAAAGCCCGTAGTGATTTCATGGAATGGTACAGGCAACAGAGAGGGAAGGTGTTTGATTTCCGAAAGGAACTATATCGCTACTGTGAGGATGATGTGAGCATCCTCCAGGAAAGCTGTAACAAGTTCCGTTCTTGGGTTCTAGGGGTCACCTCCCGAGAGGAAGAGAGAGAGGGAGAGACAGAGGGAGAGACAGAGGGAGAGGGAGAGGCAGAGACAGAGACAGTGGTCAGAAGGGTCATTGGTGTTGACCCTCTGCAATACAATACCCTGGCTGCAGTTTGCATGGCTACCTACAGATTCCTCTTCCTCTGTGAGGAATTTGAAGTGAAGACAGAAGATGGTAGCACATTAAGCGAGCATAATGCTAATGGTATTAGCAGGTTTTATGACTGTAATGGTGAGCTTGTGGAGCCATCTTCAGTATATGCGAAGGAGCGTACTTTTAAAAGTACACCATTTGCTCACATGCCTGCAACAGGGTTTGGAGGACAGGAGAACCACAGCAGTTCGTCCATATTATGGCTCGAATGGGAGTCAAGAAGACGAGGTATCAAGATACGTCATGCGCGCAATGGCGGTGAGCATAGGGTAGTGAACAACCGTGCTTCAGGTGGATGGTTGAAACTAGATGGTTACCACCGCAATGACGTAACGGGGGAAGAAAGTGCATGGGAATTCATGGGCTGTGTGTGGCATGGTTGTGTCAAATGCTACCCCACTGCTTCGAGCGGGGGACCAACAACCCATCCGCACACTGGTGAACGTCTGGAAAATTTATACCAGGCTACAAAGAGCAGACTAGAGTATCTCCGTCAGGATCTGGGGTTTGAGGTGCATGTCATCTGGGAATGCGAATTCAGGGAACTGATGAAAAGCACTCCAGCTATCCAAGACCTCAGTGAAAGACTGGATTTACAGCCGCGTCTTGACCCTCGCAGTGCATTCTTTGGTGGTAGGACGAATGCAACCAAACTCTACAGGGAAGCAGGCGAGGGGAACAAGATCGCCTACATTGATATTTGCTCCCTTTACCCTATGGTTTTAAAGAATGACGAATTTCCATGCGGTATACCTGAGGTCATTGTAGCTCCCGACACAACAGACATTTCACAATATTTTGGATTTGTACAATGCCGTATAAGACCTCCTAGAGGACTATATCATCCATGCCTACCCGTCCGTAGTAATGGGAAGTTGATGTTTCCTCTTTGTAACGCATGTGCTCAGACTCTGGACAAGAAGAAATGCGAATGTAGTGATGAGAAGAGGGACATAAAGGGGACCTACACCACAGTTGATCTTGGGGACGCACTTGCTGTTGGTTACAAGATCATAAAGGTGTATGAGGTGTATCATTTTAAAAAGAAAGCAAAGTTTGATAGAGCGGTAGAGGGGTCGGGGCTTTTTGATGAGTATGTTAATATGTTCCTGAAGGGGAAGCAGGAGGCTTCGGGCTGGCCCAAAGAGGGAATGACAAAGGAGGAAAAGACGGAATACCTTAGGGAATATTACGATGCTGAAGGAGTGACACTAGAGCCTAGCAACATTGAGTATAATTCTGGGAAAAGGGCCTTGAATAAACTACTATTAAACAGCTTTTGGGGAAAATTTGGGGAGAGCAATACTCATGCTGTACACAAATTGGTTACAAATGCAGCGGATTTATTTAAAATCCTAGGAGACACCACTCTAAAAGTCCAAGATGTCAATGTTTTTGGAGAAAATAAGTGCTTTCTCAAGTACACCCATAGCAGCGGGTTTCTGCCGGAAATGTCGCATGTGAATGTCTTTGTGGCAGCATTTACAACCTCCAATGCTAGACGTCGACTCTACAGAACTCTTTTGGGGCTGGGAGAAAGGGTGTTGTATTTTGACACTGACAGTGTGGTTTATGAGTACAGTGACACAGACAAAATGCAGTACAAACCTCTTCTAGGGTGTCACCTGGGGCAGTGGACAAATGAGCTTGGGGAAGGCGAGTATATAACCAAGTTTGTCAGCAGTGGACCAAAGTCCTATGCTTATTTGACAAACACCGGAGCACGAGTTGTCAAACTGAAGGGCCAGACATTAAATCACGAGAATGCGCAAAAGCTAAACTTTGACACAATTTGTCAGCTTGTGCTATTCTTTGCTGACCCTGACACCTACCCTTTACCAAAAGGAGTAGAGAATTCTGTCAATGCTAGATATGACAAAATTAAAAGGTGTAAGAAGACATTCCACCTGTACAGTAGGGAGGAGTTGAAAAGGTTCAGGGTCACTTACAGCAAGAGAAGACTAGTACCGGGTACATTCGATACTTTACCATACGGATATTAGATATTCCTCCTCCTCTCTTTCCCCCTCTCTTCATTGTAACATATTTACTAACATTGTTTTCTTTCAAGTAGATATATAATTTTTTATGGCTTATTTTTTTTTTAGAAACCCTGGAAACGTGTGAAAAGGCATAATAATAACAATATTGCTGTAAATATGTAGACAGTGTATGTAGTTGAGTATAAGTCTAGAAAAAATGTATATGATGTGACTTATACATTTGTATTGACTATTGAGCTTCTATTGATGTTGTAAGTCCATTTATTATTGCATTGTAAGCAACAACAAAAACTAATAAAGGTTCTATTAAACCTAACTTAAGTTTTTTTTCTTTCATATTATAAAATAAGGATAAACAAGTATTGACATTTTCATCATTCTTTATTCATTTCTACGTACACAATACCAAAACAGTGATCGATTAGACGAGTGTAAGTCTTGCCAGCAGCCGACACATGGTGCTTAACAAGGCAAGCTTTAACTTTCTCCATACTACCAAAGTATGCAAACATGTCAACCAGTTCACCGGTCAAGTAGACATTTTTATAAGACAGTTTCAACAACACCTTCTTGACAAGAACTTTAAAAGTCGGGTAATGAAATTGTTCAATAGCGCTATCAACAGCCTTTTCTCCGGGAGGAATGTCCTCAACCTCAATGTTCATGGTCTTGAGTATTTGAAGGAGATTAGCATAGGCACAATGTTCAATGACCTGCAGCTTGCTCGGTCTGTCAATAGGAACTTTGTAATAGTCGTAATTACACTGATAGTCGTATTCCATAGGTTGTCCTTCGAAATCGTTGATGTCAAAATAGTGTATGCTGGAGTCCTTTTCGCATTGGTCGAGGGAAAGGAATATCATGGGCGAACGAGCACCGGTAGGCTTGTAGGTCCATCTGTATCCAACGAGTTGACCGCCATCATCACCATCACCAGTGTTAGTCTTGCTTTTCACGACATCAGAGAGCTTCTCATAGACCTCGCAGAACTTGTCGAATTCATTTTCCGAGAAGTTAATGGTCTTGGCATGGTTCATGGCGTCATCGCCTTTGACGACATCGCAATCCTTGACGGGGTGCATAAGACTGATGTAGTACAGAGTCTCTTTTCCTTCGGGAACGAATTTAGTCGTCAGGACGTGTTGCTTCTTCGTAAGCATCAGATGATGATGAGTCCTGGCTTTCATGGCATCCCGGAAGTTAGACATTTCTTGACCAAGTTTTTCAAAGGACTTCTTCGATATATGGACGTTGCGCCATCCGGACTTGACTTTAGAAGCGCGGCTCACAGTCAGGTAGCCGGCTTTCCACTTGTCACCAGGTTGAGCGGTGACCTTGGTCTTTTCACTGAGATTGATTGTCAGTGCCTCCACTTGAACAGCGGTAGAAGAAGAAGAAGAAGACGAATCATCAGTGGACTTGCTTGATGAAGTCATTTGAGACTTGGTCTTGACAATAAGTTGAGCAGAAGCCATTCTTTCGGTGAAGTCGAAGTAAACAGGAGGACACCAATGAGAAGAATGATACTGACATGGCTTAACACACAGATTTTTATAGGCAGGGAGGTTCATACTTTGAATACATTGTAAGACTGAATCTGATTGGATGGTGTAAGCCAACATTTACACCATCCATTGAAAAACCATTTTACATCAGTTCACCCTTCAAAGAATGCAGACAATAGAACAATAGAAAAGGGGTAACAGTGATTGATGACCCTTTATATTGCCAGAACAATAGAACGGATTAACCGCTTGAGTGCACAGGGGGTCAAAGGTCAAGTGCTAGAACAATAGGCGGATTACTTCCGCACCAGTGCGCAACAGGGGCCAGTGAATGTGTAGGGACAGGACCTACACATTCACTATATTGTGATGGTGTAGGTATACTATTAGTAGTTACAGACAATACCCATACATAAACACAAATTTCTTGTTCTGTAATCAATCATTTTAAAGACTATGAAATAGTATGAAAATGCTAACAACTTAACTAAAAATATAACATCAATAATTCACATTAGATCAATTGTAATTCTTTTTTTCATGCAATCATGAACATATTTACCTATGACACCTATGACCACGCCATCACTATTCATCATAATTAATCTAAACCGCCCTGCTGTTCCTAAACTGTCCAAATTAGGTATGGTATCTCTAATTTTTTGCAACATAATTGTTCTCTCTGTTTCATAAAGTCTACAATTTAGCAAGAAATGTTTCTCATCTTCAATTTCACCCGAATCACAGTACACACATTTTCTGTTTTCCACTGGAGTTTTTGGTCTAGTAAATCTCCCTGTTTCAATCGCAAGGTTATGTGAACTGATTCTAAATTTTATGAGACTTAACTGGTGACTAACGTTAAAATCCTGTCTTAAATAATTTTCAAGTTTAAATTCAGTTTTAAATAATTTGTAGGTTCTAAGTTTGGGATTTCTAACACTATCCTGAATTTCCATCATACACTTTTGCATAAAGTTGTTATGTATCTTCTCTTTGAATGTTAATAGATGTTTTTTTGAAAAATTTTGTTGAACCCAACAT
Organism: Platynereis dumerilii; assembly: GCA_026936325.1. Classification (NCBI taxonomy): domain Eukaryota; kingdom Metazoa; phylum Annelida; class Polychaeta; order Phyllodocida; family Nereididae; genus Platynereis; species Platynereis dumerilii. Next base: position 47,904,775 of record JAPTHN010000002.1, read on the forward strand.
TCATCTAGATTAACCTCATTCAGGATTTCTTTTATTGTAGTGCACCAATTTAGTCTACCTGAGTCTAATGATAACACTAGTGAATTATAAGCTTGTTTTACTAAACTGTTATCATCATATGACAATATTTTTTGCCAATAACTAATCAATCTTACTTTCATTTTTAACAATAATGGAAACCGCCCTGTCTCACTATACAGCGCTACAGTAGATGTAGACTGTTTCACTCTCAATGTCCTTTTCATATAGCTGAGATGAATTTTCTCGAATTCAGCTATTTCTTTGTTGTTAAACCAAACTTCAGAGCCATACTCCAAGATAGGAGATATTTGAACATCAAACATTTTAAATGCTAGTACGGGTTGCAAGTATCCAACGGAACATTTCACTTGTGTACTAAGTGCAAATTCTGCATTTCTGGCCTTTTCATTTAAATGTGAACGATACTAGCAATACATACAATTCTTTTCAATTGTTCTAATAAGACAATAGAAGACAAAAACAGACATACTACAAACATTTCATTATTATTTAATGTAGATAATGGTTTATATTATGTTGAGTCCACATGAACTTCACATTACATTCTTTCCAAACACCAAGAGGTACACATTGTACAATTTTTCCTAAAGTATGCCAGTCTCAAACTCTCAAAGTATGACATTTTAAGTCTGTGATAAGGAAGATTTTTGAAGACTTGAAATTGTTATTTTCGCATGAAGTAAGGCTGATATCACAAGATTCACTAGCATCTTATCAGAACCCCATTCAATTTCAGAACGAGAGTGAATAAGAGATAGCAAGCAGCTCAGTGTTTGGTGAAGCTGAAGTTGGTTTCTCAAGGGACACATTAGCTCAATGGTGCAGCATAGCCATTTTAGAAGGCAGCATTTCACCAGCAGAACACGACTTCGCTTATCTGGCCAAACAGCTAGACCAGCTCGGGCTTGCTACTGATTAACAAACCAAAGTACATACATATACATATTATGTAGAACAAAGATGTATGACCTGTCTAAAACACTCTTTTAGTAAAGCCCCAATCGCCTCTCCATCCCGTGCTCAGCCATCTTTCATGCTTTGACAAGTGAACATGTACTTGGTTGATATTATTTTGTTAATTGTTGGGGCAAAGCTGATATTCAAAATTTAATTCTTATGCTTGAGCCAGCCGGCCAGCCAAGGATTTAAAATTGTGTAGGTCTACTAGAAAAAGACCCATTAAGAAATGAAGTTAGAGGAAGAATTATGGAATAAAAAGAGGTCAGTGCAAGAAGAAAGAATGAGAAGAGGCTTCAACGTGGCAGCATGTGATGAAGACATAACAGAGAAATTCAGTGTTTATTTACCTGGAAAGAGCAGGAAAGAGTCGCTGTTACATTTCATGTGTGAAAACCTTCAGTTCTTCTTTTTTGTGCCGTTAATTACAAATACTTTGGACAAAGCAAAGCAGGACCCCTGGAGCTACACTTTTATATAGGTAGATAAACAGTTTTTTTAAAGTCTGTTGAGGCTTTTGGTAAACGCTGAATTAAATAAAACTTTTGATTTGCTTTGGAATAACTAGAATTGTATCAATCGCTCCTGTGATTATCAAGGTTGAAATATATATCAGTTTTATTGACATAAAATATCAGATAATGACAGGGAGAACCGGGGCACATTGGGACGCGGGCCACTATGGGACGGTGGAGTTTTCTTGGTTCCTGGCAAGGTATATGATATGGTAGTGCCATCATGTCTTGCAATTTCACATCCTGACGTTTCTTTCGTTTTGATGATAAATTACAGCCACATGCAGAATTGTGGCGAGGAAATGTTATTTTCCTACTATTAAAGTAAACATGGACGGATTCAAACTATTCTGTAGACAAACCATGAATAATGAGGCTTTCTCCGTGCTTGTATGAATTTGATATATCGTCACAAACAGTTATGAATTGCATCGTGATAAACACACTCACTGGTGCCTGAGAAATTAGAATTTTGGTGCAAAAGTCGTATCGGGGCTCATTAGGACAGTGAATTCGGGGCACATTGGGAGGCACTTAATTTGGCAGAATTTAAGTGGCCAAGTCAACTGAATGTCCTGGGATAGCACACAACAGGTATTCAGGCCGAAGTGAATAAAGGCATAGTGGATTGCCATGCTCTGTGAACAAATTTAGCGCACAGCACTGTGTGTTACTTACATAGATGTCCGCACCCAGGGCAGTGTCTGTTAAAAGTCTAAAACTGTTTAAAGTCATTACTACAGGGGAACAAGAAGTGCAACGAAATGACAATGTGTTTGGTGCTAAAGTGGCTTTGCCACGTCACAAATTTTCACACTTGGCTGAACAAATTCTGTGTTCACACTTCAAGAGAATTCCTATGAATTTGAGACAACACCTTCTTATACAATAATGAAATAATTATGTTATGCTTAGAGGCAACTGTCATCAACAATTGATACACACTGCACGCACCTGACAGATGTTTACGGAGGGGGGGGGAGGCATCTATTTCTTTTATATCTTATCAAATTGATATATCTTAGGAACTAATGACTTGAAAAAATATATATATAAACATTTAATTAAATAATTGGTCATATCGCTGAATATTTAGCCCTTGTATAGTGTAGTAATAATTTCAGTTTTCCCAAATTTTTAACTTGGGGAAGTTGCGGAACCCCCCTCCCACCCTTACCCCCCCAAAAAGGTCTGCTTGTGGTTTACCCAGATGCACAACTTCCATGTGTGAGTGAATGGATGAAGGTTCCAGTCAGAATGATTGGAGTTTTACCCTGTACTTATGCACTCTAGTAAGAAATTAGGGCATGTGACACAGCAATGAGGTGAAGGATATTCGAAACTGCTGTCCAAGGAAAGTCCAGTTGACTTGCCCAGAGCTGGAATCAAACCTGGGACCCATCGCTTGGAAGCACAGGGCACTATCAATTGAGGTCACCACCTATTCATACTGTTATCACTGGGCAAGAGGAATAAGTAATTAAACTTCATTTCGAAAACATATTCTTTCAAGTTAAAATGAATTATGATCAGGGAAAAATGCATTGCGTAAAACATAAAGACAAAGTTGTTGTACACATAAATTAGGAAATGGTGTGTGCTATTTTTGTGTGCTCTTGTAAAATAACACTTCTCTAAATGAGACATGATATTTTTCACAGTAAAAGCGCTGATAGAAAAAATATTTGTTTCTAAACCAAGCACCTTTTAGAAGAAATACCCCACCATAAATTATTTATTTCAAGACTGCCCAGAAAGAATTTATTTATTTCAAAAGAACTGGACATGAAATTATTTTATTACAGAAACCTCCAGGCCCCCCTCCCCAGGGAATTCTTTTGGTAGCCAACTTGTATATCCATCCATTATCTACAAAAAAGGCGTTGCTCCAAACACTTATGGATTAAGGTCTTCAGCTTTGGAGATATTTATACTCAGTGTTCACTGGGGCATTGAAAAATTGCTCGTCACAAGACCACTTGAGCAACAAACCACATGGTCATTTCGTTTCACTTCTTGTTCCCCTGTAGTAACTATTGGCACTACAATTAAGGTGTTAATGCACTGTATGTTGTCTTATGCACTACATATGTGTAATATCTATTGCACATGGAGTGTTAAATGATGGGGGCACATTGGGACAGTTGTTTTTACGACTCACATTTTGCTCTCTGGCTGCAAAAGGGTTTGTGCAGTCTAGTTTATTATGCCTTGCATTTAAGCCCAATAGTATTGGTGTTTTTCATGCAAACTTCTGAGTTTTTCAGTGCTTTCAGCATTGAGCAATATTAAGCAATATGGTAAACGTTTAAAAAAGTGTCCCAATGTGCCCCGGTTTCCCCCACATTTGTGTAAGATAGGGGGAACGGGGGCACATTGGGACGCAGGGCACTGTGGGACGGTGGGGTTTTCTAGGATCCTGGTAAGGTATGTGATATGGTAGTGCCATCATATCTTGTAATTTCACATCCTGATGTTTCCATGGTATTATAGACAAATTACATCCACATGCAGTAGTATGGCGAGCAAAAGTTTGTTTTCCTACTACAAAAGTAAATATGGATGGGTTCAATTCTAACCATTCTGTGGACAAACCATGAACAGTGAGGCTTTCCCAGTGCTTGTATGAATTTTATATATCGTAACGAACAGTTATGAATTGCTATCGTGATAAACACACTCACTGGTGTCCGAGAAATTAGAATTTTGACGTAAAAGTCATATCGGGGCTCATTGGGACACTGAATTCGGGGCACATTGGGACGCACTTAATATGGCAGAATGTAAGTGTCCAAGGCAACTTAATGACCTGGGAGAGCACACAACAGGTATTCAGGCCACAGGGAATAGAGGCATAGTGGATTACCATGCTCTGTGAACAAATTTGTCACAAAGCACTGTGTGTTACTTACATTGATGTCCGCACCCAGGACAGTTTATGTTAAATGTTTAAAACTGTTTAAAGTTATGAACTATTGACACTACAAGGTGTTAATGCACTGTATATTATCTTACGCACTACTTATATGTGATATCTATTGCACGTGGAGTGTTAAAATGATTTTTTAATTGATGTCCCAATGTGCCCCGTCTTTGCTAGCCGGGGCACATTGGGACAGTCATTTTTACGACTCTCTGGCTGCAAAAGGGTAGGTGCAGTCTAGTTTATTATGCCTTGCATTTAAGCTCAATAGTATTGGTGATATTCATGCAAACTTCTGAGTTCTTCAGTGCTTTCAGCATTGAGCAAAATTAGTAGACGTTAAAAGCGTCCCAATGGGCCCCCGTTCCCCCTACATGTATGTTGTCAAGAAAGTCCCATGTAATGACACATTTGTCAAAGATATGTTGTCCAAAAATTCCATTCCAATATAATGATATATTTGTCAAAAAGATATATGGTCGAGAAATTCCTATGTATTATATGCCAAATATTTATGTCAAATGAAACATATTTGTATGATATAAGACTGTGTCTCACACACATCCCGTTCACACGGAGAAGGAAATTACATTAGAATTATGAAAGGTGAGCATATCCCAACTTATCCCGAGAGACACTCATTTGCAGATTACTGTCACCCACACACGTCTTGACAGATTATATTGCAAGCTCAGTGCACCAACCAGCAATGATTGTATAAATCTTCATCTAAAATATTCATATCAAATGACTTTTCTTTTAATCTTTTATTCATTTGTCTCAATTTTGCTTTCTTTTGCAGTGTAGAATATGGTAAACAACTGAAGATACCTCTGCACCTTTTGTGCATACAGTGGCGGAGCTATGGGGGGGCCAAGGCCCCCCCTCAAATTGATTAGTGGCCCCCCCCACTGGCCCCCCATTTCAGATTTGAGAAATTTGAAAAATTATTTGAGCAGAGCACGTCCGTCTTTGTGACCCGAGCCTGCGCTCACTTACAATGGATTCTCACCAGAATGACAGTTGCCCAAGGAACTTGGGCAATTCCGTAAAGTCATCAACCAATCGGTCAAATTTCAAAATTGACATAATTACATGCTATGGGTGTTAAAATTTGCCAAAATAAGTGTATTTTCAGGAACAGAAAAAATCAATTGATTATCTCATTTAGTCTTTGAGATATTTGTATTTAAGTAATGCAATCTTTGGTGACTGCAATGATTATATTTTTAGCACATTAAGATTAAGATGTCACTGCCAGTAGAGAAATTGGTTAGTTGGTTTCATTTTGCTGTCAGTTGCTGCCTATGGGAGTACACTTTCATTTTGCATTAAAAAATCTTGCATCAATTCCTGTGAATTCTGTCAGGCAGTGACATTTGACCTAATAAGATTCTCGGTGTACGTCCGACACCAAAATTACTAAATAATTTTCCTGCTGACAAGTTACTGATGTTAACTTCATTAAACTTCTAATACAAAGCACATTTATGCCCATGAACAGCATGGTGGCCACTTGAACCATTTAAACCTGGTACTATTGCCAGGGAGAGCACTTAAAGTGTGTACGTCCGACACCAAAAAGGCAATGTACGTCCGACACCAAAATATGAAAGTGCATCTGGAACAAAGGAAATGATACAAATGTTGGTACACAGGCTTGGTCTCATCAGAAAACCTTAGGCCAGTCTGTTTGGGTGAACCTTAAAATGGTATAGGTCACAAAACAGGAAATAGATGATATCCCTGAAATTTGGTCATTTTCAACTCTGTTTTAGGCCATGAAATTATGTGAAAGGCAATTCATCGCTTGCTTCCATCACATGTAATTAGTATGAAATAGTGACACAAGCTGAGGCAGACATTATACTCATAGAAAACTAAAGATAAAATTAAATCTAGTAGCTTAAACCTAGTATTTTAAGCTGTGGTAGTTCCAAAAGGCATATACAAAAATTGTCCGAAAATGGCAGATTTTCTTTATTTGTTTACATATTTATGCCAGATTCCTTCACAATTGCATTTGTCAAGTATTCCCTCAACATATATTATAAAAATATGTGCAATTACAGTGACAATCGTTGGTATAACTTGAGATTTTTTGGATATTTCTGAGCTGAATTACTGTAAACGTGATGGTAAAAATGGTGAAAATAACTTGCATGTTCGAGACACGACATTTGGCTCAAATATACTATGATGAAGCCATTTTATGGTTCCCAATTATTGTAAAGAAACTCTACTTTATATAAAAGATGAAAATTTGTGAACATTTTTAGTAATTCTTGCACTGCAGGCATACTTTACGCTTCCAATTCACACGCGTACGTCCGACACCGAAAATATGTACGTCCGACACCGAAAAGAAATGGCTACAGCTTTATGACAAGTTACAATATTGCCATGGAAATTAGCCTGGCTGATGCCTGAAATAGTTCCCTTGACAATAGAGGTAATTTGATTGATTTTTTTCCATATACATCACAGAGTTTTGCGAAACAAGCCATCAAGTCAGAAAAGTGTCATTTCTCTGAGTACGTCCGACACCATGACATTTTGCCTTGTTGCTCAGCTCCTAGGGCACTTTGAGCTTTGGTTGATGGCTTGTTTGAAAGCCCTACCTCAGAGCCTCATGCCTGTTTAACAATCGAATAGCTAAGGTGTAATGGTAGGGCTACACAAGCTGTTAAGATGTCTGATCTGTACGTCCGACTTTACGGAATTGCCCCCTTTAAAAAGTTCTAAGGCATTTGGCAATAGGGATACCTGCATCTGAACGTTTTAGTGCGGCCTTGTGAAATTTTGCGTAATTTTCAAGATCCCGATATAATACATAAAAGTAATCTTGTGGATGCAATTAGTTTTTAAATATGTTTATTTAATAATCTACCTAAAAAATTGTTTGCCTTTTTGCCCAGAATCTTAGTGTTTCCAAAATTCTAACCTCCCCCCTCCCTCCGGTATGCCCACGTATCTATTGCAGTTCCATGCAAATTCAAAAATATTGTGATTTGAGGAAATATTTCCCTTGCACTGTTGAGCCAAAGAAATATTGCGCCTTTGGAATATTTCTGGTTATCCAGAGTGATTTTTAATCCAAACTGCTCAAATTTTCATGTGTTGCATGGAATTTCCCTATAATATATTTGGAATTTGTGTCATTTCCAGCAATCGCTTTCAGCTTTTAGGCCTATTTGAGCAGTTTGGATTAAAAAATAATCAATTTCATGAGACCATTCAAGTCTGTGTTATACTTGTATCATGGCAATGATTGTACATGTAACATCACATTGTTTGCACCCTTTTTCTTCTTTATTTACAAGCATGATTATTGACGTCGTATCAGGGAATTTTCAGCCAGATACGGGTCATGCTCTTTCAAAAGGGGCAACTCAACCCCAACCAGCATTATGAATTTTTCAAAACAAACTGCTTGTCCTCTCATTCCAGTGGCATCAGTGTAGGTGGGGCTGATGGGACATTTGCAGCACCAATTTTTGGCCAAAAAAAGGGGTATTGTTTGATGAAAAATTTTGAGCGTTCCCCAGGACCCACTTTCGTGAAGGCTTTGGCCCAATTTGCCCCACCACTTTAAAATTAAACTAATGCCTCTGTCTCGTTTCGTGTGCATAACAAATTGAACAGCTGAAATCAACATTCAGCACTTTGTCCAACTGGTTTTATGGAAAGTCGTTTCTCTATAAGCAGTAATTGAAAAAGAATATTTAGTGGTTTGTACCATCTAAATTGAATAATAATTGCAGCAAATGTATGCCAGAAGGAAAGACCGTCAATGTTCCTATGTCACTTGTAAAAAGGGCTTGTGTTGTGGCGTTAATTTTTAGCCTTGTATTGCCCAAAAATATCAGCGAAAAGTGGGCCCCCCCAGCTCAGACCCTGGCCCCCCCTTGTCGCCCCCACTCCTGGATTCCTAGCTACGCCACTGTGTGCATATGAAGTAACCAAGACTGTATGTATACTGATGGCAGTTATGGCAGCTTCACATTGTTGAATTGTAGAAATTCCTTCTGCTGGCATAAACTGTATCACACTCAGTGTATTGCAATCAGTTTATTGCTATCATAATAACAAACTGCTAGAATCAACGTTTGCCATCTGGAGAACTCTAGGGAATTTCTTTGATTTGTCATAAAGCTAGTATAACTGAAGCCATTTGCTAGCCCTTATATATCATGTCTCTACAGTCCTGGACAAAAGTCTTGTCGCATCCAAATGTTATTGACAAAACTGTTAATAACTTGGCTTGTGATTGCCTGATTTTGGCAAGAAATGGCTTAAATGAAAGCCAAAAGCTTCTACAACTTGTTTATATTGCAAAAATAAAGTTTCATCCTACTCTGAATATTCTAGAAATGAATAATAAGAGTCTGCCACAAAAGTGCTTGGACAAAAGTCTTGTCGCATGCACAACTTAATGCTGAAAATTTGTTTCAATGAGTAGGGAAACTGCAAAAAGGATGTGAAAATGTTGGAGAATGTAGTCATGGTGTAACTACATACCACTTCGCATGAATTCATGATCTTAGAAGAAAATATCCCTGGGGTTTGGGCAAAATATCAACATTTTATGAGTAAAAATCATCGAGGATGGCAGATAATGCAGGAATATATCATCAAAAGCTCCTAAATATCATTCGGAATGATCTACCCTACCTCCTGTCCCATTTTGGTGGGCATTTGATGAGCGTACATCATTTCAGGTGATGGAGCAAATGCAAATGGAGCTTCATAATCCGTCGAAGAATAAACATAGGGACCAAGTTAGAACTGATGTATTCCAGTGATCATTATTTTGGGTCCGCATTTAATGATGCTTGTGATAAGGAACATTTATATGTACTTTGTTACAGATCAATTGGGTTTTTGTACTTTTTGCACATGGGTGGTACCTCTTGGTGGCACAGGCCGAGCTGCACAGCGATTAATTTTTCAATTTTTTTGTCCAAAACCACATTATAACTGCAGAAAAGCTGCACCAATAATGCAAATGTTCTGTTAAAGCTTACATGAATACGATTTATCGAGACTTGACTGAAATTTACCTTGATAATGAAAAACAAAAATACTGTCTCGGAGCAAGAAATTGATCGAGATGGCAAGGGGACAATATAATTAACAGTAGCATTAGACAAGAACAAATTTTAGTCCTAAATTATTGTAAACTACTGCCATAGTGAGGCTTTGAAGCCAAATGGCATAGTTTGTACAAGTGCAGCCCTCACTTCAATTTTTCTTGTCAATGTAGCATGTACCATTATACCTGCTCTCCAACCGGGAATGCAATAATCTCAATTTCCATGATCCCATGTCCTCCAAATTAAGTTGGAAGGCTGGGAAGACAGCTCCAAAGAATATTTATGAATTTTAGAAAGCATTGGTCTGTTTTTATATCACTTTTGATGATCATTAAATACTGTGTTGATATTTCATATGAGTCCTTGTGGAACCCCATGGATATCGTTCTACAAGATCATTAAGTCGAACAAAGTTAGTTTTTTTAATTCTCCTACATCATGACTAAATGCTCTGACAATTTGTCATCATTCTAGCAAATTTCAAAATTATTTTAGACAATTTTTCAGCATAACTTCTTGCGTGCGACAGGACTTTTGTCCAGGCACATTTTGGACACACTGTCAATATTAATTTCTATGATATTCAGATTGAGACAAAACTTTATTTTCGCAATATAAGCATATCGTAGAAGGACTTGGCTTTCATTTGAGCCATTACTCATTAAAATCTGTTCAGTAAAAGTCAAATTATTGACAATTGTATCTGTGACATGTGCTAGCGACAGAACTTATGTCCAGGACTGTAGGGACACAGGGGTGAATCGGGACAAGGCAGGGATGTCTATTTCTTCAAAGATCAACCACTTCTACTCAACCTAGGGAATTCATTTTTGGTACATGTATAGTACACATACCAGCGCATACTGTTGTATAATTTCATACTTCTAACTGCAGGCAGTGAGGAGCTGCAGCACCTTAAACTTGGCCCTGCATAATTTGAATTTTAACATACTGGTCAAAACTTTGTTCATTCCTCAAAAAATATAAATACCAGAGCCATCAAACTAGATGGAAACTTTTTTAAAATTTGAAATGGTATCAGGGAACCAGAATAGTAGGCTAGATGTGGGATTATGTATGTTTGGTCACGGGTTAAGATCCAGGTCAATGGCAAAGTTTCGGGAATAATAAAAATAAAATCTACCAATTTTCATTTGAATGTACTAGCATGGCTTTTTGATAAATATTATTGACCTTGGCATCATTTATTATAGATTTAGTCCAGAATTCGTAATTAGGCCTACCTGCAAAATTAGCTGATAACTGCAGTTTTTCATAGTTTTCTGCCATTTATCACATTTTTTAAAATCTGCATATTATCAAAGAAATTGATTTCGGATTTTCTTCAACATTTTTTTCTGGCATGTTGAACATGTTTTCTAATATTTATTCACAAGGAACAATCACTCAAAATAGGTAGGGAGTGTTAATAGTGGAAATAATGGAGTGTCCCAATTCACCCCAAAGTATGGGGTGAATTGGGACAGTGGTTTTCTTGGCCTGGAGCAATGGGGATTTAAGATATCATTTCAGGCTTCTGGAGGTACTTAGACCTTGTGCCCAGACACAATTTGGCACTAAATTTTGATTTCTAGATTGATTTTTGTCCATGCTATGACAGAAAAACAGCCAATTCTGTCCCGATTCACCCCATATTACGGTACAGAAATATCACATTCGAACATGTTTTTGCGATCATAAAGAATTAATACTAATGCTGACACTTCTGCGGTCATCCAGTTAGCATTATTCTGTCAGACTGTTTCTTGCAGACATGAGACCTGACCAAGGTATTTTTAGGCTGTGATCAGGAGTGAACTGACAAATTTGCAATGACGACACAAGAGGACGCAAGTAAGTTCTGTCTTTTGGCAGCTTTTTGGGAAGCTCAAAATGGTTATTTGCCACATAAAATACAGGATTATATCAGCGATGTCTTTTCAGAACACCACTCAATTTCAGAAAAGAGTGAATAAGAGATAGCATGAAGCACAATGTTCACTGAAGCAAAAGTTGGTTTCTCAAGGGACACATTAACTCAATGGTGCAGCAAAGCCATTTTAGAAGGCAGCATTTCAGCAGCAGAAACTTACTCCGCTTAACTGACCAAACAGCCGACCTGCTGGCCTGGCTTGCTCACTGCTACTGATTTAAGTCTGATTAACAACCCCCAACCGGAAATATCTATACATAGACAGAACTGAAGTTGCTCCTAATTCAAGAAATTTTGACAGATCCTTTGTTCTGATTCTGCAATCACGAGCAAGCAGGCCGTGGTCAGTCTCTTTTCGTCAATCGAGCAAGCGAAATGACCTTGTGGTTCACTGCCACACTTGAAATAACATTTTCTTGCATCGACGAACTGATGTGTCTCTACGACTCCCTAGAGAAACCAACTTCGGCTTTGTTGATCAGACGATCACTGTGTTATATTCTCCACTTGGATAACATCAGTCAATCACAAGCTTGCATGCCTCTTCAATATCACACAATCATCACCTTTTTAGTCTTTCAAATCAGCTGACATGCAATTGTTGCTCTGTAACGATTTATCTATCACAAGATTACTTGACAGCAATATTAATTTTTATCTTTTCCGAGTCAAAGGTAAAAGGAATATAGTCAGCTTTTTTACAGCAAGGAATCTTATCATTAATCAATAGATTACTGTGGATCTGCCAGACTAAATCATGGACATTGGATATTTTACGGTTAGGGTCAAACAATATACTGCAAACCATCTCCATATATTATGTACCCCTAAACCGGCAATAATGTCTCCAGAAACTTGTTACAAGAGTAGCTTCTCCACAAACACAGTCATCTGCAAGCTTTATAAGCAACCTGGGAGCAGGCATCATGGCTCCCATCTGACTTTCTATAGCGACTAGCTCAGATCAAATAAGATCAATGACAAGTAAAAGACGCTTCAGGTAATTTCTCAGCCATGTTAGTTTGAGTTATGTTCACCACACAGTCACATAAAACTGATGTATTTTGGTTGAATAACAAGGTGATACTCCCACCAGTTCAAGATAACATCAGTGACATTTTACCCTCTTGCCTCTCTGTCATTAATTTTGTCGAGGGAGGTTTGCCCTACCTTTTGATTCACAATCATTTAAACGGTGTATCGGTAAGGTCACCATAATTATAAAAGTGAAATTACTGATCAGTTTGTCATTGGCAGATATATTACTTCACCAGAGTAGGTGTTAATAACGCGACAGAGAGAGAATATTATTATAATCTCACTTGTAGACGGGAATTCTAAGTATGACAAAACAAGTATATTAATTTACTGCAATTTCAAGATGTATGCGTTTCTGTAATAGGATAGTAAAATGTAGCAAATGTGGTTGATGTGATTGATTCAGGCACTGAATTAACCGTAAACTCATTTGAATAGTATAAAAATAACGTGCAAGCACTTTAAGCAGCGCCTGTACAATTTCTAACTGAAGGAGTGAAAATGCTACCTAGCTATGTCAATCTATCTATCTATCAGTCTGTCAATCTATCTATCAATATATCCATCAGTCTATCTTTCTATGTGTCTGTCTGTCTATCTATCTATTTTTAAGTTTTTAAAAAATTATCTATTTTTTAAGTTATCACGGTTGTTGGATAAAAAAAAGGAATGTGCAAGTTTTCTTATGATGTATGTGATCATTTATAAAGGATAATAACAGAAAAACCACCAATTTCAATTAGGGCTATCAAAAAGTGTTTCAAAAGCCCAATAATTTCAATTTGGATTTTGAACAGTATGAAAGGGCCACTAATTTCAATCAGGACTTTTAAACAGTGTGTCAAAAATGCTACATTGAATTCAACAGAAAGCTTTGCATCAGTTGAGGGAAGTCCAACAGAGGATGGGATGTAATACCAGGAAGAAGAAGAAGAAGAAGACGGTCAAGTGCGCGATTTCGTAATTAAATATTTTTCAGCATGTCAGGGCTCTAAAAGTTGATGCTGGCTAGAATAAATTATTGATGGACTGTATGCAAATTTTGGGTGTGATTGATAGTACAAGGCGACCTCCAGTTTGTTGACAAGTTTTCTAAAAGTACTAAGGTAATAGCTTGCGCCATGGCGCTGCTAAAAACAGCGCTCACTTCCTATGTATTCTCACCAAATTCTAAACTTTACTGCTTACTAGAGCAAAATTATTACACTTTCACAAGTTCTTATACGTTCACCTTGTGGGTTTGGAGGACGTTTTATTGCTCGCAAACCAATCGGGTGAGCCTCAAATGCTACGTAGATGGTCAGAAAACTTGCCAGAGAAACTCATACTAATTGAAATTGCAGTAATCTCTCATGTACATGTGGCATTTTAGTGTAATTCAGTAATCAGTCGTAATTCCACATCAGTTTAGCTGGACGGTCAAAACCAATGACCCTACTTCCAATGAGAAATCACTAACTTTTTCTTTGCATGAAGGAATAGCTCAATTGAAAATGAACCTAAAAGGAAGACAAACTTTTCACATTGCATGATAATGCCCAATAACAGTAACATGCTCACTTGGTTGACAGGCTTTTCACTTGGGTCCCTGGGCAGGGAAACTGCAAAGAGTATAGTAGTCATGGCTTTTTGCAGCAAACATTCACTGTTTCTCTTGCATAATGGTAACACCATTGCTATAAGACAGACTTGTCATATCAATATTATGCAGCCATTATCCTCCTGCACCAAACAGCATTTTTCAGTATAAATAAAGGCGTACGGCGCGCGCAATTTTTGGGGGGGGGGGCAAGCGACATTTGCCCGAATTTCAAGATCTAGATTTAATACCATTTCAAATTAAATTGCCTGGAAATCATTAATTTTCCATAGTGTTTATTTAATCATCTGCCCAAATTTTTTAGCCCTTTTGCCCGAATCTTACTGTTTCCCAAACTTTTGGGGGGGCGATCGCCCCCCCTGCCCCCCCCTCCGATACGCCTATGAATAAAGGGCAGCCTCATTTAACAAAGACATAGTAATTTTGATGTTTACACTAAGGAGTAAGGCTGCCATTGAAGTTATACAATATAGGGTCACTAAAAAAATAGGTCCATTGAGCCTGTCATTGAGCCTTCAGCTTGTTGGTAAAGTAAGTGACTAAATGTGTTTAAAACAAAAATATAAAGTTTTTAGGTAGATTTCTTGACAAGGGTAATTTCTCTATAGGCCGGAACAGGCTGACTATAGAATACACTTCTCAAAGCGCTCCTAAATAAATTTCAGGTTTTAAAAAAATCAACCGAAAGCGCATGCTTATAAAGCAGAGTCAGAAGAACATTTCAAGACAAAAACCAAAAAAGTTCTGTTTGGAAAATTTTTAGTTATATTGATTTAAATTTTTCGGTTTATCACACTTATATTTTCATCCTGACATGAGGCATAAAGAGTTTATTGTGCACATTTTGAGAGGCGGATGTTGATATTATGACATCATTCTTTAATTAAAATGCCCATTGTTGCTGTGTAAGATACGTCTTGTCCAAAAAATATTGTGAACGTATATATTTTCTTTTGTAAATTACACAACTTCTCAATACAGCACTCGCCCCCCCCCCTCCTTGTTACTAAAGGATAGCATCACATATATATATACATCTTCCTCAGAATTGATGAATTTACTCTCTCCTTTGTATAACTGGCCTAAAAAATGAAAGATACAGTACTGTTCTATGGTGTTCCATGTTCGTCACTATCTTTATCTAATTTATGTAAATACTTAAATATAATTAATTCAAAATATTTCACAAGCCAGCTGTTTCGATGGACAATAGTAACCAATTAAATGACTTGCAATGAACAGTCACCTTTGAACTTGTTATTGTTGCATGGATGGGTAGCTCAATGGCAAATGAAATAGAAAGCAAGAAAAACTTTCCACATTGCATGATAAAGCCACATAACAGTTACATACTCAGTTTGAAAGTTTTTGCTTTGAAGCCCTTGGCAGGGAAACAAAAACAAAGTATAGAAGTCATGATTTATCTTCGCAAGCATTCAAATAATCAAATTATCATTAGAGAGACTTGTTATATATAAATTATAAATTTTTAATAACCTTCTTCCCCTCCCGAGCAGCAACGTAAATCAAACCTTTCATTACGTAAGTATTTTGGTAAGAATCAAACGTTGGGCCAAACCACGTATGACAAAGGTAAGGCAAAGGTAATTTCAAACGTTGCACTCAGATGGAAAACCAAACGTAGGTCGCAACCTTAGTAAGAGGTTAGCAGATAGTTTGTTTTATAGTTTGGTCTAACGTTCGAGTCACACATAAGTCATACCTTTGGTTGAGAGGTTGGAAGAACGTTTGGTTGTAACGTTTGGCTAAACGTGTCAGTCATATGTAAGTCATACCTTTGGTTGAGAGGTTTGAAGAACGTTTGACTATCACGTATGACCATACCTTTGATTCATAGGTTTGTCAAACATTCATTTGAGAGGTCTTTAAAACCTTAGTCTATTACGTAAGTCATACCTTTGGTTGAGAGGTTTGAAGAACGTTTCACTATTACGTATGACCGTACATTTGATTCATAGGTTTGTCGAACATTCATTTGAGAGGTTTTTACAACCTTAGTCTATTACGTATGACCATACCTTTGATTCATAGGTTGATCAAAGGTATGGTCGCGCGTTTGGAAATACGTAAGTTCCAAGGTTTCTCCAACGTGTTTTTGATATGTATGGACAACGTTTGAAAGTAATGTTCAGGGCAAACGTCTGATCATAAGTATCTGCCAAAGGTTTGTTGAAGGTTTGCACTAAGTTGCAGAACCTGGGATCCTAAGTCTCAGAGAGCCTTGTAGCGCCATCTATTCCATACCTATTCCAATGTATCTGGTAACTTTGAGATAATAGAATCTCCCAACAGGATGCTTGCTGGTGATAATTGGATGAAGCCATACAGAAATAGTAGCTGCACCTTTACAAAAACTACCTAATAAATATCTCTTAAAATATGAAAGATTAGATAGGCCAAAAAAAAAATCTGAAGTACTGCTCAATCACAAACGAGCAAGAGGGAATCAGTCGAGACCGGAGTAGAACTGAGCCTACTTGCATCGGAATGCCACCTATCCAGCAGGCCGGTTTGGATTGGGATTTTTCCAACTCTTCAGAGTTGCAGTATTAATCCCTTACAAGGTAAGTGAATTTTGATATTTTTCTTATTTATTGTAGTCCTTAAATGGACTGTAGACTGCTTGGTAAAACAAGGAAGAAAAGTCTGCTAATTTTGGATCCACCTTCAGTGCTGCCTGGCTCTGCTCTCTCTATCTCTCTGTTTATCTCTTCTGTTTTCACTGCTTTAATTCATGTTTTCTCTTTGCAGATCTCCAACAAAAAAAATCACCAACCACCCATCCCCTCATGACCTCAAAAAAAAAAAAAATTCTTGAAATCACCCCCCCTCCCTAAAAAAAAAATTCCTGCAGTAAAATCCGATGAGAGCATTTCTTTATTCAACCATAATGAGGGCCAATATTCAAGGGCTTTATTAATTCAATTTAATTTATTTTTTCTTAACGGGGCAGGGCAGGCCGGGTGACTGGGTCCGTCTGAAGCAATGCGGCAGTCCCCCGGGCCATCCGAGCGCTCTGCCCCTGGCCGGCACCTCCCTGCTTCTCGCTGGTTGTCGTGCCAAATACATGCATCGTATACGCAAGCAATCAGTCCAGAACACCAGTATACCTCCGTAACATTCGTGTGCAGGTCTCTCCTCGATGTATACGTGGAGTCCACACTCAAACAAGTCATATTTGGCAAGATACAGTCCATTTAATTCCGAAATACAAGCACTGTCAAGAAATCCACATGTTTGACATCGCCGATTGACAGTGTGACTGTGAAGCATACACAACCGCCACAGTCCGTCCGATGGTGTCAGATTATCCCAAATACTCTTGCTAACATTTCTGGTTGGTTAAATTATGTATTTCTGTGGATTACTGCTGTTCTGGACCGAAATACAACGGAATACACATCACTCGCTCGCCATGGCATCCTTCTTGTCGGATGTTTGCGCATGCGCAAGACACAACGCGCTGGGCTGGTCTGCCACGCCTGATGCCCCAGAGGCGTATAACGACCATTGCTTCAACGTGGGGGGTACGTAGTCAAGGGAGGTTGGAGAAATACGCATTAATTACGATATATACATGTACGTACGTGGTAATCTCGTAACCAATTGTCGACAAAATACGTAGTTTCTGAACGTTGGGTCCGATGTGAATGGGAGGTTTAATGCTTCCTTAGACCAACGTTCCTCAAAGGAAATTGTCCACAAGGGTCCTCTGTTCCTGCACCAAGAAGTATTTTAACTGTATTAAGAAGGGACAGCTTTGAAACGAATGGCCTCATGACAGGATACACCCCCTTTTCATTTTGTTATTCCTTTAATATCAGTTACCCCGCATTTTACCCCCACCCTTTTGCCCCTACTTCCCCCTTTTCTCCCCACTTACCTCCTTTACACCCCACTTACCCCTGCTTGCGACCAGCTGGCCCTCACTTGCCCCCACTTTCCCCACAAAACCTTCTCCCTCCCCCAATTCCCCCACCTTCCCCCCAATTACCCCTAGTTACCCCATAGGGTGGGGGATGTATCCTGTCATGAGGCCTAACCAAGGATTGCCATAATTTCGAGGTTTTCCCTGTTGGGTGGGGGAGGAATTGCTGTTGAAGTCATACTGATGTTAGGGGTCTCCCAATTAATTTGTCATGCCTGCCTTGTAAATAGCAACAATGCGATGTCTAATAAGGCAAAGTTACATGACACCCCTCCCACCAGTTCTTTACATCTTTTTTCTTCACTATTACACAGCGAAGTATTATTGCAGGAAGAAATATATCTTCCACAAATTCTTGAATTTAAATAATCTTCACGCAAAACCATCTCTGTTGGCAATTTGAGCTCTTTTGAAATCAGGGGACATCTGATGATGTCATGTACTTTTTTCTGAATTCTATCTGTCATCAGGTGACGTCAGAAGCCCACTGGGACAACATCAACCTCTTTTATTGTCAGTTATTGCATCATAAAGTGTCATCAGGACATATAGTGGTTCTCAAGGTCTGGCCAGATTGGCTATTTAACCCAATTGGGTGCTTGAGCAAACTTTTTGGTTCAGCTTCATTGCCTGTCTTTTGTGGTTAATTGAGTCAAGTAGACAATTGAGACCTCTTGAAATAGTTTCTTCCATGGCTCGTTGTTTTAGCTGTTCCCTTGAATTTAAATGACATTGCCTCACATAACATCCTTACTCTCTCTGATTCCAATGAGGTCATTCAAGGACAGCAT
The DNA here is from genome assembly GCA_026936325.1 of Platynereis dumerilii. Lineage (NCBI taxonomy): Eukaryota > Metazoa > Annelida > Polychaeta > Phyllodocida > Nereididae > Platynereis > Platynereis dumerilii. Next base: position 47,923,619 of record JAPTHN010000002.1, read on the forward strand.
GTCCTTGAAGTCAAATCTACAAAGAAAAGTAACAGAAACATCATTTTTATCAAGACATTATCACTTATTCTCTTTATTCCTAAATGCAAGGGTGTATCTAGAATTTTTTGGACCCATAATATGAGGTGAATATGATGTGATGAGCATTGCCCAATAGTGTATTGTGTGCGTTGTTTACTGATAAGTAAGTTTAAAGGAAAATAATGCTAGAGAAATAAACGATAGCCAATCTTGAAGAAACCTTCAACGTTGTGTTCATGGATGGACTTTTTAAATTGTCGATATGAAATTTTTGAAAAGCCAGCACATAATTTCCATGAAATCTTATTTTTCTTATTGTATTGTGAAGTGGCATTGTTTGGTTCAATTTAATTCCTAGAAGATATAAAACCATAAATGATGCTGCCACATTGTCAAAGAATGATAGCATGCCAATCCCTTTGGCTGATGCTTGCCATGCTTCTACAGCATTGATTGCTTCTACAGCATTGATCTGTGTCATATTTTTTTGCCGCAGTGTGCTACTTATGATTGGGAGAGAGATTCATATTATACGAATTCAAGAATTATTATTAATTGTTCACCTTTTTTAAGCTGTGTTTGTGGGTTTTACGCATGTGCAGCACCTTAGTGGGCTATATCGACCCTTTTTTCAGCTCTTCTGAATGATGGTAATTTTTTTTATATAGAAGTATAATTTAGGAACCCCTCCAATACTTTGTCGATAATACCCAAGAAGGTGGTATGGAAGAAGAAGAAAAATTGATAACACAAAAATTCATTACCAGGTCTGCTTGCATGATGTCATGAAACATGGATGGAAAACCCTATTCTTAACTCCCCTGAAAGAAACATTAATGACAGCACTTTTCATCTGCACTGAAACAAAAATTCTCATCAGCTTATTATGCTCCTGTAGCTTTCAGCTTTGTCTATAAATGTTTTTTTATTAATTTGGTTTTTCTTTACATCTCACTCATGCATTGCAAATGCAGAAAAACAGTATGCAGAGAAGCATGAAGAGAATGTTACACATATATCTTTAATTAAAAACCAATTTCTTGAATACAAAAAAGTTCACAAATTAATTGCTATTCTTGCTGAGTCTCGTCTAATGGCATCCTCATTTAGCTTTCTGAATGCCACGTTGCAGTGCAAAACTCCTGCTAAATGCGCAAACACAATCATTTGCCTAGCTTCCTGTGAACAAACATGAAATGGCAATTGAGCGTGGAAATTAGTTTTGAAATTTAAGAGGACACTTTATTAATAATTTAACAAATGCATCTCCAGTTCCCATAACATTCAAGCACTTCGGGCAATTGTGCGTGATTGTTGCACAATTGTTGGGGAGAAACACTCAGCTGATTAACTTCAACAGAGGCTCTCGGATACTTTCAAACAAAATCTTGATTTTCAGTTTTTTTGCAGTTTTCACAGCATGACACTGATGAATATGTGCAGCAGAGAGGCTAAGAGAGAAAATCTGTAAAAAAATTAAAAATAATATTTTCTTCAGATCCGTGCACGAATGTCTCCAAAGTTATTCATTAGCAATTTTAAATTTCATGCCATGCATGCTAGAGCAAACATTTTCACATATATTTTTCTATAGTTTTTGATAAGGAAATTTCTGTGCTAATGCCAAGAAACTACTTCAGTAAAACAACAAACCATACAAGAAACAAAATTAGAGGTGCACATAGCTACTTCTAACAATATTTGAACATTTTTCTCTTTGTGAGAAAAATATCTTTGCAATTTCAGAAAAATTATGGGAAATAGTGGAGCAGTTGGTACTGTTGTTGATGATCTTAAAAAATGCATTCAGTTATATTCCTTTACTATTATTTAATAGTTACTCTGTGAACGTAGTTTCTACCATACAAATACAATGTAGATGTGCCCTTTTGGAATACACACTGAATCCCTGCTGCCTCATCTGCCTAAAAATTATTAATCAAGTCTCTAAATAATAAAAATTATGTTATTATGTTGAAGTTGTTGGGTATTTAATTAAATAGTGGGGGATACATGCAAAATAGTGCAGGCCGTCATCCAAATCCTTGCTCAAATACTGATAAGTTTTGTGAGTAACGTATCTGTTCAAAACGTTCTTCCAAGCAAAAACCTTCAAATGCCTCACCCAGGAGGATATGCTGGGTTACTGCTTAATTCATTTGTATCATTCTCTTTGCGAAGTTTGTCTTCCACTTCATGAACTAAAATCTCACAGGATATTGGGTCATGCAACAGCTTCTCTGTATGGATATCCATCCATTATGATCAATATGAGGATTTTACAACATGCTTTTGACATATGCATATGCAGTAAAAATTTCTAAAACCTATCCTCAGTTGTCTATCCATAGCTATATCAAGCTATACTAAGCTCAACCTATCCCTGGCTACCAATAGCTAGCCATACCTGCCGTTGTTTAAACAAAGGACAAATTAAAATATTACTATGCTATGATTCACAAGGAACGTTTCAGTCCAATTCTGCATGCACCTTTAAAACATTCTTCTACTGTAAATGGTATTGAGAATTAAGCTGACTGAACAAGTGTTGTGCTAGCCTAAAAGAACATTTTTTGATTATGTTTTTGTGTGGTTACAGCAATCAGAACTCGTATTCCTCCATAAAATATGAGAGATATCTCGAGTTCATTACTAAAGTCATCAGATCACTACAAGGCAAGGAAATTAAACTTGACTATGTCCGGATAAGCACTCAGGATGACCTGGTCAGAACATGGATCAGGTTGGCCCTGTTGGCCTTCCATTGAAATCAAACTGCCTACCAAATTGGCATCTGTTGTATATGACTGTGATATTTTGAATGTAATTATATGTATGAATGACTGTATGAATGTATGAGCTCGCTCCACAAGAGTTTCTCTGTCTGAGATCAATAAAGTATATCTTATCTTATCTTATCTTATAGCCATAACCAAAAATTAAGCTTTAAATCATTTCCAGGTTAAGGTTGGAAATAATTTTTACTAAATGTTACATTATGGCAATGTCAACCAGATATTGCTTTCAGCTACTCATATCTATATTTATGGATTGATGACAGATGCATGACGAGATACGCCATGAGAACGAAGTCTGCGAAACAGAGAGGAAGACTAAGGTTTCTAACTGCGTGTTGCAGATAAATTACAAAGTAGTGGTAAATTGGCATTTTACTGCAGCTTACAAAACTGCCAGACTCAATTCTGCTTTGATGTCCTTGGAAGTCTTTCGCAGGTTTTACACCACTACAATTATTGCTCTAATGCTCTATTTAAATTCAAATTGCAACTAAATGAATATCAGAGTATCCTTTTGTTTGTTTTTTACCCTTTACCTTTGCAAGTATATGGTCAACATAGTCCTCAGGAAATTGCTTGCTAAATTGCATCATCCCACAAGATCTTCATGGTAGTCATTTGCAGTCTTCGCGCCACTCCAATTATTGCTGTATTTTAATTTAAACAGCTAACCAAAAAAATATCAGAGTGTCCCTTCATACATTTTTGACCATTCACATTCACAAATGCCTCCTAAAGTATTTCCTCTAACAGCTCACATAATCTTCAGGAAATTGCCTGCTCAAATGCATTATCCCACAAGATTCTCACTCGATGCGTTCCAAGGTCGACAAAAGTGATCTGCTGTAACAGACGTGAAATAAATTGTATACAGAATCCTATAGTAACTGATAACATCACTCCTTACCCATGCCATTTGTCTGACTTGCCACTTCAACAGTATATTGCTTCCTGACAATGTTGGAAAGGTGTTTTATCAAATTGCAAATCTCAATGATTTCTGCACCAGTTCCAATAATTACTGAGTGCTTAGATGCAACTATTTGGTAGACGAAAAATTTGAATTGAGAGATTAACTTTGTTCAGTGGGTAACCCCAAATTACAGTATAACCCTAAATATTTTCCTTAATTCCTAACCCTAAGGAAGATTCTTGACCCTTGAGTTCTTACTCTTATACCCCCCCCCCCCTCCATACATGTTCATTTTAGAAGCAATGCGATATTGTTTGGACATGCAAATGTGAGCTTCTAAATGAATAATATGATATATTGAGATGTACTATATTGATGACAATAAAAAAAGTTTCAGAAATTTCCTGCTTGTACAATGTATAATGTAACTTCTGAGGGAGATTTTTTTATGCCAGGTGTAAGATCCTTTCCCCCATAATCCCAAATGCATGGGACCCCTTATCTAGAAATTTCCTGTGAATATTTACTTTCCATGCAATGCTTTGACTCTTTTGAATTTAAATAGTTCTTGTCTGAAGTTGAAAGTTGATAGGCCTTCTATTTTCCATCTACCTGCCCAAAAAAAAAAAAAAAAAGGGTTAGAGGAATACTTATTTTCGAATAATATCCATTTGGACAATGGTCTGTTTTTGAACTCACCAACTCAGCCAGCTAAGACAGCTGAAGAAGCACTTGTGAGAGGGGTGAAAGCGCCTGGTGAGTTCAAAAACAGACCTTTGTGCAAATGGATACTATTCAAAATGAACTTCCAAAGGTCAGGATTAAGCTTGCATATTTAGGAATATATATGTTTTCAACTTTTACAAATAGATCAACTTGCAGTCTGCAACAAAACTGATGTTTTATTGATGCAAGTTTCTATACACTGTATGCCTTGCAGCTTGCTTCACAGGGCCTCCAACATACAATGTATGCAACATAAATGTGCACTCCTTGAGGATAAAGAAGCGAATCAATAAGTTACTATATACTGCATCTCATATTGAGCCTATACTAACATAAAAGCCAGATACAGTAAACGCCATTAAAAGGCTAATGGACCAATCTGAGGACAAAGAGAATCCATAGAGAATTCGGATACTTTGGAAACTAAGTCATTTATTTTCACACAATCACCGAGAGACTATCCAGGCAATCTGTCGGACTGACACAAGTGACAATTCATTGCACATAGATTATAGTCATTCCGAATAAAATGAGCGCTTTAGCTCCCTCTTGAGTTAATTGTTTGCACAAAAATGTGAATTGAGAAACAGGACAGTTCTGTGGGATTTCTATGGTGGCCTGCAACTGGAATTAACATTTTACTTGTCACGACGTAGGTCTCTGATTGGCCACCATGTTAAAAGGCAGATAGGCAAGACAAGAAATGAAGGCCTCAAGGGAACATTCCACCTTCTTCTACTGTTCTTGAATTTGCATAATGAAGTCCAATTCCAGTCTTGCTCTTAAATCTTGATTATAGATTCCACATTGTTACAGTCCTTGTCATACTCACATGGAATCTCAAGTTCTTTGCTATGCTGTTCAACTGTGATGTCAGAGATGACTCTATTCTAGCATTGCAATATATTTAAATTAACTTCGAGCTGTGATGTCATTTTAAACTAGGTCAGATTCCCCAGCTTCTAGCCAATGCAAATCCACCAAACTGAACATCACAGTTTCAACTGAGTGTCAGAGTGAAAATTGGGTCTGGGAAAACCCATGCAAGTTTGACATCACAGCTTCTCAGCCAATGGGCTGCCAGAACAAATATACATAAGGCCTGGTGCAAATAAGAGCGTGAAAAGAGGGTGGAAAATAAAGGTGTTGTTTTTGCTTGGAATCTTGTTGCAATTCGAAGTACATATACATGGCAATAAATAAACAACAAAATCAGGGTTAAGTAATGATTTCCAACACAGCTATTGTGATTTTTTTCAGTGGAAGAAGCAACAAAAAAGCATACAACTCTGGTATGATTTGGTTCTTTTATAAGTATTGTGTTGGTCATATCTAGTCACTTTCTAAACCTGTTTGGCCATGAATGACATGCATGCGTATTTTGGTGGACACAGAACCGTTTAAATTGTTCCAATATTCAAAACTGCCGTTTTTCAAAGAATTACCCATTTTGAACTAGATAGATTTGAATACATTTCCCAAACAAAGATTTACATATTTCAAAATTGGTAAAGATGACGAAATGTTGCTCTGCATACAAAGCCTAGTATGCAATTTAAATTTCTAATAGATATTGTTATTAGTATTGGAGATATAACATGCTGAAATGGCATTGAAAATTTTGTTGGAGGCATCAGGGTCGGGACAGCAGCTGACAGTCACAAAAAAAACATGCATAAACTGCAACCAGTGGCCATAGATAAGTCACCCTGTTGCTCTTACATTATTCCTAACTCAATTTTTAACTTTCAATAGCTTTTATAGTCACCAAAACAGGCTATTTTTATAATCTTGAAGTTTAGTAATATTACTATTTATTTGCCCCATTCCTGAAAATCCAGACAATTTGTGGGGTCATTTCGGTGTTCTGACTAATCTCTAATTACACAGAGAAATTGCGGAATCGATTATAGTCCAAAGACTGTAAGTTCCAGGTTAAATTGAGGTGCAAAACAGAAGGTGTTAGGGTCGGGACAGAGGTGTTAGGGTCGGGACATACACTAGTTTTCAACATTAGCTAAAAATCCAGAAAGTTTTGTGCATCATTTTTGGCCCTAAATAGAATTATGGCTGAGGCAAAATGTTGCAGTAAAAAGGTTTGTGTAGCCAGTCTTTGTTGGACTCAGGGTATCAATTAACTTAGTGTTAGGGTCGGGACAACTTTTACAATGCAAGAAAAATAGATGCAAACAAGTAGATATGACATGTATATAAGGAAATGAGGTTTGATATGCAATGGAGGGATCCTCAAACTGCACTGTGAGAGCTAATACAACAAAGAATAACAAGAACCAACAGGTACACTGAGTTGTGTTACAGAAATTCCTAAAATTTCAATTTTTGGCTTCATTTGCCACTTTGGTGTCTCATTGACACTATTTGACAAATACAGAGTATAAAATAGCAATTGATAGTCATAGAACCAGAACACCTATGGCTACAGTTGAGAATGAATTCCTTCGAAAAACTGTTAAAATTATTTTACAAATGAAGGGTTAGACATTGCTCAAAATATGCATGTCACGCTAAAATGATCAAAAATGACCATTTTTTGGATGTTCAAGACCTCAGATATAAGGAACCAATACCCCGATTGCCCTGAAATTTGAAGCATTTACTGACAAAACAGTTTTCAACATAATAAGGTACCATTGGATGTAACATATGCATCTTGCATGATTTTGTAGGAGATACAATGCTGGCTTCACCTAAAATACGCAAAAAATTGCACCAGGCCTTAACATAAGCCATTTGTTTACAAACAAATTGTCAAACCCTTCTGTTTATACCAACTTCCATCAAATTTTAAAGTTGTAAGTTAGCAAGTTTGTAGATTAATCAAACAACTCTGTGGGGATTATAACAGTTGTCTTCTGTGAATGCTCACAAAGCTGCCATTTGGTAGGATTAGACTGGTGATTGCTGTGATAAATCAATGGGATTATAAAATGTAATGCTTCCTTCGATATATCAATGTTTGAACTGTGATGCGTATAGTTTACTGTCAGCCCATAGGCTATCGAGCTGTGATGATGTGGTTGCAGGGGCTATCCCTGATAAAATTCTTACTCTGACACTGTGTTGAAACTGTGACGCTCAGTTCAGGAGGATCAACATTGGCTGGAAGCTGGGGAATCTGACCCAGTTTGAAATGATATCACAGCTTGTAGTTAATTTACATATATTGCAATGCTAGAATAGAGTCATCTCTGACATCAGAGTTCAACAGCATAGAAAAGAACTTGAGATTCCATGTAAGTATGACAAGGACTGTAAAATGCATATTGGTGTGAAGATTTTTTTCCCAATGCAATGCCATGCGTCTTGGTGGCTGAGTGGTTAAATGCTATCCTCATAATTTTGAGGTCTAGAGTTCGATTCCACTACATGGCAATACTTGACTGCTAAATTTAGATACTGGCAGGGAGCCATCTGGTGATAGTCATGCTGCAAAGTGGGCAAGCAAATTGAACTCAGTTTGGCTTGAAACTCCTACAACATCTCTCTATATGCATTGTAAGACTGCAGGTATACACCTTTTACGTGTCATGTAGATTAGTTTTAAATATGTGTCCCTGTATCATCTCAATAAACATGACATTGTGTCCATCTTTTTTTCTTTAGTCTAACAAACATGTGGGGTTGGCCTGACTGCATTCTTATTTACATTTTTATTACTGTCATATTCTGCCCTGTGTAATTGAAGCACAGTAAGTGACCAAAAAACAGTAACTGGGTTGAGCATAACTTCTCAATCCTATTAATAATATCTACCTCCATGCCAAATTTCATACCTGTATCACCTCCAGTTACCCCACAAATCCATGATAAATAAACACAGTATCAACTGTTTACATCAAAATGGACATGTCATGTCAGGCCAAAACACAGTAATTAACTAATTTTGTTTTGAAACACAGCATATTTTTAGCTTATTACTGTGTTTCAAAATCAAGTTTTTGAGTTACTGTTTTTTGTCATGACACAAACCGGGAGATACTGTTTTTTTTTCACATCAACTGAGCAGATATCTTCAGCAATGACATAAACAGAAAAGCAAAGGTTTCTCATTCAAAACACAGTAAGTCATTAAAAAGCACAACATTGTCTAATATATATGTAAGAAGTCGTTTTGGGTGACAAATGAAATATACGCATACACTTTGATTATATCCCACTAACATTTGAGTTAAAACTCAGGTCACATGACCACCCCAGTTGCCACCTATAAACGCCAGTCACAGACATGTCACTCACCCAAACTATCCACCTATCCTGCTTTTTTGGACTCATACTTCACATGGGAGCCCAAAATGGTGTAACTCCTCTCTCATTCCATTTGCCAACTCCATCATCAATCTCCCACCAGGAGTGCATGAAACAGCATATTCTCATATTTTACTCCACCACAGAGGGAGCCACTTCTCATAACCTTTTTCCGACATATGGCAGCACCTATCTTCATCTGTTTTTGCCTCGAGACAGCCCTTACCTTACGCAACAGGCGCATTCTCCCTATGTTATCATTGATCCGATTGCCTGCTAACGTGGCTGTAACATTCCTTCTGATTGCCCTGCATGCTCTTTTTAGTGCATGCCACCTACCAGGACGAATTCCTCCTGCTACAAGTCATGCTGTACGGTCTCACACAGGCCTCCACCTAATATCTCCTTGCCATCTACACAAACGTCTCAACAATTAGCCATTTTCTAAACTCCTACATATCACTCTAAATACCAGGTGTTCCTGAAATATTACCTTATTTTAACCTAACAGCGTAGACATTCAGCGTCACTTCACAATAATGCATTGTCAAACTTTTTTTCACTAATGGGCATTTTCTAGTTTCTTCATATTTGAAGCATTGACTTGAGGGTGCTTCATCTGGAGATTAAGACATAGATGTCACATTGTTACAAACAAAGAAATGCGTTTTTCTCAAAATCTCTGATGAGCCAGTTGCTGTGATTTGAAATCACAGGGCAGTATTGATATGCAACGATCAAAATTCATAACCAGCTCCCAGAATCCTGACATAACATTTTTCATAAACTGTGACATAACTTGCTGTAGGGATCCATGCCCATTTTGGGACTACAAGGCCAGGAAAAAGACTTCACAATGTCCAGAATGAGCTATCAGTTGGACCAGCCCAAAACATTGGCCATCATGCATGCTACTGTTTCCAAGCAAAGGGGAACCAAGTCTTACAAATGCAGCTAAAAGCCAGGAGAGTAATGGCCTCAACACTTCACCCTTGTTTGCCTCCACAGGTCCACAGAGATCAGATAGGCACTGTTGGCCTTCCAAGAGACGCAATCGGCTTGCCAAATTAAGGTCTGGAATTAGACTTATGTCACAAACATTAATTTTTTACGTAATTAGTTTGGGTAGAAATTCTTCCTGAGTTTACACTGTTGTGTATATATCAACAAGACAATGTATCAATTAGTAATAGTTATTGTGATAGATGGATACCAAATTCTAGGGTCCACTGTCTAATGCATGACATAATATCCCAAGAGAATATCTTGCGTGGAGCCAAACTTTCTAAATTGTGTCATGTAAATTAATCAATGGGTATTTCGTATATCCTAAGGCGCTCAAAGGTTTTCTCTCTGAAGTTTAAGAAGGATATTTCAGATGGAAGTTGAAGTCTGTTGTAGGACTGGTTCTGTAGTTTAGGTCACAGTCCCACATTTTATGTAGTAAGATTATGTAGAAATCCCTATCGTGGTGAGAATGTCTATTGCTGCTACATTTTTCATGTAATATGGTTAGGTGGGAATTCTTCTTGGGCTAAGTATGGTCACTAGACATTGTATTGAATAATCGTAGTGATTGAAATGGATGGATACCTTATGATAGTGTCTACCCTTTAATGCATGACAATGTATCCCATGAGAATATCCTATTTCTCATTTGGTTGTCTTAATTTCCAGTTCTTGGGCACATTTGAAACCAAGGCTTCTGTTCTACCATCAAAAATATTGTTCCCTATCTCTACAATATATAATTACGCATATGTCATCTTTTTGGTTTCCTAGTATAAAAATAATTTGTCAATACTCTTTTTTGGGCAATCAGCGAAATTACTAAATTGTAATGGATGTACAACTGCAGCTGCTGATTTGTGTAACCCATCAAGATGCTACAAAAAATGTGCGATCTCCCAGTCGAAAATCCTTTTAAAAAATGCTCTGCAGTTATTACATCACAAAGTGTCATCAGGGCATAAACTGGTTCTCAAGGTCTGACCAGATTGGCTATTTGACCCAATTGAGTGCTTGGGCAAAATTTTGGTTCGGCTTATGGCCCGTGTCTTGTGGTTAATTTAAAAGTCAAGTAGACAATTGAGACCTCTTGAAATAGTTTCTTCCATGGCTCACTGTTTTAGCTGTTCCCTTGAAGTAATTTAAATGACTTTGTCTCACATAACATCCTTACTCTCCTTGATTCAAAGCAGGTCATGCAAGTATAGCATGTCCTTGAAGTAAAATCTACAAAGGCAAATAACAGAAACGTCAACTTTATTAGTGCACTGTTTAGAATTTCCTTATAGCCATAATATGCAGCGAATGTGTAGTGATCTGCATTGCCAAATAATGTATAGTGTGCATTGTTCAATGTTCATTGATATGTTTAAAGGACAATTCTTCTTAGTGATACTTGACAACATCAATGTTGATGGCTTCGTCAAGGGTGCAGGTGCGCATGCGTGAGATAAAATCCAGTGATGTTATGATTATGATATGTACAATGTCTTTGGTGATGAAGATAAAATCCTTGGCTTAAGTGCTATCTACATAGATGTTTTGTCAGGCGGTCCTTGAAGATGTCTATGGAGTCTGCACTGACAATTTCTTCTGGTAGAACGTTCCATTCCCTGATGGTCTTTGGGTAGAATGACTCCTTGACATATGCTTTCGATGTTTCTGGGATGTTGAAGGCCATACTGTTGTTTCTTCGGCGGGATGGTCTGGTGCAAGGCTTGAGACGATCTTTATGGCTTGGCATGTCTACGTAATTATTTATGGCTTTGTAGAGCATGCATAGCCTTGCGATCTTCCTCCTTGTCTCCAGCTGGGGCCACTGTAATTCCTGGAGCATTTCTCTGACCGAGCTGCGTTTTTCGTGCCTGTTTAGCACGTATCTTGCTGCTCTTCTTTGGACCATCTCTAGACTCCTGATGTTACTTAGGGTGTGAGGGTCCCATACTGTGGGGGCGTATTCTAGAAGGGGTCGTACCAGTGCCTTGTACGCCCTGTCTTTTATCTTTGGCAGATTGCTTTGCAGGTTGCGTCTGAGGAATCCCAGATTTTTGCTGGCTTTGCTGATGATGTTGGATATATGGGTGTTCCAGCTGAAGTCGGATGTAATTGTGACTCCTAGGTATTTAGCTTGCTGGACATGTTGTAGTTTGTGGCCGTGCAGTTTGTAGTTGTGATGGATCTTGTTTCTGTTCTTGGTGATTGAGAGTACTTCACATTTCTTGGGATGGAATTCCATTAACCATTTCTTTTCCCAGGTTCCAAGGCGGTCCAGGTCCGCTTGTAGCTGATATGCATCATCCATGCCCTTTATAATGCTAGAGATACAAAAGGTATCCAAACTTGAAGAAACCATCAATACTGTGTTCATCAATAGACTTTTTGAACTTGTCTAAACAAGATTTTTGAAAAGCTGCCTCATGATTACCAACACTCAGCAATATGATTACCAAAACTCAACAACGTTTGCACAGCTTCCGGTGAACAAGCATGAAATGGCAATTGAGCGTGGAAATTATTTTTGAAATTTAAGAAGACATTGTATTAATAATTTAATAAATGCATTTCAAGTTCCCATAACATTCAATTGCTCCGGGTAGTTGTGTGTAATTGTGGCGCCATGATTTGGTAGAAGCACTTGGCTGATTAACTTCAACCAACTTTAAGGCTCTCAGACACTTTCAAACAAAATCTAAACAGTTTTAAAATTGAAATGGGAGTATGTCTACTGCTGATGAACTCGAGAGTTAGCAGCAGTAAAACCTCTTCAAACCGCTCATGGTGTGACCCCAATATATATTTTCTAGAGAGCTTAGCAGGTGTTTTTTGAAAAATAGCTTTTCGTTCTTTTCACAGCATGGCCCTGCTGAATATGTGTTGCAGAGAGGTTAAGAGAGAAAATCTGTTTAAAATTAAGGAGAGTATTTCTTTCAGATCTGTACATGCATGTCTCCCAACTCATTCATTATCAATGCGACATTTCATGCCATGCATGCTCAAGCAAACATCTTTCAAATTCTTTTTTCCACGTTATTAACGTGGCAAATGTTGTGAACAAGGCTAACGCCCAGAAACTACTTGAGTGAAACAGCAAATCACACGAGAAACAACACAGACAAATCCAGATACCTCCCACAAATAATTGTATTTCTCTTCATGAGGAGAATATTTCATCAATTTTATAAAATTATGTCAAATATTTGGAAGCGTTTCGTATCTTACTACTGGCTTATTGCATTCATATTCGTGATCCTGTACCAATAAATTGGTATAATGGCAAAATGTCACAAGTCATCAGAGAGAACACTCGGAAACCATCACTGTACTGTCTGTACATAATCCATGTCCGGGATCTTACATTCTGCGCTCTGAAGCTCAAGTCAATAATGATGTCACAACAGGCTTCATGTTTTACAATGAAACAAACTGTCATTTAGTATTTTAAAAATCAAATGGTGGGGAATACTTACAGGTTATTTCATAGCTGGGACCTGTATCTCCCTGATATTTTCACCCTAGACCTTGTATAGTAAATACAGGGTCGAGTAAAATTGCTGTCTTTGATAGCAAGAGAGGTGAATGATGAATCAATAAGTAATTGCATATAATCATTAAATCCTCCTGCGAATAGTGCACAGTGCGCAAAGTAAAGCAAGACAATATAAAAGAGGCTATCAATAAGCTAATGAGGCAAACTGAGAACAAAAGGAATCCTGACAGTATACTATAGGATACTAAATAGAATACACTTTATCTTCTGGCAACACTGATAGAGTAGGATACTCTCTGGGCAATTAGTGGAATGGCGTAATTGTCATTAGAAAATTTTAATTTTAATTGTAATTGTTGTAATTCTGCCATATTAAGTGCGTCCTAATGTGCCCCGAATTCACTGTCCCAATAAGCCCCGATATGACTTTGATGCCAAAATGCTAATTTCTCAGGCACCAGTGAGTCTGTTTATCAGGATAGCAATTCATAACTGTTTGTTACGATGCATCAAATTCATACAAGAATTGAGGAAGCCTCATTTTTCATGGTTTGTCCACAGAATGGTTTGAATTTAATACCTCTGAATTTGCTTTAGTAGTAGAAAAACAAACGTTAGAAATATCAGGATGTGAAATTACAAGATATGATGGCACTACCATATCATATACCTTGCCAGGAACCAAGAAAACCCCAACGTCCCAAAGTACCCCGGTTCCCCCTACTCACCTCAGTGGATTCCTTGGGTGACCATGCTGAACATTTGTGAGTAATATTGTTAAATAGTCAGTTAACAATGCTCAATTAGAACTTGGAACTAGCATCGATTGCATTTCCAGTAAAATATGAGAAAGGTCTTCTTTGTAGTTCATTATTAAGGTCAGAAAATCACTGCAAGGGCAGGAAATGAAACTTGACCATGGCCAGACTTAGCACTCAGGATGACCAGGTCAGAACATTAGCAGACAAGCAGACCAAGGTGAGCTCAGCCTTCCAAATGCAGCTGGAGGAAGGAGAATAATCGCCCAGACTTGACTCCGGTGAGTCACATGGATCAGATTGACTCTATTGGCCTTCCAAGGAAACTCACCCAAATTGAGATCCGTTGTATAGCCAGAGATTAAATCAAAGCAAATTTACCTTCAACTCATTTCCAGGTTAAGGTTGGTAATCCTTTTTTAAATGTTACCTCATATGACAATGTCAACCAGATATTGCCTTAAGGTACACTTCGAATCTAATCGATTGAGGAAGGCTGCATGACAAAATATCCCTTGAGAATGAAGTCAGTGAAACAGAGTGTAAGATGTACTTTTCAACTTGCATGATGCAGATAAATTGCAAAAAACTGAAAAATTGGAATTGACGCATCACTTAACTACCGGAATCAATTGCGCTTTGATGTCCTTGATAGTCTTCCACAGGTTTTACACCACTACAATTATTGCTCCGTTTAAATTTAAATTGTTACTAAATTAATATCAAGAGTATCCCTTTATCTTTTCACCATTTACCTTCGCAAATGCTTCTTCCAGTATTTCCCCTAACTGTCCACATAATCTTCTGGAAATTGCTTGCTCAAATGCATTATCCAACATAATTTTCACTTCAAGTATGTTTCAAAGGTCATCATAAGTCATATGCAGCTGCAGATACAAAATGAATCTCAAAAACTCATATTGACACATTGGGCATTTTTTGACATCCTTCAAATCTTTTATGAAATAAGTCAGGCCGAAAATTATGATAAAAATGAATAGATGGTGTTTATAGGGTAGTCTGGAAGTCGAACTAATCCCGGTGCTTCAACTAACCTGTTTCCCATACATCTTCCAATCTGATTGAGAAATATATCTTGTGAGAACATATTGAATGTCCCTTTCCAAATCACAGTAAAATATCATGCCGATTGAAGGTTCAGAACAAAAACCTTAAATGTCACTAACAGGAGGATATGGTACTGCTTTATATAATTCAGTAGCATCATGCAATTTGAAAAGGTTGTCTTTCTCTCCATTTCATGACTGGGGGCGGGGGAGGGTTTATATATAGTTGGTCTAGTTGTAATGTGCTGGACTGCCAATCGCTTGGTCCAGGGTTTGAATCCAGCTCTGCTGGGTCACTTGGGCCTATGTGGGACGGCTGTCTCAATCATCCTTCACCTCATTGTCATGTCCTCCTCCTGTTCTAATTAGCCTACCAAGTTCATAAATACAGGACATAAAGCCCCAATCTTCCATCCATCCATTCATTTCATGACTAACATCCACTGGGATGTTGGATCGTGCATCAGACACTGAGATAATGTCAGATCTCTATCAGTTATGATTAATATTATACGGTTATCACCCGCCGATTGCAATATCAAAAAGGACATGTAGAGTAGGATGCTTTTCTTTGCAAGAGGTTGAAAGGCACAATTAAATGGCGTTAGAGAAGTTTGCAGGCTGAATCACTTGTTATCCTTGTAGTCAAACTGGCATGCTAGACCGACTGAACACATTTGTGAGTTATACTTTTATGTGGTTTACAGCAATCAAAGCCTTTGTCTATTCCATTTCCAATTGAATGCGACTAAGCACTCTGAACACTAATGCTCTATTTAAATTCAAGTTGCTACTAAATTTATATCAGTGTATCCTTTCATCCTCTTTTCACCATTTACTTAGCAAATACTTCTTCCCTCTGGTCCACATAATCTTCAAGAAATTGCTTGCTAAAATGCGTTATCCCACAAGATCTTCACTAAGTTCACTTGGTACATTTCAAGGTCAATGAAAGTTATCTGCGGCTACAGATGTGAAATTAATAACATACAGTATCCAAGTCTTAGACATCGTTCCTTATTCCAAATATTTGATGTTCATCGCACTTAGATTCGGTGATTACTGATTAGTGGAGTGGCATGATTAAAGAGCATAAGAAAAGCAGGCTGTATGATTACCGAGTTATCCTTACAATGCCAGCCATTCTGAACATTTGTGATTTATATTTTTATACTGTTCATGCACAGCAATCAAAACTTGTAACTAGCATCTAGCCTATCGCCGTTCAATAAACATGAAAGTGGCTTCTGAGGTAGGGCATTACATTTTTATGTGGTGGGAAAAATCAGAGTGAAGCCTTCTCAAAGGGGGATCCAGGGTATGAAGCATTTATTTCAAATCGATAAT
Source organism: Platynereis dumerilii (assembly GCA_026936325.1). Lineage (NCBI taxonomy): Eukaryota > Metazoa > Annelida > Polychaeta > Phyllodocida > Nereididae > Platynereis > Platynereis dumerilii. The sequence continues at coordinate 47,940,010 of JAPTHN010000002.1, forward strand.
ATCCATTCTTTGGTCAATTGGATCACAAGTTCCCCACCAGGCCCAACCTACACTGTTCTTAGGAGTTCTTTACCAAGGTCAGCAGATATCACTACGGGCCAGAAATTAGGCTTGACTACGGCAAGACTTAGCACTCAGGAAGACCAGGTCAAAACATCAGCTATTAAGCTTACTATGTTATCAGCTCAGCCATACAATTGCAGCTGGAGGCAGGAGAGTAGTGGCCCCAGACTTGACCTTTTTGGACCCCAATGGACCACATGGATCAGGTTGGCTCTGTTAGCCTTCCATAGAAACTCAATCTGCATACCAAATTGACATTATTTGTATAGCCAGAGATTAAGTCAAAGCACATTTACCTTCATTTATTTCTAGGCTAAAGATGAAAATATTGTTTTGAATGTCACATTATGACAACAAGATTTTTACTCTTGGCTACTCTTGAATTCTAATGGATTGATGTTAGAAGCCTGATAAAATATCCCATGATAATGCAGTCAGTGAAGACCCAATTTTCAAATTGCATGCTGAAGATGAATTTGAATTACTAAGGACTGATAAATAGTGTTTTACTGCAGCTTCACTACACTGCAGGTCTGAAATTTTCTTTGATGTCCTTGGTAGTCCTTAGCAGGTTTTACACCAGTCCACTACATTTATTGCACTAATGCTCCATTTAAATTCGAATTGATGCCAAAAGAATATCAGTGCATACTGCATAGTTTGTTTGCCTGTCGGACCTTCCTGTTCCGGATTCAAAATGGTGGAAATTCATTACTCTCAAATGTCAGTTTTCTATATTCGCTCTCCTCCTCAGTGATAATTGAACACATCAACTCTACCAATTTGAATGAATTCCAAATGCAAAACATAATCATATTTTCAACTTTTACAAAAAAATCAATTTGCAGTGTACAACAAAATTAATGGTTTACTGGGCCCGGTTTTTCGAAAGGCTTGATCCTGGATCAAGCTTGATCTTGGATCTAGGCTGATCTTAGGATCATGGGATCCTGAGATCACATTGATCTTAATTCGGTTTTTCAAAGCTTTTTTTGGTGAAGATCCTGTGATCTTGATGTGACATTTTATGGCCCCTGGATCTTGATCCTGAGATCAGCGAAAGAGGTGATAATTTTCTTTCAGTGACTGAGAGGTGCAGGGCATATATCCCATGTGACTACAGCACTCGAAATCTTTAAGTGATATATATATTTCTTACATTTAAAGGACTGCTGAATATGCTGGTTTAATACCAGGACAACTGAACTGTGCATCTAAATCACTGTTTTTAATCTTGTTAATCATTAATTTATTTTCATTTCGCATGATTACACCTGTTGTATATTGCACATCATTTGTGAATAAAGTATTCTAATATCATTTCTGAATTGCAATTTTTAGTTTTTCCATTATTACTAATTTAATAGGCCTATTGTTTTTATTGGCTACATACTATTAGCGCAACTGACTATTATTAAAGCCAGCTGCTGAAGAAGTAATTTTCAGAGCTCACTTCAAGTGGGAGCAAAATGAGCTCTAAGCCTAATCATGGCTAATGTGAAAAAATCTATCAGCCCCCCCCCCCCTGGACATTTCCATCTAGCCTACAGATAGTGACCTTTTCAAAAATTAAAATACTGTTTCATTCCTCATAAAAAGCAAATTTATGGCCATTAGGCTTCAGGAAGATATCAAACACACATGACACACACCTTTAATTAAAAATTATTTTTTCATAATTTATGAGCTATACTTAGCACAAAAGCATACAATGCAATTATATTTGATACATAGCAGCCTAGCTGTATGTACTGTTTCTCTTTGAGACACTCGTTTATCAGGAACTATGTTTTTAGTATTAGGCCACGAAAAAGAAAATAGGCCCCCAAGAAAAAAAAGATCACTACATCCAAGACCATCACCATGGCTTCCAACAACAGGGCCAGCACATCAACTGAAGCGGTACCAGCAGTCAGGGAGCCAGCGTGGGAAGTGGGGGAAGGGGAATTTGTTTTGAATTTTATCAGGGAACGACAGGATGGTTTTTTTGGGGCTTTTGAGGGGGTTAAAACGAAGGGTAAGGGGGGAAGGGAGGGAAGGCTTTCAAAGAAGAGCACTGGGAAACCCTTCGAAGGGAGTTGGAAGCAAGGTGAGTCTGTTTTTTAATACTACAACTAAAACAATACAATTACAAAACAAATCATCCAATCCATTCATCCACAGAGATCGTGCCATTCATCACTGTTTACATTCACGCTTGTTTACAAACATTCGTCTGCTCCCGCCACTTCCAATGTCAAAGGTCATCTAATTTGCATTACTTCATGACGTGATCACGTGCTATTTCAGCCGAGGGCCATGTGCTAAGATCTACAAGTAATTTGCAGGCTCAAGAACAAATATGTGCACCCTGCTGCTTGCAAAGATAAAAGGAAGAATGCCACTAGCATACCTTTTTCATGTTGCTGAAGTGTAAGACAGCTTCCAATGCTGGGAAAATATGGAAATAGGCCTACATGTAACACACCCATGTATGGTCATGACGAGCGGCGGTGCCCAACTGTGTAATTGACGTCATGCGATGACGTCATCACTAATAGACTTTCCCAACAGAGGGAGCCACAGGAAGGACACTCATGAGAGTGCATTCTTACACATGAGAGTGCAAATTATATGGGCCTGTACAAAGCACTGGTTGACACAGTGGGGTTCATAACCATGTGTGGGGTCTATAGGCCTATGTTGGGACCATGTTTCGGACTGGCCTGTGTGACAGGGTGGCAGCTGCCACAGGCCGATCCACTTAGAGGGCAAGATATTAAAAATTTCTATTTCTTTCGCATAGGCTATTAGTGCTTCACGCATTGAAAATAAAGTTCTTTCCGTGGGTAAAATTCATAGCCCCCCCCCCCCCCAGATCAACTGGTCAGTCCCTGAGCCTGATTGGGTAATTTGTTGCTTGTATTATAGCGGCTATTGTAGCCATTATAAATAGGCCCGATCGAAGGGCAGCACAATTTGTGTTGTGATATGTGGGCTATGAAAATTCACAACCCCACAGTGGGCGACCCTCCATAAATTTATTCTTGAGTCCCTCCTTCAAATACAAGGTCCATATTTTATTAATTAAACCACAATGGCTATTAAAATTATAAATCTAGGAGAGAGGAGGGCTGGTTGGCACAGGGGCAGGTGGGCACACCCTAATTTGTGGGAAGCTGAAGTGTAGTACAGAAATGTGGTGTTACCAAATTTTGTGTACATTATAATTGATAAAGCCCTTCAGGAAAATTAACCAATTTGGCATTTTCGTGCTAACATCACTCATGACTGCATATATTTTCTTTAAAAAGCTAACTCAGTGGTCTGACCCCTTGGTTCCATCATGTTTATGTCTGCAATTTAGAAAATTAGTATGAATGATGATAATATTAATGCTTCTGTTGCTAAAAAAAAATGTTTTCTTTTATTCCAGAGGCCATGTCAGAAGCACTGTAGCAATAAAAAATTTCTACAAAAACATCAAAAAGAGAAGTGAGTGTAGTAATTAGCAACTAATTTTTTAATATGCATTGCCGAAATCACATAGTCCCTCTCCTGTGGTGAATAATTTCACTAATAACTGACTAGGCCTAGTTGGTTGCTATAATGATGTCACACTTGACTGTTATAGTCTGAAACCATTTGGACTTATACCTGACTTGAATCCACTGTAGCCTTTATTATTAAAATGCATATAATTAACCAAATTTAATTAAGCTTGGAGTGTGTAAGGAATTCTTGTAATTTCCAGCGAAAGACAAGTTGACAGACCAGAAAGAAACTGGGGGTGGGAAAAAGAAGACTTTGACAACTCTAGAGAGGTACTATGCCGACATATTTGGGTCCGACGCCGACATGGCTGGGGTAACAGGGGGATTGGACACCTCCAGGCCTGCTGGTAAGTTTTGATATCCCACAATAGGCAGTGAAGTTTTGGCAAAAAACCATGTGATTCACACAATTTCAATTTCAATTTATTGACCATCTCAACAGTTTAAAACAATATACAAATGATTTACACAGATTGCTGACACCTCATGGCGTATCTGCCATTACCATACGTAGAATAAGCACACTCTTTTAAATAGATAATTACCTGTTTAAGACTTTCTACAAATAAATGGATCATGCACAAGCGCTGGTGAGCAGTTTACTGGAATTAGCGCTATATAAATGCCTATTATTATTATTTTTATTAGATACAATAAACATTAGATAGATTTTTTCATTTTTAGAAATTGAAATTAAATGATGATTTGTGAAAAAAATATTTGCAGAAGTTGATCTTGGCACAGAAAATCTCGACGCGGAAAATCTTGGCAATGAAGAAAACACACAGGAAGGTAAAGAAGTTTTTTTTTTAAGATATTCATTAATAATTCATTATGGAACTTCTTGTAAAAAACAAACAAGCACCACAAAATTAATGATTTACTAATGAACCCCCACCTTTGCCATATATGAATTTCAAATGGGTATAGAATAGGTTACAGCCGAGGTAAGTGCAGGCCTCTCAGCTCAGTTCTGGGCAGTCACCGTTCTTGCAGAGCTCTCACTCCCCCCTTCAGTATCATTCTATGCACCCTGTCTTGCACTTCCCCTTGTGAGCAAGTTTGGCAGTCACAAGTGTTTGATTACAGATGATTTCATATTTGTAGACTTTGATCAAATAACAAAATATTTTGCAAAATTTCTGGTCTGACATTAGAAAATTCAGCCAGGTGATTGGTCAAGTTGCCCATTGCGTGTCACTTCTTTCAGCTTGCTTCAAGCAAGTGATGTTTACTGGATAAATGATGTCATAATTTTGACTAATGGTATACCTACTGCAAACGCCAACTTAGTATTGAGGCAGGGGAACAAGAAGTGCAACGAAATGATCATGTGGTCAGTTGTTCAAGTGGTCTTGTGACAAGCAATTTTTCTATGCACAAGTGAGCACTAAGAGTAAATATTTCCGAAGCTGAAGACAACACTTTTATTTAATCCCTAAGTTTTTTATAATTGATAAGGGGACAACCATAAGGTCACAGAGAGGGGGGGGGGCTTGAAATTATTATTTTTTCAATAAAAAAATGAAAAGTTTATTTTGTATTCCTTCTGGACTGTCTTGAAATAAATAATTTCTGAGGAGGAGCTTTTGCTCCCCAAACATTATTTCACTGTTATACTATTATTGTACAGTGCAGTTCTGAAGATATGCTGTTTGAATGGTTGAAGTCTTCATTTTGAAATTTGAACAAATATCTGTCCCTCCTCAAAAAACTGCGCGTACCCTGCCTTAGCAAAACCCCTGTTAGTGACTGACTGAATGAATTATGTAGTAAATGAATGAAATTCAATTGATCTCTCTGTCTCAACTACAGACGATGGAATGCCATAACAGGCTTTAAATCCTGTATTTTTTAACTCTGGTACATGCAAATTAGGGGAGGTGTCATTGCAATCAGGCGAAAGATGGTTGTAAGTACTTTCCAAGATAGGTCCAGCAGTTGACCTGCCAAGATCTGGGATCAAACCTTGGACCCATAGATTGGCAGCCCATATACAGCACCACCAACTGAGCTAACCCCCTACATACAGGGTAAGAGGAAGAGGTTATTACATTTTAATTTTTTTTTTTTTGTGTAAAATTAGTTACCATTTGGCAAGACTAGGCCTACGGACAAAGTTGTTGTGTACAAAAATGTGGATATGGGACTGTACCATTTCTATGTATTGAAATATTTGTTTCTCAATCAAACAACGCCCTTTTAAGAAATAACCCTAACCCCCCCCCCCCCCAAAGAGTGGCAAGTGTACATGCAATGTGCACTCCCAACAGGTTTCACTTGTTGATGACTGTTGCTTCAAACCACAACCTAATTATTAGATTATTGTAGAAGAGGGTGTTGTTTCACAATAACAGAAATAATCCTGAAGTGTTATATTCAGAATTTGCCCAATCATGTATGAAAATTTGTGACGTGGCAAAGCTACTTGTACACCAAACACATTGTCATTTCGTTGCACTTCTTGTTCCCATGTAGTAACACACGTCAAACCGAAATCCACATGAACTCTTTCATTTCTTCATGAACTATTGTATTTCACACTCCTGTGTAGGCCTACGACTGTTGATTGTTTCACAGGCGGAATGATCACAATGGCTTAGCAGTTCTAGAGATAGAGAGGAAGGTGTATGGCTCAAGTGCCGCCTGGTGGAGTGCAAATATAGAAAATTGGTTAAAATTGCTCAAGGAGCAGCCTTTAACAACATTCTTGTTGGTTCTGTGAGATAATAGTCTCTCAGCTACACTTAGAGATGATTTTCACCCACTACACTGCATTTAGACTCGCATTAAATCTTGTTTGGCCAATCTTACCTATGTGTGCACCCATATCAGCATACATCACAAGGGAATTCCCTTTGACAGCCAATCAAAATTTAGGAGACCACAGAGCCATCTCTTGATTAAATTGGAACCTCAGTCTGCCCTTTGGTGAGCATACTATAGCCTGTTTCCCAGCCACCACAAAACAGGCCTGGTGGCCATGGGATATCCCAAGAATACTATTTATGGCAACTTCCGCAAATATGACCGCACACGGCGACTGTCATTTTCCCATAGGGGGAGCTTGAGCAATACACCTTGGTATAATATAACAGAATAAGGGCAAAGCATGTGAACACTGCCTGTGATTGTTTCAACTGATATTTAATCAGTTTGAAGCTGACTCTTAATGGCTTCAAATGATCACATCTTTTTACACCAAATTATCATGCCTTCCAAAAGCATTGTCTATGACATCAGTAAGGGACTATTCAGAAGTTATGACTGGGTTGAGGGGGAGACGGGAGTTTTAACTGAGTGGGTGCTACATGCTTCAAGGGGGGAGGGCAGTTTTAATTTTTTATCTTTTGTCCAGAATCTATGCCCCTCGATTGATAGCCCATTGTCCTGCCCCCTGAGCTGAGCCCCTCCTCTGAGAAAATGTCACATTCACAATTATACTCCTTTTTTTCTGTATATACATTCATTACATGGATGACCTGATCCCAATTGTCTGAATGCACAGTATTTGACTTGCAGAGAGTGTGTACTTAAAAGGTGTGAAACACAAACTGAAAATCTCACTTGAAACTGCTAAAGTCAGTCCCTGGTTAAGAGATCAATGGCTTAGAATGCAATGGTCACCCGTGTAAAACACTTTTCAGGAGAGAGAGGTGGCATACCTTCTCTCGATCAATGAAAATTGCAAGAAAAATGATGTATTTTCTGCCTCAAATGTCTACAAATATGAAATCATCTGTAATGATATGGGCAGAGAGAGTTTGAGTAATCTATTCAGATTGAGTTATCCATACTGGCTAATAATGAATATTTTTATTTCTTGTTGCATTTCATCAAAAATCTGAATTGATGCTCTTTAAAACATGTATGAATAAAAGCACCATGTAAATATGAAAACCATACAATTAAAAGTAATATATTACTGGAGATAAGACAAATTCAATAAAGGAGTCTTGAAAGTATGTTTACAAGAATTAAATTCTAATATAATATAAACCGAACTTCACCGTAAGACCTGATGCTGACTCAATTGAACTGCATATAGGCCTAATTGTATAATATTTAATTTATTTTTAGCAAACACAGTGACAACTTATGTATTGCGTGAATTAGGTATGCCACAATTTCTTATTATAATTTTATTATTGGTGTTGAATCAATTTGTTTGATCAAATTAAGCCAAAATTACCACTTGCATGATTAAGTTGCATTTAACATCACTTGGCATAAATTAGCACGTTGCACACATACAAAAATCAATAAACGAGTAACATTTGAATTCTTCATTTTTTAGCCGACGGTACATTCATAGTTCCAGTGGTCGGTAAGTGCAACAATATCCTATCTATCTTTCTTTCTATATATCTGTCTATCCACATAATTATGAAGTGAAGAAGAAGCTGCTTTGCCATAATAACAGTTTGGGAAAAACAGTTGTTTAATAGCTCTGAGGAGTTCACGGTTCCCACAGTCTTGAGAAGTAGGGGAAAAGGAATAATTAGCTTAGGCTGCCGATTGGACTGAGCCTGTGAATAGTACGTTTATCATTATAGGTCTTGATTTCTTGAACTACTGGTAAATCAGTGTTATCTGGTTTCTAGCGGTTCCTCAAATAATGTAGGATTGCCCTGACTGGCAAGTCAGTCTGCTGTATCGTCAGGAGAGAGAAGCAAGGCTGATGATGGTGAATTTTAAGATGGCTATGTATACATCAAACTGGGAATTAGAACAAGATCATAAATCGGCAGAATAAGATCATACAGTCAGACCAAGAATTATTCAGATGCTTTGGAGTAGGAAAAGTGTGGAATGCTCACATTCACCCCATCAGGCCATTTCCAGACATGCCCTCAGACCACTGCCTTCGCCTGCCAACAGCAGACCAGCTTGTCAGTCAGGAACTGCCCTAAAATTTATGCAATAACCTAGGTATTCAAGTATTTCATTATTTGCTCTCCAGTTGTGAGTGCATGTGACTTTGCAATGTTGTGACAGTGTTGCAGTATCATTGACATTCTACATAACGTCACCATGTTGTGACAATATTACAATATTGTTAACATTCTACATAACTTTATGATGTTGTGACAACATTGATGTAATGTTGAAATACCACAAAACTTCACTACGTTATAACACAGCTTTTCTACCTTACACAAATCTATGTTTTAGCAACGTTGAAATTTCTTCCTGATTCTTACCAAAATAATGTTGACATTCCACATAACTTCACAATGTTATTATAATAAAACCCCATGACAGGTCTGCTCTGAATTAACACATCGATGTTGTTGCAACGGTGGAATTTCTTTGTAATTCTTACGAAATGCAACGTTTTCACAACATTACTGTAACGAAGATGTGCCCATTGGGCGAGCTGTCATTGGTCATGCATAGTTTTAGATCAATTAGTAGCCATAGAGACTAATGGCAGAAATACCATTAGGAGTTGTCAGTCAAACTTTCAAGAAAATTCCAATAATTAGCATATAGCCTATACGAATCAATCATATATATATATCTTAATTCTTATTAGAGTGTTTGTGTTGCATGTGGAATTTCGTTTTCTGTATTAAATTATCTATACACAAATAAAACTAGACATGTACTAATCGCCGCGCGATGAGTGTTGCGCTGCCCTAACTTAGCAAATCAAACGTAAATTTTAAGCCATTGTTAACATACGTACAAAAATAACAGAGTCGTCAAATTATATGTGGTGATTCTATTGTGGCACAACTGATTTTGTAATTTAGACCCAGAAGCTAGACTGTTGAAAGGGGGATATATGTGGAGTAATAAATAAAATGTGCAGTTGTTATTATAATTAAATTTTATGAAAATCTGTTCCTTCTAGTATGAGCTCCTCTCCCTGACAGCACAGCGGGAGAGATTAGCAGAGCAGGCCAACAAGCAGCCAGGCCACCTCCAGTAGACTGCATACTTATCCTGACACCCCCCCCCCCCTCCCCACATCAACTGGCAATGTCTTGGGGGCTGCAGCAAAGTCAGCTTGTCCCCGGGAGCTAGACTGTAGAAAGGGGGAAATATGGAGTAATCAAGTTTTAATTTTTTTTATTAGAAAAATCCAGATTGGCCTAGGTTTATGTTGAAACTTTGCAAAATTCAATTTGCACCATAGGCCTAATTTTTATTACACCCAAAGCACATTCAGTTAATTTTTTTTTGATCCTATGATATATTTCGACCCTTTATATACTCCTGGGGCCAATTGTAAAACAACTTAGCTGTATTGTTACTTCATTCTCTAGAATTAGCAACAGTAACCCCCTAGTCTCGTAGGCCTACAGTGTATGCATTAAATATTGTAATTATAAGGTTATATGCATTGTGAAATTAACTTATTGGTAATACACTGAATTAAAATGGACACAACTTGATCATTTGGAACTGCTGAATAGTTCAAAATTGCCACCCAATAGGGTGGAAAACATTTGTCACTGAATTGAAAGAGAGTGCCCCCCTCAAAGCTGACAGTTATATGGAACGCATGCAGTCTATCTTGCAGCCATGTCCACGCTGGGAGAGCTGTGTGAAAACATTGGTCAGAATGATGCAGGAGAAATTGTTCATAAATGACACAATAAGGACACTAAATGCAAAATAAAGACTTTAGGACAAACTTTATGACATGAATGAACATTCATGTGAAAAAGGGCATTGGAAGTGGTGGCTGGTGCCCAGTAGCTTTTACAGAAAATTAGGCCTATAATGTGAACATTTCAGTGTGTGCAAAAAATCTTCCTTACGAAACGAAGAGCTTGCCCAAGGGGGGCACCCCCAGGGCAGCGCTAATAAAATCTATCAAAGGACTTTAAGGTAACGGTGATGTTTGACAGGGTTGTACATAGGCCATCTTCGTTAATGCTAAGTCTGGCTTTGGTTATTGTGTGTGCCTCCATTCAGTTGTAACACATGTTTCATTGTTCTTGCAGGTGAGCCAGATGCTGAACAAGCCACAATTCCCGGTAAGTGTGTAACCAATCAACATTTCATCTGTGTAAATTTAGCATTATCTTTGGCTATAATACACATGTGTATAATATATATTCATTTATATTCAACAGTGACAGTCAACGACCAAGCATCCGTTGAGTCAGGTAAGACCTCAACATATATATTTTCAAATTTCAATCATTCAAAATAATGTAATCTGCATATCAATGTGGGGGAGACTGGAGTTGGTATAGTAGATCCCTGGGATAATAATATCCTCTGTGAATTTAAGGGCACATCTATCTATCTATCAATCTATCTATCAATCTATCTATCTATCTATCTATCTATCTATCTATCTATCTATCTATCTATCTATCTATCTATCTATCTATCTATCTATCTACATATTGTGGCATCCTAATTTAACTTCACCTTTCTTATTTTCATACTTATTATTTTATTTATTAAACTTCACCTATTACCATAGGTGAAGTTTCTTGTGTGATATGTATTAACCTTCCCCTCATTTCTCCCTCTCCTTCCTTCTCTCTCTCCTTCCTTCTCCCTCTTCTTTATTCTCCCCTCCTTCATTCTCCCTCTCCTTCCTTCTGCCCCTCCTTGCTTCTCCCTCTCATTCCTTCATCCTATCCTTTATTCTCCCCTCTTTCCCTCTCCTTCTCCTTCCTTCTCCCTCTCATTTATTCTCCCCTCTGTCATTCTCCCTCTCTTTCCTTCTCCCTCTCCTTCCCTCTCCCTCTCCTTCCCTCTCCTTCCCTCTCCTTCCCTCTCCCTCTCCTTCCCTCTCCTTCCCTCTCCTTCCCTCTCCTTCCCTCTCCTTCCCTCTCCTTCCCTCTCCTTCCCTCTCCTTCCCTCTCCTTCCCTCTCCTTCCCTCTCCTTCCCTCTCCTTCCCTCTCCTTCCCTCTCCCTCTCCTTTCTTATCCCTCTCCTTCCATCCCCTCTTCTTGCATCCTGTCTCCTTCCCTCTCCTTCCCTATTGATGAAATGAAGGTATCATTAAAACCCTGCAAATAATGCTAACACATGTTTTACCAAAGGTATAAAGTTACAAATGTGCATAAATTATATTTGCAGAACAATTGAATTTGACAATAGAGAGATAGATAGATATTTTTTATTTGAGTCTCACGTCATCATACATTAACAACACATACATATAAAAACAAATACATTGATGACCCATGCTACAAGAATTATGAGAGACTAGATTGACCATTAAAACATAAATTAAAAACAGAGTGACTAGTTATATTAAAAGCAGATTAAAAACAGATTAAAAACGATTGACTAGTTAACATGATAAAAATGTGTACACACTGTACAGGCACCAGGCTAAAAATCAATTAGTAGAGTACACTTCCTTTGATCTCAACCTTAAAATTTCAAGGCAGGCTCTTGAGACGGTGTCGGCTAATTCTTGTTGACTCATAAGGAATACAAATTTTTGCTCATCACTTAGAGAATTGAAATCTGAATAAATTCTAACTGCAGCAACAAACAGCTGACTTCTAACCTCTTGGTATTTGTTACAACGTATTAGGCAATGTTCCTCATCTTCTACCTCTCCATTGTTACAGATTTTACATATTCGCTCATCTAGTGCCTCTCCGACGAAACGACCCGTTTCAATTCGGATTGGTGCAATCCCACACCTAAACTTGGCAAATGCTTGCCTCTGCTTCCTGTTAACAATCAAAACATATGCTTCAGTTGAGAATTCTCTTTTAAATTTCCTATAGGTACGGAGTTTATTCCGACCACTTCCATTTACAGCATTAACTCTATTTAATTTATCTAACCGCAGCCTCTCATAATACATAGACAAATTAATTTTAACTGACCTTTTGACATTATGATATTTTATCCTATTCTCGATGTTACATAATTCATACAGATCTACCTGTGTAAGGAACCTTTTCACATAGTAATAGCTTGTCTTCTTTCTATTACACATATCAACAGACCACCGAAATACACTTTTGTTAATTCTGTCTTCCTCCATACAAAGAAATCTACACCACTGTCTTATAACACATAACCATTGTCTATACTCTGGACTATTCCATCCCATATCTCCTTCCATAGCTGCTATTGGAGTTCTTTTACCAACACCTAAGAAGAACCTCATTGCCCTATTCTGAACTGCAGCTATACAGCTGTAACTTTTAACTCCCCATACTGAGGCTCCATAGTCAATAATGGGTTGTACCAATGAATCATATAGACAATAGTAGAAATGTAAATTGAGAATGTATAATTGTATAGACAAAATGCTAAACCATAATGAAGCTTACCCTAGTTGGGGTTTTATCCTGCTATAGCCAACATGTGGCATGTAAATGGTGGCCATTGAAAGTCACCTGTTAACCAAACAAAATTTGGCATAAATGTCTAGCTAAAGTAATACAATTATTTAAGTCAATATAAACAAGAGCAGGTATACTGCCTCCATATCCCCCATACCCTACATATTTACCTATACCCACCAGAATTCCAATTTAGTTATGCCAAATATTTCCACCAGGGCCACAATTGTGCATACATGTAAAGATGTGGAGACACCTGGGGGTGGAGTTTGCTTTTAAAAATAACATGGCTGCAGACCAAAAGCACAGCAAAAATTATTTGGGATGTGGAAATAGTTATGATATTTATTGATTTATGGTCAGATTTGACAAGTTTAGGGGGGTCTTTGAATGTTGGGAAAGGATGAGCATTGTGCATGGTGTGGTGTTTGAGATATTTGATGGATGCCATGCATGGATACTAAAAGTACAATCTATGGGGGATAATTATGACTATTTAGTCTATTTGTAATTCATAAATATTATTTATCCTACTCTTAAAAGTCTATCTCTTCCACTTTGATCTCACCTCTACTCCTCCACCCCTGCTCTAGCCACGCTCGCTGCATTTTGCATGAAGCTTCGTACTGACATTGCCTTTGAGTGTGGATCATAAAATTTCCAGAAGTTCTCCCTCGCCCCTCCTTCCTTCTCCCTCTCCTTCACCCCCTCCTTCCTTCTCCCTCTCCTTCTACCCCTCCTGTCTTCTTCCTCTCCTTCCCTTTCCCACTCCTTCCGTCTCCTTCCATCCCCTCTCCTTCCCTCTCCCTCTCCTTCCCTCTCCATCTCCTTCCGCCTCCTTCCTCCTCCCTCTCCTTCCCTCTCCCTCTCCTTCCTTCTCCCCCTCTCCTTCCTTCTCCCCCTCCTTCCCTCTCCCTCTCCTTCCTTCTCCCCCTCCTTCCCTCTCCCTCTCCTTCCCTCTCCATCTCCCTCCATCTCCTCTTCTTCCCTCTCCCTCTCCTTCCCTCTCCCCCACTCCTTCCCTCTCCCCCCCTCTCCTTCTCCCCTCTCCTTCCATCTCCCTCTCCATTTCCTTCTCCTCTCCTTCCCCCCTCCATCTCCTTCCTTCTCCCTCTCCTTCCATCTTCCTCTCCTTCCCTCTCCCTCTCCTTCCCTCTCCATCTCCCTCCATCCCCTCTCCTTCCCTCTCCGTCTCCTTCCCTCTCCCCCTCCCCTTCTTCCTCTCCTTCCATCTCCCTCTCTCTCCTTCCTTCTCCTCCGTCTCCTTCCTTCTCCCTCTCCTTCCCTCTCCCTCTCCTTCCTTCTCCCACTCCTCCCTCTCCTTCTTTCTCCTCCTCTCCTTCCTTCTCCCCTTCCTTCCCCTCCTTCCTTCTTCCTCTCCTTCCTTCTTCCTCTCCCTCCTTCTTCCTCTCCTTCCTTCTTCCTCTCCCTCCTTCTTCCTCTCCTTCCTTCTTCCTCTCCCTCCTTCTTCCTCTCCCTCCTTCTCCTCCGTCTCCTTCCTTCTCCCTCTCCTTCCCTCTCCCTCTCCTTCCTTCTCCCACTCCTCCCTCTCCTTCTTTCTCCTCCTCTCCTTCCTTCTCCCCTTCCTTCCCCTCCTTCCTTCTTCCTCTCCTTCCTTCTTCCTCTCCCTCCTTCTTCCTCTCCTTCCTTCTTCCTCTCCCTCCTTCTTCCTCTCCTTCCTTCTTCCTCTCCTTCTTCTTCCTCTCCTTCTTCCACTCCTCCTTCTTCCTCTCCTTCTTCCACTCCTCCTTCTTCCTCTCGTTCTTCTCCCTCTCCTTCTGCTTCCTCTCCTTCTTCTTCCTCTCCTTCTTCTCCCTCTCCTTCCCTCTCTTTTCCTCTCCTTCCCTCTCCTTCCCTCTCCTTCCCTCTCCTTCCCTCTCCTTCCCTCTCCTTCCCTCTCCTTCCCTCTCCTCTCCGTTCTTATCCCTCTCCATCCATCCCCTCTTCTTCCATCCTCTCTCCTTCCCTCACCCCCCTCCTTCCCTCTCCCCCTCCTTCCCTCTCAACCTCCTTCCTTCTTTCCCTCTCCTTTCATCTCCCTCTCCTTTCCTCTCTCATAGGTGAAGTTTCTTGTGTGATATGTATTTACCTTCCCCTCATTTCTCCCTCTCCTTACTTCTCTCTCTCCTTCCTTCTGCCCCTCCTTGCTTCTCCCTCTCATTCCTTCATCCTATCCTTTATTCTCCCCTCTTTCCCTCTCCTTCTCCTTCCTTCTCCCTCTCAATTATTCTCCCCTCTGTCATTCTCCCTCTCTTTCCTTCTCCTTCCCTCTCCCTCTCCTTTCTTATTCCTCTTCTTCCATCCCATCTTCTTCCATCCTGTCTCCTTCCCTCTCAACCTCCTTCCCTCTCAACCTCCTTCCTTCTCTCCCTCTCCTTCCTTCTCTCCCTCTCCTTCCTTCTCTCCCTCTTCTTCCCTCTCCCTCTTCTTCCTTCTCTCCCTCTCCTTCCCTCTCCCTCTCCTTCCTTCTCCCACTCCTCCCTCTCCTTCCTCTCCTTCCTTCTTCCTTCTCCTCCTCTCCTTCCTTCTTCCTCTCCTTCCTTCTTCCTCTCCTTCCTTCTTCCTTCTTCCTCTCCTTCCTTCTTCCTCTCCTTCCTTCTTCCTTCTTCCTCTCCTTCCCTCTCCCTCTCCTTCCTTCTCCCCCTCCTTCCTTCTTCCTCTCCTTCACCCTGTCCATCCTTCTCATTCCTTCTTCCTCTCCTTCCCTCCCTTATCCTTCTCCCTCTCTTTCCTTCTCCCTCTCTTTCCTTTTCCCTCTTTTTCCTTCTCCCTCTCCTTCCATCTCTATCTCCTTCCTTCTCCCCCTCCTCCCTCTCCTTCCTTCTCCCCCTCCTTCTTCTCCTTCCATCTCCATCTCTCTCTCCTTCCTTCTCCCCCTCTCCCTCCCCTCCTTCCTCCAACCTCTCCTTTCCTTTATTCTCCCCCTTTTTCCTTCTCCTCTCCTTCCTTCTCCCTCTCCCTCTCCTTCTCCTTCCTTCTGCCTCTCCTCACTCTCCTTCCTTCTTCTTCTCCTTCCCTCTCCCTCTCCTTCCCTCTCCCTCTCCTCCCTCTCCTTCCTTCTCCCTCTCCTCCCTCTCCTTTCTTCTTCCTCTCCTTCCCTATCCCTCTCCTTCTCCCTCTCCTTCCTTCTCCCCCACCTTCCCCTCCTTCCATTCAGGGTCCCCACCGGACAGGGAAAACAGGGAAAATGGTGAAAAATAATTCCCTGCAGGGAAAACTCAGTAAATTTGAACTTTGACCTGAAATTCAGGGAAAACACAGGGAATTTGGTTTTACATGTGGTAATGCGTGAAAAAAGCGCTCTATTTTAAGCAAAAATCCGTAAAAGACATTGTTTTTGGTTTCCGATTAGCGACGATATTGCCGCGATAACACAACGCTAAGCCTGAATAAGGTCAGGGAAAATGTCCGGTGAAACAGGGAAAATTCAGGGAAAATACAGGGGATTTGATTGCCAAATTTCAGTGGGTACCCTGCCATTCCTTCCTTCATTGTCTGTTTCCTTCTCCCCCTCTCCATCCTTCTGCCCCTCCTCCCTCTCCTTCCTTCTTCCTCTCCTTCCCTCTCCCTATCCTTCTCCCTCTCCTTCTCCTTCCTTCTCCCTCTCCTTCTTCTCTCCTTCCTTCTTCCTCTCCTTTCCTCTCCCTATCCTTTCCTCTCCCTATCCTTCTTCCTCTCCTTCCTTCTTCCTCTCCTCCCTCTCCTTCCCTCTCCATCTCCTTCCCTCTCCCCCTTCTCCTTCTCGCTCACCTTCCATCTCCCTCTCCTCCCACTCCTTCCTTCTTCCTCTCCTTTCCTCTCCCTCTCCTTTCCTCTCCCTCTCCCTCTACTTCCTTCTTCCTCTCCTTCCCTCTACCTCTCCATCCATCCCCCTCTCCCTCTCCTTCCCTCTCCTTCCCTCTCCTTCCCTCTCCTTCCCTCTCCTTCCCTCTCCTTCCCTCTCCTTCCCTCTCCTTCCCTCTCCTTCCCTCTCCTTCCCTCTCCTTCTCCTTCCTTCTCCCCCTGCTTCCTTCTTCCTCTCCTTCCCTCTTCCTCTCCCTCTCCCTCCAATCTCTCTCCTTCCCTCTCCCTCTCCTTCCATCTTCTTTCCTTCCCTCTCCCTCTCCTTCCGTCTCCTTCCATCTTCTTTCCTTCCCTCTCCCTCTCCTTCCGTCTCCTTCCATCTTCTTTCCTTCCCTCTCCCTCTCCTTCCGTCTCCTTCCATCTCCTCTCCTTCCCTCTCCCTCTCCTTCCGTCTCCTTCCTTCTCCCTCTCCTTCCCTCTCCCTCTGCTTCCTTCTCCTCTCCTTCCTTTTCCCTCATTTATTCTCCCTTCTTTCATTCTCTCTAAAAAGAGAGATTGGTTTAATGACAGCCTGATTAGTGTAGAATTGAAGGAATGCATCTAGAACACAACAAAATGGTGCAAACCTTCTTTTATATGATAGGATACTTCACCCTCTTGTATTTTTATTTTACAGACATGAATGCTCAACAGGAACCAGCAGGTAAGATTTATAACTGATGTAAATCTAATATATTAATATTGGAAATGATATATACATGAAGGTAGATATTCCAACAATAAGAAAAAGTTCCCAACAATGAATTGAACATGAATTTTCTCAATCGTATTGAATACATATATAGTCCTCTGTTTTATTTACATTTTGCAGCCCAAATCATTGTGCAACAGGCTTCTACTGGTAAGAAATACAAGTTTTTTTTCGAAATTAGTTATGAGACAGTTAAAATGGAATTTCATAAATGAGACAAAAATTAATCTAAAACTTTACTTGATAATGTATTTATGAAATTTCTCCATTAAATTGAATGTAAATTTATACATCCTACTGTCTTTATTTTACATTTTGCAGTGACTTCACAAGATGCCACTGGTAAGGTATTTTTTTATCAAAATAATAAAAATTAATTATCTTTCTTCTGTAAAAAGGTATTTCTCAGCAATTTTGTCGACGGTATAGATGTAGCAAATAAACTAGTGAACGTGTAAAATTTGAATAATCCTGCAAACTTCCTTCAAAGTTACTCTGTAAAATTTGAAATTTGGAGTCAGCTCAAATGATTGAGTGAGATGGTTGCACAAATAGTTTCAGTTAACATAGCTTGACGTTTTGAGTTCACTCAATCATATGCACTGACTCAAAATTCATTTTTTACATTGTCCAGATTTTATTTTTGAACTAAATTACACTGTCAAACTATCAAACCTTTTCATTCCAATAAAAGGGTGTGTTCAACCTAAAACTCTTTATGAAGATATTAAATTGTTGTATAACAGTGTGCGATATACTTGACATATATATGCATTATTATAAAACAAAATTTTGTTATTTTCTGAATATATAGCAAGCAACATTTTACAACATTTAAATGCAGATTATGATTTTTTCTCAATCAAGGAAGCATTAATGACAGTGAACATTAAATTACAGTGTCACAAGAAGGAGGGAAAAAGAAAAAAAACCTGCAAGGTAAAATACACATTTTCCTATATTTGTACAGTGATGTAGGCCTAAAGGTGTATTTGCATTAGAGCTCTGTGTGGTCATCTGCGCAGTCACCCAAAATTTGAGTCATTCAATAGAAAGAAAGTCAATCTGATAAAGATGATGATCTGACAATTGCTCTTTTGAATCCCATTTATCAATACTTGGGGACCAACAGGATGGTACTTTGAGGGTGGGGGGGGTGGATTTAACGCCTGTGACAAAATTTAGGCCTATTTTTGTGTGCAAAGCTTTGACAACCTAGTTTATTGTAGTTTAATATTGCGATACCCTGGGTATTTTCACCAAAAATTCCCACCCAGTCCCTTATCAGCTCCAGTTGATATTTTTACACATTTCTAAATATTCAAATATTCAGGCATAAATAATTTCTCAAAAAACGCTAAATCCGCGTGTGATGGAATGATTCTCAGATGCGTTTTATGTTTTTTTTTTCTTATAAGTCTCAATGTCATGGCTCTCATAGCCGAATTGTAGTTTATATGTCTGAAAATGAAGTTTCAAAGTCAAAGCATCTCTGCATGAAGGAATGATTTTTACGGTGTCTAAGCATCAATCCCTCACTGATGGTATTGAAATTTGCATTTGTGATTCCTTGTTTCTTTTTCAGTTATCTATTTTTTCTCGAATATTAAGACCACTAATTTCCCTAGTTTCTAGGAGGGGATGGGGTTGC
The DNA here is from genome assembly GCA_026936325.1 of Platynereis dumerilii. Classification (NCBI taxonomy): domain Eukaryota; kingdom Metazoa; phylum Annelida; class Polychaeta; order Phyllodocida; family Nereididae; genus Platynereis; species Platynereis dumerilii. Next base: position 47,959,079 of record JAPTHN010000002.1, read on the forward strand.
AGCCCGGTTGCAGAAATTTTTTTTACAATATAATGCCATTATTTCATTTCTCAGATCTGAAAAGAAAAGGTACAGAAAACTACGTAGACGCTATGGACCTTCAGCTCATTCTGATTAAAAAGAAAATTATTACTCAAGAAATGAAGCAGGAAAAATTAAGACTCGAAATCGAAAAACTAAAAGCTCTGAATTGAATTTTCTATGATGTTTTGACTTATCTTACAGGTGATTTCATTAGTACGCGATTCTCAGGTTCTTGGTCACAAAATACATATCATTTTTGGTTGATCTGATTGGTTTAGAAGTAATAGAACGTCAAACATCTCATATATCAAACGTAGCAAGTGTATGTTTAGCATTGATTTCTCACTATCAAGTGTGATTGACAAGAATCTCGTGCTAATGAAATCACCTGTAACAGGTTACAATGATAATATTATGCTATTTATGATTATATTTATATTTATTTATATTTGCTTATCTGTTCCTCTGCAGAATGATTGTGAGGCCTGTGATCTATAAGTTAAACTCAACATGAGACATCAAACTGTTGACAGATTTTGTTTTTACTATATATATACGAGCCCTTCTCTTAGCTCAGAATTAATTCCAGACAAGCTATACAATAGACCTGCATGCATGCTAGTTGCAATCTAATGATCTAGTTGTTGAACACCTGCAAATCTATATGGCTCTCTCAACCAATAGCACTGGTGCGCATTTTGCATGCTAGGTGGCTACCATGTGCTGACGACGGGTGCGTGCTGAAGCATCTCCAGTTCTGGCAGACTGGTCCCCCCTCCCTGGTGTGCCATAGGGACAGTATATCAGTTATAATTCTAGTACAGTGTCCTATTTAGAATCCAGTCAATTTTCCGTGATTGCAACACAGATTTCCAGCTATTCTCGGTGTTAAGGACCAATTCACAGGGCGTTATCTGTAGATCTATCCACTATCTGTTTGCTACAGCAGTCTGATCCACTGGGATCACGTGTGTGCAACATAAAGTAAGTTTGATGAGTTTACTGTGCACATCACTGTGTAATGTTCAGCCAACTGAACCATACCCCCCCCCCCCCAAAGATCATCCGGTGGGTCCCTGTTATGAAACATATCATGAGAAGTGATTAAGTACCAGTGCATTGCGCACAGCTTTGCCTTCTTCCCGTGCTTCCTCTTGAATGTCTTCTCGAGCTTCAGGGGCAGCTTCAGGTTCAGGTACAGCAGGTTGCTGGGGTTCCTCTTCATCGTGATCTCCAATTTGTCTTGCCTTATTGTGCAAAACTACACAGGCCACAACAACCCGACAAGCTCTGTCTGGAGTCATTCTCAAGTCTGTCAGGCAATGGAATCTCCTTTTCAGGATTCCAATTGCCTGCTCTACTACTACCCTGGTGCCACAAAGGCTGTCGTTGAAGTCTTCCTGGGCCTGGCCTCTCGGGTTGAGAAATGGTGTCATCAGCCAGGGCAGGCATGGGTAGCCGCTATCTCCAAGCAAAATTGCATTGCCGAATTCTCCTATGAAGAAAATACCATTTAGGATTCAACTCAATAGGTTGAAATGTGAAGCAATCTGGTTGACAACCTATATTCATGTCATTTCTCATTGATAAAAAAAAAACCCACACCTATCCATGCAGCTTAAAAGCACTTGACTTCTAATGAAGGTACATGTAGCCATGAAAATATTTCATTTTCACTGCACTTTGTGTGGATTTTTGGGCCTAGTTGATGTTTTTCATATTTGGTTTGTCACATCTTTTTCAATACAGTTGTGTTAATTATCCAAATGTGACCGTTTTTTGCAATGTAATTTTGGTGGACAACTTAATCAACAATTTGAAACTATTAACAAACATGTGGATATGGTGTCTACTCTTCTCATTACAGCCATATTCAATAGCCTCTTATATAGCATTAACACCTTGCAGTGCCAATACAATACATGTACACGTAGTTAATGACTTTAAACAGTAACTGTTATAAACATTGAACATAAACATTCCTGGGTGCGGTCATCTATGTAAGTAACACACAGTACTTTGCGATAAATCTGTTCACAGAGCATGTTAATCCACTATGCCTCCTGACTGAGCACAGTCTGCTGTATAAGCATGCGAGCGAGCGAGGCTGCAGACTGACGAAATTCAAGTCTAAATGTGTATCGGGTGCTTTGCCTGTGATGGTAACACAGATGCACTGGGTGTGTTGTAGTTTTTTATTCCCCCCCCCCTGTTGCCCTCCCTAGACCTTTTGGCTGTCACACTTGCCTCTGCCCTTCAGGCAGGGGCCAACTCCATATCTTAATGACAGTCGAAAGGTACTCTGGGTGAGGATATTGGTACCTCATCAGTTGCATGGTTCTGACAAATGTTGAGTAATTTAGAGCAATAACTAACGGACCTCGTCAAAAAGGTTTTCAGTCAATTAAATCTAGATTTTTTAAATATAGGCAAATATTGCTCCCCCCCCCCCCAAAAAAAAAACAATTGTGTGCAGTATGCCAATGGACAGGTTAACAAAATTATAGATCCAGATCAAAAATGAGAAAACCTGACCTTGTTGGAAGCGTGCATAAAGGCCACTTTCTCTCAGTATACGTGCGTCATGGACTGAACCGGGCCAGTTGGCTACCACATCTCTGAATACGTAATTGGCATCGGCAACCACCTGTACAAACATCATGAACATGACACCTTGAAGTGTTAATATGAACTATGGCAAATACATTGGAACATAACTTTTTCACTTCCCTCCCTGTCTGTTTCCAAACTGTGTCTTAGACGATGGACTTACTTTTGGTCACCCTGAATCCTCCCTCTACCACGTGCCTTCATTGAGCACTACAAATCCCTCCCTCCCTGCCTTCTCCATCTCTGTATTTTCCCTCTCTGCACTCTCCATCTCTGCATATCCCTCGCTGTACTCTCTCTCCCTGCCTCCTACCTCTTCCTTTTCTGAACAATCCCTGTCTTCTATTTTCTGCATTTTCCTGTGCTGCACTCTTCCCTCCATCTCTGCATCTTCCTTCTCTGCACGTTCCCTCCCTGCCTTCTCCATCCCTGCATCTTCCTTCTCTGCACCCTCCCTCCCTGCCTTCTCCTGCTCCACATTCTCCCTCACTGCACTCTTCCCTAGATCTCTGCATCTTCCCACCATCTCTGCATCTTCCCACCATCTCTGCATCTTCCCTCTCTGCGCCGTCCTTCCCTGCCTTCTCCACCTCTGCATTCTCCCTCGCTGCACCCGCCCTCTCTGCCTTCTCCATCTCTGCATCTTCCTTCTCTGCACTCTCCCTTCCTGTTTCCCTGTCACTGCATTCTCCCCTCCATCTCTGCATCTTCCCTCTCTGCACTTTCTCTCCCTGCTTTCTCCATCTCTGCATCTTCCCTGTCTCTGCATTATCCCTCTCTGCACGCTCCCCTCATTTCTGCATGTTCTCTCTCTGCACCCTCCGTGCCTTCTCCAGCTCTGTTTTCTCTATTGCTGCACCCTCCCCTCCAACTTTGCATCCTTCTTATGTGCACCCTCCCTCCGTGCCTTCTCCAGCTCTGTTTTCTCCCTCACTGCACTCTTCCCTCCAACTCTGCTTCTTCTTTCTGTACACCCTTCCTCCCTACCTTCTCCACCTCTGCATTCTCCCTCGCTGCACTCTTCCTCCATCTCTGCATCTTCCTTCTGTGCACCCTTCCTCCCTGCCTTCTCCACCTCTGCATTCTCCCTCGCTGCACTCTTCCCTCCAACTCTGCTTCCTCTTTCTGTACACCCTTCCTCCCTGCCTTCTCCACCTCTGCATTCTCCCTCGCTGCACTCTTCCCTCCATCTCTGCATCTTCCCTCTCTGCACCCTCCCTCTCTGCCTTCTCCAGCTCTGCATTCTCCCTCACTGCACCCTCCCCTCCTAGTTTGCATCTTCCTTTGTGCATCCTTTTTCCCTGCCTTCTCCACCTCTGTTTTCTCCCTCACTGCACTCTTCCCTCCAACTCTGCTTCTTCTTTCTGTACACCCTTCCTCCCTACCTTCTCCACCTCTGCATTCTGCCTCGCTGCACTCTTCCCTCCATCTCTGCATCTTCCTTCTGTTCACCCTTCCTCCCTGCCTTCCCCACCTCTGCATTCTCCCTCGCTGCACCCTCCCCTCCATCTCTGCATCTTCCCTCTCTGCACAGTCCTTCCCTGCCTTCTCCACCTCTGCATTCTCCCTCGCTGCACCCTCCCTTCAGTCTCTGCATCTTCCCTCTCTGCACTTTCTCTGCATGTTCCTTCTCTGCACCCTCCCTCCGTGCCTTCTCCAGCTCTGCATTCTCCCTCGCTGCACCCTCCAACTCTGCATCCTTCTTATGTGCACCCTCCCTCCATGCCTTCTCCAGCTCTGCATTCTCCCTCGCTGCTTTCCCTGTCTCTGCATTCTCCCTCGCTGCACCCTCCCTCCCTGGCTCTCCATCTCTGCATCTTCCTTCTCTGCACCCTTCCTCCCTCCCCTCCATCTCTTTATCTTCCTTCTCTGCATTTTCACTTCCTGCATTCTTCACTCCATCTCTTTATCTTCCCCCTCTGCACCCTCCCTTCGACAGCTCTGCATTCTCCCTCGCTGCTTTCCCTGTCTCTGCATTCTCCCTCGCTGCACCCTCCCCTCCATCTCTGCATCTTCCCTCTCTGCACTTTCTCTCCCTGCTTTCTCCATCTCTGCATCTTCCCTGTCTCTGCATTATCCCTCTCTGCACGCTCCCCTCATTTCTGCATGTTCTCTCTCTGCACCCTCCGTGCCTTCTCCAGCTCTGTTTTCTCTATTGCTGCACCCTCCCCTCCAACTTTGCATCCTTCTTATGTGCACCCTCCCTCCGTGCCTTCTCCAGCTCTGTTTTCTCCCTCACTGCACTCTTCCCTCCAACTCTGCTTCTTCTTTCTGTACACCCTTCCTCCCTACCTTCTCCACCTCTGCATTCTCCCTCGCTGCACTCTTCCCTCCATCTCTGCATCTTCCTTCTGTGCACCCTTCCTCCCTGCCTTCTCCACCTCTGCATTCTCCCTCGCTGCACTCTTCCCTCCAACTCTGCTTCCTCTTTCTGTACACCCTTCCTCCCTGCCTTCTACACCTCTGCATTCTCCCTCACTGCACTCTTCCCTCCATCTATGCATCTTCCCTCTCTGCACCCTCCCTCCCTGCCTTCTCCACCTCTTCGTTCTCCCTCACTGCACTCTTCCCTCCAACTCTGCTTCTTCTTTCTGTACACCCTTCCTCCCTACCTTCTCCACCTCTGCATTCTCCCTCTCTGCACTCTTCCCTCCATCTCTGCATCTTCCTTCTGTGCACCCTTCCTCCCTGCCTTCTCCACCTCTGCATTCTCCCTCGCTGCACCCTCCCCTCCATCTCTGCATCTTCCCTCTCTGCACCATCCTTCTCTGCCTTCTCCACCTCTGCATTCTTCCTCACTGCGCCCTGCCTGCCATCTCTGCATCTTCCTTCTCTGCAGTCTGCACCCTTCCTCCCTACCTTCTCCACCTCTGCATTCTCCCTCGCTGCACCCTCCCCTCCATCTCTGCATCTTCCCTCTCTGCACCATCCTTCCCTGCCTTCTCCAGCTCTGCATTCTTCCTCACTGCGCCCTGCCTGCCATCTCTGCATCTTCCTTCTCTGCAGTCTGCACCCTTCCTCCCTACCTTCTCCACCTCTGCATTCTCCCTCGCTGCACCCTCCCCTCCATCTCTACATCTTCTCTCTCTGCACCGTCCTTCCCTGCCTGCACCGTCCTTCCCTGCCTTCTCCACCTCTGCATTCTCCCTCGCTGCACCCTCCCCTCCATCTCTACATCTTCTCTCTCTGCACCGTCCTTCCCTGCCTTCTCCACCTCTGCATTCTCCAACTCTGCTTTCTCCCTTGCTGCACCCTCCCCTCCATCTCTGCATCTTCCCTCTTTTCACTCTCCCTCCCTGCCTTCTCAATCTCTGAATCTTCCTTCCTGCATTCTCCTTCCCTGGCTCTTCATCTCTGCATCTTCCCTCTTTTCACCCTCCCTGTTGAGCTTATGGTAGTAGTAACAAATACAATATTTTGGCAAGTGCTACCTACAGAATTCACCTCCACATTCCATAGAACAACTTTGTCTGAAATATTGACAAGTTCTCAACCTGAGCTTAAAGGTACCATATGAAACACTGTGCGGTTGTAGTTGAATCATTCAGAATTATTACTAATAAACTTGCAAAAATTAATAGGCCTATTTACTGATTGAGCAGTTTTGGCCGCTCACTAGTCACTACTCACAAGTGTGGTGGATGAGATGGAAGAGAGAGCAACAGTCTTCAACATGTTACACATTTAATCCATGTGAGGGATCTTTTACTTGCCCAACACAGACACGGTTTAACAGGGATTTGCCCCAGAAGTAAATGCCATTTTGATTCTAAAATAAACATAAAATCCCCACAATGTTGCAGTTCACAGTATCACTGCAGGTAATTCCATGGAGTTGAAATTATACAATTTTGAATTATTTTGTGAGATTAACTTTAATTTCAAATCTTAGCAGCTACGTTTCTGAGAAGCGATAATAAAATTCCTTCTTCGGGCAGGATCAGAAAATCCCCAACACTGAAATTCACTTTTAAAAAATGAACTAGGCCATGGGCCTAAATATTTGTGAAGCTATAATTAAACTTGTATTGATATTAACCTGCACATTCAAGGCATAATGGCCCTTCCTGTTCATGAACAGAAATTCTTCCTTCTTTGGCCTTTTAATTTTAATTTCCGTGCCATCAACAGTCCCGATGACTCTTGGGAATCCTGTTAAGCAACAATAAAATTATAAGCAACAATAAAAGTATAATAGATCTCGAGTTCCAAATTTGGAAGTTCAAACAATAATTTGATAATTTAAAAAACTGAGAAAGAGGCTTAATATGACCCATTATTATGGCCGATGACAGCAGAAAGCCATTTAAGATTTCAGCACTTATTCTAAGTACTTCACTGGGTATAAATAAAATATACATTATAAGAGGCTCTACAATTACTGTCCTGGAAAAGATACAAATTATCTGGCAGTATAAATTATTTTCCCAGTAACCCAGTTAAAAGATAAGTTATAGGAGTTAACCACTTTAGGATAACCCGTGTTAAGCTTTGATACAATCTGGCACTGGTCACTCGACCACTATTGCATACCTATATACAATTTGGTCAACACACCAATTTTATGGTGTAATTGCAATCTTCTAAAGATGTAATTAGCTGAAGGTTTGCTGCTGCGCAGCCTATGTTTAGGTTTATCAACTGATTTACTAAAATTTCATTTACTCGGTCAAAAAATGGACGATTCTAAAAATTGTATGCTAACAACATCAGGAAAAGCAACCCCGGCTACCATGCTCATTTCTTCTCTATAACTGCTACTTATGTCAATATATAGCACAATTTCATTTATTTGACAAACAAAATCCTATAGAAGCATTCTCTTGTCATAGGCCTACTTTACATGGCTTCATGGGGATATTGTTCTCTAATACATACATGTGTGCTTGTTTTTTCTTACGCGACCTGACATTAATGAGGTGAACCACAAGTGCTACCATTAAGTTTTATTATAATATCCCACAATAGGCAGTGAAGTTCTGGCAAAAAACCATGTGATTCACACCATGTGGTTCATCGTTCGGACTCGTGTTGTATTCTTCCGCGACCTGACATTCATGAGGTTCATTGTTGTGAACCACACTCCCATTAAGTTTTATTATAATACTTGACTCATGAGCTCGAAATTTTTTTTCAATAATATTGTTTTTAGGCCTATAGATCCCCATCTGATTTCCCACTCTATGTGAGTCTACAGTGACACTCAACAGATTTTTTTTTTTCAGAAATGTAGGAAGTTAATTTTTTTTGGGACCTGGCAAAAAAATTAAGCCAAATCGCCCCCAAAAATTCTGAAATTTACTGAAATCACCAGTTTCTTTTTTTTTTGGTGGGGGGGGGGGCTAATTGGTCAACTTAAAATTGTAGCTCCCTGCAAAATTAATCACCTTTAAGATTAACTCAACAATATGTGAAAGTTAAACACACAAAAAAAAATTATTTGAATTATTCCCATGTAGGCCTAGTTCATTCCCACTTCAAAGGGTCAAATTAGTTGCATTGTTTATGAGGAAGTGGCTCTCTGTCATCTATCTGTCCCATTGCTTGTACCAGTTACCAGTGTTGATGTAAACAGGCCCACTCCAATGAAGGGGGAAGAATCAGAATATGTCACCCTCATAAACTGGTTCACAAACAATAAAATGCAGGCAAACCCGGATAAATTCCAGGTGTTAGCAGTTGGTAAAAAGACCTGCAAGGAAAATATTTGTTACAAAATTGGTGACATTGAACTAAAAGCTGCTGATAGTGATGATGTGAAGCTTCTTGGTGTAAATATAGACCCCCTCCTAAATTTTGACAAACATATATCAAAAACATTTGCCAAAAAGCCTCAAGGCAAGCAAATGCTCTGGGTCGTATAGCAAAAAATCTGACCCTAGAATGCCGAAAGGCAATCTACTACAGCTTTATACTCTCCAACCTAAATTTCTGCCCCCTAGTTTGGCATTTTTGCTCTAAAGCAAACACCAAGAAACTGGAAAAAGTAAATCATCGAGCTCTCCGCTTTGTTTACCAAGATTTTAATGCCACTTATGAAGAGCTCTTGTCAAAATCAAACTCATGCAGCCTCGAATTGTCAAGAATTAAAATGGTTGCAATTGAAACTTTTAAGATCCTAAATGGGATCGGTCCATGTTATATGAAAGATTTCATTACTGAAAAACAAAATTCATACCATTTCAGATACAGCAAATTACTAGATAAACCCCGAATAAAAACTGTAAGGTATGGTACCAATAGTTTTAAGAGCCTCGCAGCGACTACCTGGAATTCCCTCCCTGTTCACCTCCGAACTGCAACATCGTTGCCTCAATTTAAAACCATGATCAGGAAATGGAATGACCAGGAATGTCACTGTGCTTTATGTAGATGTTAATCTAGCCTAAACTAAGCTAACATAGACCATAAGGTTTCTAAGTTGTTCTTTCCTAGTCTTAAGATTTACAACTTTTATTATTTTACATATTTCTAGTCTCAAGTTCTACAACTATTATTATCAAACTCACTTGTGATGTATTTTATTAACTTATATATATATATATATTAACTACTTATATTTATACTTTTCTTGTACCTGCATAAATTTATGTGATAATTCTTTACTAATTGGTGCATGTTCTTTACCTTTTTTTACCCTTAATGTCTTTTTTACCATGTCCTCATTTATATATATATTTATCTATTAGATGTTTTTATTATTATTTATATTCGGTACAAAAAGCCCACGGCTTGTGTTTCTGTATTTTGTATTTTAAACCGAATTCAAATAAATATTACTTGACTTGACTTGCTTCTCTCTCCAAACTAGTGTTGAGTGTGAGACAGCATGTGGCGCCACCAACAGCTTGCATGCGTCATCGCCATCTGCTGGTTATAAAATATTCACAGCAGACGACATTGTTTTCATTTTTGCGTGAGACACTGTCAGCTAGTCTGCGCAGCAGCAGTTTTGACAGAAACATTTTTTGGGAGGAATTAGGGAGTAAAGACATTTATTCACCTCGCATACGGAAAAATTGGTTCATCATTCCTTCTGGTGGAGGCATCCGGATGAACTGGTGGGCCATTTCACACAAAACTGTGCACACACTGTGCACACTCTGGTGCACCGTTGATTTGGTGAATGACCCAACCCCCTGGAATGTATCACCAATGACCTGCAGGAAACTGCCACTGGCAAGAAACCGCAAGGCCATCAGCAACACAAAAACAGGGGGTAGGGCCAAACTTCGCTGTGTCGACCTTTCAATGTGGGGCTGGATTAGCCGCACCAAATCAATCAGGGCAGGACGACGAAAACGATATCTTGCGAACAAGTGATCGTCAGGGACCATCAGTGGGTCCCCGCGATCCCGGAGTACCCTCCTGGGCCTATAAAGCCTTCTTCGAAGAAAAAACTGCCTCATTTGCTCAATCTCCATTTTGATCCTGATCCTGCTCAGTAGCTAGGATCAAGATCACCTACAGGATCAAGATCAATTAGACTCTGGATCAAGAATTTTATTTTCCAAAAACCAAAATCGGGATCAATATCAAGTTTTCAGGATCAGATCAAGCTTGATCCAGGATCAAGCCTTTCGAAAAACCGGGCCCTGATGCAAGTTTCTATACTCAGTATGACTTGTAGATTGCCTCACAGAGACAACAACATATGCAACATAAATGTGCCTTCCTTTGGGACAAAAGAAGCAAATCGATAAGTTATTATACACTGCATATCCTATCAAGCATACTGTGCAACATGAAAGCGAAATAATGAAAGAGACCATTATAAGGCTAATAGACCAAAAGGAGAACAAAGGGAATCCAAAGAGAACTTTAGATACTTCAGAAACTTTTCGCTTAATCTCCAAGAGATTAGAAAACTATCCAAGTAATGTGAAGGATTGGCCCAAGCCAATTCATAGATTTATATGACAATCCATAGTCTGATAGAAAGTCTACAATCGTCATGTGCCATGTGGGTTATTTTGAAATATATGTATAATGTTCCACCTTCTTCGAGAGAAATAAGAAAAGGTGACGTGTTTACACATGTCTTACAAACATACATATTCTCATATACAGTACTCATTCTCGTACTTGAATGCATGGTTGCCATTTTTATTTATATCATCATTTCATACTTCCACAGCTATGAGAATTCATAAGCAACTCCAACAAACCTGAACTGAAATTTTTCACAAATCATGACATGACTTGCTATGGTGACCCTTGATCATTTTGGGACAACAAGACTAGGAAATGAGACTTGACAATGTCCAGACTCAGCTATCAGGTGGACCAACCAAAACAAAAGCCTGCATGCACGCTACCCTTTCCAAGCCAACCTTGTGTGACTCCACTGGATCAGACAGATCAGGTAGGCTCTGTTGGCCTTCCAAGGAAACACAATTGGCTTATCAATTAATCACAGTGATTGTAATGGATGGAAACCTATCAATGCTGTTCACTGTCTGATGCATGACGACATAGCCCATTAAAATATTGTGAGTCAGTGCATTATTTAACGTAGCATATCACTGGGAGACCAATTTTCCCAGAGACTCTCTTTAATTTCACATTTGTTTTCATAATTTTTCATTCCTGAGTGAATTTGGAAGTGAGGCTTCTTCTTTCCATATGAAATATATTCTTCACACTCTATACAACAATACTTCTGCTTAAATTTCATCTTTGTGATTTCTGATTTTCCAAAATTTGTCAGATGTCAAACTTGTTTGGGTGGAAATCGGCCTAAGTCCTGAATTAGCAATCAGTTCAATAGTATGAACCCCCTTTATTAGACCCATCAATATCTAAATATATCTAATGGATCTGAGAGGATCTACAGATGCCGCGAATCATGGAACTATATGAATTCCGTTGGTCTCCCAGTCGAAATTTCTTTAAAAATGCTCTGTTGTGAGTTGAGCCAAACTTTCTAAATCACATGATGTAAATGAATTAAGAGCAGTTTATATTCAGTGTTTGAAGATTTTGACATTTCAGATGGAAATCGAAGTCTGTTGTAGGACTGATTTGGAGTTTAAGTCACAGTCCCCAACTTTATGTAGAAAGATCACTCTCTTGAGCTGAGAATGCCAGTTGCTGCTTTGTCACAGTCACTCATTTTTCATGTAATAAGTTTATGTGGAAATCCTCCTTGGGCTAAGACTGAAAGTTTTATGTATGTCAACGAGACATTGTATCGATCAATCACAGTATTTAATTGTAATGGATAGATATAGCGTCTGCTGTCGAATGCATGACAATGTATCCCATGAGAATATCTTGAGTGGAGTGAAACTTTCCATATCGCATGATGCAATTTAATTAAGAGTATACTATACCATATATACCTATACTAGTCGCTTGAAGGTTTTGCTTTGAAGCTTTAAAAAACAGACATCTCAGATGCTGTTGTAGCTTTAGGAAACAAGCAGTTTGTCACAAAATTTTAATTTCTCTCGTTCCATGAGTATATGCCATTTTGCATGCTTTCAGTGTCCTCGTCTTGTAAAAAGCATCAATTTCAAACATCTGGAATCTAATTGCCAATTATTGTGCTGGTGTGACATGAGAGAAAAGTTTGCTCTGCAAATTATAGAAGCCCTCTGCACAGAAGGTGTCGCAAATGACTTGGATGTCCCTCAAACAGTCCTGTCTTGCAAAAACATTCTTTGCAGTGATGGGGAATCAGATTGCCAATTATCTTGAGAAATGTTTTTGGGTGGCTCTTCTTCTTCATCTCTTTGTTTTGTTTGAAGCTTGGAACACTCTACACTCTCAAATTTAGTCACTCCCCTCCGGGAGCAAACTTAAAGATGACCAAGCAAATTTAGTCTCTTTTTGATAGCGACTGCCCCTTTCTCTTTGATTTCTGCTCTTCCACTGAAGTCTTCTCTTTTTTTTTTTTCAGATGGCTGAGAGAAAATGCATTATGTGAAGTTCGGCAGCTATGGAAATATTTTGACTTCTGTTATCAGCAAGATTGGGTTAATGCAATCTATGATTGTATACTAATGTGCAAAAACAAAATTTGCACTGTTTTCCTTAATGTTGGTATTGATGAAATGAACTCTACCATCTAAACGTACAGAAGATTCTACTGTAAACTAAAACAATTCAAAAGCCTTAGGTTATAAACTAGAAGCACGATTTACAATTAATTCTTCTTTGCTAAGGAATATTTTCATTTAAACTTTACTTACCATTGTTCTGTGGCTGCAGCCTGTGAGCGATTTAACACTATACTGATGCAGCTTTTTGTACATGGTGATAAACAGTTACTGTATACGAAGAAGGCCTTGCTACACAATGCTGAAAAATGCAACCCTTGACGATGGATGGATGGATGATGGGGCTTTACGTCCTGTATTTTGCACTTGGTAGGCTAATTAGGACAAGGGGAGGACACGACAATGGGGAGAAGGATGATTGAAACAGCCATCCAACAAAGGCCCAGGTGACCTGGAAAGAGCTGGATTCGAACCCTGGACCCAGTGATTGGCAGTCCATCACACTACCACTATACCAACCCCCCCCCCCCCCAACCCTTGATGACAAAGTACGTCAATAAAGAAACTTGTAATGAGAAATTGAATCCTCACATGGTGCACAGCAGTACATAATTATCCTTTGCAACTTGAAAGCCCAAGACTGAAAAAGATCACTTAAAGGCAAATGGACCAGACTGAGAACAATAGGAATCCAACAATCGCCATGTATACTTTGGAAAAAAAGTAATTTCTCTTTGCCAAAACCCTGAAAGACTAAAAAGCTCTCTGAAAATAATAGAATAGAGCCTTATATAAATGACATAGAAACTGTACATAGATCTTCACATTTCTGTGTGTACTCGTATTGAGCAGAAACTTGTCCAACAAACTTTGCTTATGAAATAAATAGAGGTGAATTACCTTGTTTTCTTTTCTCTGAATGTAAAGCTACATTCAAAAACAGCAGTTATGAGTATTTTCTCTTGAGCGCACATAATCTTGAGGAAATTGCTTCCTTGCAAACATTATCCGACTGGATCAACACTAAGGATACTGCAGGTTCCACGAAAGTTATCTGCTATACAAATTTGAAACATTTGTCTTTTGGTCACATAGAAATGTATATAGGCCTATGCTTGGATTTAAGTTTCCGCAATGTGAACACAACTTTGAGGTTTTTTTCACAACATTGTGAAACGTTGTCGCAGTGTTGCTTGCTTATGCCGTATCTTTGACGCATTTGCCATTTGCAGAAAATGCTCAACCATTTCTGCAAAAATAAAAGGCAATTAAGTTTGGAAATTGGTTTGGAAATCTAAACAGGCCTTGCATTAAAATTTCAAACTGAATGCGGCTCCAGTTGCAATATCAATTGAGCATGCAGGGGAGTTGTCTCAGATGCAATTATTTGACAGAAGGAGAAACTTAAGAATAAAGTAATTCTTTGGAGCCCGGACCAAATAAAGGGTGATATATTGGCTCCATGTACGGGTTCTTTATCCTAACAAGATGTAATGCAAGGGACCCAATCCATAAAATGGGTGGGAATGCTCTCCACTTTCGAAGCAATTACTGCCTGAAAATCTGATATGCAAAATGATTGGACTGCTGCACTGTGAAAATGACACTTCGTGTTTCATCATGCTGATGATTTATCATCATCATACCCAATACTTTCTATGTTAATTTGATTTAAGGAGACTAATCGCGCTTGTTGTTGACAGGCAAACGGAAGGATTATACTTCTGATTTTTTTACTGTGAAATCAGTAAAGTATTTTTGTCTAAGTTGTGCCGACTGATTTTGACAAAAGTAAGAAAAATTTTCCTGAGTCTAACGAATATACTGGCCAGATTGTTTTTATATCCTAGGGAGTTTATGGCGTTCAGAACTCATAACCAGTATTAAGAAACCTGATATATGACTTTTTGTGTAAAATGCCATGTTAATCTTTACACAGTTTTGGAGTTTATTACAGGGCAAGGAAATGAGACTTGACGGTCTCTAGCGTCCAAAGGGAAAACCTAGTAAGTCACATTTTGGGACAAATTGAGTTAAGGTCAAATTAGGACTTCTGAAACATGTTTCTACATATTTATTAAGTTCAGATTTTGAAGAAGTGGCCCGTTACCCCAGAATAACACTGGCAAATCCTAGTTAGTCGATTTCTTATTGCATGGACTGGAATTTAAAAGTCTATTTTCTCAGGAACTCCAAAATGTGGCTTACTAGGTTTTCCCTTTAGACAATAGGTCTCCAGACCACACACTCTTGATGACCAGGTCAGAACATTTAGCCAGCATGCATGCTATTCTATACAAGGTGAGCCCAGCCTTACAAATGTAGCTGGAGATTAATGGCCAGAGACTTGATGTTGACTGACTTGGCACAACCACACAGATCAGGTGGGCTCTGTTAGCCTTCCAAGGAAACTCTATATTGAAGTGTGTTGCAGCAGTAACTTAAGTTGGAATCCAGGGGAAACTCTAGATGCTTCAGAAACTTTTCGCATAATCTCCAAGAGATTAGAACACTATCCAAGTAATGTGAATGATTAGCCAAAGCCAAGGCATAGATATTTATAAGGCAATCCACAGCTTTTGAAACATATGTATTATATACTGTTGCACCTTTTTTGAGAGAAATAAGAAAAGGTGACAATGTTTTAATGTAACATAATCAAATGTAACCAAAAAAAACATACTTGCCTGTCAGGATTGTACAAATGTTATCCTTTACAGCACTTATTCTAGTCTTCGAGCGCATTGCTAAAGTATGCAGAGTCGCCATTTTTATTTTTATCATTCCGTACTTTCATAGCTATCAGAATTCATAAGCAACTCCAACAAACCTAATGTGACATTTTTCATAAATTATGACATAACTTGCTTTATCCGACCACCAAGGCCAATGCTTGATTCTGATTGGTCAAGAACTGTGGGTATATATCCTGTATCTGTCAGGCTGCTTGGCCTGTACAGATATTTTCTGTATCCTGCAGTGATGACATCACAATCACTCAAAAAATATGTGACGTTGTTATGCTAACAATGGGCAGTGATTGTTTATCATGACGTCACAATGGCATGCGCAGCTGGTGACGTCACAACAATCTGCTGCTCCCAACCAAAGTCTCAACTTACAGAATTTGAAGTTATCAGGCTAAAATTTAATAAAGACCACTGATAAAATCATTGCGGGATATTAAAAAAAAAACATAACAGTGTACAGTAGTTCGCAGCTATGAATGTCATTTGTGTCAGGTCTGCTTCTGAATTAACACTCATGATACCGGTACCTGAAACTCATGGTGTTCATACCTTTGAACTACATTGTTATAGGGGTTTTATTATACCATGTGGTCGGATAAATTCGTAATTTGTTGTTTGCTTTTGGCAGATACAGGATTTACCTTCCCTCAGATAGCTGTATCCGGGCTCAGCTTCGCTTCGCCCAGATACAGCTATCTTCGGGAAGGTAAATCCTGTATCCGCCAAGCAAGCAACAAATAACTAATAATGTTGACCCTAGACCATTTTGGGACAACAAGGCTAGGGAATGAGACTTCACAATGTCCAGACTAAGCTATGAGGTGGACCAGCCCAAAACATTAGCCAGCATGCACGCTACCCTTTCCAAGCCAAGGTGAGCCAAGCCTTACATATGCAGCTGGAGGCAGGAGAGTAATGGCCTCAGATCTGACCCTTGTTTGACTCCACTGGATCACACAGATCAGGTAGGCTCTGTTGGCCTTCTAAGGAAACACAATTGGCTTACCAAATTGAAGTCTATTGTTGCACTTGTGTCACAGTCACTCATTTGTCATGTAATAAGTTTAGGTAGAAATTCTCCCTGAGCGAAGACTGGTGTGTGTTTGTCAACCAGACATAGTAGGTGAGAGCGGGTCACCATGAGCCATGGGGCACCATGAACCATGGCCCCTACAAAAAAAACGGTGAGATAGAACTGCTCGACAGGAAGACCATAAATTCCTGTATTAGTGTAGAACTGGCTAGGGTAGCAATCATAATATTTCTTTTCAATGTAGGACCAAGAATTGAAAAAAATACTTTTGACCAGTGAATTTGAGTGAAAAGTAAACATATTGGGCGGTGGAACTTTTACTTTTGGTACTTTAACTATTTCCGGCATCGTCATAAACCTTAGTCTTCTTAGGGAAGGTAAGGCATGTGCTAGGATTATGTCATAACATTGATACTATGGTAAACTGGAAAATGGTGATATGCACTAATAAATGAAATTTACAAATGGGGCACCATGAGCCACTTGGAGATAGGGCACCATGAGCTATTTTCTATAAAGTTTTAATGTACAATTAGAGCTGAATTGTAGCAACAGCTATACTGTTGTAAGTCCAGAACTATAGTGCAAGACATCAGCAGCTGTTTAGGACACATTTGTGCTATTTCATAGAAAAATGTGTGAAATCCATCTGATCCATATTGTGGTGTATGCCAAGGGAAAGTTTCAAGTAAAACATCTGGTTTATGAGGTATTAGTTCTTTACAGTTGAATGAGAAGGATAATACATGTATGTAAACAGCCCCCCATGCCATGGCTCATGTTGCTCCAGGTTCGGGGTACGATGAGCCGCTAGACTACATTTTTTAAAGACAATGTTTTGACTATTTAAGAATTAAGAATATAATGTAACAACACAGGATATTGTAGCCATGAGGTCTTGCTATTATTATATAAAGCAACCAGCTATTTACCATTGAAACTTTAGGCTCAGGAGCTTAATTTCGGAAAAGCGGCTCATGGTGCCCCGCTCTCCCCTATCAATTAATCATAGTGATTTTAATGGACGGAAACCTATCGATGGTGTTCACTGTCTGATGCCTGACAATATCTGTAGCCCATGGAAATAACATGAGTGGAGCCAAACTTTCTAAATTGCATGATGTAAATGGATTAAGAGCAGTACATATACACTCACTTTACTCTATGTTTGAAAAATTTTCACTCTGAAGTAAAAAAAAATTGAATCCGTTGTAGGACTGATTTGGAGTATAAGTCACAGTTCCAGATGTAATGTTGTAAGATTAGGGACCCTTCAGAATTTATGACTGGGGGGTGGGAGTTTTACCGGAATTCCAATAAAAAATTGATACCCCTCTTGAGTCTCATACGGATTTTTTAGTACACCCCCCCCCTTCGGTTTCATGCATATTTCTGGTACCCCCCCCCCACATACATAGAAATTCACATATATTTACTGGCATTCATGCCCTTGGACAGTCACTCGTACAGATTCAATGACTTTTGCACGTAAAAACGAGAGGATGAATCGAATTTATGCACTTTTTATGATACTTTCGTTTTGTTAAAATTTCTTGCCCATTGGACATGTCGTCAAAAATCAGAACTCCCCTTGACACACGTATGAAATTAGTATCCCCTGGGGCAAATCACCCACCACCCAGTCAAATATCCTGAAGGGTCCCTTAGGTAAAAATCTCCCTTGAGCTGAGAATGTCTGTTGCTCTTATGCCACAGTCACTCATTTTTCATATACTAAGTTTAGGTGGAAATCCTCCTTGGGCTAAGACTGAACATTGTATGCATGTCAATGAGACATTGCATCGATCAATCATAGTAATTGTAATAGATAGATATAGTGTCTACTGTCGAATGCATGACAATATATCCCATGAGAATATCTTGAGTGCAGTCAAACTTTCCATATCGCATGATACAATTTAAAATTGGGTATACCATATATACTTAGGCGCTTTTGCTCTGAAGCTTAAAAAAAACAGACATTTCAGATACTCTTGTAGCTTTAGGAAGCAAGCAGTTTGTCACAAATTTTAATTTCTCTCATTCCATGAGTATATGCCAATTTGCATGCTTTCAGTGTCCTCATCTTGTAAAAAGCATCGATTCCAAACATCTGGAATCTAATTGCCAATTATCGTGCTTGTGTGACATGAGAGAAAAGTTTGCTCTGCAAATTATAGAAGCCCTCTGCACAGAAGGTGTCGCAAATGACTTGGATGTCCTTCAAACAGTCTTGTCTTGCAAAGACATACTTTACAGTGACGGGGAATCAGATTGCCAATTATCTTGAGAAAAGTTTTTGGGTGGCTCTTATTCTTCTTTTCTCTGTTGTGTTTGCATCGGGGAGGACTCGGCACACAAATTTAGCCACACCCTCCTGGAGTCTCTGTTCCTTGGCAATGCTCTCTCCTCTTTCATATCGTTATTGAGGTCTTTAAACTGGTCGAAAAAACTGATCGAGGGCTTTTTGGGCGGGTGTTAAAGATGGCACACTTAAAGATGACCAAGCAAATTCAGTCTCTTTTTGATAGTGACACTCCATTTCTCTTTGATTTCTGTTCTTTCGCTGAAGTCTTCTCTTTTTTGTTAGGTGTTTGAGAGAACATAAATCATGGGAAGTTCGGCAGCTATGGAATTAAAAAAATATTTTGACTTCCTTTATCGCACAATTGGGTTAATGTGAACTATGAGTGTATAATGAATTTAGCAAAAACAGAATTTGCACTGTTTTCCTTAATGTTGGTATCAATGAAATTAACTCTACCATCCAAATGAACAGAAGATTTTAATGTAAATTAAAACAATTTCAAAAGCCAGAGGTTTTAAAGTAGATACATGATTTACAATGAATTCTTCTTTGCTAAGGAATATTTTCGCTTTAACTCTATTTACCATTGTTCTGTGGCTGCTGCCTTTGAGAGATTTAACATTATACTGATGCAACTTTTTACATGGTGATAAACAGTTACTGTACGAAGAAGGCCTTGCTACACAATGCTGAAAAATGCAGCCCTCGACGATGGATGGATGGATGATTGGGGCTTTACGTCCTGCATTTTGCATGTGGTAGGCTAATTAGGACAGGGGGGACACAACAATGAGGCAAAGGATGATAGAAACAGCCATCCAACATAGGCCCAACTGACCTCCCAAGAGCTGGATTCAAACCCTGGATCAAGCGATTGGCGGCCATCATGCTACCACTAGACCAACCCTCTCCCCCAACCCTTCATGACAAAGTATGTCAATCAAGAAACTTGTCATGAGAAGTTTAATCCTCACATAGTGCACAGCACAGCATATCCTTTACCACATGAAAGCCTGACACTGAAAAAGATTACTTAAAGGCAAATGGACCAGAGTGAGAACAAAAGGAATCCAACAAGCACCTTGTATACTTTGGAAACAAAGCCATTTCTCTTTGCAGAAGTCCTGAAAGAATAAAAAGCTCTCTGAAAATAATGGAACAGAGCCTAAATTAATGACATAGAAACTCCACTGTATATCTTTACATTTCTGTCTGTATTGAGCAGAAACTTGTCCACCAAACTTAGCTTATGAAATAAATAGAGGTGAATTACCTTGTTTTCCTTACTCTTTACATTTAAAAACAGTTTTGTACGTGAGTCTATTCTCTTGAGCGCACATAATCTTCAGGAAATTGCTTCCTCGAAAGCACTATCCCACTGGATCTCCAGTAAGTATACTGCAGGTTCAACGAAAGCTATCTGTTATATCAATTTGAAATTAATTTACCTTTCCAAGTTGAACACAATGTAGAAACTCAACATTGCTAGTTGATGGAGGTTTTGTCTTTTGGTCACATAGAAATGTATGCTTGGATTTAAGATTCCACAATGTGAACACAACTTTGAGGTTTTTTTCACAACATTGTGGAAGGTTGCCACAGTGTTACTTGCTTATGTCGTATCTTTGATGCATTTGCTGTGCTCAGGAATGTTCAACCATTTCAGCAAAAATAAAAGGCAATTAAGTTTGGAAATTAGTTTGGAAATTTAAGCAGGCATTGCATTAAAATTTCAAACTGAATGCAGCTCCAGTTGCAATATCAATTGAGCATGCAGGGGAGTTGTCTCAGATGAAATTATTTGACAGAAGGAGAAACTTAAGAATAAATTTATTTGTTGGAGCTCAGACCAAATAAAGCACGTGATATTGGTTCCATATATGGTTTCGTTATACATCGTGATGTATAATATCATTCATGGACTTATCGAAGTACAAACTGATCACCTGCAGCTGTCCACTTCATCCATTAGAGGACATAGCCACCCAATAGTCATCCTTCATACGAGGACACAAATACTCCAATCCTCCTTCTTCCCCGACACAATAAGAATTTGGAATGAAATCCCTAATACAATAATAAATAGCGATAACCTAGATTTTTTAAGCAGTCATTCAGATCACTGACTTTAAATTTAAAAGAAGAAAATTAGTTTTTCAAGTAGACTGCCAATCTGCAAAGAGCTCTAAGTAGAGTTCACTAACACAAGTCATGGTCATTTCTTTAATCTGAGCTCTGGCATTGAGCGAGGATCTACTCTCAGCCTCTTGTCACCAACTGTCCTTCAAGAGTTCACCTTCGGTATCCGTCTTAGAATTTCCATTACCTTGTATATATAGAGGTAAAAATCTTTAAAGTGGTCAGTATAATTATTAGAGTTATTCTGTAAATGTATTTTTTACTGCAACCGGCTTTATAGCACAAACAGTAAAAATGCAAATCCATGTCCTCCTAGTCTCCAAAAAGCAGACGTGGCATTCACTTTGGTGATCAGAGGAGGAAAGCACAGGAATTCTTGTGTAACATACATTGTAACAGAATGGAAGGAATGAACAAAAAGTTATTGAAAAGACCGCAGTTAACTCAAACTGTTTCTGATCAAAATGTGTTACAAGCCAGTGAAGGTCAATTTGTATGATTTCAGTGTTCTCATCCAGTAGAAAAGCTTTTACATCAAACATCAGGAATCTAATCTTTACAAAATGCTTCCAAGTTGATTCAGGAAAAGTGCAATATTTTACTTCCTTTACTAACATGCAGACTTGTTTATGCTAAGTGTTCCTTCATATTTATTGTGTGAAAATAAAGTTTGCAATGTTATCTCTAATTGCGTTGTTGGTACATATCAATTTAAAATATACAATGTATAGGGCTACTTTGTAATCTAAAATTTATGGAAGTTTTATTGCACAAAGCAATGCATATATTGGCTTCCGTCTGTAATAAAACATTCGGCCTAACTGATGCAGTGATGCAGATTTGTGTGTATGAGTATATCCTGCTCATTCAAATAAAATGTTATAAAAATGCAATCGACAAAAGTATTCAATAAGTACAGATGGTGGATACAGTGCAGATAGGGTGCAACACAAAAGCACGCTACTGAAAGAGATCCTTGAACAGCTAATGGACCAGACATAGAACAAAGGGAATCCAAAACGGTTCTTCAGATAGTTTGGAAAATGAGCAATTCCACTTTGCTCAAACCCCTGAAGACTAGGATGCTTTCCCAGCAATCAAGCGGATGGATCCAATTAAATGGAATTAGGAACTCCATGGTCGATTTTCACAGTGCAGTGTATATTGAGTGGAAACATGTAGGGTAAAAGTGGGTAATATCACGCAGGTGGGTAATATCACGCACCAAACTTAATGGCTATTTCAAACCTCTGCAGTGTATCAGATCTCCAGTGTGAGTAATGAAAATTGTGCGAGTAATACAATTGAACAAATCTGATAGTAGTTTCTGCTTGACAATGCCAGTGTCAAGTTTACAAGAGGATTTCCAGCAATTTGTTCAGTTTTTCGTAATTTTAATGCATTTTTTATACAAAAATCTGAATGTGAACGATAAGCAATTGCTACTGCTGGTTAGATGTTGCATTTGTCAGAGAGTCATGATGTGAGAAAGGCATGAAATGAGACTCGAAAAAATTAATGACACAGAATGTTGACCTTCAATAAGCCTCTGGTGAACATGCTAAAGTGATGGGACCACATAGGGGGTAATATCACTCATGTTTCAGGGGTAATATGATGCGCATTGGGGTATTATCACGCACCTTATAATACCAAAAATAGCTCAATACACACGTTTGTGAAGAGCCCCCCAGTCAAAAAGTTTAATTTTGTTTGTTC
This sequence comes from Platynereis dumerilii, assembly GCA_026936325.1. Taxonomy (NCBI): domain Eukaryota; kingdom Metazoa; phylum Annelida; class Polychaeta; order Phyllodocida; family Nereididae; genus Platynereis; species Platynereis dumerilii. The sequence goes on from JAPTHN010000002.1 coordinate 47,981,666, forward strand.
TTATATTGGTCTTGGACTTGCATTGTGGACTTTCCAATGGGAAGGGTGGAGACAGATTGACATCTTATTATGGGTGTCTGAGGCAGTCAGACACTCTTTCGGATTGAATTGCGCCTTGTCTCAGATTGATTAATTTTTTAGTCAAACTTTAATGCTCCGGAAGGAACCAACACAACTCATGGAAACATCTAAAGCCTTGTACATTTCTGTAGAGGATCTGTCCCAATTATTGGGGCGAAACTGCACACAATCCAAACTCTTAGGCATACTGCTTTCATCAGAAAAACAACCTGCGTCATACAACACTTGCTGCTGCGTGATATTAAACAGGAGTGCGTGGTATTACCCTTAGAAAATGGTAAATTGACCCCAGTACTATAACTTAATGCCCAGAGCTCTAGGAGGCTGCCAACCAATGGAAATTGATATGCTTTTGTTTCCTGAGTTCAATATCAATTGCAGGTTTCACTGCAGGTCATACAGATGTAATCCTTTATGACTGTCAGAGACATATAAACACTACAGTGTAATACCACGCGCAAGGTGCGTGATATTACCCACTTTTACCCCTACATACAATTTTGTTGGTGCCCTAATTAAAACAGAAATGCCCAGATTTCCATTCTCTTTAAATTCAAAACAGTTCAACAGAATGTCTCAACAGCATGCATCATTGTCAAGAAATACCTCGCTCAGTACATGTATTTACAATTACAATATCCAAACAAAGCAGCTTACTAAAGCAGGAAATGATTTTTTTTTTCATTGCTTATTTCCAGTGACTATTAACTAAGAGATTTTGGAGGACATTTTATTATGCTTCATTCTCACGGCAGCTTCCGGAGATCTTTTTGAAACGGGGGCGAAGTATTTTCAGGAGAGACGGAAAAATATTTCCTCTTTTTACGTATCGCGCAGGGGCATTTTAGCTTCCCGCCGGACATCTTTTGGTTGCACGCCGTCGAGAATCCTGCTTCTTACCGTCACTTCAAATCGCGAGGTCGCAGAAAAAAAGTTTCAACCAGTACAAATTTTATTAAAATCGACGGGGGAGCAGACCAGATAAATTGTTCGACGCCGCGATCAGAAAAGTATGACTGGGTCGAAGTTTTCGCGCCACTGAGGGGCAAAAAGTTTCCCGCCGTTTAGGAAAACAAGCGGGATTCTCTGCGTGGCGCCAAAAAGGTCGACCCCGGGGTTCTTCTGCACTCCGCCGTCAAGGAAAATGCTCCGGGACGTGTGCAAAACCTTCGCGCCGTCGTCTGGACCCCCTCCCGGAGCAGACAGAGTGGCGCCAGAGGGGCTATTTTTAGCAAAATCCTTTGTCCGCGGGGTACTGAAACCATCACGGGGTCGACCTTTTGTGCCACGGCGGGAAAGGGGGGTCTGCCATGGAGACGCACTGGCGCGCGCCTCGCATATAAATAGAAGAGCAGCCACTAGAGCACCATAACCACTCTGAACTTCAAGACGAACGCATCTATACTCCATGACACTCTGCTTCACAGCCTACTGAATTGCTGCTTCATTGCTGAATCCCTGCTTCATTGCTGATTGATCCTGCTTCATTGCTGATTCATCCTGCTTCATTTCTGATTGATCCTGCTTCAAGATGGGACCCAGAGGAAGAGGGAAGAAGACCTTGAGGGCACCAAGCAAGGGCAACAATCCAGCCAACACTCCACTGACCACTCCATCTTCAACTCCAGTTGGTTCACCAGCTCCTTTCATAGACTACGCAGCTGTTACATTGTCTCCAAGCATGTTCAGCTTGCAAGACAGCATCGTGGCAGTGACCACTGCTACATCAACAGTGACCAGTGAGACCATCTTCGAGGGCCCGCCACCACCCAAAGTGCTGCAACAACCTGATGAGGAGGATGAAGATGATGATGAAGAAGCTGAAGATCAAGTCCTGGCCAAGCTTGCTGCTGCTGTCAAGTCTCCAACCAAGCGTGGCAGGCCTGCCACTGCTGCTGCAGCCAAGAAGAAGCGTCCCAAGTCTGCTGATGCTGATGCTGCTGCTTCTGTCAAGTCTCCCACCAAGCGCACCCAGTCGGCTGATGCTGCTGTCTTCAAGACTCCCACCAAGACTGCTCCAAGGGGAAGGCCTCGCACTCCTGGCAATTCTCCTTCAGCCAAGCATCAAGCCACCTCCAAGTCTCCAGCCAAGTCTCCAGTCAAGCCTCCAGCCAAGTCTCCAGTCAAGCCTCCAGTCAAGCCTCCAGTCAAGCCTGTCACTCCAGCCCAGACCCGAGCCAAGACTGCAGTCCAGCCTCCACCTCCACCTCCAGATGATACTCCTGCTGATGATGAAGATGATGACTGTGTTCTGACAGCTGCAATGATCCACCAGCAGACCCTGGACTCCGACTACGATGCCACCACAGAGGAAGATACTCCCAAGAAGAAGGGTGCCAAGTCCAAGGGCAGCAAGGGGAAGAACCAGCCAAAGGAAGATTCTGACAACACTGGATCTGAGGTTGAGCTGATCCAGGACGCCGATGGCCAGTTTGTCCACAAGGAGAAGAAGAAGGGCTACAGAAAGGCAAACTCCAGGGACCTACTGGGCATCACAGAAGAGCAGGAGGATGAGCTGATCGACTGGTACCGGGAAAACAAGCAGCTGTACTCCAAGGGCTCCACCACCTTCAAGAGTGCACAGAAGGACAGACTTGATGCAGAGAAAGCAGCAGAACTTACATTGCTAGTGGGGAAGGAAATCACAGCAGCTAAAGTCACCAAATGGAGGGGCAACCTCAGGACTACCTTCTCAAAGTGCATCAGACCTCAACCTTCTGGAGCTGGCAGAAAGAAGATGTCCGACCGAGACAAGTACATCCTGGCGAAGTGTGAATTCTTGAGGTCCTCCATCACTCCGAAGGGTGCCATGGAAGTCTCCAGCTTCACTGGACCAGGAGGAAGTAACCGCCTGTCGTCCGATTCTGATGCCCCCATGGACTACAATCCTATGCCCGACCTTGATGACAGCCTCCCAGCCAGCCAGCAGCAGTCCTCCCAGGAGATGTCCCAGCAGTCCCTCCAGCCATCCCAGCAGCAGTCGCAGGTCTTCCCAGGACGAAAGCCATCCAAGAAGAGGAAGGACACAGACCAGGAGATGGCCACTGCCCTGACTTCAATTGCTGGTCACTACACTTCAGACAGGCCCAGGAAAGCAGCACCACCTCAGCCGGCAGGACCATTCTGTGACATGTGCCCACAAACTTCTCACAGGCTGGATCCAGAAGTACACCAGTTGCAGAACATGTGCAGGAGTATCTTCACATCTGGGAAGAACATGAACCGTGCCCTGAGACTTCGCCTCCTGCACTCCTTGAGCCAGACGGACAACTACTTCGTACAGGCGGCCGTCCAAGATAAAATCCTGATGATGCAGCAAGAGAATGTGGAGATGATCCTAGGGCAGCAGCAGCACCAATACATCCCTCCTCCTGGTCCAGCTCCATCCTTTGTCAACGAGGACTTGCAGCAGCCTCCAACAACTCAGCATCAGCCCCAGCAGCCCCAGCAGCCAAGTCTTCAGATGCAGTCCCAGCCTCCACGCCAGCAGTTGCAGTCCCAGCCAAGCAGCAGCAGCCAGTTCCAGTCCCTGCAGCCAATTCGAAGCCAGACTCCAGCCCTGCAGCAGTCATCTTTAAGCTTCAGCCAGCTGATGCTTGACAGCCCCCAGAAGCTTGGCTTCCCCGGACCCTCTTTTGGGCAGCAGCAGCAGCCAGTACAGCAGCAGCCACTACAGCAGCAGCAGCACCAGCCTCTACAGCAGCATCAGCCACAACAGCAGCAGCAGTCTCTACAGCAGCAGCAGCCACCACTACAGCAGCAGCAGCCACCACTACAGCAGCAGCAGCCACCACTACAGCAGCAGCAGCCACCACTACAGCAGCAGCAGCAGTCTCTACAGCAGCAGCAGCAGTCTCTACAGCAGCAGCAGCAGTCTCTACAGCAGCAGCAGCAGCCGACAGTTGTCCACCAGCGGCAAACTCCATTGTCGTTCCAGTGGAGCCAAGTCAACATGCCCTCTCCAAGGAAGTGATGCCTGTTCAAGTCGTCTGAAAAAAGAAAAAAAAAACTCCAGGCCCTTTTAAGGGCCACCAAATCCTCCCAAAAGAGCTGGCCACGTACACATCTTATGTTGACTAAAAAAACTCTTGCGATGACAAACAAGAGCAAAAATGAAAAGAGCCCCAAAAAAAAAAGTTGACAAATTCCTCCAAAAAAAAATCCGGTCCTGGCCCTTGTAAATTTTAAACACCTTCATAAAAGCAAGGTGCTATTTCCCTTCTTTTTTTTTTGGCCCATTTTCACTTTCTGCTTAACCAGTACAGGTGGCATTTCTGCTTTCTTAATTAAAGTTTTTTCACCACTTTAATTAATATAGATAGATAGATAGATAGATAGATAGATAGATAGATAGATAGATAGATAGATAGATAGATAGATAGATAGTCAGACAGATAGTCAGATAGATAGATAGATGGATAGATAGGCAGATAGATAGATAGATAGATAGATAGATAGATAGATAGATAGATAGGCAGATAGATAGGCAGATAGATAGGCAGATAGATAGGCAGATAGATAGCTATATAGAAGAAAATATTTGGACGTCGCATATACACTGCAGCAAAGAAAAACGAGTGATCGTCATTTTGCAGTGATGACACTTGGATAGATAGATAGATAGATAGATAGATAGATAGATAGATAGATAGATAGTCAGACAGATAGTCAGATAGATAGATAGATGGATAGACAGACAGATAGACAGATAGACAGATAGACAGATAGATAGATAGATAGATAGGCAGATAGAAAGACAGATAGATAGATAGATAGATGGAACACAATGCTCGTTACATATATACACTGCAGAAAACAAAAGCAGTTATCGTCACTTTGCAGGGATTGCACTTGGATAGATAGACAGATAGATAGATAGATAGATAGATAGATAGATAGATAGGCAGATAGATAGACAGATAGATAGCCAGATATATAGCTAGATAGATAGGCAGATAGAGAGGAAGTGAAAGTGATTTAAATGGGTTGTACAGATAGATACAAAGCTAAAAATTTACCATTTTATGTACACTCTAAAAAAGTTCAGACAAAATTGGTTTTTTAGATTCAAAATGGTTTTTTGAAAAACCAAATTTCAATGCAAAAAACCAACATGGATTTTTTTAAAAATCCATGTTGGTTTTGCATTGAAATTTGGTTTTTCAAAAAACCATTTTGAATCTAAAAAACCAATTTTGTCCTGGCATTTTTTAGAGTGTATGTCACAAAATATGTAGTTGTTGCAGGGAGGGCTTTTTTTTTTGGGGGGGGGGGGTTTGTCAACATAAAGATGTGTACAAGGCCTGCTCTTTCTGGAGGAAGTGGTAAGCCCTTACAAGGGCTGGGTTAATTTGTGGTTTTTTAAGGGGGGCATTGAATTGCTGTTGCTGTTGCTGCTGCTGCTGCTGCTCTGCTTCATCTTCAAATTCTGTCCATCTGCCAGGGGACACTTCCTGCTGGGCTGTTCACGTAGTCTCGTAGGCAGTCTCGGTACTGTTTGGCTTGTCTTGTGGCATTTCCATATGCTGGAGCGAATCCAAGGTCATGCAAGGGGTCTCCTCTCCACAGTCCTTCAGTGACTTCATGGGTTGCAGGATCTTCTCTGTCCATTACGTCGTTGTCCATGGCTCGATGAATTCCTATTCTGTCTCGCAGAAGATTGTGTAGAGTGCAGGCTGCCAGAGTGATGGCTGCCACTCTGCCGGGTTTCTGGGGCATCGTAGTTAGGAAGCATCTGAACCTGTGGGACAGGATACCGAAGGCATTCTCCACCACTCTCCTGGCTCTTGAAATTCTGTAGTTGTAGACTCTGGAGGGGATGTCAAGGTTTCTTCTTGGAACAGGCTTCAGCAACCAGCTCTTCAGGGGGAAGGCCTCATCTCCAACGATGAAGTATGGAAAAGGATTCCCAACTGTGCCAGGTAGAGGTTCAGCAGGGGGTAGCCCAAGTCGTTCTTCTTCCAGCAGGTCCCTCAGCCTTGTGTCCAGGAAGACTCCTCCATCCGATGAGCTTCCTTGGCATCCAGCCTGCACGTACAGGAACTTGTAGTCAGAATCCACCAAAGCCATAAGCACAATGGAATGGAAGCCCTTGTAGTTGAAGTAGATTGACCCAGCTTTCCGAGGACATCTGATGCCAACATGCTTCCCATCCAGTGCTCCGATGCAATGGGGCATGTTCCACCTCTTCTCGAAGCCCTTGGCAACTTCCTTCCAGGATGCTGGATCCATTGGCAGGGCCAGCAGATGTTCGTAAGCTCGCATGATGGCAATGCAGACACTGGGGATAAAATTGCAGATGGTGTTGGGAGCCACTCTGAAACCGTAGGCCAAGGACTTGTAGCTCTCTCCTGTCGCCATGTACCGTAGGGTGACTGCCAACTTCAATCCAGGTTCCAGAGCCCTCCTCATGTTGGTGTCTTGTTTTGTAATTGCAGGAGCCACAGCAGCCAGGATTTCAGCAAAAATGTCAGGAGGCATTCTGCAGAAGTTGTAGTAGCCAGAGACATCATTGTTGGCCAATTCAGGCAGCAGCTGGTAGAAATGGCCATGTTGTTCCCTCTGCAGCAGCCAATTCCGAATCCACCATCTCTTCATCTTCCTCCTTCTCCGTATTCTTCTTAGATAAAAAGCACCAGCAACAGCAGCAACAACAGCAACGTCAAGGTCTTCCCCAGCATCTTCATCAGCCATCATGTCTGTCCAGCATCCAGGAGTGTCCCCTTCAAAGGTCAAGCAGCAAGTGAAGCAAGGCGGCCCTCTGCGGCCCTTTTTATTGGCTTTCGCAGCGCCCTCCTCCGCCGCGGTGCCCTTGACAACGGCGTCATGCTTTTCATTCCCGGCGTTGTGCCCTCGGGCCTACAGACATCCCCGTGGAGAACAAAACCATTCCCGCAGTCGTAAAAGCAATCCCCGGCGTTGTGAAAATATAGTCCGCCGCGGTGAAATAGGTTCACTGAGGGGCAGTTATAGGTTCCCTGCGGGGTACTTTTTATATCACGGGGCGATATAAAAGTATCCCGCAGGAGGAGGAAATTTCTTTCCCCCCGGCGAACTTTTGATGACGGCGTACAACTTTTCTGCCCCGCAGGGAACAAAAAGATCCCCGCCGTGGCTTTCGCTGCATGGTTATCGATTAGCCTTAATTGATTACATAATTGCCCTTCGCGCCGTCCTAACTGAAAATCTTGCAAGAATTCGTCTGGCTCTGCGCCCCCGTCGATAAAAAGCTTACCGTCATCCCCCGTGAGAATGGGGCATTACTGATGGACCAATCAGGCAAGCTGAAAATACTACATAGATACTGAGAAAACAAGCCAACGAACGCAAACTAAATGAATCTGTTGTAATTAATGCAGATTACCAAATTTTCGTCATCTCTGCATGAAAATATCAACCGAAGGTATGAATACTTTTTGACTGAAAGCAAAATCCAGGACCTTCAGACATAGGACCTATATCTATTTGCATTCAGTCAATGAAGATATTAAATGCATTTCAGCTTTTTTCTCACCTGTACTAGATTGTATGAACGCTTAGCGTGGGTTATCCTAAAGTGGTTAACTCCAATAACTTATCATCTAACAGGCAAACATTTTTTTCATGTAGTGACATGAATTCATCACTGCTTCGGCCAATAAAACTCAATGTTGGTCTCCTCACCATCCACTATCTATATAATAAATGTTGCATCAGTGGTCCTTGTCCATTTTCAGCGGTCATTAAAATTAATTATGCGATCAGTGATCACCTCAAGGCCAGGAAACAAGATTTGACTATGTCAAGACTTACAATATATACATGTATAGCACATAGGATGACCAAGTTGGAACATCAGCCAACAATCACTCTATACCATCAAGGCGAGCTCAAATTTTAAAAATGCAGCTCAAGTCCGGAGAGTAATGGCCTGAGATTCGACCCTTGTCTGTCTGCTGGACCATAAGGATCAGGTAGGCTCTGTTGGCCTTCCAAGGAAACTTGACCTGCTTACCAAATTGAGGTCTGTCGTAAGACTACTTGAAGCTTAGGTCAACGTCCTTCATTTTTTATGTAATAAAACAAGGTAGACATCCTTCTTGAGCTGAGAATGTCATGTGTATGTCAACCAGATCAATTATTTAATGATATTGTAGGGACATTCTACAGAAATTGTTCTATTCATGTCCCTAGGTTTCAAATGTCATTAAGTCAATAATTAATGTTTCTTTACCAGTTTTTCTAGTAAATGATCACAAGCAGGGACGAGAGTAAAAATGTTTCATGTGTTGATTTGGTCATTCATTCATATTTTTGACTATTTTTTACTTCCCGAAAGTCACACCTGTACCTGTTTTTGCTTGTCCCTGCACCCATTTTGGTGCATTCACACCTTGACTGCAAGAGATTTTACGACGATTTAAAACTCCTATTTTGAGCAAGTAGGTTTATTTTGCGTCATTACCAGAACGGACGTTTAACCATCAATAAATGAATGATGCATATTTTTTATTTGGCTGTCATGACGTGATGCTGTTCTACTTCACATTCCTTAAACCTTCCATGCTGTCAGTGCTGCCGAGCCTCTTAAAAAAAGCAAAGCTGAATTTGTCATTACCTCAACATGTCATTACCACTAAATTTGCTACTGTTGCATTTATTACTCACAGGAAGAGCATGTTAATTAGCCAAAATTTAAATTGAGAAAAGAATCATGCCAACCATTGCCAAATGTTTTTCAGGACATATCTTGACCTCCACACTTATTAACTCATTCTTCTTACAAATTTTGAAAAACACCAAAATTGCCACCTAAATGGGAACATTTCTGTAGAATGACCTGTATTTGGATAGATACCTAATGTATCCCATGAGAATATGAGTGAAAGTAAACTTTCCATATTGCATGATGTAAATGAATTACAATAGCCTATTCGCTCTGAAGTTCAAAAGAAGGACATTTGACTTGTAGCTGCGGAAAGCAAGAAGTTTGTAACTTAATTTTCTATTGTTCTGTGAGTAATTGTGAGTAATAACTATTATTATAAGGCATCATGAGCTATAGGGATCACTGAGTTTAATGATAAACATTTGGGTTTGCATAACTTTTAACCATATATCATCCTATGTTGATACCAGTACCTTATTTAAAAAGAAAGCCATGATCAATAACCGAGAAATGCATTGAGATTGTAATTTGTTCTGCTTTTTGTTGCGATAATGGTGCTTTGATTTTAAATATACAGTACTACTCTTTCCCGGGAAAATATTGAAGTGCAGTAAATTCATATGTTTAATCAGTCAGTAACACATACACAGATGTCGGATGGTAAGGAAAACAAGTAATCTGACAAAACACAGATGCAATATGAGCAATCGTGCAGTCTCCGCAAGTAGGGCATTATTCCAGGCTCCATTTCAGCATAATTCTCAAACGGAACTTCCATTTGGTATCTCAGGGAGTTATGTGAGCTATGGGAGTTAGTGAAATTTTCCGGGAGTTATAAAAGTTTATCAGGAATTATGCGAGCTAGGAGTTACAGGGAGTAGTGGGAGTGGGCGGGTGTTATTGGGAGTTGGCAAGAGTTAGTGGGAGTTGTGGAGATGTAGCAAGCAATCCTGGCCCTCGCAGACCACGTTACCCCTGTGGGGCATGCAGGTATGCAGTTTCTGAGAAACAGAGAGCTATTCTATGCGATTCCTGCCAGTTTTGGACTCATCTGAAATGCATCCCAGGCATGTCAGTCCAACAATACAAGACCCTCGGTGAATGTGATGATCCTTGGTACTGCTCACCACTCTGCACACCAGCCACTACAATGGATGAATCACAGATCTACAACTTCTCTGACTCGTTCTTTAGTCAGTCTGAGGGACCACCTGAAGATTTGAATGCTATCCAAGAGCAACCCCCTGGAAATGTGAATGCTATCCAAGAGCAACCCCCTGGTAATTTGAATGCTATCCAAGAGCAACCCCCTGGAAATTTGAATGCTATCCAAGAGCAACCCCATGAAGATTCGAATGCAATCCATGAGCAACCCCCTGGAAATTTGAATGCTATCCAAGAGCAACCCCATGAAAATTTGAATGCTATCCAAGAGCAACCCCATGAAGATTCGAATGCTATCCAAGAGCAACCAGATGTAAACCAAGATACAGAAAATTGTGTTCATAATGACTTCATACGTCTAAGGAAGAAAAACGTCAGAAACTTTATCGTTTCACACATAAACATAAACAGTCTACAAAACAAATTCGATGAACTACGGATCATACTTGATAACAACTTAGTAGACTGTCTGTTCATTTCGGAATCTAAACTAAATTCTTCACACCCGTCAGCCCGATTTAAAGTTGACAACTACCAATTCTACCGAAAGGACAACCCGCACGACAACGGAGGAGGCATTGTATGCTTTATACGTTCGGACATCCCATCCTACATGGAGGAACTCGACTCACACCCCTGTGAAAATCTTACAATTATCGCCCATATGGACAATGAGAAATGGGCCCTTATAGGTGCCTATAGAAAGCCCAGTATTAATCAATCAATGATAAATGAAAAACTTGATCCATTAATAGATAAATGTCTAGCAATCACAAAAAATGTAATTGTACTTGGTGATATGAACTGTGATATGCTCAAATTGGGCACAAATGCTGTTAGAACATTATGTGATGATCTTGATCTTGTGAATGTTATCAACAAACCAACATGTTTTAAATCACAACATGGTACTTTACTCGATGTCATACTTGTAAACAGTGAAGATAAAATTGTCTCAAGTGATGTATTTCCCTGCTGTTTAAGTGATTTTCACCATTTTATCACACTTGTATTAAGAAGTAACATGATGAAAATAGGGAAAAGAGTGTTAGTTATAGATCGTACAAACACTTCAATGAGGAAAAATTTAACAAAGACCTTGAATCCACACCCTTTCATGCTGGGGAATGCCTAGATCCTGAAGATCAATGTTACTTTTTCACAACCCTATTTAATGAGGTGTTAGACCAACATGCTCCTATCAAAACAAAAATTGTCAAGAAAAAGCAAAACCCCTACATGAATAGTGAGTGGAAAAAGGCTATCTTTAGAAAACATCAATTGTATAACAAATACTGGCGTTGCAGAACCCAGAGTAATTGGAGTAACTATAGAAAACAAAGAAATCTATGTCAAAAATTGAAACGTTCTAGTATTCGAAATTATATGGGTGAAAAATGTAAAACAGTTAAAAGTGAACCCAAAGAATTTTGGAAAATGATGTCACCTCTGTTAAGTGACAAATGTAAAGGTGACACCAATATCCAACTTCTTGAAGATGATAAACTTATTAGCAATTCAAAAGACGTGGCTGAACTATTTCACGAAAAATTCACAACTATTGCCAATGACATTGGTAAAGATTCAAAATTTTTCTCAAATACTACCAACCACCCAAGCTTTACACTCATCAAGGAACATATGAGTAAAAGCGATACATCTACATTTAATTTCAAACCTACTACTGTCAATGAGACAAGCAAAATACTCGGTGCCCTCAACCCCAATAAAGCTGTGGGATACGACAACATACCCCCAAAAGCATTAAAATCAAGTAGAGAAATTATTTCTCCTACCATTTGCAATTTAGCAAATAATATTATAAATTCAAGCACTTTCCCAAGCTGCTTGAAAAAGGCTGAGGTTGCACCGGTATATAAAGCAAAGTCCAAACTAAAATGGACCAATTTCCGCCCGGTTAGTGTACTAACCAGCCTTTCTAAAGTTATGGAAACTATCATGATGCATCAAATGCAGCCACATCTTGAGAAAGTCTACAGTCCGTACCTATCTGCGTATAGGAAAAATTATGGCTGTCATTCTGTCTTAATTCATACAACTGAAATGTGGAGACAGGCTCTAGATGATAAAAAATATGTGGGTATTATCATGTCTGACTTATCGAAGGCATTTGACTGCCTACCCCACGGCCTTCTTCTAGAAAAACTAGAATTGTATAATTTCAGTCAATCTGCTGTTAAACTAATTCAAGATTACCTCAGTGAACGGTCACAAAGAGTTAAACTAGGTCAAATTGTTAGTGAATGGCGACCACTTACTAAAGGTGTCCCGCAAGGGAGTGTGATTGGACCGCACTGTTTTAACTTGTATATCAATGATCTGTTACTGGCTCTGATAAAAGGAAATGTTATTCCTAGTAACTATGCTGATGACAACAGCTCCTCTGTAATAGCAAATTCCAAAAATGAAATACTGTCAAAAGTAGAAACTACATTTGTACTTCTTAGAGATTGGTTCAAAGATAATTTAATGAAAGCCAATAGTGACAAATTTCAATTTATGCTTCTCTGTCCCACTGTATCAGAGAATAAATTAACTCACTCGGTTACAATTGACAATCTCACTTTAACTAGTCAAAATGAAGCTAAACTTCTTGGTGTTATGATTGATAAAGAGTTAACACTTAATGGTCATGTAATCTCAAAATGTAAACAGGCAAACAGTAAACTAGCAATACTCAAGAGATTAACCTCTTACCTATCAGAAGATTGTAAATTAGCTATACTTAGAAATTTCATAGTTGCACATTTTATTTATTGTTCACCTCTTCTACACTTTTGTAAAAAGTCGCATAGAGACAAAATGGAAAAAATCCTCCTTCGAGGTCTTAGATTTGTTTACGAAGACTACAGTTCAAGTTACGAGACCTTGCTAGTCAAGGCAAATATGTGTACTGTAGAAATAAGCCGAGAAAAGGCTATCATATGTGAACTCTTCAAGTGCTTAAAAGGACTTGGGCCGAAATACATGTCAGAAATATTTTCACCATCGGAGAAGGTCTCCAGGACTGGACCGAATTTCGCAATCCCAAGGGCAAGGACAACAAGATTTGGAGATCACTCACTTCGATCCCAAGGGCCAAAATTATGGAATAGCCTCCCAGTGGACTTTAAAAACTGTACCACCATTGATGCTCTTAAGTCCAAGCTAAAAGCCTACAATGGCAATAGATGCAGATGCAAATTATGTAAATAGGCTTACGTGCCTGGGTTTCATTTCATTTACCAATTCTAAATTATTAATCTGCTGTAAATATTTTAAAAACTGTCTTGTTTTTACATTATTTTAACTTATTTTATTTATACTTGATTTTTATTACTCAAAAACTGTTTTTACCATCCTAATTTACCTGATTTTTCTGTTTTTAATTGTTTTAAATTGTTTTTCTCTTTCATATATTTTTGTTTGAGATATGTCATAAAATAGCTCCTTGGAGCTAATGTTACATGTATATCAAACGTGACAATAAATAAACATTTGAATCTCTTGAATCTTGAATCTTGTGGAAGTTACCAGGAGTTAGCCATAGTTAGTTGAAATTACTGGAGTTACAGGATTAAGCTTGAGTTAGCATGAATTAATGCTATTTACAGGAGTTAGCGGGAGGCCTCATGCCAGGAAACACCCCGCCCTCCCTTTAGTAATTGTTGCAATATCAGTTACCTGCCGTTTTGCCCCCACTTACCCCACTTGCAAACCACTAGCCCCTACTTGCCCCCACTTGCCTCCCACTACCCCCGCTTACCCAACACTTGCCCCTGCTTAATTACCCCCACCTGCCCCGGCTTTCCCTGCAATCACCCCCACTTACCTCCCTCTAGTCCCTGCTTATCCCCTCTTGCCCCCCCCCCCCCACTTATGGTGTCTATATACTGTGTAGTACAGTGTATGTCTTATTTGGGAAAGGTCCTTTGTACTGCTGCATTTATATTATATATACAGAGAAATGCAACACCTCGTAATCCTCATATCAACAAAGCAGACATTCACTTCTCAACAAATTCTAGGGTGACACAAGACCAAATTCACTGAAAGAGCGAAAAAATCCAGAAACTCCCCAATTCTAACTGTACAAAATATGTTTTGCAAGTCCCTAGATGCAAATTTATATGTTTTCCTTTTATTGTCTTGTAAAAAGAATCAAAATCAAACATCTGGAATCTAATTGCCAATTATTGTATACTTATGTGACATGAGAGAAAGGTTTGCTCATAAAATTACAGAAGCCCTCGGCACAGAAGATGTCAAATCTGACTTAGGTGGCCTTCAAACAGTCTTGTTTCTCAAAAACATTCTTCACAGTGATGGGGAACCAGATTACCAATTATTTTGAGAAATTTGTTTGAAGTGTTGCGGGGAAAAGGACGGGACATTAATTTTGTGAAATACGTCGCTTGCAAACTCACATCTTTACATGTATCTTATCTTCAAATTGAAGATGTGTGGATTTATGTTACGTATTCTTTATGAAAAGATGTGCTTGATTCTATTGATGTTGCAGTTTTGTCGAACATCGCTCTATATTTATTATTTTGTATATACATTTTGTCAGCAGGACTGTTTTCTGGCAAATAACCCCTTATTATGCATCATGATCAAACACTTTTACCATGGAAACTACAATCCAGGCCTATAAAGTCAAAATCAAGAAGAAGACTCATATTGCTCATTATACGATTTCAACGATACAGTACAGATCATTGTAAGCAATAAGCATTATTAATCTTTTTGTTGTTTACTGTTAAATGTAGCGAGTAACAAAAATATTAGCTCTGTGTTGGTGCATATGTAGAATATAAGAATTGCAGATTTCTTTATCCTGGAGAAGTGGTATTTGTACTGTCTCAGTCGGTGGTAGTTCATGAGAATTGGCGTAGGTCTGCTATCCAAGAGAAAAATTGTCTTGTCAGAGACAACTTTCTCTTGCACTGGCGGTCTTGATTATTAACATTTCGCATGATTTAGAAAGGCACAGGTCCAAAGCCACAAGATATGATCCACATTCTACACAGTAATAAAAAAACGATATCAACATTCTGATTTTTGATACAGTGGACGATCAATGGTATCTAAACTTAAATATCATAGCATTTGCAGCCTAATAACTATGTTTAGACATCACCAAGATACTTATAAATACCATTGGAAAAGCTGGTATCTAACCGACAGTTTTGCATGTTAGCTCCCGGCTAGGGATTTACTTTGTTTACAACAGCAAACAAACACTCAGATTATTGTTTATTTTGCAAAAATTATAAGTTAAAATGTATAATAGAAGGAGCGTATGATGTCTAAGTCAGTTAGACACCTCTTTGTCGGGTCCTAACATGCATTTTTGTCAGTTAGATCCATCGGTGTCTAACTAATACGATGTGGCTACACTTGAACAGAATATTCAAAATGCTTTAACAGTTCGACATGGTAGAATCAATATTCAATAGGTTTTGAGAACATATTGCTATAGATCAAAATACAAGTGTTGTACTTGTCACTTATTTGCCACTTTCCCTTAAACTACAGGTGAATTTATTCAATTATGAATTCATTTGCATTTTTATGAAAGGCAAGCGCCTCTTGTAATGTACACTGTGACTACCTCCCTGTGGCCTTCTCTGCTTATCTTCGGGGAAGTTATACATTCCACGAGAGATGTAAGACACCCTGGGGAGACAGAGCAGAAGGAAGTCAGAGTAGACAATTTGTTTGCCTTATGTGCATTTTTTGTCTGAAAAGTGTAGCCTACTTATGCTAAAGCCAAGAATGATAGCAACAGGACAAGTGAGAGTAATAGCTAAGATTATGAGTCAGCCGACCAGCTAAGTAGGTTTTCCACTGAAGCATTATGAGTTGCACCCAGAGGGAAACAATCTAGCAGCAAAAGGGCTGAAACACAAATTTATTGTTACATCCAGTAAAAATGTTAGCAAATTTTTTTGTTTCCCAAATAATAATGATAAGATATGAGGAGTAAAAAAAATTAATTCAATACATATAGGCCGGATGAACATATGTGTTTCTTAATGATATAGCGTTTATCAATGTTCATGATGAACCAGAATAAATCATTTTTATATTGGGCCACACATAAGGAGTTTGGTGCACAAAGGTAAATGTCATACAGCTAAAACAAACATGCACGTTTTACTGTTAGTTCTGATGGATATAGATTATTTCACTCATTTCGACATGAGAATAATCATGCCTTTAATTCATAATAATGTGTAGTGTATCACAATTCTATTCAGTCATTATTTGCATGATCTAATGGGGATAGGAAAAGCATACAACTAGAAAACATTGCACAGGACCGGAAACATTATTTAGAAGTCTTACCAAATCAAAAAAATCCACTCTCTGTTCGCCAAGATTTGTGTGTTGCAATTTTCTGTATCTCGCGAAGCTGCACTTGCAACATCTGGTTCTGGGTTGTTTATGAGAACTGGCGAAAGGTCTGCCATAAATGTCGTCTCTGCTGGTGGTCTAGATTATTTACTTTTTGTAGGGGATGTTGGTTCGTAAAGCAAAAAAGCCAGCAAGATGCAATACACTCGTTATACAGTGGTTAGAAAGGTAAGTCTTTTTTGTCATCATCCTGAAAAAAACTAGAAAATTGGGTTAAAACAATGTAAACATAAAGTTATCGTGTGAAGCTTTTTGCTGAATTGTTAGAATTCAATTGAAAGAATAAAATAAAAGGCTTTCACTCAATTTCTAACTCAGCTTACCCTATAAAATTTCACAACCTTTTCGGCCCTGTGGCAAAGTAAGTCCCTATCGTTGGCGTCATTTCAAATTATAAAAATAACATAACTATTATTTTGTCAATTTTTATAGCTATTATTTGGTCAATTGTTACTAGGATAGGGCCCCTTTGTGAGAGGGCCCTGTTCTATTTACTTTATAAATTTGATTCACACAATCGTATATCTGATAAGAAAGTAATACTTTTTCTTAATTATTTTTCTCTTGAGAAGCTGCATGGGCCTCCGTAAGTGCATGGGCCCAGGGCAATGTTTGTCAGTTGTTGCAACTTTAGACCCATTGTTTCAAGTTTAGACCTGTTGAAACAGTCAAATACTATATATGTTATAAGGGACCTCGCTGGGATATGACTGGTTACAGCGAACTGTCAAATTTTACAAAATTACTTGCGGTTGTATCCAACACTTGATTCACATTGGTGATTTATTCCACATCGAAGGCCAAAATTGTAAGAGCCAAGAATAGTCCATTTGATGTCACCTGCATAAATGACAAAACCAACACGTGAAATTATTCACCAATTTAAAGAGATCATGCATAACTATGTCAAAGAAAACTGTTACTCGATAAAGCCGTCTTGTTGTCTCGTGTGCTTTGCCTGCTCAATAGATCATTTGTAAGCACTGAGTAAAAGAATGATCGGGGTCACAGCTGAGTCTTACAAATTGTTATCGGCCCAGATTCTGATTTGGCCAAGCAGTGTCCAGTGAGGCATTGAGAATGATGGATATAGCTGGATTATTAGGCTTAGGAAAATATTGCTGCACTCAGAATCAAAGAATATCACATCTGATAGTGATAGTACACAGATACTATGCGCCAATCTCAAGCAAATGTGATGCAAGAAAGCCACAGCACCATCCTTTTTTTTGTTTTTTAGAAGGACGTGGTCAGAATTCTAAATGGATATTGGACATACTGCCCATATTGGACATGTTCCCCACTTGGAATGATGGACATATAGAAATCTCAAGGTTATGGTATGTGAAGAAAGCATGCTCCTTTGACATTGTGCCATCCACGTTATGGCTTGCTTCAAATCACATATTTGATACTTTCTGATGGACTAATTCTCAGTGAGCCCGGTGGCAAAAAGTTAGACATGTATTCCTCTATCTTAATTGATGTCTCCGTCTCTTTACCACTTAAGGCACTCTGTATCTCATATTATTCGGCTATGGGCATCTTTTTTTTTGTAATGTTGTGTATTATCAAGGAAGAAACGTTCGTGAAACACTACCTTACTTTATATTCCAGATGATGATAAAGGCTTCTTGAGAACATTTAGCAAGACTCCTGGAAGAGACCCAATGACCCAGGTGGACACGAGCCTTGCACAGGATCCTAAGTGACTCATTAGAATGGTCGAGTATAAAGGAATGACCATGTGTGGCTGAGCTGCCTATTCAGCCAGAACAGCAAATACACTGTAAGAATACCGAGTAGTTGCTTACACCCATCTGGGTTCAGTAAATTGGCCTGATTAGCTGCGATCAATTGCCAAGGAAATCTAGAGCTTTGAAAGCGAGACCAAGGAATGGCTTTCACATCTAACATTGCTTAATTGGATTGACGTGTGGTCTGGTTTTTAACTTTTTTGGGTCATCCAGAAGGGAACAAAAGCATGATCATAAGCCACAAGATATGTTCCACATGTAGCACAATAATACATTGAAAAACAATATCCACATCTTAATCAATGATACAGCAAAAAATCAAAGGAAAGTTGTGAAATTTTTTAAAACATTTCTATGTAATAACTGTGTGTAGTAAGTACAATTTGAATAATCCAAAGTGCTTTTGAAAACGAATTGCTCTACAGATGTCTATAAATGTTGTTGTTATGCTTATACTTCCCTAAACTGCGTGTTGAATGTCACTGTTGATATATTAATTTTCTGGATTTATTCTCATTTCAGTAAAATGTGAGCACCCCTTGTAATGTACACTGTGACTACCCCCTGTAGACCTTCTCTGCTCATTTTGGTGAAGTTATAAATTGCATGAGAGATGTAAAGCACCCTGGGGTGACAGAGCAGAAGGAAGTCAGAGTAGACAATTTGTTTGCCTTATGTGCATTTTTTGTCTGAAAAGTGTAGCCTACTTATGCTAAAGCCAAGAATGATAGCAACAGGACAAGTGAGAGTAATAGCTAAGATTATGAGTCAGTCGAGCAGCTAAGTAGGTTTTCCATTCAAGCATACAGTGTTGCACCATGGAACCGAAAGGGCTGAAACTAAAGTTCTTGTTTTATGCAATAAAAAGCTCAGCTCAGCAGTTATTTATTGGTGAAGATGAAATTATTGATTCAATAAATTATACAATATAGGCCTGATGATTATGCTTCCAAAAGATATAAGTATTAAGCTCATGGTGTCCCAGAATCAAATCATGATAAATTGATCATATTTGGCCATACATGAAGATGACATGCACATGTTACTATAAGATTCTTTCATTCATTTTGACATGAGAATAATTATGCCTTTAATTCATAATAACGTGTAGTGTATCATAATTCTATTCAGTTATTATTCGCATGGTCTAATGAGGATAGGAAAATAATATAATTACATATGTAGATACCCTTGTGTAGGACAGTAAACATTATTTATCAGTCTTGCCCAATCGAAAACATCCTCTCTCTGTTTGCCAAGGTTTGTTTGTTGCAATTTTCTGTATCTCACGAAGTTGTATTTGCACCGTCTGGTTCTAGGTTGTTTATGAGAACTCGCGAAGGTCTGCTATAAATGTCATCTCTGGACCCTGGTGGTGGTCTAGCTTATTTACTCTTCGGAGGGGATGTTGGTACTTCAGGTAAAAAAGGCCCAGTCAAAAGCAACAAGATGCAATAAGCCTCTTCGGAGTGGTTAGAAAGTAGTTTTCATCATCACCCTGAAATAACTAGAAAATTTGGATAAAGCATTGTAGACATAAAAGTTACTGTGAGTGGATGCTGTGAAACATAACATTTCACAAAATTATATGAGGCAGTATATATATACATTTGATTTGAAATAATGAAAATGTATTCCATATTGAAGGTCCAAAATGTAAAAGCAAGAATAATCCATTAGATGTTATCTTATGACAAAACCAACATGTGAAATTATTCACCACTTTAAAGAGACCATGCATGATTATCTCCCAGAAAAGTGTTGCAGAATCAAGCCACCTTGTTGTCTAGCTTACTTTGTCTGCTCTATAGATCATCTGTAAGTACTGAGTAAAAGAAAGATCAGGGTCACAGCTGAGTCTTACAAATCGTTATCGCCCCAGATTCTGATTTGGCCAAGCAGTGTCCAGCGAGGCATTGAGAATGATGGATATAGCTGGATTATTAGGCTTAGGAAAATATTGCTGCACTTGTAAGCAAGAATATCCTATCTGGATAGTACACAAATAGTCTGAGACAAAATCAAGTCAAACTCACAATTAGAGTGTCCATTCGGACAATCATAAAAATGGATTATTGTTTAACTGAATTTTGAGATTCTTAATAAGAATGATTAACATACTTTTTTCAGGTCCTAAAGAGAGCAAGTGAGCCAGCAATTCTTAAGAATGATACAAGAAAGATACAGAATGATACAAGAAAGCCACAGCACCATACTTTTTTTCAGCTTTTAGAATGATACACATAACGATAAAAGAAAGCCACAGCACCATCCTTTTTTTTTCAGCTTTTCAGAAGGATGTGGTCAGCTTTCTAAATGGATATTGGACATACTCACCCTCCCCACTTGGGATGATGGACATACTGAAAATCTCAAGGTTCTAATATGTGAAGAAAACATGCTCCTTTGACATTGTGGCAGCGGCCATCTACAATATGGCTTGTTTCAAATCACATATTGGCCATTTTCTGATGGAGTAATCTCAGTGAGCCCTCTAACAAAAAGAGAGGCGTTCGTCTGCCTTGATGACATGGTTTCTTTTCTCATAATTCTCAAATTCTACTGTGGAAAAAACGTTCTTTTTATATGTCATCCACTTAGGATAATTCTTTCAGTCTGTCAGGCAACTACAATCAGGAGGTCATGGTTGATGGCATATGACGATCCAAGGCAAGTGCTCTAATCTAATATTCTGGCCTTCTCTGTCAGTCAAATGCTGTTTACTCTTGCAATAGGGAATGGCATTTCATAGCAGTAGTCCAATAAACTTTTTTTGTCAATATCAATTCGCATACCCTCCTATTTTGTGAGAAATGACACAAAAAAGATGCAGTTTAAAATTGATGAAAATCCAACAAGAGGAAGGGGTCTCCCAAAGGCCTTTTCAGTTTCAATGTTTTTTAAAATTTTCGACCATTTTCGCCAATCCACGGTTCCGTATTATTCATACAGCATTCTAATTGCCTTGGTTGCAAAGCTGTCAAACAGACCTTCATTTTGCATATAAAATTAATGTTCTTGGACGACATCTTGTCTCCCGTTGGCTCTTCGGCCTGCACCTTTTAGAAATGAAAGTGTTGAAGAATGTCTAAAACTTATCCCGTGGCACAACTTAACACGGTCTGCCTTATGATTCAACCTTTGTAAAGCAAATTCAAAGGTTGAAAGCTGAAGCCAACTGAACAACATTTTAAAACACAAAGAGCATTTTCAAAAGTTTGAGACCCCAATGGACAGCAACTTGGTATGAGGCAGAACTGTGGATGAAACAGAATTGTGGATCCATCGTGACTCATTGGTAGAGTGAGGTTCAAAAGGAATTACCATGTGTGATGTAGCTTATTATTCAGCCACATATAAAAAGAGCCTTTACCAATTGGTATCTTACATCTGGGACCAGCCAATTTTTCTGATTATTTATAACCAAATTCCGAGTTTATGAGAAGCTTTTTAAAAAAGGAAGAGGGTAGTAATTTGCGGATCTAACATTGATTAGCCAGACGTTAGAATCTGATGTCAGAAAGAATGTTGTCATTTCTTGAATAGAGCTAAATGGCATGTCACGCATCTAAGAGAGAAAACTGGGTTATAGGCAATGGTAAATTACACTCCAAGTGCCCTATTAGTCAGGTGATGCGTGCAAGAATGTGATTCCATTGGTCTCAGAGAAATTCTTGGCTCAATCTACCATTCAGTATGACCCCCGGACAATCCTAATATGTTGGTCAAACACCAAATTGGGTCACTGGTCAATCTGCTCACATCACAAGATAAATTTTCTCCTCTGAACTTGGTGTGGAATAATTATTTTATTTAGATAAAAGAGTCATCATGATTCGACCCACTGAGTGTTGTACTGAGCGATGCAGTTGATTGGCTATTAAACTGAAATTAATCACGCACTGAAAAAACACTTTGTCTAAAAATAGACAAATTTTGTCTGGATTTACACAAAATGGCATGTTAGCTGGTGTCCGTCCAAAGTCTTGTCTACTCCAGACAAAATGAAATGTGTGATATTTTAGACAATAATTTTGTCTAAAAAAATTTGTGTAAACCAACAAAATATATTGTCTGCTTTACACATCAAAATTGTCAGAATATGTGTTAAGTTTATGATATATATTTGTCTGTTGCAACATAGACTTTGTTTGGAATTTTTTCTGTTTTGACACAGGCCATTGCTTGATTTAGCATAGACTTTGTTTAGATTTTTGTCTATTTCAGCACAGATCATTGTCTGAAGTAACAATGTATTTGTTCAGAATTTTGTCTGTTCCAGCACATGCCCTTGTTTAAAATAACATAGCCTTTGTTCAGAATTTTGTCTATTCCAGCACATGTCCTTTTGCATAATAACATAGACTTTGTTAAGAATTTTGTCTATTTCAGCACATGCCCTTGTTTAAAATAACATAGCCTTTGTGCAGAATTTTGTCTATTTCAGCAAGTGCCCTTGTTTAAAATAACATAGCTTTTGTTCAGAAGTTTGTCTGTTGCAGCACATGCCCTTGTGTATAATAACATAGCCTTTGTTCAGAATTTTGTCTATTTCAGCATATGCCCTTGTTTAAAATAACAAAGCCTTTGTTCAGAATTTTGTCTATTTCAGCACATGCCTTTGTTTAAAATAACATGGCCTTTGTTCAGAATTTTGTCTATTTCAGCACATGCCCTTGTGTATAATAACATAGTCTTTGTCAGAATTGTGTCTTATTTCGGCACATGCTCTTGTGTATAGCAACATAGCCTTTGTTCAGAATTTTGTCCATTACAGCACTGATCATTGTCTGAATTAACAATTAGTAAATCTATGCGCAGTCAATGAATCCATAACCCTTTAGATATAGATAAACAAGGTACATTTCATTCTCCAAAATGCAATGATAACCAAAACAAGATTTCCATTGATTATATGAATGTTTAATTAAAAAATAGCAAATAATGATACAGTATACAGTACTTGAGGTATTATTAATCATATGCTTAGAACAGAGTCAATATGTATTTTTCTATAAATCATAAAGATATTTGCATAGTTCTTTCAAAATATGAATGTACAAATCGAATAAAGTTTATAATTATGATTGGTCTACATACCCATACCGAATAAAAATGTCCTTAATTTTAATGGGCAAGTCATAAATAATGCTTTCAAATACAAGCAGCTCATGTATTATACTGCTGCGCTTCGACAATGCTGCAGCTGCGAAGAGCAGGAAATTTTTGCTACCATGTGACACCTCCTTTGCTAAAGGAATCTTTCTCAATCCCGCATACTCATCCATGCTTGGTCCCACCTGAATAGTAATAGATAAAGAAAAGAAACAGTGAATTACACCATCCATATTTGTATGCATTGATCCTTATTTTGTTATTTGTCAGTCATTTTCATGCAAGTAGAGCATCATTTAAACCTTCGCATGCAAATGGACTACAACCCAGGTTGTTTTGCAATACCACATGAAGAAGTAGTGTATATAAACCATGCAGTATATATTGTGGTATACCCAATGGTTCTTTTTGCATAAAGAGATATGTTGGTGGTGTTATTACATTGTTTACCTTTGGGAAATCATGTCTAGGCAAATTCAACTGACTAGTATAGATCATCTGAGTGAAATTTAGCTCTCTTGTGAATTGTATAATTGGGCAAGAATAAGATCAAATGTTTGTACGATTTTATTTTGATATGCACCCCCACTCATGGAGAGATCTTGAGTCCTCTGTACCCACTCATGTAATTTTGTAATTTATTAATTAAACAGTTTTTCTTGAGTAACCACTACAATGTTACCAATATAATTTGAGGCTAAACTTGTCGCAACACAACAACATCAGCCAAAAATGACATTTGCAACATCAGAGGATTGTTGCAAGTTGTCGTCGGGCATATCTTAAACACCACAAACATTGTAACCATTTGGTCTTATTATAATTATACACCAAGAAATATAATAACAAAATACAAAACTTACTAGTTTGTAATCCACAAAATATTCCATGGTCTCTGTAAGTTGCCATTTTAGCCACGACGTCTGCGAAAAAAGGAATGCTGACCATTTAATGAGGAAAGAAAATGATTTACCAAATAACATTCTGCAACTATACCAATTACGTAAACAAGATTTGTGTGTATTTAGAAAATCAACAGATATATAGCGTAATTCAAAATGTATTAGTATTTATTGACCATATTTGAAAATATACACAATATTATTTATAATTTTTGTCTAACAAGTGCCATATACATACTCCAGTCTTGTATGTCTTTTTCAATTGTTCACCCATAGAATATCTTTAATTTACAAAATACACTATGTGGAGTTATCCAATTAGTAAAAGTAATCTTGTATAAAACATCTACAATTGGCATAGTTGTAATGTAAAAAAGATAAAGGTGCTGCCCAAGGTGGCCACGCATTATAAATGTTGTGTTGTAACTCTATTCTGTAAAATAATAAATAGTTATAGCCACCTTCCTAATTCTTCGCAATGTGCTCCTTCTTACCTGCTTATAAATCAATTCCATCATTTGCAATTTTAAGATCATCTCTTTCATTCTATTGTTGAGCTTTTGGTGTAGCTTTGACAGCAGTGCTGGTGCCATTCTCTCCCATTTCCCGGCAAAATTATCGAAATGTCTGGCCAAGTAGTTGAGAAATCGTTGTCACTCTGAAATAAACAATTACAAGTACTGAAGACAGAAACAAAACTGAAGTTGTCCTACTACTGTCTTTGCATGAGCAGAAATTCAAAAGCAAAGAGCAAAATCAAGGCTTTTGTAATGTATGACTGATGTGTCACGTGATAAGCTATAAGAGAACATACACTCAAGACTGACCAGTGCTCACAACATCCTACTACAAACACACACTATTTTAAAAAATGCACTCTAGACTCTTTAATGAGCACACAGGACATGTTATTCTATTCATTATAATGCTTTTATAACCCTGCCCAGTGCCCATCTCCTTCAATTTCAGAGTACTGTATCTCTGGGGATTACAAGCCCTCACTTACATGTACATGTTATGAACCATGTCTTGTGTACCACACACACTACTACCATCCCAATCGTAACCAATGTACGGTCCATAGGCACAGGAGGTCAATACATTTTGGGGGGCTGCCCAAAAAAAAATGGTCGAAATTGCCCCAAAATCTAAGTTCACAAAATATTCAGCCCGAAACCACCTGAAAAATTTATATTTCAAAATTTTATTTTTGGGGGGCTGCAGCCCCCTCCCCCTGGCCCCTGGCTCCTATACCTATGAATGTACCATTTCCAACTATTCCAAACATACTACACACAGATGGCTTTAGCCCGATATCTATGCACTAGCCCTGTACCTATCTTCAATGTCAACCAAACATGACCAATTTTCAACATCCATGCAATATGCACTAACCCTAAACCTATCAACTATCTCAAGCACCAATGTCCAACATCTATGAACTAACCCTTTACCTGTCCTTAAGGCTTAAGTATCCCAAACAGCAACTATCTCAAGCATGACCAAGGTCCAACATCTATGCACTAACCCTAAACCTACCCTCAACTGTCTGAAACATCAACTGTCCCAAGCACGACCAATGTCCAGTATCTGTACACTAAACCTAATCCAAACTGACTGTCTATTTTAAAAAAAACTATCCCAATATATTCCAATGTTCTACAACTGTCCCAACCACTCTGCACCTATAGCCACGGGTATGCCCCAGTAATTCCATTGTTTTTAAAACAACATATAAATTAGCATTATTTACAAATAAGTATATGTACACAGTCTTCAAGCTAACAATTAACAAAATATAATAATTAATTCAATTTTCTTAGAAATAAACAGATGAACTTTATCCCACATAATTTCATACATGAATTTTCAATGCCATATGTTTGAGACATGAATTAGCTCTTTTTAATGGCCTATATTTGACTCATGTCGTGCTATTAACTTGGAAGTATCACTCACCCTAACAATGTATCTGAGCATTGTAATAATAGTCAATTTTCCACTTCAAATCTGTTATAAATCACATTTGGTTCATGCATGCAATCAAAAATAATTAAAGCAAATCTTTAACTTACCTTTACATATTTCAGTCAGCTCCAGCAAACACCACAATGTGAACTTCCCAGTGACAAATGTACTTTTAACCAAGCTTGCAACATGCTTGTCTTTTGCTAACAAATGTGTAGTCAGTCTGAGTCAGTACACTTCTTAAGTGAAGTTTGATGACTTTAAAATCTAAACGAGGTCAGTTTTGATCCAGTTTAATTGTTTGCCATGTTGGCTAGGGTGTGGCTGGTGCCCCTCAAAAATGAAAAAATTGGAGGAGACCCCTGTACCAATTTTTGGTATTGTGGTTTGACCCAAGGGACATGTCTGAGAAATTTCATGATAATTGATATACGTTTACCTTGAGCACAATTCAGTTGAAATTTCTTAGCGGTTTGCTGAGAACGTAAGTCGCGGTATTGCATAACTGTCAATATACATTTTACTACAATAAAACAACTGTCAATATACATTTTACTACAATAAAACATGTATGACTGGACAGGCCTCACTCAGACCTTCATTTTGAATACCAACTTCGATGGTTTTGGATAATTTTGTGCATTGTCAATTTTTTATTTTACTGCTTTTGGTTAAGTTTTTCTTCTTGCTATCAGATACATGCAAACCTGTGTTGATTTTCAGGATATTTTACATGGTGACTTATGTCAGTAAACAACACGATTTTAATTTATTTCAATCACTCTTTTAAGAACCTGTTACAAATTTATAAGACCATGTGGTACTTGATGTGTATTTAACGCTGATGAACGAGATCACATATTGAATATATTGAGGGAAAATTTTTTGACATCTGTCCATTTTCATGGCTGACTTGGGCACACTAAGTACAATTATTAAACAAATGTTAAGTAAGTTAGAGATATATCTAATATCTATAATGGTTTAATTGTTTGATCGCATGCACACAATAGTAAAGACATCCAAGAACATATGTTGCATGGCGTAATTCTGTAAGAATACTATTTCTATTGTATCGTAAGATGCATTGTCACTTGCTGTGGTTTTCTACACTACATACCTGTGAAGATAACTTTACAGTTTATAAATCTGAGTTTTAGGTTCTTAAAAGCATTGTCAAAAAGAAATTTATTCAGTGGGCCCATAGTCAAACATATTCTATTTGCAATTAGAGGAGACTAATATTGCAAGTGTCAAAATGTGGATATATCATTACTGGTTGAAATGTTTGAAACTACTGTCCAACAATTATAAATTCAGTGATCCCATTCCCATTAGAGCTGGAATTAAACCTAGGGCCCAAAAAAAGGAGACCCAGAGCACTCCCCCCTTAGTTAACCATATAATGCCCTGGAGAATTGTTAGAAACCTTAATGCATGGACTCCGATATATATATATATATAACAGGTCATTAAGTTGGTACCATCTTCTTGGTACCAACTTAATGATCTGTTATTTTATAAAGTAATTCATGTTTTAGCTATATGTTTTTAATTATTTGAAAATGTGCTATGGTGTGCAAAAATAAGATATTGAATACACAAAATCCAAGAAACTCTAAAATGTGTAATGAATCTGATGATGTGAGCGTAATGTTAAAATCCATGATCTCAATAAAACACACTTTAACACTGAATGCAGATTTTGCACTTAAGAAGTCCAGATATCATCAAAATATATTTAAATTATCAAGACATTGTCCATGGCAGCCTGTGATTAATATATGACCTGATTAGCAACAAAAGTTTTGGTTTTTTTTAAATATGCAAGTTATTTCCCGAACAAGCAAAAGATTACCAATTTGATGTACTATATAAAATTATCCGAGACCATCGAAGTTGGTACTCAAAATGAAGCTCTGATTAAGAAAAGTTCAACCAAGCAAGCTTTATCATTGTATGACCAATATTGACAAAGTTATTCAAAACCGCGGTTTGCATTTATAAACAAAAACCGGAAAATTATAACTGCATTGTGCTCAAGGTAAGCATATTCCGATTTCCTTTAAATTTTCCACCAATGTTATGGTGACCAAAACACAATACCAAAACAAGGTACAGCTTGATCTGACAACGTTGGGGCACCAGCCACACCCTAATGTTGGCCAACAAAACAAAACATTTATAAAGAAGATTAGTCTTGTACCAAGTAAAAAAATATCCAATATTTTGTGTGGAATTTTGTGTGAAATATCAGACAAATTGGAAGTTGCTGGATCAACAGTGTGCTTTATGCTGTTGTACAACACTGCTTGTCTGTGTCACACATTATTTTGACTGGAATACACAAAGCCCATTTTACACATAGATTTTGTCTGCTATTTTACACAAAGTGTTTTTTCAGTGCGGGTTGTCAGATAGCATATTATACATTATAAAATAAATTTACAAATTAAAAAGAAAACAGAATGCTTGAAGCCTGCCTCCAAAGAACTCATATAATATATGGCTTTAGATTAAGTTTTTTCCCATTACTAAAACATCAAGAACTAAAGCTTTGGTCTACATGACATTTTCCAAGACTCACGAAGAATTGAATTACATGCCTGTCAGTGCTTTAATATTCAGGTTTATTGCTGTGAAGATTGAATGTGAGCCAATATCGCAGTAAATATTAAGAGAAAATGGATAATCAAACAAGCTCTTAAGATAATATGCAAATCTCCATGACTGATGCTTTCCTTGCATCACGATGCATTGACCATTGTCTACAACACATGCTACATTGCTTTCGGACACTGGGAAGTGTGATTGATCTGTATCTGAATCAATAAACTATCATCAGACCATGGAATCTTTTGTTGGAGATTGCAAAGTGAGTCTTTCAGTGAACAAAGAATGCCAGGAAAATTCTTACAAGTCAATGCATCCATGAAATGTCTGTTCAGTCATCCTGATTGATAAACTAAGAGTTCCCAAAAGATAAGCGTGCCATTTAACACATGAGAATACAAAAAGGATAGTTACTGCATAGATAATGAAAGCCGAAGATGATATAAACTTGGTGCAAAACACCATTGATTTGACAGATAGATAGACAATTTTGAGACGGATAGATAGATAGATAGAGGATGGGATTGATGAATATCTTGATAGTGTTGGTAGCATTTCACTAATGTGGCAGGGCCATTATCTCTCATCTTTCACTTATCTATGATGATTTTGTTATTCTTCATGATATACGAGTAGCTAACATAGTGAATCACAAGTGTGAAGTTTTATAAATGTTAGTCAAGACATTTTCCACACATTATAAAATTACTGTGGGGATTATAATTATAACAAATAACATAAAATAACAATTTGATAAACTGCTGGGTGCTGCAGAGCTTCAAGAATTTTCATTCCAATCAATACATCTCAAGACTCTGGAGGGTTTCTTAATAATTATTGACAGCTGAGTGTCTAAATAAAAACACAAGTTTGCAATTAACCTAAATTGTTTCTGAAGAGAGCAGGAAGGATTCCTGCAGGCTGCAGGAGAATAATTTGCTGCTAAGGATGTGATCTTAATGCCAAATTAATTTGCTAGGCACATTTGTGGAGTGCAAGGATGGGAGGCCATCAGGTCTAATGAAGGCAAAACAGGCCCGTAGCCAGGATTTTTTATAGGGGGGTGTGTGGAAAGCGATGAAGGGGGGAACTGAGGCCCGTAGGGCCGAAAGTTTGCGGCGGGGGGTCTGGGGGCCGCTCAAGGCCCCCAGAAGCCAACGGATTTTAGACACTCTGAGACACATTCTGAGCATTCTAGAGAGTTAAATTTGATGGAAAAATTCCCAAAAAACTTCAATATGGTAACATCATTTAAAATGCCAAAGAACACAGTCTTTGTGAATTTTGACCTTTTCTTATAGCCTGGTCTATACTGATGACCTACTCATATTGCAGAGAAGTTTCATACAATAATATATTAAAAATAACGTGCAAGCACTTTAAGCAGCGCGAAATGTCAACATTATATAGGCTTACCCAAGCAGGGGGAAGCGGTTCAAGTCCAATATAAGGACCAAATAGTTCCATGGTGTAACAATAAGGGTGTTATTTGGTTGTGACGTCATCATAACAAATGTTTCGGCCAATGAGCGGGGGTGTGGGGGCGGCAGCCCCCATGTGACGCCATGACAACGGTTGTGACGCAATGATTTTAAAGAGTAAAGAGTCTCACTGGAACTACTTATCCGTATATTGGACTTGAGCCGGGGGAAGCTGCCCTCCCTAAAATATAGCAGTAGACCCACAGTGGATGCAGACTGTCACAGCTGAATGCACAAGGAGGCCACATGGCCAAGTGCACTGTAAACATGCTGCATGCAAATTCAGCTGACCTTTGACCCCGTGAAAAGAAGCATATTTGTTTTCTTTATTAATTTTTATAGTAACAGTTGGGCACCAAAAGTTTATCGTCGTGATTTAAAATTCAGGAGAGGCTATATGCTAAGTTTGAATGAGATTGGTAAGCAGGGGCACCCATGGTTATGGTCATAAGTTTTGGAAAAAATGTCTTCAGTAAGAGCTAGCGCTTCGCGCTGCTAAAAACCAAGTGTTTTGAGCAAATAATTTTTCAAATCACTGGGTTTTTAATATATATTTTAATGAAAATTCTCAGCGATTTGGGAAAATCATCCATTTTGACACTTTAAAAAAAGTCAAATTATGATTTTAACATCATGAACCACTTTTGGAGAATTTAATTTAGTATGTGCACTGAATTTGCAAAAACACATAGACATACAGGGTTATTTGCAGGTAAATTGGAGAGGCAGTGACTCATGCTATGGTGGAGGCAGTGAGGGTCCTGTAAGAGGGGGTCATTGGAGGAAAAACACAGGAGAGGAAGGAGACAGGAGATTCTACAGAGGGATGCTAAGCCATACTGAAGAGGCAGGGCAGGATGCATGCATCAGTTAAAAGGCGAGAGGTAGAGAAGGAGAATGCAGAGAGGGTAGAGGAAGAGAGTTTAGAGGCAGGGATGGAGTGGGCAAGACCTAGGGAGGAGCTAGAGATGAAGGGGACAAAAAACAATTGGGGTGGGGGTAGAAAAGGAGTGTCACCAAGGGAGGTGCAAGAATGGAGTTGACAAGAGCTGGCGAAAAGGGAGTAGCTATTGCTAAGCAGATGAAGAAAGGGAGAGTATGAGTCAGACAGATAGAGGACTAAAGAGGGGGAGGATTGATACTTAAGAAGGCTAAAGCTATCAGGAGGCAGCAAGGCAGCCACAAGAGCTTGTATACAGAAGAAGTAGTCCAAACATTGCTTCTGACTCCAGAAATGTAGTAATGGAGAATGTAGAGAGGTGCTAGTCAGAGAGATATAGATGACTAGGGAAGGAGGAAGATGAATAAACCGGAGAAGGTTAGAGCTAACAGGAGGAAGCAAAAACTAGGGAGGAGTTAGTCTTAGCATTGCTTCTGAATATAGAAATGCAGAAATGTAACTGAGGAGGTGGAAAGCAGAGAGAGGCAGAGAGTGAGGAGACATAAGCTAGGGAGAAACCAGTGAGGAAGCTATTATTACTAATTTATAAGGAGCCCCAAGAACTACGGAGTAGGCAGAAAGGCATACAGAGAGAACGGAGTAATAGATGGAGAAGGCATATATGTCAGGGAGAGGGCAAACAGGGAGGAGAGAAGAATTGTTGTGGAGGAGAGAAAAGCTGTTGAGGAAGAAGAAAGGACAAGGAGGAGACAGATAGGAAGACTAGATGTGGCTGCATTAGGAGGAGGCAGCGAGAGAATAATTAGAGAGGCCAAAGAGATGGAGGAGGGGTGCAGAGACACAGGAAGCAAGAGCTAAGGAGGAGGAAAGAGCTATTGGGGAGGAGACTAGAACTGGGCAGATACAGAAAGGGATAATGCAGGGAGGGGAGTGTGAGAGATAGCTAGAATGAGAGTAACTGGAGAGATTGGAGGATAACATGGAGGAGGGCATGGCTAGGGAAGAGATGCATGGAAAAGGAGAAACCCAGAGAGAGAGGAAGGAAGAGTGGAAGGAGCCATAAGCGAGGGAGGAGGCAGCGAGGGAGGAGGCAGAGAGGGATGTCTTGAGAGGAAAGTGACTGAAGACGGCGGAGGCAGACAGGGAGGAGAGAATCATTGTACCCCCCCCCCCCTAAAATATTCCTATTTAAGGGCCTGATTTTAAAACACTTTCTTTTGTTTTTGGAGTTTTGTTTCCCCTTTTCTTCACTTTCCCTTTTTAGAAATTGCCGGAAGTTCTGGTATATATTGGGCAGTGCAAACACACCCTTCACACCCCCTGGCCATAATTTTATTTTGAAATTTCATAATTTAGAGTAGAGCCACATGGACCTTACGTTTAACAGCAATACAACTTCGCATGCTAGTACATACTCTGTCCCTCAAGACCATTCAGGGTTTCTTAGTGAGGGGAGGCCTCATGATAGGATACACCCCCTGCTCCCTTCTCTTATTCCCGAAATATCAGTTATCCCCCATTTTGCCCCCCATTTTTCCCACTCTTCCCCCTTCTACCCCCTCTTCCCCCTCTTGCCCCCGCTTCCCCCCTCTTGCCCCTGCTTCCCCCCTCTTGCCCCCGCTTCCCGACTCTTGCCCCCGCTTCCCCCCTCTTGCCCCCCCTTCCCTCGATTTACCCCCCCTCTTCCCCATTCCCCACTCTTGCTCCCGTTTCCCCCACATAACCTCAGGCTCCTCATTTCCCCCAATTTCCCTGCCCTTCCCCCTCACTGCCTCTAATCAAATGTTCTTATCTTAGCGTTATCCCATGGGGGGGGGGAGATGGTGTTTCTTCTCAATACCATTGCCTACTCCAATTTTAGATGTAAAGTTTCTTCAGCCTCATTGCCCAGTGCCCATCCAAACAAAAACGCCTCCCATATATGGATGAGTCACATTGTGTAATTCTTTTCTTGGCAAAAAATACAAAAAACCTCTTGAAATCGAAGAAGAATATTCTTATACCCCTCTTTTAAAAATACTACAATCTAGGCCTATTTAAAGAAATTCTGATTGGTCCCTCAAATGACAGCATATTGTAACTGCGTGAAACGACATTCGCGGATTCTCGCCAAAAACGCGTAAGATCATTGTGGATTCAAGGGGGAGGTTGGGCTGTGGGGGGGTGTGTACACACCCTACACACCCCCCCTGGCTACGGGCCTGCAAAACAAAAACTGTCAATTATTCCCAGGGGCAAGTGAGGCAGCACAAGCTGGGAGATCCACAAACCTCACTTATTATGTTTTTATGAGTCTTCAACAAACTGGTTATCAAATCGCTGCTATAGTTTACCTAAAATATCTGAAGAACCACTTTTTACATTCAATTCTGAATCAGATTCCTAACTTTTCCAATACCTATACATAATTGATGACCTTTTCCTGATTACATAATTTGACTGTAATTTTCCAATTGGTAGGACAATGGAATGTCAGACTATCATTCTAGTATTAATGAACTGATATTTTACTCTTTCTGACATGAAAGTATGCGATACCATACAGTTATCGCACAGCACCAAGTGCAATATCAGTTTTTATGGCACCGAGGTGACTAATATTGCACGAGGGCACAGCCCGATTAGTCACTGTTAGTCACTGTTATATCATATGGTTTTTTTGTGGCAAATGCAAAGAAAATGGCTTGAATTCTGATGTCTAAACTCCATCTGTTTTTCTTTTGACCCACACGTTTAAATTGTATCTGGTCCAAAATCAACGACTATTTCAACCACAAAAATATTTTTCCCACTTTTGGAATCCACAGATGATATTCTTGATTATGAAGTTTGATTTTCTTTTTTCCTCAGACTTTGTAGCTGACTTGAAACCTGTGAAGACTACAAAGTCAGTTGAAAAATGGGGAAAATGCTGTTTTTCGGCCACTTGATGCTTTATTCTGATAAAACAAACTACAAAATCAGTAGAAACATTTGATATCCACTTAGCCCTTTAATATATTCATGGATTCTTGCCACAACCTTCTTCCTATGAGCGTCCATTGCAATTTGTTTTTACTAAAACTTAGAAACAAAACGTTTTGAACAGTTATGCTACTGAGTTTGACTGATGCATTTCTTTTGACCCGCATGTTCAAAATGTATCTCGTCATAAAACAATAAATATTTCATCCAGGAAAAAAACAATCACTCCTCTGGAATCCACAATTAGTATACTTGACAATTGATGTTGATTTTTTTTTCAAACTTTGTAGCAGACTACTGACCTGAATATACAAGAAAATCACTGAAAAATAGCGAAAAATGCTGTTTTTCGGCAACTGAATGCTTTATTGTGATTAATAAAAAAATAGACGCATCTTTTGCCGCAAAAACGAGCTTTCTAAATGCCTCCGTTGCTGTACAGTGCACTTTTTACTAAAATTGGAAAACACAAATTGTTTTCGAGCCTGTGGCTGCATCAGCACTGAAACGTTGTGCTTCCTCTCAGGTCCGTCCAATCTCTCACATGTTAAAATGACCGTGCAATATATATAATGCGTGCACTATCATAGAATATTGCACGGCTGTCAGCCAATGAGAAGCTAGCCGTACGATATTATTTATTTTGTTATGATGTGTATGCAAAATTTTTGCTATCACTTACTTCAACCTGCAATGACTGTAATCATAACCATAAACAAGACTAAACTGCCTTATTTGTTCGGCAAAAAGATCACCTATAGGCCTTCCAAATAGCATAGTCTGATTTACTTCCTATTCCTCTTGGATATCTACCTTAAATAGTCAGTGTAATGGTAATATGTTATATTATGGTATAGAAATCTAGAAAGCAAATGCCCATTACTTTTCTCACCTTGCACCATTACCATGTTCCCTCGCCTGTCTTATTATTCCTAACCAGTGGACTATACATGTAATATACAAGTATGATAATTAAAAATGTATCTACATGATATTGTAATATCATCATTATGCTGATGAACTCACAAATGTACCTACATAGTTACTACTGTGACATTATCATAATGCTGATGAAGTCACATGGGCTATTAATACATCAATTAATATTAGATCTCATTAAACGGTTCCTGAAGTTATTTCACATGTAACTACAAGGGACAATTTACCAGCGAAAGACCAGCAAATCACTCTCATATGCCTTCAATGAAATTACTTCTTGGCAATGTTTTGTTTAGCAATGGCCATTAAACAAATTTATCTGATTAGTTCACTGGTATAAATTGTAGACACAATGACTGATGTGAATTGTTTCCATGACATGGTATCCTGTGGGGAAAAGTGATGTCATAAGTTTTATGATATCGCTTTTCCCCATACAATTCATGACCTAAAAGAAAAAAAAAATTCAGTCCTTATGTCTACAAATGTGAAATCATCTGTGTCAAACTTTATGCCGAAATTATATTTTGGAAATAATTAACACTGTATAGTTTGTTTCCTCATTACATCTGGTATATCAATTGAGTATACCATATATGGCAGATGTAAAATGAAAAAGCTCTGTCAGTTATAACCAATATGACATATTTTGGATCTAAAACAGAATAAACCTCGGTAATATGGAATAGTAAATTACTCTCCAAGTGCCCTATTAGTTGAGTGAGACATGTAAGAATGTGATTCCACTGGTCTCAGAGAAATTCTTGTCTTTAGCTTTTACTCACCTGACCACTCAGAATGACCGGGGGCGCAATCCTCATATGTCGGTCAAGCACCGAAATTGGGTCAAATGGTCAAATTTCTCAGACCAAGAGTTCCAGTTACTCGAACTGATCTTAGAGATATTTTTTGGCTAAAAGAGGGATCACGATTCCATTCTCTAAAATGGGCATTTGGTTACTTATTAAACTGTGATGTTAACAAATTATGAACAGATGAGATTGGTTGACTTGTTAAATTCAAAACATACTTTCAAAGAAAGCACATAGGCGTGAGAGTAAAATACAAGATGTCAGATAATACGGTAAACATACAATTACTGATTTTATTCTTACAATATATGAGGCTGGCCTCAATAGGACTCTAAAAGCTGCACTAGATCATGTCTGTTTAAAAACCTCAAGAGATCAAATGAATGACATTTTCAAAAATTGCTTTCCAATCAAGTGTGATGATTGATTGTTAACCTAAGTCATGATGTAGTTTCAGGAAAAATATTTAAAGCATGCATAATCAAACAAGCTCTTGGCTTGTAAGATAACATGCAAATCTCAATGACTGTTTTCCTTGCATCACCATGCATTGATCATTGTCTACAACACATGCTACATTGCTTTCGGACACTGGGAAATGTGATTGATCTGGTTCTGAATCAATAAACTATCATCAGACCATGGAATCTTTTGTTGGAGATTGCAAAGTGAGTCCTTCCATGAACAAAGAATGCCAGGCAAATTCTTACAAGTCAATGCAACCATGTAATGTCTGCTCAGTCACCCTGATTGATAAATGAAAGTTCCAGAAAGATAAGCACACCAATAGCATCATGGAGGACACAAAGATATTAGGTAAATAGAGATGATGTAAACAAAATTCCACTGATCAGACCGATGGAATATCTATTCCAATCAATAGTCTCAAAACTTTAGAGTGCTTCTTTATCGATAGTTGAGTTTCTCAATGACAAAATTTTACAAATGAGCTAAATTGGTTCTGAAGAGGGCAGGAAGGATTCCTGGAGGCTGTAGCATAATCATTTGCTGAGGATGTGATCGAAGTACCAAACTAATTGCAGTAGGCACATTTTTGTGCAAGGACGAGCATTAAGACAGAACAGTCGATTATTCCCAGGGGCAAGACTTAGTGTCTGTGCGGATAAACAAGATAGGTTCAGAACAATAAACCTAACTTGTATGACAGCCGTTGACAGGATTTTTGGAGAAATTTCTTTGAGAAACATTTTCTTATATTATGAAATATTCCTGGAACCATTTTGTGCCATTCAGTTCTTATGCTAAGTTGTGTCTGATTCCAAACTTCGCCATTGCAAAAGCATCACAGTGTGCAGTAAGTTTTTTTCATGAACATTTTTGTTGATTCATCCGCACCTTTGTACAGGCAAAAGTCCTCAAATTGGTAATTGCAATGAACCAAAGGTGTGCATATGATATAAATAACAAAAGATGTCTGTATTCCTGTGTACGTCACGGACGGTATTAAAAGTTGACCTGTAGAAAAATTAGCAAGAGCCTAAGGGGGTATAATTGTTTTGTAACTTCTGACAAAGTTAACCCCCAGGCACAAATTCTGGTCCCTAAGTAAGAAAACAGTTAGTCAGGGTAATCTGGTTTTCTTAATGAAGGAATACATTGCACTAGGCTAATGTGAAAGTATGTGATACTGTAATAGAAGTTTGCATCATTTATGTATAATCTGTGTAATCACTTCAGCTCACCCTGACTATAATCATAACCATAAACAAGACTTAACCACCCTACTTGCTTGACAAAAAGGCTCATAAGGCATACAAATTGTGCAGTCTGACTTGTTTGTCTACTCCTCTTGGCTATCTACTTATACATTGCAGTGTAGCAGTGATGAATTATATTATAGAGATAAGCTCACAACCAAATATTTTCTTATGCATTGTATTCCGATGACATTATATAAGCACAACAACAGCAAATAGATGGTACTATTACCTCAGGAATCAAGATGCATTTTTGATTGGCGAAAGCTGTAGTGCACTTTATACAGTGATTACATACTACTTAATGATTTTTGCTTTAAATAAATATTTTTTCAAGACCATAACTCTTCTCACCTTGCCGATTAAGTCCACTTAGTAGAAAACAGGAGGAAAAACTGTTTCGCACACCCGCCATAACAACTTTTCTACTAAAGGAATAAGTTATGCCAAGAATAATGGACACCCTAAACACAAAATTAATGAGCATGATATTTTTTTTGGTTCACAGCAGAAGATGTTATTGGTGATGTGTGCATAATTATTTACCTAGAACTCTGGGTCCTCCCATTTGTTATTCTGAAGAGTGTGATGACTGTTTACAGTTATATAAGTTGTATTTGCTGTATATTTTTGGAAATTAGCAAATTTACTTACATGTATGGTGTGCTCTTTATTTCTCTTATAATTACCTTCACAGGTATGCGTGCTTATGACTTATAACAGCATCATGTTTCCATTTTAACATCCAGGGCAATAATGGATGTAGCTGCGTAGATATCTGTATATTGAAGTGATTTCATAATAGATTTGTGTTTGAGATATTTTTGATGTAACATCATGCCAGATATCATGAGTTGCTGTTCAGCACCTCCATTCAAGGCATTTAGCAGGTTCTTTGAGCGTTCTATTTTATCACATTCTTCATCAATTTGATAATTGTTCTAAAAGCCCTAAAAGATACTAATCTACTATTGTGTGTTAATTCAACAGAATGTTTGGTGCAACACTTAGCTGATTGCTGCAAGTTGTTTCTTATTGAAGGTCTGTAGATTATTGAGCTATTGTACATGTAACTACAAGAGGCATTTTGCCAATGAAAATGAAGACCAGCAATTCACCCCCAAGGGCCTTCCATGAAATTACTTCCAAGAAATTTGGTGTTTAGCAATGGCCATGAAACAGATTTATCCAATCAGATTTCTGGTGTTCAGCAATGTAGACTCTAATGGAATGATTATGTATCCTTCTGTAGCCCAATTTCTGAGGCACATATTGTATTGTGCTGGTTGGAATTTTTTTTTTCAGACAAGAAAGGTGATTCGTTTTTCCAACTGCAGCACATGCCCACTATATTCCTATCATAATGCCCTACAAAGAACCAAAGCAAAATACTGTAGTGCTTTGAAAGGTCTTGCAATAAAAGCAAAATACGAAATTGATTCTTTCATTGCATTTGCTTTTTACATTGTAAATTAGTTGCAGTACAGATCGATGCTTCCATATATATATCTCCTGAGTGGGTAAACCATTTCTTTCTGATGTGGACAACATAATGTGTGAGAAATTACTTAAATCGATTTCCCGAAAATAGTACTTTTAGCATTCTCCGTCATTTTGTCTTAGGATCGTATCAATTTGTCACACAGACATTTTAGCAAAATTGTATAATTCTACTTGAAAATTGTCCGGGGAGTGTTATCATTACACAAATTAATCTAATTTTGTGACAAAACTGATTAGATTATCGCACTTAACTTTGAAGTAACTTTCAAGGCAGACAATGTCTGAAGAAGATATTATTATTGAATGGCAGTTAAGATCATTTTCTTTTAAAAACAATGACTTTTGAGAATGAAACTATCAGCAATGTTTTGACACAAGTTCATTTTTACTCTGCATCTACAAATGTAGTACTTTATCTCGATTCCTTGATGCTTCTGGCAAGTAAATCAGGTCACATAATCGGTAATCTATCTGATTACTAGCAAAAACTATTATATTAGATTTACAATTAGGCCCTACTTTTATTTTCAGCCACCAAGCGAAGTAATTTTATCAGTTACTTTTTTTACATTACATCAAACATCAACGTTCTTGATAATAAAATCTGTCCATCAGTGACAAGTAAATTGGCAGTCACTGTTTTATGTATATCAGATTATTTTAGCTTTGTACTGTTCATGATCATTACTTTTTTCCAATTATACGGAGTGCATTGATTTTTTGGTCTTTTCTTCACATGTTTGGAATATTTTTGTATCCTTTACCCTCAGGTTTGCAGTTTGAAATATTTGAATATTTGTCCCAGTGCATTCAAGCAATCACAAGTTGTGGCACACAGTGCTACACTGTACCAACCATCCTGAGTGATTCCTCACTTCTCAGTTTAATCTTGTTGAGCTCACCCTGACCACATCATATGCAGTTTTGTGAAGTCATAACAAAAAGATTTTAAAACTCTCCTCCGACATAATTAAAAGAATGAGAATGCTAAAAGCACTTGAATGAATGGTTGAGTGTTTTGTTGTTGCCTGTTATTTGTTTCAATGAATTCTTTGTAGAAAACTATAAACAATTATTTAAGTCACGCCAGAAAAGAGCTATGAAAGGATTTGAAACATCTGTATTTTATAGCACTTGATGGCTGTGCAAGTAAGTGTAAATGAGCACTTCAATGGGAGGATGATACCAACAGAGCTATCCCTCAGCCCACACAGCAAAACAAGACTATGATAGTGTGACAGAAGCCTAAGTGAAAGCATGTGATGGACAGCAGGTGGACAAGATACTGGCACTGGATCCTAAGTATCCATTAGCAGAGTGAGGAATTTTGGAATGACCGTGTGTGGCAGAGATGGCACATTCAGCTGCAAATCCTATTGAAGGCCACTAAGTTGCCCGATGGCATCTTGGTCAAGTAACTTCTTAGATTAGCTGTAGATGGGGCAAAGTTCAAATAGATCATAAGAAAATAATTGTTGAGAATTGAAAATGGATCATCTTAATGTTACCTGTTATTATGCATATGATCAAAGATAGATAGCAGAAATGTTGACAGCTTGCTAAAATGAGAAAATGTTTTAAAACCACGCTTAGAAGTAGAAGGTAATTTATCAAAACTTATGCATGAAGACAACTAGGCAAAGAGGGCCTATATATGCTTTCAATAATTGTAGTGCAAATTTACAAATTTTAAACTGACAATGTTTGAGACTTGCAAATCTGATGTTTCGCTTGCATCTCCATGCATTGATCATTTTCTACCACACATGCAACATTGCTTCTGGACAGTGGAAAATGTGATTGATCTGGTTCTGAATCAATAAAGTATCATCAGGCCATGGAACCTTTTTGTTGGAGATTGCAAAGTGAGTCTTTCAGTGAACAAAGAATGCCAGGAGAATTCTTACAAGTCAATGCAACCATGAAATGTCTGTTCAGTCATCCTGATTGACAAACGAGGAGTTCCAGAAAGATAAGTACACCACTAACGTCATGGAGGACACAGAGATATTAGGTAAATAATGGAGGCCAAAGATGATATAAACAAAATTCACTTGATCAGACAGATGGATAAACACACAGAGAAACAGACAGATGGGGAGGCAGTTACAGAGATAAATATATAGATAAATAGATAAATACATGGTAGTTTGTGTAGCAATGCATAAGACTGTTAACACCATCTTCCAACATCACTCATTTAACAGTGATATTTTGCTATTCCTCACTAAATATCTTAACATTTTACTCGCAAGCGTGAAGTTTTATCGATATTAGCCAATATAGTTTTAGCATTCTATGTAATTATAGTGAAGGATTAAAACAAATAACATAAAATAACAATTTGATTAACTGGTGAGTACTTAATTTCCATGTCTTTCCAAATTCCAATCAATAGTCTCAAGACTTTGGAGTGCTTCTTTATCGATAGTTGAGTTTCTCAATGACACAATCTTAGAAATGAGCTAAATTGGTTCTGAAGAGGGCAGGAAGGATTCCTGGAGGCTGTAGCATAATCATTTGCTGCTGAGGATGTGATCGAAGTACCAAACTAATTGGAGTAGGCACATTTTTGTGCAAGGGCGAGCATTATGACAGAACAGTCAATTATTCCCAGGGGCAAGACTAAGTGTCTGTGTGGATAAAAAAGATGCTAGGTTCAAAACAATAAACCCAACTTGTATGACAGCCATTGACAGGATTTTTCGAGGAAATTTCTTTGAGAAAACATTTTCTTAGTGTCAAATATTCCTAGAACCATTTTGTGTCATTTCATTCAGTTCTTATGCTGAGTTGTATCTGATTCCAAACTTAGCCGAAGCGTCAGAGTGTGCAGTATAAGCTTTTTTTATGAACATTTTCACTGATTCATCTGCATCTTTGTACAGGCAAAACTCCACAAATTTGTAAATGCAATCAGCCCAAGGTGTCCAAATAAACAACAATATTCTGTATCAAAATTGTAAGGTAACTCATGTAGCTTGAGATCAGTCACATGACATGCCAATAAATAATGATATTGGTGTCTTAAAAGTGTTATTTGTATGTGGAGAGTTATATTGGCATGCCCTTATGATATCAGCAACAGCCGTACACTCAGCTGCCAATTATTAAGGGCAAGGCTGTGTTTTGCAAAATTAAATTTCTTGGAAAGTCAATCTATCAGTTTATCAATATGCCCATTGCAAATAATGGGAAAAATTAAGCATATTTCACATAAAAAAGTAAGCATCTTTGGAAAAGCCATTATTTTACAAATTTATTAGTCTAAACATTGTGGTGAAGAATATATTACTGCATCGGCCAATAAAACTTAATATTGGTCTCCTCATCATCTATAAAATAGGTGTCTGTATTCCTTCGTGTGTCATGGAGGGTATTAAGAGTTGTAAGTAAACAATTAGTCTGGGTAATCTGGTTTTCTTAATGAAGGAATAGGAATACTTTGCACTAGGCTAAGGTGAAT
The DNA here is from genome assembly GCA_026936325.1 of Platynereis dumerilii. Taxonomy (NCBI): domain Eukaryota; kingdom Metazoa; phylum Annelida; class Polychaeta; order Phyllodocida; family Nereididae; genus Platynereis; species Platynereis dumerilii. Next base: position 48,024,120 of record JAPTHN010000002.1, read on the forward strand.
ACTGAAAAAGAAGTTTGCATCTTTTATGCATAACTTGTGTAATCACTTCAGCTCACCCTGGCTATAATCATAAACATAAACAAGACTTAACTACTCTACTTTCTTGGCAAAAAGGCTCATAAGGCATACAAATGGTGCATTCTGACTTGTTTGTCTACTCTTCTTGGCTATCTACTTATACATTGCAGTCTAGCAGTAATGAATTATATTAAGGAGATAAGCCCACCACCAAGCATTCTTATGCATTGCACAGGGGGGCAAGGGGGCAAGGTTGCCCTTTTCATCTTCAAGAAAAAACATTTTTAGGCCTATACTTACAATGAAATTTGGAAAAATCTGTAGGTATGTATTAAAAAAATTTTATTGTCACTACGTTAAATTTTTGGGTTTGAAATATTTTTGATGTTACATCGTGCCAGAAAAGCATGAATTGGGGCTCAGCACCTCCACTCAAGCCTTTTTTCCGAGTTCTTCCGGCATGCTTTTTTTAATCCCATTCTTCATCAACTTTATAATTGTTTTAAAAGCCCTAACAGATTCTTATCTACCGATCTAAAACAGTGTTTGGTACAACAATAAATTTAATGAGAAATGGCTTGTAGCACTCTATTTTGTGTACACATTTTGGCCACCGATGATGAAACATGAAAGTTGTAGCACAATTAACTACTTCTTATATTTTGACAGCTAATATATTAGGGAAACAAAATCCAGAAGGATTGAGCTTAATGAGCTTTCGTTGTTCCATAATATGGGGTGAATCGGTACACTGGGTTGAATCGTGACAGAACTGGAATATGGTTTATTTCTTCAAAAAAAAAAATACTTCCACTTAATCCAGGAAGTTAATTACTGGAACACTTATAACACACATACTGGAGTACATTTTGTTGGGGTTTTACATTTCTAACTGCAGGCAGAGAGGAGCTGCGCCTTAAACTCCGCCCTGCAAAAATTGAATTCTCCGCAGTTGGTCAAAACACTTGTGCTACAAAAAGTATAAGTGCTAAAGCCACCAAACCACCAGGAAACGTTCATGATATAGTGTTGACCAACTTTGGAAAAAAAATTGTAACCATAGCCATGACAGCATTAACTATGCTCAACAAAACCAAGCCTAAGTCAATTTTAGAGTTGTTTTTGGATGAAAGTAAATGATTGGTAACTGCACAAAAAGCGAAATTGGGGATCAGTAAATTTAATATGAAATGACTAATTAACATGGTTAAAACATCGTGGAAAAGCAATTTAACCTTTTAAAATTGGTAATTGATGATTAACACTATATATTGCGATAACGATAAATTCCTGATATAATATAGAGAAGAAGTTATCAAAATAAGGAAATTTGGTTCAAAATCAGTTAGAAATAGTTCTAAGGAACCAGATTATTAGACATAGTATTTGATTTTGGATGTTGGATCTTTGGTTCTGTTCCAAGTTAACAGCAGATTTTTGACTCTCCCCAAAATATCCCAAGTAATTTTACTTTAAACATAAAGGTATGGTCCATTGAAGAAAAAAATTCAAGTTGGCATTATTGATATTGGATTTAATCCAGAATTACCTGTCTTTTGCATAATTAGGAGAAAAATATGGTTTTTGACAATTTTCTCTCATTTATCATATTTTAAAAACATGCTAATTTTGTGCATAATTGAGTTCAGATTGCTTTCAAAATTTTTTTTTTGCTTCTTAAATATATTTGCTAATGATTATTTACTAGTATCCATGCTATTGGCATGACCATGGTGAGGTAGCAGCAGGAAGTGTCAGTTTCATAAAACGCGACGTACTTGTGAACGCACTAAGATCAGCTCTGACACGTTCAATATGATGGTTAGAGACTTCATATTTTGTCCAGTATTGCAGTTTGATGCATAAATATCTGTAAAAAAAAAGTCAACCTTACCTGTAAAAGTTTGACACCTAAACCTACGAATTTGTAAAATGCGACGTACTTGTGAACATTTGCATATAAGCAATGCGAAAGTATCCTAAATGTGCCCTTATAGCGGTCTCAGGAACTGAAGAAGTGTTGCTCTAGAAGAGGGATACTATGGGGCTTCCACGCAGCCATTAGCAACATTCCATATATAAAGCATATATATTCCAGGAGAGGTCAAAAGTGCATGTAAGAAAATTAATTGTTTTCAAACTATGTGACATTTTCATGTAAAAAATTCTCTTGGTGAACGTTAACACTGTAAAAGCATAATTTTTTTAACCAAATATGTTCTTTGTGTATCAGTCTGTGATACTGAACCAATAATCTCACTTTAAAAATTGTTAAAATATCAAAAGCATCACCCATTATAAGCAATACTATTTGTGAATGAGCTATAAACAAGGCAAAAAATGCATTTTTTGAGCAGAATTTTGGTTTCTGGTAATAAGCGAATCTACCAACACATAGCAAACCATACATTTCTGAAAACTACAAATTCTCCTCTAGTCAATCAGATACTTGCCAAGCTCCAATGACATATCATGTCGAAATAACAAGCTTTCCTGTCTGGAAAATATCCACTGTACACAATACCATGCTACAAGCCAAATCTAAGTTGTTTCTCATTGAAGGTCGATGGAGCTGTTGTACATGTAACTATAAGAGGCATTTTATCAATGAAAGTCCAGCAATTCACCCCCAAGGGCCTTCCATGAAATTACTTCCAGGAAATTTGGTGTTTAGCAATGGCCATGAAACAGATTTATCCAATCAGTTCTCTGGTGTTCAGCTATGTAAACTCTGATGGAGTGACATTATGTATCCTTCAGTAGCCTAATTTCTGAGGCACACATTGTATTGTGCTGGTTGGAATTACATGGATTTTTTTCAGTCAAGAAAGGTGATCAGTTTTTCCAACTGCAGCACATGTCCACTTTTTTCCTATCTTAAATGCACTACAATGAATCAAAGCAGAATATTCTTTTGCTTTGACATGCCTTGCAGTAAATGCAAAAATCAAAATTGGCGCTTTTATTGCATTTGCTTTTTACATCGTAAACTAGTGACAGTATAGAAATACTACAGATGCTTGGTAAACCATTTCTTTCTGCTATGGACAACATCCTGCAAGTGAAATTACTTAAATCGATTTCCCGAAAATAAATGTTTTAGCATTCTCAGTCAGTTTGCCTTAGAATAGTATACTGTAAAATTTGAAATTTTTAGTCAGCTCAAATGATTGAGTGAGATGGTTGCACAATTTTTCTGAGCTGACATAGCTTGACGTTGTGAGTTATGATAATCTTTCTGTTGTTATAACTTAAAAACGACAAGCTATGATAGCTCAGAGGAATTGTGCAACCATCTCACACAATCATTTAAGCTAATTCAAAATTCAAATTTTACAGTGTAACAATTTGTCACACAGACATTTTAGCCAGTGATTGAAATGCGGGGGGGGGGGTAGCTTGGGGGAGATGAGCTCCCTTGATTAGAAAACAGGGGGATCTCTTCCCTGCTACAGCTCTTGCCTCTAAATAGCCCACACCGGTGCTGATTGGGCGTAAAACACAAACTCACTCGCTCACTCACTCCCTGCTACAGCTCCCCCAATGATCACTGGTCAAAATACAATTTTGGTTCACTTTTTCAGTCCTCTGGGTACTATTAGCCAAAATTATACTCTGATGGCAGGAATTTTTTTCCTTTAAAAAATTTGAAATGACGCGACATTCCCGCAATAGCCAAGAGCTCCCCCTACAAAAATTTTCACTTCCATCACTGCTTTTAGCAAAATTGTAAATTCTATTTGAAAATTGTCTATGAAGTGTTATTATCGCATGAATTAATCTCATTTTATGGTAAAACTGATTAGACAATCACATTTAATTTTAAAGTAACTTTCAAGGCGGACGATATCAAAAGAAGATAGTATTTTTGAATGGCAGTTAAGATCATTTTGTTTTAAGAACAATGGCTCTGGAGAGTGAAACTATCGGCAATGTTATGACACATGCTCATACTCGGCATCTACAAATCTGGTACTCTGTCTCGATTCCTTAATGCTTCTAACAAGTAAATCAGGTTACATAATCTGTAATCTATATGATTACTAGCAAAAACTATCATATGCAATTTACAATCACCTTTATCTTTTTTAGTTGGTGGGTTTGGTCAAAGCTGACTTCACTTTCTGATGCAAAGGTCCCCTTTGGCACAGTTGTACCTTGGGTTCACTGGAAAAGATATACATTGAAAACATATCTTTTGACCCTAATTTTGTCTCTCTAGCTGAGATAGAAGCAGAGATACTGGACTTTTGCACTGGTGGCGGCCATTTTGGTAAATGGCTGTATTTTCAATCCATACCAGGGGGTGATCTCACTTGTGTCTTTGGATAAATATTCTCCCACGACCCCAAGGTACATCTGCGCCAAAGTGGAGTGAAGTCAGGTTTGACCTAACCCGCCAACTATTTGTGCAAGTAATTTTATTAGTTAGTTTTTCGACATACCGTCAAACAAAAATGTTTTTGATAATAAAATCTCTCTATCAGTGAAAAGCAAATTGGCGGTCACTGTTTTAAGTGTGTCAGATTATTGTAGCTTTGTACCATTCATGATCATTGCTTTTTTCCAATTATACAGAGTGCAGTGATTTTTTTGTATTTTTTCTTCGGGAGTATTTGGAATATTTTGTATGCTTTACCCTCAGGTTTGCAGTATGAAATATTTGTCCCAGTGCATTCAAGCAATCACAAGTTGTGACACACAGTCCTACACTGTACCAACAGTGCTAACCCTCAGCCCACACAGCAACACTCGTAAGACTATGATATTGTGACAGAAGCCCAAGTGAAAGCAGGTGAAGGACAGCAGGTGAAGGACAGCAGGTGGACAAGATACCGGCACTGGATCCTAAGGACCCCATTAGCAGAGCGAGGAATAGAGGAATGACCATTTGTGGCAGACCATGCCATTCAGCTGCAAATCTTATTGAAGGCCACTAAGTTGACCGATTGCATCTAGGTCAAGTAATTCCATAGATTACATGTAGCTGTAGATGTGGCAAAAGTCAAATAGATCATTAAAAGTTCATTGATAAGAATGCAAAATGGATCATCTTAGTGTTACCTGTTATATATATGATCAAATGCATTGCAGCTGAATCAAATTTATTGCAGCTGAATCACCTCAAATCAGAAGACCTGCGAGTGAAGATTAAAGATTCTAATGGTGATGCTAAGAAGTTGTTCAAGTTACTGAACTCAAGTTTGAACAGAAAACAGGAGCTACCTCTGCCACCACATACAAATGATTTTAATAAGTTCTTTGACGAAAAGATTAAAACACTCAGGTCTAAGTTGGACTCTACACAAAATGAGACTGTTAATGATACTAAAACTGCCCCTCACACACTGCGACACTTTCGAAGTTTGTCTCAAAGGGACATTAAGAAACTGATCAGGGAAATGCCTGTTAAACACTGCCAACTTGATCCTATTCCCACATGGCTTTTGCTCGAATGCATTAATGAATACCTCCCAATTATAACCAAGATTGTCAATGAGTCACTCTCACTGGGAGAAATGCCTCTTGAGTTGAAACATGCCTTAGTGAAACCTCTGCTAAAAAAAGGTGGATTGGATCTTATCTATAAGAATTATAGACCAGTATCAAATCTGCCTTTCCTGGGCAAACTAATTGAAAGTGCTATTATTAACCAATATACAGACCACCTTACTACAAATAACCTGGATGATGAGAAACAATCAGCTTACAGAGAATTCCACAGCACTGAAACCCTCCTAACGAAGATCCATGACGATATCATGTTGAATATGAGCAAAGGCGAGGTAACAATGCTCGTACTACTGGACCTTTCAGCCGCTTTTGATACGATTGATCATAAGATTCTACTGAACCGTTTGGAAAGCATATATGGTATTCACGATTCTGCACTATGCTGGTTTAAGTCCTACATTTCTGATAGATCACAGTCAGTTATAATTAATGACAAAACATCAACCAAACTGCCACTGAAATTTGGGGTTCCTCAAGGTTCAAAATTAGGACCAATCCTATTTAATTCATATATCGCTCCATTAAGCGAAGTGGCTGCAAAAAATCAAGTTAAAGACCAAAAGTATGCCGATGATGAGCAACTTATTCTCTCTTTCAAGCCAACATTCTTAGATCAGAGAAATGCGGTTGTAAAGATGGAAAAGTGCATAGCTGAAATCAGGAAATTTCTTCATGAAAATAAGCTTTGCAACAATGGAGAAAAAACTGAATTACTGCTCATAGGCAGTCCGCACCAGCTTAATAAACTCCAAGTATCATCAATCCATGTTGACAATGTTGAAATCAAAGCAGCCGATCATGTTAGAAATCTAGGCATAATCTTTGACAAAAATATGACCATGGAAAAACAAGTCAACAAAATGTGCAGGAGTGCCTATTTCAATTTAAGAAATGTTTCAAAAATTAGGAAGTCTCTGGACAAGGAAACTTGCAAAACAGTAGTCAATGCGCTTGTCACTCCTCACCTAGACTACGGAAATGGTCTTCTGTATGGAGCATCGAGTCGCTTAATAAATAAACTTCAAGTAGCCCAAAACTCGGCAGTTCGACTTATTGAAAAATTGAAAAAGTATGACAGTGTAAGCCAGCATAGGAAGCAACTACATTGGCTGCCAATCCCAGCCAGAATACAATTCAAACTCATGTTAACAACTTGGAAAGCATTAAACGGACAAGCTCCCTTGTATGTTCAAAATATGATTCAGCAAAAATCTCAAAGAAATTGTAATCTGAGGAGCAATAACAAAATACTCCTAAATGTACCAACTTCCTACAACAAAAACAAATACGAAGACAGAGCCTTTTCACATGCCGCTCCAAAACTGTGGAACCAACTCCCAGAGAATGTCAAGGCCTCCAAGACACTTGATGGTTTCAAAACAAATCTTAAAACTCACCTGTTTAAGAGTTTCTACAAATAGACCCATCATGCACAAGCGCTAGTGAGCAGTTTACTGGAATTAGCGCTATATAAATGCCTATTATTATTATTTTATTATATTACAGATAGCAGAAATGTTGATTTTCGACAACATTATTTGTAATGATTTCATGCATAATACTTTTACACTTCAGACACTATGCTTCAGCTAATTTCAGCTCACCCTTCCCATCTCAAGAGTGAAGCTATCACACATTGAGCCATGGCGTGACTTACAAAATTCTACAAATTAGGTGCAACTCCATCCTTGGAAAATGCTTTGCTGAGAGAAGACAAATTGTCTGGGGCATGCAATTTCATTCAGATTCATGACAAATTAGCAAGCCAGAGCAGAAATTAAATACATGAATCACAGTGGCAGGAAATATAAGTATACGTTCTTTTGTCTCACCACTGATAAGTCGCATATAAATTCCGTCTTGAACTTTTGCCATATTGATTATCCAAAATTTGAAAATAATTATAGGGGCCGCCGTACTCTACTGTTGCCAAACAGGAATGAAATCTAATGGCATTTTCCAGCTACATACCGGTGCCAGGTCTCCAGGTCAGCATAAGAGCAATTTTCAACATGCAGAAAGGTAAGAAAAACAGTGAAACTAACAATAACATGATTTTACAGACTAGTGCTTGACAAACGTAAAACACATTTTACCATGAACTGTCAACTTTGGCCATATCAGTTTGCATATTTTCGCCAGCCAGGACAATTGCAATGAAACATTAACAATCGAACATGATTTTAGAAATACAGATATCATTTTCAGATTTGGAGTCAACATCGTGTTATGTTGAATACTTGATTCAGAACAAAAAAAATAAGAGAAAATGCCTTCCTAGTTCTGTCCTATCAGCTCAATTTCACATTACTGTCTTTAATCATCCTAGCATTCTCTGTATCATTCCTTCTGCATCTATTACAGTAGATTGCCTTTGCATGACCGTAAAAGAGCTTTATTGTACTACTAAGTAGGGACATTGTAGAATATGGGAGATTGAATGCACTTGTCCAAGCAATTTGCTGACAGGGATGGACTGGCGGCATGTAGGGACCCGTTGCAAAATCAGTCAACGAGCCCCTATGTCCCTGCAGTCGGCTTTATTTCCAATTAAAAATTAAAATACTACAGGCCTAATTTTGGCGAATTGTTAATTTATTAGGTTGGGGGCCTCCACATGATACGGTTCTGTCCTCCCAGTTGGTGTCGTTGTAAGACAAAATCATGAACCTGACAGCGAAATTTTGCTCTTTTCTTTATTTTTATCTTTTTGACATCTTTCATGGGCCCCCCTGAGTGGGTGGGCCTGTGACAGTTGCCACTTTGCCACATAGGCCAGTCCGCCCCTGTTTGCTGAAGACCAAGACAACTGGCTGTTTGATTGCATATACAAGTAGTCAAAAATTACATTCATGTCTACAGACAAGGTACCACTGTGTTGAGTTACCTTTGTCAGCCGTATGCCTACTGAAGGAACAGTTACAATAACCATTCAGGCGTATAAGATATGCTAATGACTGACAAATATTGTTACCGTAATATGGGGTGAATCGGGACAGAATTGGCCGTTTTTCTGTCATAGCATGGACACAAATCAATTTAGAAATCAAAATTTGGTGTCAAATTGTGTCTGGGCACAAGGTCTAAGTACCCCTAGGAGATTGAAACGATATCTTAAATCCCCATTGCTCTGGGCCAAGAAAACCACTGTCCCAATTCACCCCTTACTTTGGGGTGAATCGGGACACTCTATTATTTTCACTATTAATACTCCCTACCTATTTTGAGTGATTGCTTCTTGTGAATAAATATTAGAAAACATATTCAAGATGCCAAAAAAAAATTTTGAGGAAAATCTGAAATCGATTTCATTGATAATATTATGCAGATTTTAAAAAATGTGAAAAATCACAGAAAACTGTTAAAAACTGCAGTTTTCTTCTAATTTTTCTGGTAATTCATAATTCTGGACTAAATGCGCTGCAAATGATGCTAAGTCCAATATTATTCATCAAAAAGCCACGCCACTACACTCAAACAAAAATTAGTATGGTTATTGTGGTTAATCCGAAAAATTTGCTATTGACCTGGATCTGCACCCAGGACCAAACATACACAATCCCATATCCAGTCTATAATTATGGTTCCCCTATAACCATGTTGGAATGATTTTAAAGTTTGCCGCAGTTTTTGTGGCTCTGATATTTATGCTTTATATGGTACAAGGAAAGTTTTGACCAACTTGTAAAAGGCCATTACTGCAGTGCAAAGTTTAAAGTCATGCAGCTCCTCTTTGCCTGCAGTTAGAAATACAAAATTCTGTCACAATATGCGCCAATATGTGTACTTTAACTATGCCAAAAATCAATTTCCTCAGGCAAGTAGAAATATGGGTTTCTTTAGCAAATTACAATGTTTCCCTGATCTGTCCCGATTCACCCCAGTGTCCCGATTCACCCCATATTACGGTACTTGGAAGTGGCCTTCACAATTAGGCAAATTTATTTAATGAGTACAGCTTTGACAATTGGCCCTGGCCTTCAGTTTGATTACCTGAGACAATGCATGCTAGTTGTGTCAGTGGAAGAGTGAAGATCAATTACATTAGCCCTTTCTTTTCTTACAAACAAATTATTTTGATTCAACTTTGAATAGAACTGGGAGTTTTGAAGTATGTACATGTAACCAGGATTTTTTTTAAATTTACGCATACTCTTCTTTCTGCATCTCTTAAATAGCAGCTTTTATTTCCACAGCCATAAAAAGAACTGGGCGAGCATCTTGCAGGACATGAGAGACTAAATGAATTTGGAGATTATGTGGACCAAGAGAGAAATTGCTTCTGGATTACGTTTTGGTTAATTGTGAAAGTAAATAGTCAAACAACATTTTTGTGTCAAAAGCATCACTCTGATACTCGCTATATAAAGCAACAGTTGTTTGCAATTCAACAAATTAGCAGCGACACTTAAGCTTATAACTATACCAAGAATGTGCAAATACATTGTTATTTGGAACTGACCTTAACCATTAAGCAAATTTTATTTCACGGACCAGCTGTAACAGCTGGCCCTGGCCTTGAGCTTGATTGTATTTGACAATTCATGTAAATGTGTTAGTTCAACATCAATTTACCAAGGTTAGTCTGGCAGATTATGAAAACCATTCTGCATTTTGTGATAAAGCTCTGAAATTTGGCACATGGGAAACTGATGGCTTAAACTATATTTTAAAGATTGGAGGCATTTTGTATTGCTACCCTGGTTGCCATGGTAACCAAATTTGTTATTCAGTTCAATAATCACACAATAATCCATTTAGGACAGGCTTTAAGATCTTGGTTAGGAATTACTGCCAAACTCACAACTTTCTAGCTTACACAACATTTATTCCAATTTCAGCCTATCTTATGTAAAATGTTGTCAGGAATTCAATTCTGAAGAAAAAAATGCACCCACTCTTTTATTTTGGAAGTTATACCCCTATTTGTAAAGCCCCCCTTAGTGGGGAATGCCAGATACCCCCAAAATTTTATAGATTTGTCTGTAGTTCTATGGCTTCAGTAATAAAGCTGCTCTTATATCACTAATTAATATACTTGAATTCTATGATGGTCCATCAAAAACTACGATGACTACATGGGTATACATTTTTTGTTGAAATGACAAACATTTTGTGGTGGTAAGTCGCGGTTTCTTATATTTCGCTTAATTTTCATCTGACATGCATAATTTTTGCACCGTCATTCTCAGCATAAAATAAGCTTCAGTTTGAGTACCATCAACCTATATTTCCGATAAGTTTAACCCGAACCAAGGAATTTCGGCTTTTAGAAATAAAATTCTAAATAACTTGCATTTTTTTATGGAGGCAGATATCGAAAAACTAAAACAAACTCGTTTAAATATAACTATCTGGGCATAACAAGTTTGAATTTCAGACCTGCACGACAAAAATTGACGAAATGCAAGTTATTTAGAAAAATGACATATTTTTTTCACACACCTAGAAGTGAAAAGCAGTTGCTCCATGTTTTGTATGTGTGAACCTAACTATGTAAAGCAAGGACATTTTTATGTAGTCTATTGCCTTCGTCTAGTCCTTCTGAACATATTGATATGTAATTCATGTCCATAAATATCTCAGATGACGTTGAAAAAAAAACATTAAATAGGAAATTCACTTCAATTTAATAAATTGTTCTTACTTTTGTCACCGGACTTTGTTTCCATATCCTGTTCACAGAGCAGCATACATTGAGACAAATTATTAAAACTGGATGTCATTTTAAACTTTAGACAATGGGGAATGCCATGGTACCCTCAATGATCATGAATTCTTGATTTCTATCAAGGAAGAGACAGTCAAACTTTGATGTCTGAAAAATGTGTCACCAAAAAGTAGCATTTTTCGCATGTTTTTCCACTTAAATTGTGAGATAGCGACTTGGAAACCACAATAAAGACACTTAAAAAGGTCACCATCAGAAAGAGCACAATTTTTTACACAAGATAGAATATATTTTAGAAACTGTGATACGTTTTTGTGGCATCAAGAATTTTTTCACACTCGTGGCAGTAACTCCTGACTAAGATCTTGAAGCCTGTCTTAGGGTGGCTGTGACACTATGTTTTTAGGGGGAAAACCCTATTTCTCTTCTGCTTTGACCCTGAATAAAAAAATTATTGAAGCTTTAGACATATATACACATATACATACACAATAATAAATGTTTCCATGGCAACAAAATACAAATTCGGGCAATTAATGAGCAACACATCTTAAAGGAAGTGAAAAACCGACATATGGCTTTTTTCCACATCTTAGGCCAAAAACTCTCAATGCAGTTAGTATATACTACTTCCTAAGCCAAAAGCCATTGGTTGCCATGGTAACCGGCAGATGGAAACATTGCCCGAATTGAAGTATTGGTATTTATAATCAATTTATCTGTCAAAAAACTTAAAATTGTGTTCCATCCACTTCTAATTGAGCACACCAATTGATAATCTAATATTAATTGATCTATCAAGATGACTGGCTACTCATCATCTAGCCTATGTGACGTCACCATGGCAACAGCACTCTGCTGAGCTCCGTTCAGCTGCTTCCTTGGTTTTTTTTTCTTTAATAATTTTGCACATTGGCAGCTTCGTTTGCCATTTGTGCAGGCTATGTTAGGGCTAGAAACTTCTGGTTTGCTGCATTGGATTTGCCAGGAAGTGTGCTATAATCTGACATAGATTCAGGTTTCTTCTGCGAATTGAAAATATCTGTTGGTGATTTTTTGCAAGTATTGTATAATTTCTCAAAGTGACTCTGTGTTATATATACACGTTTTCGTATCAATTTACTGTGCGATAGGATCCCTAGTCTATATCAATATATTGTTCCTCACTTTATTTCGAAATAAATTATAAAAAACATGATAAATTGTATCTTGCAGTCTGGTGAAATTCAACTTAATTTTTTATATGTACTAAATGTGGTTTTATTGAGAATTTTGATTTTTTTGGGCTAATGACCCACAGAGCGGGTATCGAGAGCTGAAGATACAAAATCAATTTTTTTTCAAAATTTCACACAAAAGGCATTCTTATAAGTCAGGATATATTAATGGTAGAGACTTGTTTGTGATGTTGTTGGAAAGCAAATTTGATCTGCTTGAAATTTGTATTTATTTTGTTTTCCACAGCTTTGATGCCAAGAACAAAGAGGGTTTTTTTGCCATTTATGCTTTACAAACACCTGGTGCCATCAATAGTAATAGTAATTTGTCATTGTGTTTTGCAGATGGAAATGTTTGTCTGCAGACTCAGGAGCTTGATCATTTTAGTTCTTTCCAAATTGTAGCTTGAATTTTAAGTTCCATTTTTGCAGGAATTGGAAGCCAGTCTGTGACACTTTCTTGTCTTATTTATCATTCAATAAAATGGACCGCAGATTTTTGTGCAACTTGAAGTTTATTCACTAGGATTTTGCTGATAACATGCAGCAATCCATTTCCATAGTCTCGGTGAGGAGTAACTAGTGCATCTACTGCAGTTTTTGTTGGGTCCCTATCTAATGCTTTACTAATCTTTGAGATGTTTTTCAAATTAAAGTAATCATTTCTACATATTTTTTGACTTGCTTATCCATTGTTGCCCCTTGTCAAAGAATACACCAAGATTCTCAACATTGCCTGATGCTTTGATCTCAGTGTTTACATTGGTTGACGAGACCTTCAGTTTCTTCAGTTGATGACGTGTGCCAATTATTAGAAGTTCAAGTTTGTCACCATTGTTTTTACAAAAGAAGTTTCTGATTTCTGTGGTGCACTTTTCCATTTTCTTCACAGTATTAGTTTGATCATCATGGTTGGTTTGCGAGAAAGTATTTATTTGATCACCAGCATAATTCTCATGCTTAGTTTTGTTTCTTTTGCCAACTTCACTGAATGGTGCAATGTAGGAGTTGAATGGACCTAGCTTGCTCCTTGTGGGACTCAATACTTAAGGCCTAGTCTATCTGAAACAAAATTATTGTAAGTCACTTACTGTCATCTTTGTGGAAGGTAGGATTTGAACAAATTCAAAGCATTATTTTGAATCCCATACTTGTGGTTCAGTCGAGATATGGTAATGCAAGCCATTAAAGTCCTGGGCAGTCATGAGGGTTTATTGATGAGATGCGTACCACTGCATTTCCTATTTCTGAGGCAAAACTGACTACCAGTTTTCAACTGACACCAATGAATGGGTTGACAAGTTGCCCATCTGTTTCATTGTTTCATTCAGTGATTTCCCATTAGCTAAGATTGTGGCTTGTTGACAAAAATAAAGTGACTATGGATATTAAAAGTTCTTGGAGCAAGTCAAGGTGCCTCCCTGCTCCCCTGAAGGTCTTTGACTTTACGGGTTAAAACTCCGGGTGGGGAACTCAAAATTTTCAGAGGACCTTCATGAGCAAACTCTCAGATGGATGCCGGTTGGATGAGATGATAAATTGGCAGCCCCTTGTGTCTTTGCTGGGCAAGTAAAAGATCCCTCACATGGGATAGATGTGTAACATGTTAAGGACTCTCGCTCTCTCTCCGGTTGCATTTCGTGCAGGGAAAGAATTTCAGAACATCAATGCCACTGAAATATCCCAGTCTCTAGGCTGAGACAAATGTCAAACTTTACCTGCACATGTTCAATGTCACAAGAGGCTGCAATCCTGTTTCCTCCTTCTCCGAAAAAAAAGCTAACGAAGAGCTTGATCATCATGGAATGCATCTGAAGTTCAATTTTGAACACATTCAGTGCAATATTCGTATCACTCACCAAAACATCACAAACATGTTTTGCATCGCAAATGTGGCCAATGTTCTTCCTGTTGTAGAAGTTTGTTGTTTCATTTATGAAACAGGGAGTGAGGACACATTGAGACAAATCATGTTTGATAACAAAGGCAGATATATCAAAAAATTCCCCCAGCACAGAATGCCTTGCGACGATGAACACTGAGCATAGGCACGTTTCGCGGGGAGTCAGGTGGGGCTGCAGCCCTCCGTGGCATCAGGGCAAATGGCAAACCTTGGCAAATCTGGATCAGTATCATGACAGATCCATTGCCCTGGTCACATCCGTAACATGCTAAAATTTCAGGGCAAAATAGCCGCAGCTCCCCGCGAAATTATCGTCCCGTACGCCTATGACACTGAGAGCAGCTTATCAAGCAGGAAATATATCTGGAGTCAAGCTTTGTATTGGTAAGTAACGCCAGTACTTCCTTATCCAGGGGATAAAATTGCATCCGGCTGGATAAACATTCAAAGCCCGGGGGGAGGGGTACTCGACCAAATTTTGATATTGATGTGTTGCACGTGTTCCGAAAGTCGTACCCTATGGTCAGGTTTTCAGAGCTTGAATTTCATACCCTATGGTCAGGCTATTATATAGGTCATATAGCCTATTTTATTGACATCAAAGAGGAAAAGTCATCAGAAAAGGTGTGAAAACTAAATTGCCATTAAAATCACACCTAAGCCTTGAAAGATCAATGCAAGACATCGCATAATTGCAATTTCAAAGGCAAAACACCATTGTGTGATGTCCAATTGAGAAGTGTACCCTAAAAATAACCCTATGATCAGGAAATCCTCTTTAAAACCCTTTCTTTTGAGCGGCACATAGGTAGAATGACTTCAATGTGAGTGCCCCCGGGATTCCATGCTGTATTGAAATTTGACTGCATCGCAGGTTGCAAAAGAAACTGTACCAGCAGAAAAGCCAAGATCAGATGCTCTTGTTTTTGCAAATTTGGTTGTTGCCAAGAAATATTCCTGATACATGAACATTCAAATTGCAGACAAAGACCTTGTATTTGTGAGACATATTACTCTGGCCTGTGAGATGACTCTGATTTTGTACTGCAACCTTCCCCAGGAGTCACATCCTCCTCTTACTGCTGCATCGCATCCACCTGCTGTTGTTTTTTTGTGTCAGAAGAAATGCAATCATTATTTAAAATTAGTTCCTGCTTGACTCCACACACTCATGTCAGTAACACAGGCAATGCACAGAAATCATATTCCTTGTCTGGGAATTGGGTCTTTGGTACAGAGTGAAAAGATTTTAACTTCTACTTAAATTGTTTGTGATTCTTCGAGTTGCAGTGCCGGCTTCATCATGTTTCAAATAAGGTATAATGGCCTCATACATATTAATTTGCCCAAACCCTTTTACCATTACTGATCAATTTGTGACCAGATACCATTTTCATATTGATCCATATAGATTGCACAGTGTTACCCTGAAAACTGCACCATAAAATGAAATAATTTGTATATCTTACACTTATCTACAGAGGTATACAATGTGGTATGAAAACATAACGAATAAGCAGATTTTTAATACACAGTTCATCTCTGTTCGATTTTTCATATATAGGATCCATGTGGTTGCTATGGCAACATATTCAAATTTCATAAATTCAATTTAGTTCTGGTCCTCTCAGAATCAATGACAATTTCCAGCTCATTCACATACATAATATTTAAGTGCAAAAGTGGTTGTCATGAAAATCATTAGAAATATATGTGTTGCCATGGTAACATCCTGATTTAACATATTTTTCCAAAATTCCTAACATTTGTCTTTAACATGGTGAATGAACAATATAAACCTATGTGAAGTTGTTGGGGGATTGTTTTGAAAGTTCCAACATTCTTATGCTGTTAATTGAAATTGGAACCAAATATAGCAAAATAATCCCTGTTGCTATGGTAACCAGTTCTGTATTTTTTCATAATTGTTGATGAAAATAAGTGGTAGTTTTAATGTCTTCCATTAAAGATCATTTTGGTACCAATATACATCTTATTATCTCAGCATGATTCATTTTCATGAAAAAAATAGGCATAAATTGATCACTCCAAACAAATGGTTGCCATGGTAACCAGAGCAGTGATACAGAATGCCTCCAATCTTTAAAATGACCTTTGGGACCATATTAGACTTTGTTCCAAATTTCATAGCTTTATCACAAAATGCAGAATACTTCCTGTTTTGAGCAATAAGCTGCTGGACTAGGTCACCTTATAGTAGGGGGGCATGTGTCATTCCGTAAAAAGTTTCATGTTAGAGCTACGTATGATACATCGTTTCGAAGCTTGTGCAATCAGGATTTCAAAACTGGATGTTGCCATTTTTTCAAAAATGTTTTTGTTGCTATGGTAACCAATTGTTGTTTTGAGTCTTTTGAATGAATTTTCTGATTTTCACCATTCGATTAATGTCAAATTTATTATGCAAATCATGCTAATATTATAAATTTTTTAGTGTTCAAGGTATTATGCAGCATTACCTATTCAAATGATTACTCGTTGTTTGGTTGCCATGGTTACAGTCATAAACACAGCTTCATATTGCTTATTTTTAAGCGAAAAATGTCATTTCCTTAGTTTGAGATGTCAAAATCTCATTTAAAGCGTGGAGAAGCAGGATATCAAAAGTAGTATATATCTTAAACATACAAATATGCAGAAAAAAAAACAAACATTGAGCTAATTAGGACATATATTGTCCATATTCAGAGTGGCCGGTAGATCCCACTAAAATCGACCAAAGAAAAATTGTTGTATGGAACTAGTATATTATGGATAAAACTGCAGAAGTTTTAATGTTAGATCTATGGATGATACATTGAATCGAAGCTTGTAGATTCAGGTTGTCAGAAATCTATGTTGTCATTTTGTCAAAATGTTTCTGTTGCCATGGTAACCAATTGTTGTTTTGAAACTGTGGAATGTAATTTCTGATATACTTGAGTATTTTAAAGGAAAATTAAGCGTGTAAATCATTCTCATTTTCATATATTTTCTATCTTGCAAGGTTTATACCATATTGTCTTTACGAAAGGTTTCTTGTTGTTATGTTGCCACGGTTACAGCAATAAACACAGCTATCCACGCACATTAAGATCAGAATGACGGCCCATTTTGCACCAATTTCCCTTGATTGAAACATCTATATTTCACTTTAGAAATGACAAAGAGTAATATGACACTCAGTTAATTTATGCAAATATACCCAAAAATGCTTAGAGTTATTAAATTGAGGCATATATTGCCAATATACAGCTGTTGCTGATATGTGGCACTCGGATCCCACAAGGAGTAATGAAAAATGGCTAAAAGGTACCAATCGATTACAGATAAAACACTACTAAATTTATGTCATATCACATCTAGGCCTATGTGTGTCAAGCAGTTTTAAAGCTTGTGAAATCAGGATTTCACAAATGGATGTTGCCAGTTTTTCAAAAATGTTTTTGTTGCCATGGTAATTGCTTGTTGTTTTGAGGATATTGAATGAAACTTCTGATGTATATCTTAGTGTTTCAACAAAAATTTGTCATGCAGGCGTTTCAAATTTTCGTTACTTTTTGATCTGATAAAGTAGCATCGATTATTAAATTACAACGATTCTTTATTTATAGGTTGCCATGGTTACAGTTGTGAACACAGCTTCTTTTAGCACATTTCATAAGAAAAATGTCATTTCGCACCACTTTGTCTTACAAATGTAGATTTGAAATATTTAAGTTTCACCTAAATAGTGGAACAGGAGAATAATACACATAGTGGATTTATTAAACATGCAAACATGCATAAATAATCCATAGATTATGCAAATTAGGGTATATATTGTCTTGTATGGCATACATGTATATCTGATCCCATGACTGCAAGCGACTACTGCATGTGCACGCTTTTTTATTAAATTAAATATTATATATTCCGCTTTATAGAACTAAATCTTTAATGAAAAATGACAAAAGAATACACCATATTGATCGAACAAAATATGGGTATTCATAGCCTAATGAATTATGAATTTATTTAATTAGGTCACAACCATGCCCTTAATAATTATATATATAATTGTGATGTGCAACTATCCATATCCTATGAGAAAAAGGTGGTCAAACACTTCTTTTGGTTGCATGGTTTTTAGTGATGAGTCAGGAGGCCAAATTTGATATATGTGGGTGTGTCTGCATATGTGTATTGCGATTTTATGCCTCAACAGCAACTGATTGGGTTTTATAGTGGCATATTTGACCAATTAAAAGTCACAATGCTTTAATTTTGGTGCAGGTTATCAATTTCTCTACCGTCTCCATACCAGTTTTATGGCAAGTCCGCAACTGAGAGAAGGCCACGTGCATCGAATTTAAGAAGGATTCAATAGAAATCATTGAATTTATGTGAATATCTCACATTTGGGAATGCATTGGTCTTCCATCAGTTGGGTATCTTTTGTTCTGACAATTCAACCACCAGTGCTTTCGATTTTTTGTTCAAAGCTGGACATTTGTATTTGTATGATATGTGACAGTTTGTTTCAGGTGTAATGTGCCCTCTTGTAGTAGAGCATGGACATATTTTTAATATTACAGTAAAACTTCATTCTGCATTTCTTTGTTGTCATGTTCCTCTTCTAAGTCCATCATCATTTTTTCTTCCCTTGGCTCTTCATCTTGATCCGAGTTTTCTGGCTCTTTTAGAGTCTTTGTTTTCTTCACCTTCCGATCGTCCTTCATCATTTTTTCCTTTCTCGTTCTGTTCCTATGTCATTGGTTCTGCAAGCTTCAACTATGGCCTTCCATGATGTCCGGGCGTTGTTGCTGCAATCAGTCGATGCTACAATCTTTCAGTTAAAGCTTTTGCTTTTCTGAGGCATGAGGTTGAGGCCGAGGGCATCCAACTACCATGTCTGTGTGGCTGGAAATGCCTGAATTTACAAGTTGTCTTGCTTCAGGAAAGACTCCACCTGATTTGCTGTTAGCTTAAGAATTTATTTTGCTTTAATCCATTTTGGAGAGGTTATTAGGATGAATAATTATTGAATATGCTTTAGTGCACATACACAATGTAGTGAGAAGGGGGTGAGCATGGCAACAAGTGACTGTGACTGGGTCCTTGGCACCACAGCTACTCTTGCTGTCTACACAATATTCCAAAACATTGACATCTTCAGAAAAATCTAGGATTTGGAATGCAAGAGCATCTCTTACATGGCTCCCATGTGATATATTCACTCTTGTGAGTTCTCGGTCATCTTTTTGTGGCTGTGGATGACATCAATGTGTTTTTCAAGACATTTGTTTAGTTCATCATCAGTGCATGTTTGTGTGGCTATCTGTAGAGAAAACTACTCCCTTGCAACTGTTTAGGGAGTGGTGAGGCATGACCAATACATTGGTTCCTGAAATTGTTGTAAGCTGAAGTAGTTTTTTGCATTTCTTCTCATTCCTGGTCTTCATCAGGATGGTGTCATCATATTGTCTTCGTTTTTCTTCAGCTTTGCCAAGTTTAGTACCGTTTGGTAGATAGATGGCAAGGAGGATAGTTTGTGTGTCGGCCACAATACAATGTATCGTTGTCTGTATTGCGATTTTTTGTAGTGGTTTGTCAAGTTAGGAGGTCAGTGTTGATACAGTCATCCAAGGATGACCGTTGCCATTTCAGGTGAGATTGTGATTTTAGATTAGAAGAATTCTTGAGAAATGCTTTTGTTGTTCGTCTCTGCTCCTCTGCGCCAATGGCAAGTACCATAATCCTAGGATACATGTATACATGGCTCTTAGAAGCCAGGTCAGCAATACTGCTGCAATCATTGCCAGCATGCACATTTGGTTATAACCTTCCTTGCTTAATACATGAGCCATGGCAAAGGAGAGTAAAAGTCCTATCATCTAAACATGCTAGCCAAATAATTGGATTGTGCCATTCAGCTTCCCATCTACAGGAGAATCCATGCTGAAGTGCACCAGGATCACTTCATCCTCCGACATGGGTGGCAAACAGGCGGTCCTACCATAATAAGGGAGAGGTGCGAATGTGCACTGTCTTGTCTTGGCCACAAGGCTGGTTGTTTTAGTCCAAGTGGTCCCGCTCACCACCACATGGACTCATGGTGGCCCCGGACCTATGGAAGGTGAGGCCAAAGTTGTTAGATCATAATTGGGGTAATAGATATCCATAATACACGCTGTTGAGTTCATCTTACCGCAATGTTTGCAAGATTTTAAACTACATAGGTGATGTAAGTGATGCAAGAACCTGATATCAGAATTACAGCAGATGTTACTTCCTCATTTGTCTTTCTTTGAATGTCTGATGGCAATGGCCCGACAGTCTATGCTTGACCGACCTGTCACACATACTTAAAAAAATGGTTCCAAAAAGCTACCAGGTGTATAGTTATAGCCCTATTGATACAGTGTATATCTATGATATTTTTCTTTCATATATATAATAGTAATACTTCTTACACAGTGCAACTCCGTGCAGCAGTTTAAAATGTGCCGCATGATGACTTTCTCAGAGACGAAGAAATGAATCACAACTTGTGCTCTTATTGTCTTATATATGCCACAAATGGGCAAGATATACTCTAATGTACACAATTCATTCAATTTTTCTGCATATTTGCTTGTTGAAGAAGTGCCCAAACTGTAATATCTATTTGATAAAGGATTTTTCTTGAGAGATTTGGGCATTGTCAAACAAAGTAAGGGTGATGGAAAATTGCATTTTTCCCCGTATGAATGTGCCAAGAGAAGCTTTGTCTATGAATGCAACTATGTCAACCTCTTGACAACAAAAAATTGTTTATCAAGGAAATTGTGTTCATTATCTTGCAAAATAAAAAATCAATTAAAATTTGAATGAATTGAATTATGAGTGAACATTTAAACAACTATATTATGAAACTAATTCTAAAATCTCAAAGTAACAAGCAGTAACCATGGCAACAGAAACATTTCTAAAATATGGAAAGATCATTTTGTGAATTCTCGAATCTACAAACTTTAAAACGGGGTATCGTATAAAGCTCTAACATGAAAATTTACAGTTTTATCTATAATAGCTTAGTTCGTTAGCACCATTTTTTCATTTTTCATTCCACGAGAGCTCTTGGGCCGGAGTCACATATCATCAACAGCTGTATATTGGCATTTATAGATATTTATATATTTCTGCATTTTTTCTGCATACTTGCTTGGGAATAAATTCAATAAGTGTAAAACCCCCCTTTACCACATTCTAGGTGAGATTTAAAGTTTCTAAAACAAAGAAAAGGTGGTCCAAAATGACATTTTTCTCATAAAAATGTTTTACACCAATCTGTCTGTGTTCACGGCTGTTACTATGGTAACCTAACAACAAAATCATTCATAAAGGTAATAAACATACAGTAAAACATCTTGTCAAATTAAAATCAAAGATAATTAGAATGATCTGTACGATAAATTTTCGTTCAAACAACAGAAGTATATCTGACATTACATTCGAAATACTCAAAACAATAGTCTGTAACCATGGCAACAGAAACATTTTTGAAAAAAATTGCCAGATCTGTTTTTGAAACCTGATTACAAAAGCTTCAAAATGGTGTATCACATGTATACCTAACATGAAAATTTGTATGACTTTATCCATAATAAATCAGTTCTTTACGACAATTTTCCATTCATCACTCCTTGTAGGATCTCGGGTCCATGTATCAGAAACTGCTGTATATGGGCAATATATGCCCTAATTTCCAATATGTTAAAATTGTTCTGCATATTTGCATACTAGAAAAAATCCCTATGTTAGATAACCTTCTTTGCCACTTTTTAAAGGAGAAATAGACATTTCCAAAAAAGGTAAAAGGTGCCTAGTAACATTTTATCATAAAAATACACTAAAGGGAGCTGCACGTATGACTGTAACCATGGAAACTCAATGAAAAAGAGTTATATATAAATGTCCTTGCTAATTATACTTACTAATATATAAAATAAATAAAAGTAGAATGATGTACATGATAAATATCCATTACAAAATGTAAATATGTCAAAAATTGTATTCAAAAGGTCCCAAACAACAACGCGTTACCATGGCAACAGAACCATTTTTGAAAAAATGGCAACATCCGTTTTTGAAATCCTGACATCATAAGCTTCGAAACGATGTATCATACGTAGCTCTAACATGAAACTTTCTACGGAAGCCCTTTTTCTGACACATGCCCCCCTACTATTAGGAGAAAACCTGCTTAAAAGTACAAATAAATTCTCTGCACACAAAAAAACCGTCATCCAATTGTCCTCTGTCCCTGGATATTGGTTCTATGGCTCCATTTATACAGTGTGGTGCGAAAGTTTGGGCACCCTTGGAGTGGGGTCGCATTTTTTCAAATTTCAGACAAACCATTTGCAGAATCTTTTCAACATGAAATGTGTGAGTGAAGGATGTTCATGCACTAAATTTTAGCCAGAAAGAACAATGGAAATATAAAAATATAAAAAAACACAGGTCTTTTTGTCAGATTTTACATGTGCAAAAGTTTGGGCACCCCTACATATTCTGAGAGTACCTTGACTTCTCTTGTAAAATATTTCTGAAACCTGTTGTTTTTTAGTTGTGTTGTGTAGAAATGACAATTTCTGAATTAATACAGATGTCATCCATAATTTTTGGCCTGCCTATTCTTGTTCTCGGGGAGTCAAACTTGTTTATCACATTCTGGTGCATTGGAGCAATTCCATTCCAATGCATTTTTCTACTCCCTTGTCTCAAACACCACAATGACTGATCCAGAATGCTTCCAAATAGCTAGATTGGTCCTTTGGCATGACTCAGACATTCAGATTAAGCTATGTAAGTTGATACCTGGTATGGCTTAGCTTTTCACATCTGCTGGCTGATAGTGGAATGTTGCACCTGTCGACCACATTCAGTGTCATACCTGTGGAGGTCCATGAGGTTAACATATAAGATTTAATTGTTACAAAATAGCAAAATTGACCAAATAGAAACAAAATTAAGCCCAAATTGAAATTGTTTCAGCAAAAATAGTCCCTGGCTGGCAACACAAAGTTGAACTGCACACTAATATTTCTAATTTCACTGGATATTAACCTAAATAAATAATGGAAATCTTAAATAAATTTGGTTATTATTAGATAAAATATTAATTTTAGGTAAAGAAGAGGCTAACCAGGTCTCCTGGCCCAAAAATTTTCAAAGCTCTCTATATAACTGGACATGTGCAATTATGCCATAGGTACCACAAAGATGCAACATTTGGAGTCTCTCTTTTGGGGAGAACAATAAGAAATTCACAAGAAATTAAGTCCTGGGATGCTTATATTATTATCCAATGTGTTTTAAAGATTTTATATTTTTTTACTGTAGAGTTATAGAAAAATCAAGATCAGAACCTGTAGGGGTGCCCAAACTTTTGCACATGTAAAATCTGACAAAAAGACCTGTGTTTTTCTATTTTTTTTATATTTCCATTGTTCTTTCTGACTAAAATTCAGTGCATGGGTATCCTTCACTCACAAAATTCACGTTGATAAGATTCTGCAAATGGTTTGGCTGAAATTTGAAAAAATGTGACCCCACTCAAATGGTGCCCAAACTTTCGCACCCCACTGTAATAAATCCTCTAATTTATTTAAAGTTAAATTGCCAGCAAAATGCACCTTGTTGGCCAGACTCTCTCTTTCCTGGGCCTTTTGAGAGTCATTAATTTGCGTCCAAATTTCAGCCCATGTTCTTAACACTACACCATGAAAAGGTCCCATTGTTATCAAATAATTTATTTTGCATTTAGGCCAATATCATTCACAATGAAATTATTTGGCCAACTAGTATCTGTGAGATAAATGACATCATGACGGAGTGCTGAGTTGACTTGTTCACTGAAATGTTCCCATAGGAAATTGTGAAGTGCTTCATTAAAAATAATAAAAACTCTCAATCATTTACTTAGCCAGGAAAATGAAATTTCTGTGCAACGAAAGTTGAAATAGTGTGCTGCCAACCACAGTCTATATTTCCTTCATTAAACTTTATTTCCTTAACACAATTTTCTAGTAGTCATTAAAACTGGTATGTAGTCAAAATATAACCATGCCAGAAGAAATATTGCAGTCCTATTAAACCTATTCTACCTTCCAAATTTACCTGCAAATTGAATCTTGCACAGAATCACATGACAAAATTTAGGTACAATCCCTCACCCATCATGTCTTTTTGAAGTGGCCCGCATTACAGATACCGATAAAATCTTGTGCCATTTAAGAATGAAATTCAACACTGTTCATGAAGAATGCATATATTAACTCTTTTATTTTCTGCAATATTTTCAAACATCTCCATTGCTGCAAATTCCTCAGAGAATTGAAATTATTTAGTTGTGCATGAGTATTTGTTCATAAATCGACAATTATTTGAAATTTCAAACCAATTCCAACTTGATTGCCATTCAATGCCTATTTCATTTTTGCCTACACAACCCATTCAAAATATTCCCATTTTCATTGTGGCATCTGCTGTAGCAGTTTCTTTAAATCAAAGCTAATTTGCATTTCTTTGTTGGATTTTACTGTCAGTTTTCCAGCATTGACAGTATAATCATCCTTGTCATATAACTATCTTTCATCAACAAAATTAATGACAATTTTTGTATTCATGAATACCATAGCAAAAAAGTTTGCACAGTTAGACTAACAACCTGGCAGACTCATGCATCTTAAAGTGTATTATATTTGATAGCGTTGACAATTTTGTGACAGTATTAAGTAATTCCTGTACTTCACATATTCAATTTAAGGAAATTTCACGTCAACCTAAAAGCTTCCTGTCTTTCTTTATATATCAAAACTGAAGCTATTAAACATTGAGCCTTGGCGTGACTTGCAAAACTCGGTCGAAAGAATTAGGTGCAACTCGATCCTCAGAAGATGCTTTGCTGAGAGAAGATGAATTGTCTGGGGCACGCAATTTCCTTCAGAATCATGGCAATGTAGCAAGCAAAAGTTGGAAATGAATTACATGAATAAAACATGAAACTTTTTATGAGCATGAAATGTCCAATGTCTGGAGTCCAATGTGTCCATTTCAGTGTATGATTTTTTTTACCAATGATAACGTTCCGGTTCGCAAAGGAAGTTGTCATTCATCATAGAAAAATGATTTTAGAGACTTACGACATATGTTTCTCCTCCATTCTATTTGAGTAAGAGAAATGTCATGCTGAATACTGAAGTAAGAACACATATTTATATTTGAAAAACATTGTCATTCTGGTCCTATTGCAAATTGTCAGCAATCATAATGAATGTCATATTACATATAAAATTGCAAGAGAAAAAAGATAACAAATTGTCTGGTGCATTACAAAGTGTTGAGATCCCAGAACCTGACCTGGCAAAATGCAGAGGAAGTAAGCCAAAACAAACCAGAATCAGGTGTAAGGAGGTGTGAGACTTAGGACTCACATGTGATGTTAACACCTTTAAGGATGTCCAACCTTCCATCTCCTCCCACACAAGACCCTGGAATGGAAATCTAAATCTGGAGCTTCTGCGTAGAGACCTAACTGTCACAAAACGAGTACGACATGCCATCACCGGAAGAGGAATTTCTTCTTTAATCTCTTCGATGGACTTTGCGTATTTTAAAAACTCTGTATCGTGTTTTTTGTAAGCACATCAATGTTGTTTGCATAAAAACCTATATTTATATCCCTATCTGAGGAGAGAATCACATAATGAAATGTGCCTCACTGTAATGATCACAAGCCCTGGCAAAACTGATGATGCGAGAAGCTTAGACACCATAAGCTGGCTTTTGTTGACAATCTTGAAGTTGAAGTCATCTGTTTTGTCATATTATTTAGTGTGGAATTGGTCATCCTGAACTGTCATTTATATAGTGGTGGGTGAAATTGAATAGCTTTGCATTGAATTTGTTTCTTTTTCCAATGACTCCATGAATTTATATTCGTATGACGTTAGAAAGAGATTAGCCAAAAGTGGTGCACAACACATTTCCATTGGTATTCCAATGCTTTGTTTGTGTAGGGTTTTGCCATGTTGAATACTGAAGTAAGATCAAAAATTTAGATTTGAAAAACATTGTTATTCTGGTCTATATAGAATCAACTAGACAGAATTAATACTTTCCTGTCATATCAGTGCCATTTTCTGACAGAAAGAACTTTTCCCGGTTTAGCTCTTTTCCACATTTGTGTTCCAATTTGGATACCATTCATTCTGCATCACAGATTGCTTCCACACAACCATAAAAAGTACTAAGTGGGGATTTTGTAGGATATGAGAGATTAGATGATTTGGCCCAGCAATTTGCCGGGTATTTTGTGGACCAGGACATGAATTGCTGTTAGTGGGCCTGGGCTACTGGTGGTTGTGAAAATAAATAGTCAAAACTGAACATTTTTTGGGAAAGCGTACAAGTGGCCTTTCTGTGAATTTAGCGCCATGTGATGTGATAAAAACTGCCAAGGCTGCACCATAGCATTGTTACTTAGAAATAAAGATAATCAGAATAGCAGTGACAACTGGCCTAGATTTCCTGTAACAATATCTTTAAACTGTGTAAATTAAAAAAGAATAACCAGGGTACCAGATGATAATCTTTTCTTCTTTCAAGTAGATGTTGTGATTGAATTTCATGATTTATTATTTTAAACTCTGGATATAATGAAATTTCATATCATCATGCAAAATTGTTTCCGATAATGAGTTAGAGATTATTTTTACAAATTTATTCAATTCCTGTCTGTCAATTTGGCCATGAAAGAATTAAATAATTCTCATTTCACAAAATGAATCAATTTATTTTCATGAGGCTTGAGCACCTTCATTGTTGATAAGGACAATTAATGATATTTGATAGGCAGTCAAAACCATTTCGTTTTAAAAAGAACAAACTCTAGGGATGATGACTGTCAGCAAGGTTGCAGCAAAATCCAATGTTATGGTCTTTATCTCAAACTTTTTCTTCAAAGTTGAGAAAAAATTATGTTCTCTATTCTCATAATCTCAACGGCGAACTACAGGGTGTCTACAGAAAAAGAGGACAGTCATTTGTCTTCTTTTTTTGCACTGATACAAGTTATGAATTTGGTCATAAATCTTGACATAAGAGTAGATCTGATAGTCAATATTAGATCGATTGCAAATATGTTTATTTGTGAATTAGATCACTACTAAGGCAAAATGGAAGCATGATATGCAAAAGTGCTTGCATTACTCCAAGCTGACCACGGTCGTCCTGTTTCCCTTGTTGTTGATGAGAAACTTTTCTCCATTGATGCTGCTTGCAAGAGAAAGAATGAATTATTTGTGAGTGGTGGGACATTGCCTGATGCTCAAGCTGCCGATAATTCGAATTCAGGACCCAACACTTGGTCTTCAACATAGGGTCATCTGATGACAAGAAATCACAAAAATGTCTCAAATAGCCATTGATCAGAGCGCCAGAATCAATACAATGTTTAAAACAACATTCTGAAAGAATCTGAGATGCCATGGGGTCAGACAAGAAACTCTTTTGTTGGCAAAATCATCTTCGAAAAGGCGAACCACCTGTTCATGCTGCATAGAAGACTCAGTAGTGCCTCGGAACAAACCTGCTGAGCAAGGTAGAGTATCACCCGTTGTCTGCTGAGTTGGACCCAGTGAATTACTCTGTATGGGCAACTTTGAAGGCAGAATCCAGCAAGTTATCCAACCGTTGCAGTAAAGTTGAAGGAGCATCAAACATGCTTTCGCATAATTTCAATATCATCTGCAGAAAGTTACAATGGCAACGTGTGCGAATAATGGGTAATTTGACTGTTCTGATAATAATGTTCTTATACAAATCATGTTTTGTTGAATAATGATGCTTGGCACAAAATAAACTGTATACAAATAAAATTGTGTTGACTGTCCTTTTCTTTCTGTAGACACCCTGTACACCTTGTTGTACAAATGACATTGAGTCTAATGGAGATGCTACCTCACCAATGTGTTCTGTCATGGTTTCAGGCTTATGGGTATATCAACAGGTACACATGTTGATACAGCCTCTGCGAGTCAAAATAGAAATGATGTGGCATTTTCACACATGTGGTATATGGAAGGATTACATTGATTATGCATTTTCAAAACAATGTGAAAGCAAAGAACTGCTATATAGATCATACTGTGAACCATACCATAAGTGCAAATTACAGGTCAACTATTATTCATTCAAGATAATTTACCTGCCAACTCAAATAGGCTTTGCAGGGCATAACCATAATGCATAAACTGCATACATGTGTGACAAAAACTGAAAAATCTGGTGAATATGCATGACATTGGTCAGCGTCTGAATTTCCTTGGTATAATCAGTCAATTTTTGTATGAGTTTTTGTCAAGTCCCAGGAATGCACATTTAGGCCTATGTATTGTGAATTCAAAAATATTTTACAGCACTATCCTTGGTTACACTATCAGCAGCAGATACATTGCACGCTTGGGAGACAAAAACACCAATATTCTGCGACATAAATGAATGTGATGTGAATTGTAACACTAGTGAGAAATCCTTCTTTGGGCAGCATAAGATGATCTGTCTTAAGAGATGGATAAAGAAAAGAACAATTACTATAGAGAATGGAACTATTAGTAGAAGATGAAATTAAGACTATGACCTCTCATCGGGACATTATATCTTGCACTGGTTCTTTTCATCTATGTGTGATCTAGAGTTTTCCTCAGGACGATGTCCGAAAAAAAAAAGAAGACTACTTTACCCCAAGTTATAAACATACAGTGTAAATTTGTAATTACTTGTTGATTCATTTCTGTTGTTCAAAGGGATCATATGCATGAACGTATAACTTACATTACTGGAAACTGCTTTCTAAAATTCAAGTTTACCAGGATATTGAATTTGGCATCTACGCCACCAGGACATTCGCCATTCAGGTCTGCAGGCTCCTGTAGCCTGACATTGCCAAGGACCTATCCTAGCCACTCAAAAGATCATCACCTTGATACCTAAGTATTGCCACTGCTATTCTGTATTCCAAAATTGGGAAAATTAATAATGATGGATTATCTAATTTTTAATAGCATTATGAGCTGGTATAGAAAAGAGAGCATCTCAAAAATCGTGTCAGATGGCGTCTTTGCATGTCTCAGTGATGTGATTGCTGGCTGTTTCCATTAATGTTGTCAGACTAATGCATTATTATTTATTTTTGCTAACATTTCCAAAACCAGATTTTATTCAGGAAACAATTTTTAGAGGCATGGAGATACTTGGTTGAACAAAGCTGGATTATTCTTACAAATCTGCCAGAGGTGAAGCAGGTCACCTGAAAATCAAAGCCAGGAGCACTACCAACTCGCTGACAGGTTATTAGTGAAGGAGGTGTACAGGAGCCTGATGAGGAGTATATAATTTCTTTCTGCAGTTCTGCAAAAAACTGCAGAATTCTGCAAAAAACTGCTGAATTCTGCAAAAAACTGCAGTTTCAAAAAAAAAACTCTGCAGGAAGCTGCAGAATTCTGCAGTACTGCAGCTCCCTGCATGATTTCTGAACCTCTGTTACTTCCTGCATCTTCAAAGTTCAAACCTCTCTGACATGGGGCAAAATTGCTGAAGCATTGAATTGGTATGCTCCATTAAGATGTATTACTCATAAAACGAAGTATAAACAAAGAGAACCGTGGTATACTCTAGGATTGAAAACCTCATCCATTAAGTGTCTTAAGATGTATAAAAAAGTGTTTCGTAAATCTAGAGATTGTAATGAATATACTTTGTATAAGGAGTATAGAAATCGCTATAA
Source organism: Platynereis dumerilii (assembly GCA_026936325.1). Classification (NCBI taxonomy): domain Eukaryota; kingdom Metazoa; phylum Annelida; class Polychaeta; order Phyllodocida; family Nereididae; genus Platynereis; species Platynereis dumerilii. The sequence goes on from JAPTHN010000002.1 coordinate 48,054,257, forward strand.
CAAACTGAGAAGAATTGCAAAAATGAATTATTACAACGATCTCATATCAAGAAATAGGAACAACTCAAAGAAACTTTGGAAAATTATACATGAAATAACAGGGAAGGCAAATAACAAAAATTTAATTAGTGAAGAGTTTATCATAAATGGTATGAAAGAAAGAAATAGGCGAATTATTAGCAATGCATTTGCAGATTACTATGGTAATATTGGTAAATCTCTAGCAGAGAAAATTGAAAATAAGGGAATCATAGATGGCCCAATAAGAAATCAAATAAATAGAGTTGATCGTAACTGTTTTCTGTTCCCTACATCAGCTAAAGAAATAGAAAGAGTAATTCTCTCATTGAAGGCAAAAAATAGTAAAGGCCATGACGTAGTTACAAATAATATTCTTAAATCTATATATCCAAGTATTATACAAGCGCTTTGTATTGTGTTTAATAAATCTTTAAATAGCAGAATATTCCCAAATGATATGAAGTTAGCTGTTGTTAAGCCATTATATAAAGGTAAAAGTAGGATAGAAATGACTAATTATAGGCCTGTTTCGTTGTTACCAGTGATATCGAAGATACTTGAAAAAATTGTGAATTATCGTTTAGTTAAATTTCTTTCAAAAAACAAAGTGTTGTATGAAGGGCAATATGGCTTTAGGAAGCAAAGAAGTACATCAGATGCTATATTAGATTTGACAGGCTCTATATTGGATGGTTTTAATAGGGGTATGTTCACACTGGGACTATTTCTTGATATGACAAAAGCGTTTGATAGTATTAAGCATGAAACACTTTTTATGAAACTTGAGATCTATGGTGTTAGAGGAGTTGCTTTGGATTGGATAAAGAGCTATCTATGTAATAGAAGTATTCAAGTTAATTTTGACGGAACCTTATCACATAAAATCGATGTTAATTATGGTACCCCTCAGGGATCAGTTTTAGGCCCTTTACTGTATATCATTCTCACAAACGATATGCCGAAATGTCTTACATTCTGCAATAGTGTTGTTTTTGCTGACGATACAACAATATTTATTTCTGGAAATAATCTTAAATTTCTTTTTCGAAAACTAAATGAAGATCTGAAACGGCTAGAAAAATGGTTTGATAGCAATTCTCTTACGCTCAATGCTGAAAAATCTGACTACATCTTATTTAAAACAAAAAATAAACAGGTTAATTACAACGGAAAAGTTGAAATGGATGGTAAAGATATAAAAAAGGTTCCAAGTGTAAAATTTTTAGGGGTAATTATAGATGAATATCCGGACTGGAATTTACATGTTAAATCTGTACTGAATAAATTGGCAGTTGGAAACTACAGTTTGAACATGTCTAAAAATATTTTACCCATTCATGCTAAGCGCTTACTTTATCTGTCAAATGTTCAAAGCCATATCACTTATGCTTTATCTTCATGGGGTTCTATGATAAGCCAATCTTGTTTAAGAAAGCTCAAAGTTATGCAAAACAAAGCAATAAGATCAATTTATAATTTAAATAGACGAACTAGCCTTAAGCAGTATTATAAGAAAGGTGGACTACTTGAGTTGGAGGATCTAATCCAATTGTCATTATTGAATATTTCTTTTAGATACGTCAATAATATTTTACCAAATCGTATTGTAAATTTATTTGAAGTTATTAGGCATGATAGACATACCAGAAATCGAAATAATCTTTTAACACCTCAGCATACGTTACAAATATACAACAATAGTTTTCTTGGTAGGGCACCAAATCTTTGGTTATTATTAGCAAATAATATAAAGAACAAGACTAACAGTAAGTCATTTTCTCGATGTTTTCTGAAGCATGTCCTAGACAGTTACAATTAGCTAAAACTTCTTTACGATTTGTTATGTTATAACTTCACTGTTCTCATTATTTTTATGTTACACCAAATTAAGTTTGCCTATTTGGGATTGATTCAAAACATGTGAATATGTGTACAAAAGGTTACCTTAATTATGTATAGAAAATCAAATTTAAGATTTTAATTAAGTCCAGTCATTGTGAGAATTATTGAGTGAAAAATAACAAATTATTATTATATATTACCACTTCTATTACCTCCAATTGAATATCATCAAATGTATTTACCGTACCATGCATCTATGAATGGTTAATTTTTCATATTATACATTTTAGGAATGAAAAATAGACTATTTAATACCGTTTTATTATGCCAGAAAAAAAAAAAAAATTGTGTATGAAAATCATAGTTGTATGTATGGTACTCATGCATTATGTATTTTATTTTATTTTTTAGAATTTGGAATGTTAGATGTATGACTGGATACTTATTATGATAAGATAATAACTTACAAATATTCAAATAGTGTAAATTCTTAACTTTGATGAGATATTATTTATTTTTGAAATTGTTTTTATTTATTTGTAATCTATGTCAGGGGGTGCATTCACCTTCGGGTTATAGTATATATACTCGAATGCATCCCCTTTTCACACCACTTTGTAGTTAAACATTGTAATGAAATATGTTTATACTTGAAAATTAATGTACCAGGTGTGGGAAAATAAAATAAATCTAAATCTAAATCTAAAATCTAATCTAAACGTGGTTTGGGGGATTGTTGTATGGGGGATCGTGGTTTTTGGTAGTCCTCTGTCACTGCAGCATTTCTGAAAAGTTTCTGCAGCAAAATCTGTAATTCTGTAGGAGATATGCAGCCTGGGAGGTTTTATGCAGCTCTGCAGAATTCTGCAGTTCTACAAAAAACTGCAGAATTCTGCAGTTTCAAAAAAATCTGCAGGAAGCTGCAGAATTCTGCAGTTCTGCAGCTCCCTGCATGATTTCTGAACCTATCTCTGACATGGGGCTTGCCACTACCAAGGAAACGTGGTTTGGGGGGTTGGTTTGGGGGGTTGTGGTTTGGGGGGTCAGGGTTTTGGTAGTCCTCAGTCATTTCAGTGTTTCTGAAAAGTTTCTGCAGCAAAATCTGTATTTCTGTAGGAGATATGCAGCCAGGGAGGTTTTATGCTCTTCTGCAGCTAGCTGCAAAAAACAGCAGAATTCTGCAGTTCTGAAAAAAGATCTGCAGCTATGTAGGAAACTGCAGAATTCTGCAGTTCTACTACCAGGTAGCAGTTTGTGGAATGACCTCTATCAAAATAAACTTCCGCGGACGTTTTGCCTCTCTGCTCGGCCAATTCTCAACCAAATTTCATTCAGAAAAAAGTTTCAGGTACCCTACAACCAGGTCTATAGACTGCAGTAGTCAGTCTTTGTCCGTCGTTGTTTCTTTTCGCCGTACGACTCATTTTTCGGCGATCGGTAAGCTCGCAAAAATGTCATTTTATAAACTGCTGACAGTGCTCTATCAAAATAAACTTCCATGGACGTTTTGCCTCTCTGTTTGGTCAATTCTTAACCAAATTTCATTCAGAAAAAAGTTTCAGGTACCCCACAACCAGGTCTACAGACTGCAGTAGTCAGTCTTTGTCTGTCGTTGTTTCTTTTCGCCGTATGATACATTTTTCGGCGATCGGTAAGCTCGCAAAAATGTCATTTTATAAACTGCTGACAGTGCTCTATCAAAATAAACTTCCATGGACGTTTTGCCTCTCTGTTTGGTCAATTCTCAACCAAATTTCATTCAGAAAAAAGTTTCAGGTACCCTACAACCAGGTCTATAGACTGCAGTAGGCAGTCTGTGTCCGTCGTTGTTTCTTTTTGCCGTACGACACATTTTTCGGCGAACGGTCAGCTCGCAAAAATGCCATTTTGCAGGGTCAGTGTAAAATGCGGACCATGCAGACCATACGGACCATTTTGCAAGCTGCAGAATGCATTGCAGATGAGCAGAACTGCAGAATTCTGCAATTTCCTGCAGAATTTTTTGCAGAATATGCAGGTGCAGGAAGAAATTTAAGTGTATTGAGCCTGATGCGATATCCTGAGAAGCCCATTAGCAGAGTGATATATACATGTAAAGGAATGACCATGTGTGGCAGAGCTGGCTATTCAATCACATATCCAATAAGAAGGTAGTCGCTTATCTCACATCTTGATCCAATTAAAGGCTCATATTACCTGTTTACATTGAAGAAAAGGATCTAACAAATTGTGGGGGTATGATGTAAACACATGCACTAATCATCCTCCATTACAGGTGTTTTCATTTCCATGCGATTCTTGTCTTTCACACTTGGCTGTGAGAAATCAATGCTAAACCAGCACTTACTACGTTTGATAAATCCAATGTGTGACGTTTTGTTGTCTCTAAACCAATCAGATTAACTAAAAAAGGCATGTATTTGGTGGGTCTAGAACCTAAGAATCGCGTACTAATGAAATCACCTGTAACTGAGCCAGTTACTTCTTTCATTGCTTGGCTTAATGCAGTTGCAACCATTATTAAATGAAACAAAGTGAATGTTACCTGAATGAAGAGTCAGGTCGGAGACCATTACTTTTCTACCTCTAGCTTAGCTCCAGTGTTGTAAACTCCGACGTGGTTAGCGTCGGAGTTACAGACCGCCAAATTACTTTTACTTGTACCTCGACATTTTTTGGCTTTCACACGAACAAAAAAAATTTCCGCCTACAATTGTGCACTCCACAGCCTCTGACATACCTCTAGCCATGGCCCGACAGCACTTTCAACCTCGAAATCCGTCTAAATGTCTTAATATCTGGCATTTTCCCCACTTGAATCGAGAGCTTCACTCGCCAATGTTTTGCCGTTACGCTTCAATTGACATGCGTGACGCTCATCTCTAAGAAGCCGTCTGATTGGCTGTAAAAGTGAAAGTAGGTCACTAGATCTTTTCTTGACCTAATTCACTCGCTGACAACGTGTTGCAAGAGAAGAGTGAGCTGGTGAGCTGTTGCCCTGCAAGTTTTGACCTGGTAGCATCCTTAAAGCATGTCACCATTCTCAGCTTGGAACAGGCCTAATGTATGAATACTTGTGGTACATGTATAACATGGTTAGAGCAGCGTGAACTCTCTGATCAGCTGATTGTTTGCAATGTTGAGAATAGAGCCCTACTTGCAAATTGTTGCACTTAGTCCCAGAGGTCGACTAGCCAGGTGACAATTCACCAGGTGACAACTCGCCAGGCCAGGCCCACTAATCAGTTGGCCTGCTATGTTATTATGCACACACGAGGCCAGGCTGCACAGGACCAGGCAATAGGCCCACTTCCCTCTGGTCCCCCAACTAGCCAGTTAAGCTAATTACCTTTAAGTACTTGGTCCTGCTTACAGAATCATTTATAAAAAGCCAATTTATAAAAAGCCATAGGCCTAGCCTAAATATAGTACAAGTAATAAAAGTGATAAACAGACAGGGTAGCTGTGGATTCTGCTATGATTTATAAATCTATGTATACCAAATTAACTTGTCATGCCCCAAGTGATCTAGTGAGATATTATGGGTTTTGAAATAATCATGAATTCTCAGGCTTGGAATCCAAGCTGTATTTTCTGTTTTTAACATAAGCTTTGAGGTTTTAAATGAAGTGAAGTGAGAAATACAGAACAGTAAAATTAGTACTGAGAAGTCAGTCCAAGAGAAAAAATGAGTATTAATTTATTTCACTTCCAGAATGACTGGAAATAATTTAATTAATTTCTTGGCCCAGATATTGGAATTTGCAGGATATCCAGCAGTGGCGTCGCCAGGGGGGGGGGGCGGAAATTCACTTGGCCCCCACTGATGGAATGTTTTTTGTTATGTTATATAACTGAATTAACATTTTGAAGATGGTTACATTATGTTTTTACTCTGTTCCTGTGACCGGATACTGGATATCAGTGTGGCGTCACCGGGATTTATTTTCGCGGGGGAGAAGGGGGGGCCAGGCCATTCAACCCGGGGGCCATGTGACTGGTTATGACCTGTGGGACATAGGTTTGAGCTCAAAATTAGGGGCTAGAGGGGGAACGGTCCTCCTGCCGAACATGATATCTCTCAGCTCTCAGAAAGTATATTTTTAATCAACCTCAAAGGCCGAAAAACTTCCTTTTTCATATGTTTATTATCCGGTTCCTATTATCCGGTCCCTATCCGGTATCCAGTGGCGTAACTAAGGGGTGTTGAGGGGGGCACCTGGGGGGCACGCGATTCTCATCTCAGTAGGGGCACCCGCAATACTAATTGTATATTTTAGCCAAAGTAGGGAAGTTCATATGGGGGGCGCCTGGGGCACAGGTCCAATATGGGGGGGGCACATGCAGACCCCCCCCCGTGCCCCCCCATAGGGACGCCACTGCCAGTATCCGGCAGTTGGTGTTAGCCGTTGCCGACTTTTTTCAGTGTCCGTGCATCACTATTAATTTCACCAAAATTGCACAATATACATTCTTAAGTACCAGAAATAAATTACACAATCATTATTTGGAGAACCTACAAGAAAATGGAATTTAAAAAAACATTATTGCGATTATTGCATGTTCTTGCGATGATTATAGCGATCTTTGGCGATCATCACATTCTGTCGCGATTTTGCATCATAGTTTAGGCATATATTAGGCCTATAAGTGAATTCATTTGAATGCCAGAATGGAGAGTAGAGAAGACAGAATATTGACAATGTATGTTATACATTCTTGATAATTCATTTAATTTACAGATGATGGAAAAATGGATAACTTCAGTGCCAGTGATTTGCGTCGTCTTGGCTCCAATGGACCAGCTGAGTGTATGGCGGGCCAGAGGCCATGTGTGCTGCAACCTTTGAAGACTGTGCAACTGCATGTTGGTATTATCATGGTGTAAAGTCATTACCTTTATGTGTACAATTGCACCCGTGTTTTCGGGTTGGCTTTATGCTTTATCAGCAGTCTTACAGTGTACGTATCGAGAAAAATGTGATATTATTTGCCGATTGTCACATCTTTGCTAACGGACTGTTCAAAATTTGTGACAGGGGGTAGATCGACAAGTCTCTCTAACTTCAAGAGCTTACGAAAATGCACGAAGCGAAAGAGACTGGTGATTTGGTGTAAGACATGGGGCGGGGATAATTTTTCGGAAATTGTCTAAATAATTTATCTGTTTGGAATATTATAATTTTTAACTATTTTCTGTAACTTCTAATATTTCCCGGAAAACGCTAATTAATACCAATAATATGCATGTAAATTTAATTTTATATTTCAGGAATAGACAAGATTGAAGTTTTGTTCTCATCACCTGAAAAGATCTTAACCCAGCAGTAGTTGGCTCGTCTACAAAGTGCCTGATTCAGGAACGGATGATGGCGATTACCCCTGGCAAAGTCTATTGCGTGTCACGCTAGTAGGTAATGGCATTGAAAATATGGATATTCATGTTGATTTGTTCCTCTCAGACTTCATCGTCAGTAAATCTGATTTTGAAACTTAATCTTTTTCTTTTGCGTACAATATATATTTACATGTATATATTTCTGAACTGTATAATTATTTTCAACCAAGTTGGCACTTCGCACATTGCCTATTAATTTTATGAACCCTGTCATCAGGTTTGTGCTAATCTAAAACAACAGTTAAAAACCTTAGTTATAACTTATGCTGGTGTTACTCTCAAGTAAAGAGTTTTCACCATCGGCAATGTTTGTTGTCAGGGGTATTCACTAGGGATGCACCGATACCACTTTTTCATTTCCGATCCGATACCGATCATGGTATTTTGTTGCCGATACAACCGATTTCCGATACCATTCTGATACCGATACCATTGGTTAAATGGAGAGTAGTGGCTGATCAAGGCATGATAGTACAGGGGGCCCAGACATGTTTCGGCATTTGCGGGCCCTTGTTATTGTATTTTTTCTTCGAAATGCTACTATTTGTCTTGGTGGTCGAAGAGGGCCCCCACCCTGTACCCGCCACTGGAAACTCATAAGTGGCTATAGTTATAGGGCTGCACGATAATAGGCTGAGATGCGATAGGCCTATGTGATAACTATGTCTCATATCGCGATGTCGATAAATTGTGCGATAAATTCACAAGCAAGAGATTAACCCGTAAACTCCCAAATTGTAGTAAAGCGTTTGAATTTCATGAGAAGAAATTCCCATTTTTAGGCCAAAATACAGCTGGCCATTAACGTGAAACATTCAAGATAATCCAAAACTGAAATGTTTGATTTTTCAACATTACATTATTGGTTATTGTCGATTTTTATAGTACTTTACAGATTGTGTTAAAAATGCAAGAAAATATCAGAATTTTAAATTTTTTGCCTCTGGAGTAAGAAAAGTTCCATTCATTTCTCTTTTCTGAAACCAGTGGTGGTCATTAGCTCGTTTATCGTAAATTTTGTCGTTGATTTTTTCAAATCAGTTAAGTTAAGTTAATAAAGTCTGTTAATTTTACGAGTTCCTCTGTCTGGAAATGTAACCTGTGCCTCTTTTTGAGACAGATGAGCCTCACTTTGGTATTTTCGCAGACGTGGTCTGATGTTTTTATCAAATTTTAAAAAAAAACTTAACTTTTTTTTATAACTTTAACTTCAGTTAACTTGGCCACATTATTAACTGGTTAACTTTAACTAGGGTTATGAATTGATTAACTTATTGACAACCAGACCACTGACGAAGCTTTGAGATAACAGCAAAAATTATTAACTGTTTTGCATCTATTGTCCAGAAGTTAAATTCATTGTACTGTTATGGATATGGAGATTGGAAATCTGTATTCGATCACGAGAAAAATTAAAGTTATTTTAGTAGTTCTCACAATATGATCAGATTCAGACCTTAGTTTCTATTTCGTCATTACTTTATATTAATAAATTAATAATTTTTATCTCCCTTGTCAAATTTCCGGGTAAAACATTTGAAATTGTAAAAAGATTCAAAAACGGGCAGTATGCTGAAACTATGGTACTTGCATTGGTTAATAATTTTATAAAAATGTGATATATTACATTTTTTCTGGATGATAAATAAAAAATGGTTATATTATATCCACCTAATTGGGTTATAGCATTGTGTGATATACCCAAGATGTGTCTTTTGGTGGTCTGAATATTCTAAGAAACTAAACTATTGTTGATTTGTGAAAAAAAACAAGAATCCAAGGATTCAAAGATCTTTGCCTTGCATTGGGAAGAGGAACAAACAGGGGCGGACTGGCCCGACAGCGGGCCCCTGGGCAAAATCATTGGCGGGCCCCTATTATCGCAAAAGCGGCATTTTTTCAAATTTAAGTTCTAAATTCATTATAATACCTTCATCAAAATCCATTGCATTTGCTGAACAAAGATTGCTCTTACCTGCATGATAATATATAATATGAAATAATGAATAGTATACATGCATATAGTACAAAATTTAGCAAGAACGTTTGTACGATGACAGGGAGTAGGCCCTTGCTTGTACAACTTGAAAATTATCATCATGCAAAAAATGTTGAAGCCAAAAGTCAGAGGAAGACATTTGTCCTTTATACAGTTAATCAAAGGGCAGAGAGTAGAGGATTCAGATTCTGAAGGGTCGGGATAGGGGCCCATATTAAGAGGCCCTCCGGAGTCCAGGCATAATCTCAGGGCCCCTCCAGGGACCAGGGCCCTCCTAGTGGACCATTTCCGACAGTGAGAGAGAGGTCCCTAGCTTAATTCATTGTTTATTAACCTTGTCAGTTTTAATTAGAGATTCTTTGACCAATTCTATTTGGCCCAGAATTTTTCTTCCTGTTTTACGTCTTTTTTGATAACTTAGATTTTTTAAGGTTGCTGGTGGGCCCCCCTGAGGTGGTGGGCCCCAGGGCACTACCCTCTGGCCCATAGGGCCAGTCCGCCCCTGGGAACAAACCTCAGGCATTTATACCTTATCCTATACATGAGTTTTTTTACCCTGAACATGTGAATAGTTGAAAAAAGGTCATCCAAGGTCAAAATAATTTCAGAGGCCAATGCATTCATGGGTGAGCTTTTTAAGAGGTTATCCTGTGTATGACCTTGAAAAGTAAGTCAAGATCATTGAAGGTTGACTCATTCAAGAGGAGGATGTTGTTAGTGAGGGCTACCATTATGATATTCCAAACTTCAGGCCTTTCAGTGTATAACCCTGTGACCTTGAAAAGTTGGTCAAGGTCATTGAAGGTCGTCCAAGAAGACACTGTGGTCAATGATCTCTATCAGTGTGATATTCCAAACTTCAGGCATTCAAAAGATCACTTATGTACAAGGTGTCAGTGTTTTTGCCCTGTGACTAGGACTGCATGATCAATCGCTGATTTATCATTATCGCAATGTCAAAGAGGACAATAATGTTATCGAATAAAGGTGAGGCCCCCCTGGGACTTTTGGCTTAAATGTCTTGCACAATATTTGGTCAATCGCATTCAGATTTCATGTAATCATAGTCCAACTAATCTTAAACAACATCCGGACGTTGTGAATATATTGATATTGGACATGGTCACTGGCGATAGTTTGAGCGTTTTTCTGACACAAAGTCGCAATGGGGGCCTCGTATGCCTCCACCCTTGTGCATGTCATATGAGTTGTAGAAAAATACTGCAATGTGCTGCAACTTATTACAGATCAGATTATGGTTAATACAGTCATTTTAGTTAGTTTTGTATGTTTGAAGAGCTGATATTTGTCTGTCAGTGCATTTCAAAACAATTAAAATAATATATATATTTGCATTTCGAGCAAAATTCTGATAAATTTACCTAAAGAGGGACTTTTTAGTGATCTTAAACCTACAAAAATGGAATCAGCATCATCAAAAACTCCTGCTTTGATGATTTTGTAAATGTAGCTGGTATGATAGAAGTGCAGGCCCTTTATTCTCGAAAACTAACTGGTCCGAAATGAACCCCTGAAGGAATGGATCTTGTAGGGCAAGGGCCAAAATGGCCATTTTCAGTGCTCCTTTTCTCATCTGTTGCAATTTTTAGGGCACAAAATGGTTTGTAATGAAATCAGAAGACAATCCCAATATTGTATAGAACAGTTCGGTCTCAAAAAAACTTGAGAAATACTGAATATTCCAAAAATGTATCAAAATAGACAAAATTGCGAAAATTTAATGAAATCTTATATTGTAGTTTTATCAATAAGATTAAATTTTTTTCCCAATTTCACTGCCACTATCCTACATTTTGACTTAGTTGAATATACTACTTTTGAAGTAAATTTTTAAACCATTGTATATATTTGAGGCTTGAAAAAGGGAGGGGACCTCAAAGGCCCCCATTGCGGCTTTGCATACTCAAAAATTGGTTGGGGCTACAAGGGTTAAAGATGATTTGCTTTTTATAATACTTGTTCAGCAGCAGCTTCTCAACAATTTGACTCTCTGTTTCAGGGGACACAGACTTCGTTCGTCAAACCTGGACATGCCAAGACTGCATTACATATTCAGCCACAACTCGTAACATTTACAGCCACAATCACTGAAATTTTGCTCTCCGAGAGGCCAGCAGAAGGCTCCGTCTAAATATCATTGCTATCCTTCCTGACAAGTAGAGTATTCACTTTTCATCAATTGTTATTGAATATCTTAAATTTCATCTTGCTCTATTCCCTTATTGTGATTGGTAAAAATTATATTGAAAATATAGAGTGACATAGCCGAAGTGAACTGCTCATGCATGGCCAAGAAGTTTTCACTAAAACTGTTTTGACATTTGTGTGGGAAATATACACAACTATTCGGCCACTCTTAGATCTAAGAAAATTAATTGTTGTTTTCGTGGGAAATTTAAAAAATGGACATAACATATATATATTACATAAATTTGTTAATTCATATAAAACAAAATGTTTATTTCGACAGATCCAGGATTGCAGGCTATTAATTCATGCTTAGGTTAACGACCCTATTTATGTCAAAATGGGCTGTAATGCAATTGAAAAATTAATTCTTTCTTTTCAAATTTCAGGGCAAAAACTTCAGAGTGTGAAGAGCTGGACTGGGTTCAAACAGGAATCAAGGCACACCCGTTGGAAGCCCCCAAAACTACAATATATGAGAGGTACAAGGCTAATATTGAAATTAATGCATTAGACGTACAAGCACCAATAATTTTTAAAAATAACTTACTGATTTCTTTGTCTATATATTGTAAAATATTGATTGATTATATTAATATATAGATTAAGTTATTGCTGTGTTTGACATATTATTTTGAATTGGCCATATTTCATATTGCCTGCAATGCCCTGCATAATAGGGGAGAGCGGGGCACGACCCGGCACGTTGGTAAACTTTTTTATTTTTCGGCGTTCAATCAGTAACTTCTTCAAATGTGTGAAAATCTTTTTTAAGACTGACTTAAATGAACTATTCACGCTGAAGAGACGAATGCCATGAAAACAGCACTTTTTGTGCTCACAGAGTAAATTCATATCTCAGAGTCAGTAGATAATTTTCCCTTTTCTGACACAGACAGTGGTGTAAAATTTCATAGACACCTTCCAAAAGACCAAAACCCTTGGTCTGTTTCATTGCGGTCAGGGGTGAAAGAACTCCACCCTGAGAGACTCAGGCAGTGCACCTAAGTTAAAATCAAAACCTTTATAATGAAATGTTATTTAAACTAATTATTATTACTCAAGACAATAAAACATTTAAAATGATACCAAGCATGATATAGCTTGCTGCACAATCATCCTTAAAATTAATATGAGACAGCTCATGGCTGTTCGGCAGCCATTAGTGAAGCTCACTTAGCACAAGAACAGCTCATTCTGAGTGGTGCTCCTGTCTACAGTGACTGCCTGAACAAGAAGTGCCTGTAGTTGCCATAAAAGTGGAGCTAGTAGTTTAGTCAGAGTTTAGTTTGGTAAATAATTGAAATACCTCAAATAATTGAAATAATTAAAATACCTCAAATATCTTCCAAAATAGCTTTAAAATTTCAGTATTGTCGTATAACAACCTCCAATGACAAATTTCAGGGATTTAAATCAACATGTGTATCAGCATTGGAAATAATTATTCCCATACCCCTAATTGTAAGAAGTGACTGAAAATTTAAAGTCAAAACAAAAGCTAATGACTTAAATGGCTCACCAAAGTAAGAAATCATAACAACACTTAAGGTTACATAATCTTCATTAACTATCAACATGTAATTTAACAGTCTTATAGTAAACAGTCATCTCTGAATAGCTATGGTTTTATTGATCTCAGTTATGTAACAACAATTTTTAAAATGTAATAGATCCAAATTGAACACGGATTTGAATTACACAGCTCTCAGTGCAATCTGTCTATGTGTCTATTTATCTATCTATATCTATCTATCTATCTATCTATCTATCTATCTATCTATCTATCTATCTATCTATCTATCTATCTATCTATCTATCTATCTATCTATGTAATCTTATCTATAGATCTGATCCTATCTATTCTATCTATCTGCCCATTTGCCTAGTCCTTTAAAAAGATAAATTGGCCTTCTGCATGGAAAGTTGAAGATAATACTCTATGACAATTCTGCGCGAATTTCATGGTAGTGTCATTTACATATTATTCTCTGATGGCCTATGCTACATAGATCTGCAAATTACAAGTTTTTTCCTGATTTGAGAACATGAGCAGTAACCCCAACATCTGTTTCTTGTTAAATATATATAGATAAACTTAACCACAAAAGGGCAATAATCCTCTTGGAAGGGTTTTAGTACCCATTTTGGTATTTGTCTCTTGAGTGTTTACATGTATACCCTTATCAGCTTAGGTATGCCAAACCAAGGTGACATTTTGCTGATTAGCGATCATCTGTTCGTATTCTCATAAATTATTCTCAATATTTTCATATTCTGTTATAGACTGTTTATATTATATTTATTTTTTGGACAAATGTGGCATTGTGAAATCTTCTCTTGTCAAGAAAAATATACTTTCAGCAAGTCAGACAAAAAAAAAAAATGTGTAAATTATTGAAAAATTATAAATTTTTTTAGGAAAGACAATGATCAATGAGCTTAATTGCGGCACAAAAATATGAAATTAATACTGTTCTTCAGGAATGAGATTTAGAGATCAATTTCTCCTTAACCAAATCACACACATAAATTAATTTATTGGATTGTATTGAACAAATTGTGAAATTACAGGTACTGATTACATAACTACAGCTTATAATCACTCAGCAATGACTGAATCAGACTAACATAAATTATGACAAAATAACAAAATTTAGTTACTGGCACAAAAACAAATTGCCTATAGGCCTATAAGTTGTTGACCACAATTGATTGTTGATAATCCCATGACCCATTGGCAATGGAATGCAAAAAGTCGCATGTTTGGATTATTCAGAAGACTTTATCAACAAATATCATTTTAATAACCAATTAATAACAAGAAGGAACATTACAATGAGCTTTAAATGTAGCCTGCTTGAAGCAGATTGGCAAGTCAAAGTTGATCCAATTTATAATTAGTTTACATAATAACCACAAGGTGTCGCCACCAGCCTACACTGATGAACTTCATTTATGATCTAATAATAATCAGGTGGCACCCGAAGGGAATCAACTTGGGAAAAAGTCATAAAATTTCAGCAGTTAAAACAATTTTGATTTCACCTTTTGCTATTCGACATCGTTGTACCATTATTATGTAATTAAGATCATCATATTAAGTTATTAAGATCAAAAAAACGTTTTAGTCCTATATTTTAAGCAAAAACATGTAAAAGTCATAATTTTGAGTTTCTGATTAACTGCGATAACACGACGATGAGCCCGAATAAGGTCAGCAAAAACGTCCGGTGAAGCAGGGAAAAATCATGGAAAGTACTGGGAATTTGCTCGCCAAATTTCAGTGGGTACCCCGCAAATTGTACATGACAGTGCTCATCGTCAGTATTTTTGATACTATTTGATTACTTAATTGCTTCGATCAGGTCCTGTAAACAGCAGTCAGGGCCTATTTCATCCACCTGAATCATCATCACTTGAAACGTATAATTCTGAATGTATGTAATATATCTATTGCAGATTGCTAGAAGTCCACTCCACCTGCTCATGTAACACAGCCCTGTATAACAGACTGCTCTCGGTAAATGATGATCAAGTTTCTCAACATTCATCAGGTCCTCAAACTCATTAAGGTATAGTATATCAATTAAGATAAAAATGTAATTTACAAAATTATCTATATAATAATCTATATATATATTGTATTTTTAACCCTAATTTCATATTTGACAGCGCCAGATTATTTATCAGTTGGGCTATATATTTACAGGGCGGGGATGCAAAACTTTCACTAGATTTTATACTAAGACATCTTTAAAACTAAAAGTCAGAGTAATGCAACTTGGCATAGACTTAAAGAATGCTATCAGCTCTCATGTTTGTTAGTCTAATGATTTTAAAGATCATTTGGTCTATCAATGAGCAGCAAGTCACTGGTCATTGATTTAAGTTGGGTCATTCTGCAAAAACCGTGAACATGACTGTCCGTATACATTAATGTCTTATTAGTCAATAGTGTGACTCTTCAATGCAAATTACAGGAATGCAACCACTAGGAGAAGGTTTATTTTTTCCCTAGTATTTATTTCTTTAATTTTTTTTTCGATTGACCCATATTTTCTTAACATCTATGAAGAGCAAGGAATGTAGTACTTTTTTGTATGTCCGGAATCACCCTCGTCATATTTTCTGCCTGTCATTCTATTCTTCAAATTATTAAAGTGCACACTTTTCATGAATTTTTGAGTTTTTTAATACCCAATAAGTCTTTCATCTTTAATTTTGAAATGAAGGATATATTTTACAGTCGATTGCAGTGAACGTTTAAAGCACTGTCCCGAAAATAAAACTCAACCCTGTTACTTCTAAGCTAAGTCAATGACTTATTTCAAGTTTGGCTCACAGATCCTCCAATTTATGTCTGATGCGAACGACGACGTTGTTGAATGACATGATGGCCAGCCTGGGAATTGAACCCGGGTCCCTCGCTTGTGAGGCGAGTGCTCTTCTGACTGAGGTATCTGGCCTGGATCCATGCTCTGTTATTGGGCCAGTGCAAATTAGAAATATTTGAAAAATATTTTCAGTATAAAAGACGGGAATTTTATACATCTATGTAAAATAAAAAATTGTTGTCACAATTTACCCCAACTAAGTTATTTCTATTATTTTGAAGATTACAGATCCAGTACGACAACAACAGTTTCAACTGACTGCAAGAATATAATAATTAAGCAATGATTGTTCTTCACATGCGCTCTGAGCATGATAGAATTACTGCAGATTCTATTTCTTTGATCATCAGCATTGGATTGTCTTTCCTTTGACTTTTAAGTAGAATAAACTACAAGAATACATATTTTGACTACTGTTCTTGATGACTTCATGAACCGCAAAATTGCTGTATTTTCCCATTCACATTTCACCGATTCCAAAGGCTCTTCTTCTTTATGACCTCTAAGATTAACATCAAAAGTCAATACAAAAGGAAAAAGCAACTCCACTCAAAATATATGTTACTATTGATTAATTGAGAGGTAATGAAGCTTTGTTGTTAACTTGTTATGCACTGAAACAATCTGAAATTTGACTAAGGTCTATTTTTTTTTTTGCTCAGGAGTGTACATAAATGTTCACACAAAGAAACAGATTCATGGCACATTAATTTTATGTACATTTTACGTATGTGGACACCTTAAATATTCCTATGGATTCATCTTTGGCTTATTGGAATATGTTATTCAATATTATTAATTTTTCTCTATGAGATTTCAGAGACGTAATGACTTGCATTTTTGGGAAAAATTAAGCTAGTGGCCTCACTTTTTTGATGCGAGATTGAATGGTTTTGGCCGTTAACAAGACAGTTTAAAAAATTTGTGACAATGTGAACTGCATAATTTCTTTTTGCAAGACAATTTGTTAGATTTATTACTCAAATGATCACTTTTAAATTCCAGGTTTCCTTTGAGTGTAGGATACATGTATTGCAAACTGCCGGAAAGATCCTCCACAAAAGGAGTCATTCCATGATCTCAGGTATTAAATTTCTGCTGAGTCAAAGTTTATCATTACATACAGTTCAAATGGATGCATACGACTAATTCAAAGTTATGTTTTCCATAAAACCCGTACCCATAGACGTAGAAACCTTGGGGGCAGAGATCCCCAATGACCCAATCATATAAAACTGCCCACAAAATTGGTCACTTCTCCCAGGCAAATGCCCCATTTGAAGGGTAACCATAAAAACATATATTCTTTATATTCTGAATATTGCTCATGTCATGAATTTCCTTATGTGCAACTTGACTTCATGGAAAAAAACCATTTTGAATAAGTTATCACTGATAATTACTTCTAAGCCATGGAGTAATTACCAGCTCATCATTTGAAATGTATTTTACATGGATTCCTTTGGAAAATCGCAAAGTGTATGCTTTAATCTGACCTCAAATGTATGTACGAGGGGTATTCAGAAAGTGAACTTTTTTTAAGGGACCATTCAGATTATGATAGGGGTTGAGTTTTGTAGGAAATTGATATATGCCATAAGGTTTCATGTGTATAATTACTGTAGTAAAATGCAGATTTTTAGTAACCGTAAACTTGTTATTATATGCACATTTTGAATGATTATATGTACAGCAGTGTCGCAGTTGAGGCCAAGACATCCGAGACCGAGGCATGAGCCTCCGAGATATTAACCCTCAAAGACTGTGACCAAGGCATCAGCTATCAAGTCCGAGACCGGCAGAACTGAAATTATGGTTGATTGCCAAAATATTCTAGCTTGCTATATTATTGACATTTAGCCATGGACCATCAGGCTACAGCAGCCTGCTTCAGTTGCGAGCGTTAGCGAGCAGGCTACAACATTTCACTGGAGGTGCTGCCAATCAGGTCCTCGCTCACATGCATTTTTGAAGCAGTTCAGTGAAGTTCTGCTGGGTTCTGCAGGGCGTGGACCTGATAGGCAGCAGTGCCGACCTCAGAGGCAACAGTCCTACTGCTCTACAAGCCAATTCGACACCCAATTCGACTTGAATTTCATCAGTCTGCAGCCTCACTCGCTCGCCTGCTCTAAAACTAGCAAGCAGACTGACTTGTCAGTCAGATGGATCATATCACTTAGGCCTACTACAAGACTACAACAGTATAAATAAAGATTAACTCAATTACTCAATTAAAAGCACTGAAATGGGGACAATAAGGGGCATTCATTATATTTTTAAAGGATGGGGCGTAGAATGCATCTCCCCGGCAATAAATACATTTTTATGGAAACAGCGACGAGATTAAATTTGTTTTGAGTATCTGTCAAAAAAAAAATTATATTAGTCTCATCGACCCAGTATATGACTTTTTCAATAATGTTAAACACTGACGAATTTTTGATTTTTACTTCCAGTTGTATAGAAGAGCAGTCGTAGCATCAATGAGAATGAGTGGTTCCAGAAACGCCAGAAAAACAGTGGAATATTCCTTGAGAAAATTCCCTAGCCTTTGGGATACTCTGTTGAGAAATTTCTCGTGTACGTATGAATAATTAAATATTCCAACTTTTTAATATTTTTTCTTCTCCTTCTTCATGTTATTTCTAACAAATGAAAAACTAAAGAAAGTACATAAACTAATGAATGAGGGATTGCAAACATGCCTACTAAGTTAAAATTAAAAATTTTTTCAAATCAAATAAACAAGAAAATTAGTTAGGCCTACAGTATGCTAATGATTTTAATGCATTTTATGCCTGCTTTGACTTATGACTTTCATGATGAATCCCAACTTATCCAGTGTGACGACCCTGCAGTACTTCTGGCGAAAGACGATATACAACAAACGCTAATGCTCATCAATACAAGAAAATCGGCAGGCTCTGATCATATAAACAGATGTTTATTAAGGGAATGTCATCAACAACTGACCAACCTCCTTCAAAGAATTTTTCAAAAATCGATTTATCAATACGTCGTACCAACTGACTGGCTTGCTTCAACTGTGGTCCCTGTGACAAAAATTCCCCTATCAGCTGTTATGAATGATCTCTGTCCTGTAGCGTTAACTTCGATCGTCATGAAATCATTGAACTTGTTGTTCTAAAGACTCTAAGACTCAAATTTGTAATCATAAATTTCAGTTTGCATAAGAAATTTTAAGTGTTGAAGTTGCAACTCTTACTTTACTTCATAATAATTGTGAACACACAGACAATCTCAAAAATTTGTATGTCATTTTATTTGTTGATTTCAGTTCTATTTTCAATACAATTCAGCCTCATTTATTGATCCAAAATACGAGGGGCGTTCAGAAAGTTCGCGGCTTTTTTTATGTGGACACTTATTTTCAATCTAGAACTATGAATTTTTTACAGGATAAAATTCAGCAGTTTTGGAATAGATTTCCAAAATTTTGAACAATTCTGAACGCCCCTCGTATTCCTTGCCAATAGATCACAAATATGGTTCATTTGTGTTAGTCCACTGGTAATGAGCCTTTTGAGATTGTAACATAGATATTTTATAACAATCATAGAGAATAATATGAAAGGGACATCAAATGCTCAATTTGCAAAAAGATGAACAAGAGAATGTACTTTCCGAGAAAATAATGAGATGTTAAAATGGACTCATCTATCCTGACTCTGTTGTATGCTAGTTTTATCCAATCTGTCAATACATTTAGTATAATCTGCTGGAATGGTAATTTCGCTCAATCTGATTGCAAGTTCATTGAAAGAAAATCTGCCAAATGTATGAGTTGTAAAAATGTCAAATAACTATGAATTTTGCATGAAAGAGCATGTACCAGAGCAACAAAAATATCGTGAAAACCACATTATCCCCTTGGATATACTATCATACATATACATTTCAGTATGAAGCAGCATAAGGCTGTGCCGATCAAGGCGATTATGTATTTGATTTTATTTGGAATTTTCTAACTTAAAATATTTTTTAAAATAGTAAATATAATTAATGGATTAAATGCAAGCTTTATGAATCTATAAATATTTTAATGATAGGTCATTTGTCAAATATTAGGCCTATATTTGGGCCTGTAGGTCTGCTGTCAAATTCTTGACATACATTTGATTTTATCGGGAACGATCTAACTTAAAGTACTTGTAAAAATAATAAATATAATTAATGGATTGAATGCAAGTTTTATGATTTGTAATGATGACTATCCAAAGTGAATTCATTTAGAGTTATATGATTAATTTCCAGATGCTCTCTTAGTTCATTGGGTGGCCCAATGGTTAGGACACTCCATGTTTGCTGATCTTGAACTTTTAAAAATGTTGAATATTGATAAACTACTCTTTCGAGGACCTGTTGTAACTGGAAGAATATCAAGCAATGTTCATGCATGCATTCTGATACCTCGGTTGACCAAGAAAATCTTGGTAAGACTATCTGCTACTGTAATGAAAAGGAACACTGTGTTGGTCGCTCTTGACAAAAGGCTAATTGGATTCTGATAATATATCTGACCTTAAAGTTTGAGAAGGCCTGTGGTTTCAAGAATCATCTCTAAACTATACTTTAGCAGACATAATGTTGACGGGGAAAGAAGGGTTTTTATGTGGAATGAACTTCTAAGCATGTAATAGTTATTATACCACAAAGTAGTTCATAGCGAACGTTAAAATAAATATTTCAATTAGCGTTCCTGTGTCAAAAATTACAGAGCCCCTAAAAGGACATGATTCTCTCACGATCATCACGTTCCGCGGCGATCTTTCACGTTCCCTTGCTAAGATAATCACATTCGCTCATGATAGATAGATATATGGTAAGTGCAGCCCTCTAAGCCCAGTTCTGGGCGCTCACGAGGGTTGATTGATGAGATGAGAGAGAGAGACAGAGTCCTCAACATGTTATATATATGCCCCATGTGAGGGATTTTTTACTTGCCTGTCATAGACACTGATACAAGGGGCCGCCAATTTAACGTCTCATCCGAACGACATCCCGCTGGGATTTTGCTCGTGAAAGTCCACTGACAATTTTGGGTTTCTCAACCGGGGTTCACGAAGATTATTGCATTACCTTGTCATCTTTCATGTTACCTCACGATCATCGAGAGAAATGCAATAATCGTGAGAAAACACGATAATGTTCACAAGGGAACGCAAAAGATCGCGATGGAATGTGAAATATTGCGAGGGAATTGGAAATATTGCGAGGGAATGCAATAATATATGTTTCTTAATTCCACAAGCAAGACTGTTTGATAAATATGTGCTAATGTGCTATACAAAATTTAATCTCCTATATCACTATTGTAGATATATAAGTTTACAGTTCAACAAAAATAAGTTCCCCTTTGAATAAATTTGAATATCTCAAAGATTACTTCATCGATTTTTTTTAAAAGAAAGTTTGATTGAATTATAGGCCTGTTTATCGACCGAAAATGTGTGTAATTCAGCGGCATTATTCCTGGCTGAGTGAGCCTACCCCTGTTTTAAAAAATCTATGGCTTTTTCAATGGATTTGAACAATTTGACCAAACGGGGGAGCCACCAGCTGGGGGTTACCTCATCATGATACTGGAGAAAATTTGTTTCTCAATCATATTTAGTGGACAATCGAGGACTTCTTTTGTAACCTTTTCATAATGTAGGTTCCGGTGAAATTACAAATAATGGGAGTTGAGTTTGAGTACTTTTTGTAATTTTTTTTTTTTTTGGAAAAGTCAAAACTTCAAATTTTTGAAAAGAGGAGTACATGCACTCAGGGTAGGCTGGCTCAGACAAAAATTAAGCAATCGAGCTACAATTACACAGGCATAATGTCAGTATGCAGGCCTACAAATCGAAAACTTAGATGTTTTTCACTAACATCTAAATTTCCAAAAGGAGCACTTGCAAAGCCCTCTTCGTTTATTAAATTTGTCCACTGTGTATTTGACAATCGTTTATTTTTTTAGCAAATACGGCACGATTTTTATATTTAATTCATCTTACACTGGCTGTTAGTCCTACATACCTTCATGGCATTTCTGGAAATTATCCTGAAAAATGCCATCATTTAGCCATATATATGAAGAAGAATGACTTCATGCAAATTTAAAAGGCAGGCCTTTTAATGGTATCAAAGATCATCAAGCCTTGATCACGATCAAGGAGTTCTAAAAATATTTATGAATTTATAATAATTTTTTTTGTTTTTTTTAGAAATGTTTTAGCCTTTAGGTCTTTACCCTATTCAATACTGTGCAATGTGTATCTCAGTGCTGACAGTCTCACTGCAGATTAGGTCTTGAAGTGCTGATTCAGCCATGGCATGCTAATGCTCCTCTTGTGTACATGATCACATGGGTACCAGGACATGAACAAATGCATTACTCAAATAAAAGCACAAACCCTAAAACTTGGTGTATTATTCCCATATTTCACTCCCCCAATGGTTTCAGTCACTTGACAGCTGTCAAAATCAAGGATTTATGTGGACCCAACCAACCCCATGTTAGAGGCTCTGAATTATGTCACAACACTAAAATTTGATCAAATCCTTTAAAACACAGGTTGATTAACTTCTTGAGTGTGAACTTAAACCCTAACACCAACCACAAAGTTGTTATTTCATTCCCAAAGCAGCTATGACATAGCTGTTGTTGCCTGTCAGTTCACACAGAGCCACACAGCTGGCCAACAGAAACTAGGTCAAGTTTGTTTACTGTGTTTCTCCACCTGAGGGCACTGTCATTCACTTTCACTTTCTGGCCAATCAACAGCAGCCTCTCTCAGGGCTCTCTGACCTCGATCTGATTCTGACGTCGTGATCTGCCATCAATCAATGTGATGGATCGCGGCAAAATTCTGAGTTTTCATCAACACAATCCACTTGCCCAATGCTTCAAATCAACCTGAAAAAGGTGTCGAGCCATAACTAAAGGTATCTAGTACATGTTTGATGTGTGTTTATTTGGACACAGTGTTGCAGGTTGATTCAGAGTGCCAAATACTTGAGGCATGTCAAAAGTACAAGTAAATCCTCTTTGATGAATCGTGACCCAGCTGTTGCACAACTGGCCAAAACACAGCGGGTCGTATCGGGGCTAGGTCGTATCGGGGCTACCTCTAGCTGCACTTGTAAGACTGAGCTCACCTCGGATAGAATAGTCTGCTTGTCAGCTAATTTTCTGACCTGGTAATCCAGAGTGCTTAGTCTGGACGCCGTCAAATCTCATTTCCTGACTTATGACCTTTACATGCTCCAAAGATTGGTTGACAGTGGCCACTGATGTTACATTTTATAGAAGATGCCATATCAAGTTGCTGGGTGCGGGAAAATAGTTCTGACAAATAGGACCATTTACCTAATTAGTAATAACACTTAACACCTTCACATTGCTTACTGATTTATCTTTAAGGAAGATGAATGTGTTGTTAACTTGTACGCAAAATGTCACTGCAGCAGTCAATGAATATTAAATATTCGAAAAGTAAGCTTAGTCTATTATTAGCATTATTATATGAAATAAAAAGCACTTTGCAGTGATTACTCAAATATTTATATTTTAATATGCAACATCTACCAACAACAATTATTTTCAAATTTGAGCTTCTCAAATTGACTTCCACTAATCTACTGTATTATGTTAATCTAAAACAATGTTTGGTTCAACAATAAACTGATTGCTGCATCCAAGTCATTTACGATGTTGCAATCTCAATAAAGGGCTATGTAGATATGGTACAGTGTCGCCTGTAAGTAAGTGAAAGGCATGATATTGTACCATTGCATCAATGTCAAACCTTCTCAACCAAACTGCTTGTGGAGGCATGAATTCTCATCCGATGAGCAGAAAACATATTGGGTCATAAAGGCCGATATGTGAGGCATATGGAATAACAATTGCAGCAAATTTTCTCTGCTGTAGTCGGAGTTAGGCACGGGTCAAAGTCTTTCATAAGTAAGCGAACCACCCTTCCCTATTAAATAACATTGGGCCGGTGTTTCACTTACTTATCAAAGACTTTGACCCATACCTAACTCCAACTACAGCAAAGGAAATTGGCTGCCATTGTTATCCCACATGCCTCACATATCGGCCTTTATGACCCAGTACAATTTCTTCTCATCGGATGAGACTTCATGTTTCCACAAGCAGTTTTGCTGAGGATGTTTAGCATTGATGCAATGGCACCATTTCATGCGTTTCACTTACTTACAGGCGGCACTGTACATGTAACTGCGAGGGACAATTTACAGATGAAAGACCCGCAAATCACTCTCAAGGGCCTTCCATGAAATTACTTACAGGAAATACTGTGTTTAGCAATGGCCATGAAACGGATTTATCCAATCAGTGGAGCTACATATTGTATCCTTCAGCTGCCTAATTTCCGTGGCACATCGCATTGTGCTTGGCAGAATCATATGGATTTTGGCTGACAAGAAAATAGAATTTTTTTTTTTGTCATCTGCGGTACGTGCCTGTCTCGCATTTTCCTATTTTTAAATACTCCAGGATAAACTAGCATCATTCTGTTGCCTAAAGACCTTGCCATAGATACAAAAGTCTAAATTTGTACTTTCATTACCTCATCATTTGGTTTTGCATTGTTCTTACAGAATAGACGCATCGATCTGTCTCTCAAGCAGATAAACCATTTCTTTCCATGCATTATAGGCAAATTTTGCAAGTGAAAAATATTATCCTAAAAGTATGTCATCAGACTAAAGCAACTGCGATTTCAGAAGAACATTTTCACAGCAAATTATTCATCTATGGCTCAGCTTGGCATCACTGAGAATCTTCTTGATCTGTCACTCAGACATTTCTGCAAAATTTAATTTGAAAACTTTTGTCCTATACCACAGCAACACGAGACTATGACAGTGTGGTGGAAGCTTTAGGGGTTGTTTTTCAATCGGAGTACGCTCTGGAAAGTCACACGGTATCCAAAATACCAGAAATCCCATGCATATATGTGGAAAAAACATTGCACAGAAAGATTAAACATACTGAGACGGACCTACAGTGGTGAAAAAATTATTAAAATCGGTTGATAACTGCGCGAAAAAAATTTGTTTGTGTCATTTTGACCAAAATTGATTGTCTCATTTGCAAATTAGGCAAATATCGCTTCAGATTTTTCAGTCCTGACCTAACAGTAAGTTTTAACCAATGTGAAAATGCTTTCAACATGGTCCCAAGAGTTCAACATTAGAAATACATGCAACAACTATGATTAGTCTCTTCAGAATCCTGCATTGAACATATGAAGGTCAATTCCGTCAAATATTGTCCTCTCCGAAATGGGGTCAGCAAAACAGCAATAACATTAAATTAAGAGGATTTTTATCTTATAGAAATACTCCTTCAATAGATTAGACAAAGTTTTGGTAAGTGTTTCACTTCAGCTGTACGAACTGCACAATGCTCGTAGCGGAAAACACCAAAAACAGCTTCTTCAAATAAACTGTCCTCTCCGTCCTCTCCGAAAATATCTATTTTCCTTGACACGCACTAAAGTTCTTGTCCAAAATTAAGCAAGTAAGAAGATTTTTCATTGTCAGACTTATATCTATCCACTCAGCACAAGCCCATACAACTGGGTGTTCTATACATCCAGTAATAGAAGGATGAGCAGAATATTGACTTTGGTCAAATTATCAAAAAGTCAAATAAAAAAAAATTCAGAATACTTGTAGCCCTAAAATTTTCAGAAATCCACGGCACAGTATATAGCAACAGAAAAAAGTCAATTTGGCCAGAAAAAAAGACCTTTATTTTTTACCCCCTTGAGACAAACTATGTACCCCGATTGCAAAACAACCCATAGTGCAAGCAGGTGAAGGACAGCAGGTGGACAAGAGGCCAACACCAGATCCTAAGTGACCCATTAGCAGAGAATGGAATTAAGGGATGGACATGTTTGGCCGAGGTGGTTTTTGGACTGCAGGTACAATCTGAAGGCCAAGGAGCTGTTCATGTTACATCTTGGCCAATTAAAGTCCAAAAATTAGCTGCAGATGTAGAAATAGGCAAATTTGATGAAAACTCATGATTTGGATCTTCCGGCAGCCATTTGAGGAGCCGATGTAAAATCTTCTCTCGTTTTTAACAGGGGTTTTAGGACTTTTTATCAAACGTTTTTATTGTGATAGATCCTGGTTTTAACCAATAACCCCTGTCGGACGTTTTAGCCAACCTTTTATGTCTTTTATCCCCGTTTCTCGGGAAGAAATGAACAATTTTAACTCTCCAAACTGCCTAAGCTCTCGCGCCAAAACATTGACAGCCATTACCAGCCAAAACACCATATCATCGCCCGACAGAGGAGCGGCCAAAAACTTCCATACATCAACAATGGAAAAGAAGAGAAAAGCCCTGCTTCCCGCTAATGAAGGAAGAGTCAAGAAGCAAGATAACGTAAGTCAAAAACAATGCAATGTGAGTCAAAAACAACTGCCAGCTATGCATTCTAAGACTCGTGAATTGAACTACGTTCTCAATGTTGACAAGGCCCTCAAAAACAAGATTGAAGCCTGTGGCAGAGACCACTTTGCATTCAGCTCCCCTGATAACACAAACTTTACAGTTCACCTGAGTACAGCAAGCTTTGAGATCTTCAAATGTGCCATACTTAGATGCCTACACTTAGATCCCAACCAAGACAACAGAAGGCCGAACCGTAACCTGGAACACACAGTTAATAGAGACTCCAGTGATACCGGCCTCATTGTCTCTGAAACAATACTGATTAAAAATTGGTCTTGTGTGTCAAGGGCCTCCCTCGCAGGACTCAAAGGCACATGCAAGGTTGTGATAAATTTATACAGAACCACATCAAGGTGCCCGAGACTTTGTTGTCCTCTTTCTCCCCCTACTGAAGGAATACATTGACTCTCACAAGGACGAACTGCACACTCAGAATGAGTCAATCCAACAGATGCTCACCGATGGAAGGACTGCCGGCCTAACACACCCCCATGATAGTCAAAGGCAGCTTGACCAACCAGACACGGACCTGGTTCTCCCTTCAAATAGAAACAGCCCCCGGGGCCCAGCTCCTTCTGAAAGCGGCTGCAACGAAGATGATCCGCCCGTGACTATGACGTGCAAAGCCTGTGAACTTCCCATCGCCGAGTCGCCTGTTATATGTGATGTCTGTGGCCTGTGGGCCCAACCCCAGTGCGAAAATCCTCAACCAGCAGATACGGATAGGGCAGACAACGCCGAGATGACCTACACATGCAGAAGCTGCATCACAATCATCGCTGCGAACACGTGCCACCCCGACTGCAAGGTCGACAGTCAGGAGACCACCCCCCATGACGGCCACACAGTTACGGAAATGGAACTCAACAAAACTGGAGAAAGGAGCACAGCAGGACAACATACAGTCACAAGAGCGAATGTCTCCCACTCCCCAAGGACACTAGCTATCACTCACGACACAGTGACACCCCAGCCAGCCACATACTCCCAAGATGCTATGACCCTCCAACCGGCTGCTGATTCTCAGGATCAGGCTGCAATCTCAAGTACCCCGTCGTCCTACGTAGTGGCAGAAGTGGATGCAGGCAGAGCAGGAAGCATAGGGAAAAATATGGAGGCGCACAAATCAGGAGCTAATAATGCCTCGGAAACCACTGTGGCTAGAAAGCCGGCCCGCGCCAAAACAGGAAACTACAGACAAGCTAGCATCAGGCATGGTCCCCAAAACCAGGCCAACACTGCTCACACAGACACTGAAGTATTGACTGTTCAAAATGCAGAAGGAACTAACACTGAAATCCACTGCCAGACTGTTCAGCAGCTGCAAGACAGTGATGGCCCCAGGACACAGTTCGATGATACAGCTGTAAGACTAGAAGAGAGGGAAAGGACCCTAAAAGCAAGAGAAAGACACTTGAACAAACTGGAGCAGAACCTCAGGAAACAGCAGCTGGCACAGACTGAGATGTCTATGCAACACGCCGCTATGATAGCCCAGGTCGCAAAACTGGAGGACAAGATCAAAGCACAACAAGACGAGATCCACAACCTCAGCATACAACTGCTTGCCAGTAGGAATGCTCATCCCCCGGATCGAGGCCAACATACAACCCCCAACCCCGGATTGGCCGCAACTGCAACCACCCAGACTGCAGACAGTAGCATCACCCAGATGCTGCTCCTTCTCCTATTCCAACAGATGAATGCCCAGCAGCATGCTCCGACAGACGTAGGCTGTCGCGGAGAACTATGGCAGCTAACACAGACAGTCAGCGACCTCTCCAAAACAGTGGAGCGCCTCAGAGTAGATGTCGACCGAGCTGGACGAAGTGCACAGCCAGCGCCACAACAATGGATGCCCAAGAGCAAACACCATGGCAAACATGCTCTTAATCAGTTTAGACCAAGGCACTACAGCTATCACCACGTTGATGATGATGCCCTCAGCCGACGAGACGACAAAGCCCTCAGCCGACGGGACCACTACCACAACTCCACTCCAGTCACAGACTACCAACATGGCCTACCTCAGACACCACGGCATGATAGAGCTGCTGTGTACGAAGAGTCTGACAATCCAGCAGCCATGTACAACACGAGCCCGAATGATGCCTCAAATCAGCTGGCTACACATCCAGAGAGGAGCGTCCCACCTGTCAGCCAGTCCCTTGGAGCAGTGGAAGAAAACTCTGAGATGGAGAGTATCGACCTACATACACTGCCACGCCAGGCACATTCCATGAGAGAGCATGGCCCCCAAAAGATGGACAAGGCAAAGAGCGCCTTTGAGCAAACAGGGAATCATGCGCAGGAGGGAAACAGATGCAGACCACACCACCCAAGCCTCCATTTTTTAGACACAATCGGCCTCCAAGACAGACCGCCATCATCAGAATTGGGAGTCTCAATGTGGAGAACATCAAGACTAATGTAGAATATGTACATCAACTGATGAACCACCATGACATCCTCTGTCTCCAGGAGCACTGGCTCCATACATACGAAGAACCGATGCTCAGAAAACTTCTCCCAGACTACAACTACCACATAAGATGCAGTGACCACAACAACCCTGTCAGCCCAGCCATCAGACCAAAAGGTAAAGGAGGTGTCCTCACCATCTGGAAGCCTGATTTGGACAAGTATGTGTCTACATGTAACGATGGCTCCAGCCGAAATATAGTAATTGAAGTAGGCAACAGGAAAGGGCAGCAGACAAGCATCATCAACTCATACATGCCGACTGCAGGCACCCCGGAGCTATTCGAGGAGGTCCTTGGCGAAGTCGCGGAACTTCATGACAAGTACTCCAGATTTGGTCATGTGATCTGGATAGGAGACCTGAATGAATCTTTTACTAGGACAGTTGCATCCGACAACGATAGGATGCTCAGGAAATTCTGCCAAGAAGTGGGCTTGACTGAACCAGAGGGTGACAGAACGACGCCGTCTTACTGCCACTTCGTTGGCAACATAACCTCACGGATTGACCACATCCTAACCCAGGAAGGCAGGGCAGAACCCCATGTAAGAAACCTGGTGGTGCTAAAGAGAAATCCATGCAACATGAGTAGTCATGATGCTATCTCAGCATCTATCTTCATTGACCTGGAGGAGGAAGATAGCAATGACAGCCGAATGGACCTTGAAGCAGCCAAGGGACGCCCGAGATGGGATAAGATCAACGAAGATGTCTATAGAGCGAAGACAGAAGAGAAACTGCAAAGTCTCATTGAAATAGGAGGGTTAGACTTACCAGGAGAGGTACTGGCAACGAGACTGAATGACATCCTCATTGGCTGCGCCGACGAGTGCGGACCATCGCTAAGGAAGCGGAAGAAGAGAAAAGGAAAATATCCCTGGTCTGAGGCCCTAAAACCACTGACAAAGGAGATAAAGCTGAAGTTTTACATGTGGAAAACATCTGGGAAGGATCCTAGTGACCATGCGGCCCAAGAGCTGAAAATCCTGAAGAAAGATCTCCGCTCCCAACAACGACAACTTGCTGCCACGCACAGAAGAGATAGCCTTGAGGAAATCATGAAAGCATCCACAAATGACAGACAACTCTTTTACAAGCTTGTCAGACAGCAAAGGGGCGGACCTACAAGGATATCCCAAAATGTCAACTTCAACTCCCCGGAGGACCTACAGATAAACAGCTGGGCCGGATACTTCGAGATCCTCGCAGCTGCTGAAGCACTCCCAAACTTTGACAAGGAATACCACGAAAGAAGTCTACTGAAGCTACACAGCAACTCTCTGGTCGCCAGTCACACATGCCGGAAGAGAGGGAAGGCAGCCGATGTCACCGGGATGACAGCTGAACACCTCATCCTCGCATCTAGTGAGATCACCCCCATCCTTACGGCCATCATTAACAAGTGTCTGCAAGATGGTGCACTGCCGGAGCTGTTCAAGACTGGAGCGATTATACCGACTCTGAAGAAAAACAAGTCTGCAAAGAATCCGGATAGCTATCGTCGTATCACCGTAGCCTCGGTCATCGGGAAAGTGCTAGAGAAGGAAATGATGTTCCAGACAAAACCCCACTCCAAGATAAACCAAAGTCAAATGCAGTATGGCTTTACCGAGAAATGCTCCCCATCTATTTGTGCCCTGATGGTGACTGAGGCCATAGCCGAATCCCAAGACCTGAAGACCCCCATGTTCATCACATTCCTCGACTCATCCAAAGCATTCGATGTCGTCGACCACACAGTACTGCTTAACGCCCTGCACGACCTGAACCTCAGCCCACACCTTTGGAAGCTGTACCAGGAGATGTACAAGACGGTTACATCCCGCGTGACGCTAGGAGGGAACCTATCCAGAGTGATCGTGGAGGGAAGAGGTATACGCCAAGGAGGTGAGACATCAACGGAGGGCTTCAAAGCAAAGGATAACAAGTTTCTAGATAAAGTCCTTAACCACCCGCATTCACTGAGGATAGGAGCTACACCCATAGGAATTCCAACAGTAGCAGATGACAACTGCCTGATGGCTACTTCCGATGTCGGCGCCCAAGTCCAGCTCTTCATGGCTCAGCATAATGCTGAAAAGGATAGATACATCTTCAGTTCAACCAAGTCAAAAGTCCTCCATGTGGGAGCAGAAACTGACCAGTCACTGTGGCCAAGTCTCTCATTCAACGGCGAGCCTATTTCCTACTCGGAAGCCGAAACTCATCTAGGCCTCACCAGAACCCCAGACGGAAAATCTACCCAAGCCGTTACGGACCGAATCACATCAGGGAGGAAAACAGCATACCAGCTTATGGGAGCGGGCTTCACTGGAATGAACGGAATCTCCCCCAGTGTCTCCAAGAAGCTTGTGGAAGTCTACGTGAGCCCTGCCCTCATGTACGGCCTGGAGGCCCTGACGATCTCCCAGAAGGATACTGACAGACTCTCCACCTACCATCGAAGCCTCCTTAGAATGCTCCAGTCCCTACCAGAGTCTACTGCGAAACCAGCTATCTACCTACTGATGGGCAGCCTGCCTATTGAAGCCATTCTACATCGCAAAGCCCTAAATCTGTTCCTGACAATTTTACACCGAAGTGAGACACCAGAGAATGAAGTCATCCGAAGGCAGCTTGCTACAAAGGACCTAAATTCGAAGAGTTGGACAGTTTACGTAAGACTAATCCTGCATAAGTACAGTCTACCATCGGCCTACACCCTGGCGGAAAATCCCCCCACAAAAGAGCAATGGAAGAGAACAGTCAAGAAGGCAAGCGAGATACTGGGAAGAACAACTGAAGGAAGAAGCAAGAAACATGAAGAGCCTGAAACACCTGAATGTCGACATATGCAGTCTGGCGGATGGCCATCCAGTGTGGGAAACAGGAGTGGACGCTATGCAAGTGCCTATGGCAGCAGTTCGAGGATTGCTCCTAACAGGTAGATACCCACTCACAGGCTCAAAGTGCGCAGGAAAACACCAGCTGCAGAGCTGCCCGTACTGCAACGTCAATACACCGGAGAGTGTGGAGCACTTTATGCTGAGCTGCAACCTGTACGATGACATCAGAGCCGGCTATATAAGAACACTGCAAGACCATGTCACAGAGAACCTGGAATCCCTTCACGGACCAGAACTGCTCAGAAGCCTGATTGACCCGTCCCACCTGGCGAGAGATTGGAAGAATGCCGTGGAACTGGAGACAGTTGCCAGGAGATTCTGCTTCAAGATGCACAATAGGAGAGCACAGAAGGATGGGCTGGAGTCAATGTTTGTTTGGGCGCTTAGGAGAAGCAAAAGGCAGTAGGGGATAAAATTAGTGACATTTTAAAATAATAATTCTAATATCAACCTGGATAACAGGGTTCTCCTAGCAGAAGAGGAGGAAAGTACAACGAAGTGAAGTGAAGTGTGTGAAGTGAGTATTGAGAGTGTATCACCCATGAATGACTTGGCTAAAATATTAAGCTTGTGAAATCTCTTCTCTGTAGTTTGTTGAGGGAATTGATGATGTGTATTAGATAATCAGCATGCATCTAATATTCTGCACCAAAATTTGTGAGCCAATTAAGAGACACGAAATCAATCACGTGCCACGCCAATGAATAACGATATTGGCGTGCTGAGAGTGTTATTGGCGCCTTAAGGCTATATTGGCGTCCTCAGTGCACAAGCACTTAAGCCATTGCTGTACTCTGCCCTGAATCAACGTGGTCATTGATTGTAGTGACTTCTTTCCAATCTAATTCTCAATTGTCATTGAAGGAAACACAGCATACTATTAGGCCTAACCCTTCTATCATCAAGGTGCTAATTGTTATCGATAATTCCAATTGAAACTAGTTTCACTTCCTAAGAAAAACTATCAACACTTTACAGAAATCAATCTATTTGAACAAACAACAATTAAAGCACAAATTAAAAGGATAAAAATCATGTTAATCATAAAGCCTGATAGATAGAAAGATAGACAAAAAGACAGATAGACAAATAGACAGACAGACAGATAGATAGATAGACAACTTTCAGTCTGCTTGTTCAAAAATTAATAATTTCTTTCATTTTTTTTACACAGATTATGCATTGAAAATGGCAGTTGGTGAGCCAAATTTTTCAGATAAAAAAATGTATGTAGGCCTATATCAAAATAATGTTATATATAAATGTCAATTAAAATTTGCTAAACAGGTTTTTTATTAGTGACGGTTTAAGAATCTCAAATGAAACAGCTAACTCTTTATTTACAAAGAAATTTTGGTTCAGAATATAACAAATAGTGGATGTTGAGTCAACCAATATTGAGTTTTATTGGCCTCAGCAGGTATTATTGGTCTCGGCCTCCGGCCTCGACCAATAATACTGCTTCGGCCAATAAAAATCAATATTGGTCTCCTCACCATCCACTATCTATATAATATATGTTTGATATGCTTTGTAAAAAAACTCTCTACATACTTCAGAAATTACATGAGACAGTATTTGACAAACCTCAACCTTAGACCTCTTAGCCATAAAGTTTTGCATACTTTTAGATTAAAAAAGTCTATGGGCCCATACATCTCAAAATTATTATTAATGTATGATTTTTAGCACAGAATATCTAAAAATTTAAAACATTATAATTCTGAAATGAGATATGATATAGTCTGAAATTTTTTCTGACATTAAACTTCAGACACTCAGTCTCAGGTAATTTAACCTCAAGCTTAAAGCTCTTGGTCTTTCCATATATCTCAAAAGTGAAGCTGTCACACATTGAGCCATGGCGTGACTTGCAAAACTCGGCTGACAAAATTAGGTGCAACTTGATCCTTAGAAGATGCTTTGCTGAGAGAAGATGAATTGTCTGAGACATGCAATTTCCTTCAGAACCATAGCAGTTTAGCAATTGGAAGCTGAAAATGAATGCATGCATCATGGTAGTGATAAATATAAGAAGAGTTTCCTAAAATTACCATTGAAAAGTTGCATATTGATTGATTCCTGACCTTTACAGCCTAGGCGTGCATTTGACCCTCCAAGAACACTTTTTACAAATCTGCTTTATTCCAAAATGGCCTCCACAAGAACCACTGGTATCATGATATGAAAAGAAATTAATGTACATAAAACTAGACAAATAACCCCTAGCAGATGCAAATAGAAATTTCCTGGTTTTATCAACAATGCGATAGAGGGCACTATTTACTTTATGCGGATGGCGCCCCTGGCGGAAAATTAGGCAAAAACGAAAATTATGCCAACCAGCGTCATGGGATCTGGATAAGCTTAGATTAGAAAAGTTTATTCCTGACTCAAGATCTTGCAACAGTGTTGTAAGTGTATTTCTCAGAACGGCTTACCGCTCTCTCCTGCTGTGGCAGATTACATATTATTCTAATCTGACGGCCCAAGAAGTACATTATGTTGACCAAGATTGAGAGGAATTGTGGTTGGTAGTATTTTCTTGTGGGTTGTGTATATGTAAATAATCAAAAATGTCATCCACAGAAGCAAAGTACCACTGTGTAAAGTTAGCTCTGTTATTTACAATAACCATTCAGGCGTATGGGATATGGTAATAACTGACAAATTTGTACTGTGCTAATGTCACTTGGAAATGGCCTTCACCATTGACAAATTTATCTCATCAACACAGCTTTGACATTGGCACTGGCCTTCAGATTAATTACATGTGAAAATGCCTGCAAATTGTATCAGTTGAAGAGTCGAAATCATTTATTTTAGAACTTTCTTTTCTTAAAGATAAATTATTTTGACATGACTTTGAATAAAACTAGTTGGTAGTGTGTACATTTACATGCAACTAGGATGTTTTCTTCTTTCTTCATCTCTTAAATAGCAGATTTTTTTTTCACGACCATGAAAGTACTGGGCGCAGATCTTGCAGGATATGAGGGATCAAATGGATTTACCCATGCAATTCGCTGGAGATTATGTGGATCAAGAGAGGAAAACTTTGCTGCTGGAGGTACTTTTTGATCAGTTGCGAAATTATATATGAAGAGCCACATTTGTATGTCAACTTGTCAAGGCATCACTCTGATTTTAGCTGTATAAGGCAACAGTACGTGTCTTTTGTGTGTGTTTGTGTTTATGTCTCTGCAGCAATAAGGCAACAGCTGTTTCAAATTAAAACATTTAGCTATAACATATAAGCATGTAACGTCCAAGTATGCGCAAATACATTGTTACTTGGAACTGACCTTACCTATTAAGCAAATTTTATTTCCAGCTGTAACAGCTGGCACTGACCTCGAGCTTGATTGTATCTGACAATTCATGTAAATTGTGTTAGTTGAACTGTCATTGGCCAAAGTCATCTTAGGAGGGTACCTGTTTAAAATTACAAATAAATCTTTGTCAATAAAACCCCCATCGTCCAATTGTCTTCTGCAGCTGGTAATGTCTTCTGAATATGGCTCCTTTTATAATAAATCTGTCAATTATCTAAAGTTTATTTTGCCCGCAAAATTCACCTTGTTGGCCAAGCTATCTCTTCATGGGCCTTTTGAGAGTCATTTATTCATTTCAAAATTGCCTCCCTTATTCTGAATGCTGCAGCATGAAAGGGACACATTGTTGCCAAATATTTTACTGAAGCATGATATAAAAAAACAGGGAAAGATAATTACAATTAAAGTAAAGGTGCCAACATTCATCTGAATATCAGGGATTTCGCTGCATGAATAATTGTTTCTGATAATCATTATTAAGTCAGAGATAATTTTTCAAAACCAATTTGTTTAATTTTTTTTTTCAATTTAGACACGAGAGAGATCTTGTTTCCCAAAATTAGCCAATTTATGCTGGAGTGGCTTCCCCGCCAATGACATTTGATTGGCAGTTAAGACTTTTTGATTTGAAGAGGATAGCTCTGGAGAATGAAATTGTTACAAATATTTCAGCAAACTGTCAATATTCGAGCATTATTATCGTTTTCATAGCTACATGTTTTACAAGTTTGCAATTTGCTTCATTCCAAAACTGTGATGTCAGAGATTAAGTTAAATAATTTAGTTTATTACAAGCACGTATTTCAGGAAACTGACAAAGTGCAGTGACACATGGGTGATATATGTTTCACTATGCACTGTAACTGAACCAAACAGACTACTTAGCCTCAAAGGAGAGTTGCAATTACTGACAATAAAAGTTGTTTGAAATTGTGATGACTGGTGTATTGTGAAAAACAGCAACACATTTTGTTTGGAAAACAATGAGGTGCAGCACACACTCAACTTAGACATACATTGTTTGTTGTGGTTGTACACAAATAGTAACATTGCCTGACAGTTTTAAATTCCTTTTTCATTAACTGTGATGTCAAACTCTGAACTGATATGTCATAGATTGAAGATTAGGCCAATCACATTGACAGATACCCGATGATGTCACGGTTTAACTGCAAAACAAAGTTTTCAAAAAAACGCATAACTATGAAAACGATAATAAATCCTGCATGTTCTTCATGTCATATCCCATGCATTTACGTGGAAAATTTGTTATACATTTGTCTCTCTCATCTTAACAATACCCCTACATATGTCATATATTTTTTGAGGAGACCGCAAGACTGATGCTGATGGGCAATACGGTAAGGTGGGGGGGGGGTGCAGAGCATACAACTTAACAGCTAGTGTAGCCCAACCATTACACCTTATTAGCTATTTCATTTGTTAAACAGGCATGAGGCCCTGTGGTAGGGTTTTCAAACGAGCCATCAACCAAAGCTCACAGCGTAATAGGAGCCGAGCAACAAGACAAAATGTCATGGTCTCGGAAGTACTCAGAGAAGTATCCAAGTAATCTCTAGTTATACCTGTAATTGTCACTGTAATTGCACATGTTTCTTCAATATATTTTTTGAGGGAATACTTAAAAAATAAAATGGCGATGGTTTTTTTGCAAAAATATGTAAAAAAATCGAGAAAATCTGCCATTTCTGGACAATTTCTGTTTATGCTTTTTGGTACTATCACAAAAAATGATTAAACCTCAAGGATACCAACATTTCCAGCTTTGTGGCCTATACTACTTGAGATTACCCCTGTGGAATATATTTTAGCTCATTTCTCCCCCCCCACCCCGGATGTTTTCCAGCCATTCTATTAGGCCTACTGCAAATTCCTCAGAGAATTGAAATTATATCAGTTGTGCAACAGAATTTGCTCATAAATCAAAACAATTACTTTAAATTTCAAACCAATTCCAACTTCATTGCCATTTAATGCCTTTTTATGTTTGCCTACGCAACCCATTCAAAATATTTCTATTAACATGGCAGCTGCTGCTGCAGTTTGTTTGGAACAAAGCTTATTCACATTGTTGCATTTGATTTTTTGAGGCGATGCATCAGCCCCTCGCCGATATATACTTAGTGACCCTATAATTATGGAGCCACTCGCCTCTGTATAGCTGGGTACAGGACTCCCGACAGGAGGCCAGAGGCCAAATCTGGAAATTCAGGCTGTGACGAATCGTCATCAGATCTCGGGCTAGCGCCATAATAAAATGCGGACCGTGCAAATTTGCGGACTGGCGGGATGTGGGATTTCGTAATAAAACGCGGATTGTTAGGTGCAGAACGGGATGCTTTTTGGGGGATCGGCGTAAAAAACATGCAGATGTGGTCTAATTTGCTGAACAAGCTGAATATGCTTTAAAAATTGCATTTATTTTTTTTTGAAAAAATTTTCTTGTTACTTTTCTCAATGGACTGTAAAACCAGATTTGTCATTCTGAAAAAAAGTCTGTTCATCATTAAATGACAATTTTTGTATTCATGATGATCATTGCACTAAAGTTTGCACACTTTGACTAAAAATTTGAAGGCTTTAATATACATCTAAAAATGCTTTATATTTTAATTATGCACATAGCACAAAATTTCTATATTGGAAACAATAATGTGTATATTGATAGTGTTGACAATTTGTCACCATAATGAATGAGTCCTGCACTTCAGACATTCAGTTTAAGGTACTTTCACCTCAACCTTAAACGCATTGAGCCATGGCATGACTAACAAAACTCTGTCGACAGAATTAAGTGCAACTCGATCCTAAGAAGATGCTTTGCTGAGATAAGATGAATTGTCTGGGTCACGCAATATCCTTCAGAATCATGGCAATGCAGCAAGCAGAAGTTCGAAATTTACTACATTTCCTGTAGCAGAGAGTAATCGAAACGCTTACAAATTCCTTTTTCTATACCATTAGAAATGCCATAGTTTGTAAAATATGCTAATAAACACAAAAGTTTTGCAATGAAATGTCCAATGTCTAATGTTTCCAATGTGTCCATTTCAGTGTGTGTTATTTTACCCATGATGATGTCCTGTTCACAAAGGGTTGTGGTTCATCATCGAAAAATTATCATCTATCACCTCCTTTCCACTTCAGTGTCCCGAATTTAATACCATTCATTCTGCATCTATAACAGATAGGCCTCATGGCAGGATACACCCTCAACCCCCTGGGGTTACCACTGTTTTATCATGGGGTACCTGAGGGTAGTTGAGGGATGGCGAATTTGGTTGAGGGGAGGCGAGTTCGTTTGAGGGGAGGCGAGGGGATGTGAGTTTAGTCGAGGAGAGCTGAGTTTAGTTGAGGGGAGGCGAGTTTACTTGAGGGTAGCCGAGTTTACTTGAGGGGAGCGAGTTTACTTGAGGGGAGCTGAGTTTACTTGAGGGGAGCCTAGTTTAGTTGAGGGGAGGCGAGTTTATTTGAGGGGAGCTGAGTTTACTTGAGGGGAGCCGAGTTTAGTTGAGGGGAGGCAAGTTTAGTTGAGAGGAGGTGAGTTTAGTTGAGGTAAATTGAGTTTAGTTGAGTTTAGTTGAGGTTACTTGAGTTTAGTTGAGTTAAGTTGAGGGTAATTGAGGGAAGCTGAGGGTAGTTGAGGGTGGCGGAAGTGAAAAGGGGTAAGTTGAGGGTAAAAGAGGTTAAGTTAAGGGTGCCGAGTTTATGAGAGGGTTTGGGGGTGTAACCAGTCATGAGGCCTACAGATTGCTTTCACGTGACCATAAAAAGAAGTCAATGAGGGTCTTGTGAGATACGAGAGATTCAATGGATTTGGCCAAGCAAATTGTAGGAGATTATGTGGACCACGACAGGATTTGCTCTCAGTAGGCCTGGTACTTTTGATGGTCGTGAAAATATATAGTCAAAATGGATTTTGTTTTTTGGAAAATAATTATTTACCAGTTACCACTCTGTGATGTTAGCTGTATGGTGAAGCAACAGCTATTCACAAAAAACCATTTAGCAGCCAGTGATATGATAATGACTGCCAAGGGTGCACTATAACTTTGTTACTTGGAAATTCATGTAACAGGTATTTGGCCATGACCATTATAGGCAAATAAAAAGCAATAATCAGCACAACAGTGTACTGGACTTCTTCTGCAGTGAGTATAGTTAATTGTTAATTACGGAAACAGCCCTATTCAGCAGGTTCTTGAGAGGTCTCATGGCATGATACACCCTCACCCCACGGGTAACCCGCTGGTTTTAATGGGGTAACTGAGGGCAATTGGGAAGGCAAGTTTAGTTGACGGGATCGAGGTGAGTTTAGTGGAGGGGAGGTCAGTTTACTTGAGGAGAGGCGAGTTTGGTTTAGGGGAGGCGAGTTTGGTTGAGGGGAGGCGAGTTTGGTTGAGGTGAGGCGAGTTTGTTTGAGGGGAGGCGAGTTTAGTTGAGGGGAGGCGAGTTTGGTTGAGGGGAGGCGAGTTTGGTTGAGGTGAGGCAAGTTTGGTTGCGGGGAGGCGAGTTTGGTTGAGGGGAGGCGAGTTTGGTTGAGGGGAGGCGAGTTTGGTTAAGGG
Source organism: Platynereis dumerilii (assembly GCA_026936325.1). Taxonomy (NCBI): domain Eukaryota; kingdom Metazoa; phylum Annelida; class Polychaeta; order Phyllodocida; family Nereididae; genus Platynereis; species Platynereis dumerilii. The sequence goes on from JAPTHN010000002.1 coordinate 48,093,917, forward strand.
GAAGCAAGTTTGGTTGAGGGAAACCGCGTTTAGTTGAGGGAAGATGAGGATGGTTGAGGGAAATAGAGGGTAGGTGACAGCAGATAAGGTTAGTTGAGTAACATGGTTTCTTGCCAAGTCGATTGACTGTTCTGCAGCTCTTCAAACTCCTTTATCTGGGACTGAAGCAGTTGACGATGGGAATCAAGTGGCAGCCATATACCTCGACATTCAAAAACCATTAGACACCATCCCGCACTAAATATTGATCAATAAGGTCAACACTATGGCATAGGCAACCCTGCAATAAGTTGGATTTTAGCTGTTTGAAAACAGATACCAGAAAATGGAAGTGGACAGCAAGTCATCTGAAAATATCCCAGTCTCGAGGGATATAACCAGCAGCGTTCAGCTTAGGGACAAACAACACGAGGAAAGGCTGAAAATATTGAATCTCCCCATGCATTTTGACTTGTCAAAGAGATAGGGGTTACTTGATAGAGGTTAACAAGATCCCCAATGAGTACCGCCACTTGTAAGGTTCACTACCTCTACTAGAGTACATGAATGCTTTGAAGCTCTTTTTTAAGAAAATAGCAATGTCACTAAACAAGAGGAAACGCTTTTCACCAACAGACTGCAGAGTGATCTATCAACAGAACTCTTTGCAGGCAACTTTTTTGCTAATGCATAATAATTGTAATTTTATAATATTTTTATTGTCACTCAAAAATACATTCCTAAAAAAATGATAGTAGATAGTAAGTAAACAAAATGCAATCAACAATACAAATAATCAAGGTTGGAGAAAATTGATGTTAATGAAGCCAGTATCCCATTGGAAGATTACCTTTTCACGCTTGAGATTCAGTGGATTGGGGGCTTTGTAGTAGTGATATTTATCCTTTCCACTTGTGTGAAACTGTTCAAATCCAGCATTCTGCAAAGCTACCAATATTCTGAAGAATCTAGCATAAGCAAAAGTGTGATCAGTCCATACATGGAATTCGACAACAAACTGCTTCACGTTCCTGAAGGCCCCTGTCAGAATTGCATCCTCAATTGCATCCCATTCAGAAAATTCCACGTCCATCTTCAGAATGTCGATGATTCTCTGATTCGGAAAAATAAACATTCCATATCAGAATAGCTTTAAGGGCATTCCCTATCTTCTTTCCACACATTTTTTGTGGCTAATTTGCATGAACAATTCCTGAAGTCTTTAGTGGGATGAAATTGGTCTTACAAAGATAATAGCATGTGGTAAATTTCAATAAGCAGATGAAGAAAAGTCAGGTTTGATGTGCACGATTGTAGTTCCACTCAATGAAGTATTTATTTTCTCTGGTTACTTACATTCTGGTGACCAAGGAGTTGAATAATTTCTTTAATTGTACCAGTCTTCCAACCTCCCCTAGTTTTATACCCGGCCACACCCATGTTGTGGAAAGAAATCCTGTCATCTCTCTTGTGATCTTCTACGCCCATGCTATAAAACAAATACAAAACCATAAATCCTCTCATCTCTCTTGTGATCTTCTACGCCCATGCTATAAAACAAATACAAAACCATAAATCCTCTCATCTCTCTTGTGATCTTCTACGCCCATGCTATAAAACAAATACAAAACCATAAATCCTCTCATCTCTCTTGTGATCTTCTACGCCCATGCTATAAAACAAATACAAAACCATAAATCCTCTCATCTCTCTTGTGATCTTCTACGCCCATGCTATAAAACAAATACAAAACCATAAATCCTCTCATCTCTCTTGTGATCTTCTACGCCCATGCTATAAAACAAATACAAAACCATAAATCCTCTCATCTCTCTTGTGATCTTCTACGCCCATGCTATAAAACAAATACAAAACCATAAATCCTCTCATCTCTCTTGTGATCTTCTACGCCCATGCTATAAAACAAATACAAAACCATAAATCCTCTCATCTCTCTTGTGATCTTCTACGCCCATGCTATAAAACAAATACAAAACCATAAATCCTCTCATCTCTCTTGTGATCTTCTACGCCCATGCTATAAAACAAATACAAAACCATAAATCCTCTCATCTCTCTTGTGATCTTCTACGCCCATGCTATAAAACAAATACAAAACCATAAATCTTCTCATCTCTCTTGCGATCATGTGGGGGGGGGAATACAGCACTTAATGGGTCACCTGGGCCTTTGTTGGATGGCTGCTTCAATCATCCTTTGCCTCATTACCATGTCCTCCTCCTGTCTTATTAAGCCTACCAAGTTTAATATGGGATGTAAAGCCCCAATCATCCATCCATGCATCTCTTGTTATCTTGCTTTTCAATGCTATAAAACAAATACAGAAATATGAATCCTCTCATCTTCTTGTAATCTTCTGCACCCATGCTAAAAACCAATAGGGTAAGTTTCCTGGCGTCGGACACTTAGCAGGTGTAACCTTGAGTCGGACACATTTTTTGGGCTGAACTGACTAATTGATAGCATGTTTACCCATATACATGTATTTGCTACCAATCTACAGCTAAAGACTTCCTTTATCTGTTCTGAACTATCAGCATGATACAAAAAAGGATAGAATAGCGTGGGGCATGCAGCCCCCCTTAACTTCGAGGTGTGATTTGACCTAATTTTTAAGGTCGATTATTTGAATGCTTATGCTGTCAGGAAGGGATCACTTGACTCTTACTTATAACGGTGAAACAACTGTCTACCAAATTTAGTCAAAAATAACAGATCTTTCTCAATTTCCAATGCTGTAAAACACAGTACATCTGTCTCTTTTCACTTTCGTATTTTTCTTTCATATAGCGAATAAGAGGGCACACTCATTTATTTTACATTACAATCTCTAAATATAATGTACAAAAAAATGGAGTGCACCACTGTGAAAATGGTATTGCGTTAGTCATCATAGTACTGATAATTTGTCATGATCATATCAATTTAATTTAAGGAGACTAATCCCGCTTGATGGTGACAGGCAAACGGAAGGAGATTGTATCTGATTTTAACATGCTCTGAAATCAGTTATTACAAATCAAGTGGTCTTCTCTTGATCATGACCACTTAAAGTTGAATCCCACACTCAGCAAGAAATCTAAAATCCATGAGATATTCATGAAACTTTGCCAAAAAGTTCTTCAAAAAGAAAGCTTTCCAACGTAAAAAAAAAATAGGGGGGCTATCCAATATAATTTTCGAACTATGATCTTTTCAAAATCTTATGTCATTACATTAAAACATACAGTAACATACTAAAAGAGTGTGGGATTTATAATGAAAAGCAGCATCACTCGAACAATATCCATGAAATATTTATGAAAAATTAAAAGAATATAGCTGAAAATACACTTTATTGAAAATCATGTCTTTGAAGGGGGGTTACCGATGTTTTTTGAGAGTTACGTGGCGTACAATATGTGAAAATTATAGAACAGTTCAACAAAAATAAGTCCCCCTTAAAATAAACTTGGATTTCTCAAAGATTCCTTCTCCGATTTTTATGAAAGTTGGATAGAATTATAGGTCTGTATATCGACCCAAAATGTGTGCATTTATAGTGTAGTGTAGAGCCAGCAGCTTTCAAGTCGGCCCACCCCTGTTTTCAAAAATCTGTGGCTTTTCCAATGCGTATGAACAATTTGACAAAGTATTTTTGTTGAACTGTGGAGTACAATAGGTGGAGCAGCTGTATTCTGTGGGATTCAACGTTAAACAGCCTCTATGTTTCCAATGTTGAATGTAACGAGGGTGACACTTAATTAGCTATTATAACTCACAAAGTGCATAAATCAGTATTAAACCATGCCAATTTTTTAATATCTATTTTACCGGCTGTAAACAAACCTCAAACAACTATCACAACATCTCAATGCAAGAAAGTCTCAGTGCATTGCGTTTTATCTCAAGGAAAAAGTAAAATATTTTGTATCCGGATAAGATTAGATTTGCATCAAACTTACGATGGATCAAAGGAATGGACTTCGCAGCCATATTCATTTGATATAGCATCGTCAAAACTCCACTCGTTGTTGATGCTGAAATGTAAGATGAGATGGTTTAATTGCTGCAAAACTTCACTCTTGTCTTACTCTTTCTACACAGAAAATAATGGTTGATCACCTGAAGGGTCATGATTTTGCTTGATACCAAAATATTTCTCTCTTTTTGGTAGCTGGGTTCGCCCAGCTACCATTGTGTTGAAAGTCATGAAGCCATACGAGAAATGAACGTAGCTTCAGCCAGTGACTTCTTAATCTGGTTCCCGGGCATGTATTGGACAGACGACGCCCGCCGCCAGAACCGGATTGTATGAAGGTTTATTTTACTCATATTGTGTCAATGCTGAACATGAGTTAAACAACTAATGCTAGATAACTGAACTCCTGTTACAGGGGCAGATCCAGGAATTTGGAAGGGGGGGGGGGGGTTCTGGTTCAGTGATGGGACTACTACAGGATGCGAACCCAAAGGGCTGAAGCTTATAGGGCGGTGGGTTTCGGGCCGCTCAAGGCCCCCATAAGCCAACGGGTTTTACGTGCTCTGAGATGAATTTTGAGTAATCTGAATGCCGTTTTTAGCTGATTAATCCAATAGATATTTTTTGATGTTTCATCAGGAATTGAAGAGGTTTTGCCACACATTTTATGGTCCTGTGAACGTATAGGCTGTCATGACAACAATGTAATAAGATAGCACTTCCACACATACACGTTACACAGAAACATGCAGCAAAGCCTCTCTATTAATTTTCAGCTACAAACTAATATGAAGAGCAGAAACCACTAACTTTTATGAGGTGTCATATTGCTTAAAACATGGATGAGCTAATATTGATAAGTAATGCATGGCAGGGTATCGTGAATGAGTATGGAATTTACAGTCCAGATTTACAGGATTAATATCAAATTGTCAAATAAAGTGGACTGGTAGAAATGCGTCCCTACATATTTCCTTAACAGAGGTTTGAATGATGTCCTTAGTTTTGAGTTTGCAGGGGTCAGCATAGTGGACTGCCACAGAAGACACATTCATGCCAAATTTGAAAAGTAAATTACCATAGTCAATATAATTTGGTAAATTTGTGAGAGGGTTTTTTCCTAATCAGTTAATTTGGTTGGATCGCGCAATCGTAAACTGAATGGCAAAATTTTGTTTCTTGGCCTTTTCTTGGAATTTTTATTTGTTTTGAAACCTTGAATGCCCCCCTCCCCCCTGAGTGTCCGCCTCTGCATGTTGTCATGCTTTTTAGCTGCACATCAGACAGAGCTGCCAGACCAATAGCTAATCCGAACCAGCATGAAATCATGCTGTCTGTCTGAGGAAAAAAATTGAAGGATACATAGTTATTGGATGGATAATGATGTTGTACACTAAACGTGTGCCCTTCAACTAAAGTGACTAGTGCAACTTGTTCTACAAAGTATAGAAAAATAAAATCCTACCCAAAAGAGTACACAAGACACTTATTTTTCTTCAGGTCCAACGGTGCTGACAAGCATACGGTCCATTCGCCATCAGCGGAGGCACTTCCAAGTGCGGTTTTTCCATTACAGCGTACTGTTGTACGATTCAAAAAATCAAAAAATATTTTTCGAGATATCTGCACAGGCAAGTCACATGTTATATCACAGAAGCAGCCACAGCCAAAGGTGAACTCTTTGTTTAGGTTATTACGCATTTGATGGCAACCAGCCCAAGTCAAAGGTTTGCTGTTGCGCAGGCGTTTGTCATCCTTTGAGCACACAGTGTGAGCAGCTACATTCAGAGGCTTGTCTCCCTTTCTTCTCCAATATTCTGTATATGATGGTGGTGTTTCAACGTAGAATGTGGGGGGCTTCAAAATGCATACTGAACATTTATCTGGTTGAGATTGTTCAGTCATCTGCAACGGAGAAATAAAATAATTTGACACACTAATTGTTCATGAAATAATCACCGAAGAAGTTGTCTTTTCAACCTCAAATTGCTTTGTACTTGTATAACTTTGTGGCGAGCATTCCCTTTGAGCCTGCTAAAAATTACAGTTCATAGCAGCCACTAGAGCAACAACCACTCTTAGAGTCACAGCACCCAGTTACGGACGTAAGGGGGGATGCATCTCCCCCACAGGGCCAAAATGTATATATTTTTACATGTTAATTTTATCAGCGGGCAGTTTCATTATGTCGCGAGCTATGCTTTCCGCAACCTGACAGCGCGATAGACCCACCCGCCGGAATTTTCTGGATCCCCCCCTGACAGCACCGCCGTCTTCCAAGTGTGAGTGACAATATGGAGTATTATGGACTATTATTATAGAGGCCCATAACACCAAGAATGAAGTTAACATTAGGGGTTGGTGATAATCATCAATGTCAGAATTTCAATAGCCCACCATCCTAACTTTGTTATGGTTGAAAATACGAATTCAGTGATGTATAACACAAGGGTATATCTTCATTATTGATGCCTCCCAAGCGGCTTTGAAAATTCGACAGAAATCCTGGTCTTTTGCCAATTTAAGATATCTCGAGGTTCTCCATGACTCAGTAAATATTAGATGTACATGAAAGATGATAGTTTCTCTGGAAAGCTCTGGTCCAGAGCTTCTAAATGAATACAACAAGCTATATTTCAATGCATTTTAACCGATTATGTTCCCCATTTAGAAGCAAGCGTCAAGGCTCTTTTACAGGATTTTGTTCGTGTTCAAGTATGTTCATTCAGAATTGATCAGCAAACTAGTGTAAGTTAATCAGAGCATGCTGATTTCAGATTTAATGGTTTCCATTTCCCATCTCTTTTGGTAAGCCCTAAAAATTACCTCGAATTTAAATCCAAAAATTGTGATTAAAGCAATAAGTTCCATACAAAGTTGCTCTTGTTAAATGATATGACATAATTTTTGAAGGTTCTTTTTTTACTAATCCAATCAGCAGAGCCGGATTTATATATGATGAGGCCCCAGGCATTCACGACATTCTAGGCCCTCCGGGCCGCCCCTCCCCTCAAGCCAGGGCCGGATTTACATATCGGCAATTGCCCGGGGCCCGGAGGATAAGGGGGCCCCGGAAAAACCAAAAAGAGTGTCCACGCGCAACATCGTGGCACTTGCGACAAGGGGGCCTAGGGTGACCAGGCCCCCCTATACCACTAAGATGGGAAATATAATTTTGAAGAAAATATGCAGAGTACGGGCCCGCAAAACGCCCGTTTTTGAGACATCAGATGGAATAGAGATTTTAGAAGGCTATATCTTCAGAACCAACATTGCTATTTACCTGAAATTTGTTGTGGTCTAGATTTGGGCCCATAGAAACCAATCTGGGATCCACGGCATTTCATGACCTTAGGTAGCTAGTACTGATCTTTCAAATTTGATTGGTCGAGACAACAATGCAATCAACATCCGCTCATTCATAATTGTTTTGTGACGTCACGTACTACCTGCTAGTCCACTGATATGTGGATGGAAACGAGTCTGATAGATACTGGCTACTCTGGTGGATTAGAGGCACAACAGTAAAATTTGCCTGTTGTGTGTAGCTTCGGGTGTTATCTAGGAGTCTTCAATGCACTCTGAGAAAGGTGATGGGACGCTGGAGGGGAGGGGGCCCGGATGGCCCAGAATGTCGTGAATGCCCAGGGCCTCATCATATCTGAATCCGGCCCTGGTTGACATACTCACACAAATCCTCATTGGATAAACAAACAAAACAGTGTCAGTGCACTCTCTGCCTGTCTTTAGACAGGCGAATAGCTCCTTTTATTCTTAAAACAGAATCATTTGCAGTCTATTCAGGAGAGCATTTAGATGTACTGTGTTCAGTGGTTCACAAGTGTTCGGAAATTAACCTGTTAGATTGTTGGCTTGTGTAACATTGCTGTTTAAGTGGCCAATTAGATAGATAGATAGATAGATATGGTAAGTGCAGCCCTCTAAGCCCAGTTCTGGGTGCTCACGTGGGTTGATTGATGAGATGGAAGGGAGAGCGGGAGTCCTCAACATGTTACACATTTACCCCATGTGAGGGATCTTTTACTTGCCCAGTACAGACACTGATACAATTATCCCCTTAAACTTCACAACAGTTGACAATTCATGAGATTACAGTTCATAATCACTTGGAAGCAAAACTGTTATGCATGACCAAGATTTAACTATAACAGCCTCCCTGATTTGCGCGACCACAATCCTTCGCATGCATACTTGATAACCACACTAATTGTAGCCATCAAAGTCAAAGGATCACCGAGCAAGCCAATGATCCGATGACCACGTGAGAATGTTGGTTCATATGAACCGCGCTATGTTCTAAAAAGGACAGAGGAGCGTTACAGAAGAAGAGAGCTTTCTAATGCTTTTTACTAGACTGTTCTAGGTCTGATGGTTGCTGAGATATTGCCAAAACAAATTGTAAATCTTATTTGCACAGTAAAAGTGGCCCAAAACGCTCATTTTCCCCCTAGTCACCTTAGTGCAAATGGAGTAATGAAAATGGGAATGTGAAAGCCCATCGACTTATTTTTCCAACAGGTGAGGAAATAAAGCTTTAATTTGAGTTTCCTTAGGTAAAAAGCTTACCTTGGTTTTATTCATCAAGAAAATGCAGATAATCAATGATGATGTTATAAAAGCAAGTATCAGCTGTTTCGTCGAAAATCCTGAAAAAAAAGAGATAATTTGTTGTTCTTTTATATTGGATTTTTCAAACTCTTCCGAGTTGAAGTATTAACCCCTCACAAGGTATGTGAATTTTATTATTAATGTATTTATAAATATAATTGTAGTCCTTAAATGGGCAGTAGACTGCCTGGTAAAACAAGGAACCAATTCTGCTAATTTTGGAGCCACCTGCAGTGCTTGTTGTCTGGCTCTCCTCTCCCTGGCCTGGTATCACAACGCAGGATGCCCCAGAGGCATATTTCAAGCAAGGGCCCACGGGCGAAATACACCTCTGGGGCATCATGCATTGTGATACCAGGCCAGAGCGCTGTCCCTTGCGCATTCGCATCATCATCATCATCATCATCATCATCATCATCATCATCATCATCATACTATTAATTCATGGATGTTTTACGCTACTCCTCCCAAACTACTGATTATCCACCACTACAAATTTGCAAGCAACTTTATTTCATGTCTTACAACAACCATAAGTGGGTGTGGTTTCTCAGACTGTTCATATTATACCATTGCACTTATTAGTCATTTCTGCACGACTATCAATATTCTCCAATGTTTCCTATTCCATTACACTCAAAGTGTCGCTCTTTTATGCTGTGTTTCTCAGGTCATTACAAAATGTATATTTTCTTCAATCACAATTTATCCATCATTGCTTTCTTATTCCCTTTTCAGGGGTACTATGCTATTTGATATAATAGAGCAGATCGAGGAGGGAGGTTGAATGGCGAGCATGTGATTTGTGTGTTGAAGATATCGGACCAGAACAGTAATTATTCCACTGTAACTCTTTCTTTAACCTTCAATGGCTACGTACAGGGTACATAATCATTGAAGGTTGGATAAAAACACATTATCTACAATATATGAATCTTGGTAATACAACAGCGTTGTAGGCCTATTCTACACTAGCTTATCGCTCTCTCCTGCTTTGGCAGCTTACATATTCCACTTCCAATCAACAGGATTTCGCGTTTTCCTTAATTAATTGATTATAAAGCCTTAAATTACTTGAGAGCCCTGCATTACTTGATTGTTTTGAAAACAAAAGAAGGTTTTCCACGACATGAAAAACTATTTGTTTACATTTTTAAAGGAATTGATCTTCCTTTATCGAGCCTAGAATGATAGTTGAGTAAATTTTGCAATTAAATAGGTTTAATATGACTCTAGAAGATAATCTTTATTTTTGACATGACTATATTCTGGCAACATACTAGCTTTAATTATGGAAAACACGCAATTCTGCTGATTGGAAGTGTACAGTATACTTAAAATCTATCAATTTATGATCTATAACTACGAGTTAAATTTTTACATGAAATTGGCATACTTAGGCCTATGCCCCAGTCTCACGGCACGTTACGGAGAACTTTTTACCACTGAGGGGCAGCTTGAGTTGAATTCTAGGAAAAAAATGACCATCACGGTGACATACAATGTTTATAAAACCATTACATAATTAATTAAAAGCATATCACGGCGGGGTTCTTTTTGTTCACTGCGGGGAAGAAAAGTTGTACGCCGTCCCCAAAAGTTCGCCGGGGGAAAGGAATTTCCTCCTCCTGAGGGATACTTTTATATCGCCCCGAGATATAAAAAGTACCCCTCAGGGAACCTATAACTGCCCCTCAGTGAACCTATTTCACCGCGGCGGGATGTCAAAAACTGCCGGCGAGGCTTCAAATGTCCTCCCAGGGGCAGGAAAGGTCCCCGCGGGGGCAGGAAAGGTCCCCGCGGGGGCAGGAGAGGTCCCCTCAGTGGCAGGGGATGTCCTAATATCCCGGCGGAGATGTTTTTGAGGCGTTCTCACTGAAAAAATCCACGCCGGACATCCAAAAATTAAGAAAATTTTGGGCTCTGCTCCGCCGTCATGTAAAAAAAGTTTGTACCTGTTGAATCTTTTTTGATATCCACGGCGCAGTTTTTCCATTTCTAGGAACCGCTGAGGGGAACAAAAACTTCCCCTGGGAGGATGTTAAAAGTCGACGGCGGATCACCCAAATTCATCCAAATTACCAGGAAATACTTCGACGCCGATCTAAATAGTTCTCCGGGAGCCGCCGTGAGACTGGGGCACTACTAAATTTAACAATGTATGTAAAGGTTGTACAACGAGTTCGAGATGTAGGCCTTCAACTAAAATTTGAGGCGGTCATCGACCTCAGGCTTTGAATGAAGATGGCATTTCTGGGTCATACTGACATTTCATGCAAAAAGTAGTGAAAACCCTGGGTTTAAACTAGTTCTCAAATTTATTGCCGTGTGACTCTCCCGAACAATGAGCACATAGCTTGACATCACAGAAAAAGCCTTGCATGACATAATTTTCTACTCAACCTCAACTGACCAATAACCATCCGATCTCAGCATGACATCATGCTTTCCGTCAATGAAAATAAATTTAAGGATACATACATGTTGCTAACATGTAAATGGCACTTCCATGAAATTCGCGCAACACTTTAAAAAGTTTTTGTAGGACTTAACAGCGTTACCATACTTCCATTTATTTCTATTTCATATTCAATGTATATAAGGCAGTTACATGGATATACGTAACTGTTTATAAAAAAATTAGAAAGACAGATACATAGAAAGACAGATATAAATTTAGAATATTAAAATCGACCCACAGATGGATAGATAAATTGATAGATAGACACATATTCAATAGATAAGTAATATTGATAGATAATCAGCTAAATGGTGAAAAGGCAAGTCTATGTCAGATTGTTGAATTACATAATATTATTACATAATATACAATTATGGACTTCGGTTGAGATCAATATAAGGTTTTACAGACCTGACTGGTGAATATCACTAGGTCAGGTCCGTAAAACCTGATATTGACCGAAATAGAAGTCCATAACTGTTTTGTTCCATGACCAAACATATACATGTATACAGAAAATAGTGGTTATTCAGAAGCCTGAAGTTAATTTGTGGTTATGTGGAACAACATGCTTTAAATGTATCTTGTCATAAATAAGTAACCATTGGACTCTCATAAGAATGTTTTACATTTTTAGAATCCAAAAGTAATGACCTTGATGATGACTACATGTAGAGTAGCGCGGGGCATGCAGCCCCCCTTAACTTCGAGGTGTGATTTGACCTACTTTTTGTGGTCGATTATTTAACTGCTTATGTTGTCAGGAAGGGATCACTTCACTCTACTAATAACTAGTGAATCAAATGTATACCAATTTTAATGAAGGAGTAACTGTTACGGCCCTATTTGTAAAAAAATTAAAATGGCCTTCTTACCCCACCCATCGGGCGAGAAGCCCCCCTATTATAATCCTATGGCAATTTTATTTGCGAGCGCATTCATTTTGAAAGTTATTTCTTGGGGTTCTTCTATCATTTTTAAGGCATTCTATTCACTTTTTAAGAATTTAAGAATTTTAGTGTTCATACATTTATTTTTTAATATTTTTTTCCCTTTTTTAATTTCGGCCAAATTTTTTCGATTTCAATTAGCTATTCTATCAAGATTTAAGGTAAAGGACACATTAATAATGGTTCCTGAAGCAGCTTCGAGGCCTCAGTGAAGGGGGGCCTCATGCCCCATACCATGTGAGGCCTCTCGCCCCAAACTCACATATATTAATCTGACCTCTATATTTTGAGCTAGATCGAAAAAATATGATCCAAATCATATTTATGTAATGGTCATAAAGTGAAGCAATGCAGATATCCATTACACTTTTAGAAATTTCCAAAGTTATTTCTTACAACCACTTTCAAAGAATTAATCAAAGTTACAAGAACCATGCACCTTTTTTTGTTTATTTAATTACTTCTATGGTTTGGTGCTGTTTGCCCTGAAAATTTGTGACATTACCTAAAAAGCCTCTAGCTTCAATCCTATCAATAAGAAAAAGCACCAAAAATGTAAGTTTAGATATAACCCTGGGGGGGCCTCTCACCTAACCCGGGCTTCTTGCCCCGACCCACTCTACATAAAATAATTTTTTTGACAACTTTTATAGCAGACATTTTATCTCTTAATGCAGCAATATCACCAAAAAACTGTAAATATTTTGAACTTTTTGTCACTTAATGCCATTTTGTAAAGCGAATAATGATTTCATCTTATTTTAATTTCAAATTCCTATAGATCTACACGAATGCGTAACTTTTGACACTAACTGCAGTTTTCTATTTTAAGTACTTTTTGAGATAATTACTGTTTTTACAAACAGCAAGACAACCAATTTGTGCAATTTCTGTAATTAAAAAATTAAAAAGTAAAATTTAACAATGAAGTATTATATTACTATTTGAATTATATATAAACTAACAATAGAGAGTTATTATTTAAATAAATAAAAATTTGCAATATTATGACTTCTAGTTTTCTACCATGTCAAGTAATGCATCCATCTCTTGGAAGTCACTCCCACAAGGTGTTATTGCATAATCATTGAATAACACATGTGTTATTGACCAGTCTGTCACACACCAGTGCACACAGGTGAACATCACATTATGCAGGTGGGTCGTTGGCCAATGAGGGGGCTTGTTACATAGGGGTCATGGAACAATAGTGAAAATATATACTATGTAGTAATACAATAACATGATCTGCTGACTGTTACATAATCATAAGTTTATAAAGATTATGTTACATTAATGTTGTTATGTTTTCTTGTTATCTGTTTTGAAATGAAATGAATCATGTGTTGATAATTTGATTTAGATTGTAAAGGCTAATAAATTACTATTCCATAAAAAAATATTGGTACAGGATAAATAACTAGCTGGAGAATATAGAATTTTAATAACTTTTGAAGATGCATAGGCCTATGTTATTTTCTGTAAAATATGAAACTAAATCATTGATAAGAAGCGAGACCTACTTGACCTAATTCCCAACTGTGGACCATTGATGTTCAGACCATCACTGCACAAAATTTTGAGTCCTAGAACTCTAGTGCTCAATTGCGGCCGTTTTGCTGCGCAAATATTAATTGAATGGATAATATCCTGTCATTAAAACATGTAGTTGTACTAGGGCATTCAGAAAGCTAAGTTCACAGCTTTTTGTTTTGTATGGACACTTATTTTCAATATAAAGCTATGAAGGTAAAAAGCAGCAGTTTAGGAATGGATTTCCAAGATTTTGCACAATTTTGACATTTTTAAGTCATTCTATCATTGCATTGGAAACAGAAAGTTCGGCTAGGTGGCGCAGGTAATGTTGAGGCGAAAAAAGCCCATGAGTTGCGGCTGGGAAAGACGTCCCTCTCTCACATGTATTAGTGAGATTGACAATATTTGACACAAGAATGATTTTAGCTTCTAAGTATATACTTTCAAACACACCAAATATTTGTATTCTTATACTGAACCCAAGTGGGAAAGCACTCATGCATGCAAGATTTGGCAAGAGAGATTCGGGTGGCACGATGTGACAACGTGTACATCAGGACTTGTGACATGGATTCACTGGTATGAACAAGAGACCTAAAGGGACAGCATAATCCATCCTACTTATTTCTGTGACTTACAGCTTTACATAAGTCCTGGTTTTCCATTACTCTAGTCACTGCGGGCCATAGCTTCAGGCACAGGAGGAGAAAAGGCTTCGGATGACCGAAATGATTTCATGAAACTTTGTCTGGAGGGCTTCAAGGAACATTTTCTTCAATGGATCATGTGTATGAATTAAAGCTTTTGGTGTACTCGGGAGTATTTCTATAAGCTAATATTATATTTCTTGAGTCAATTATTGCCACTCCCACAATACAAATTCAAGTGATAGAGCGAGTGTCTCTCTCAGCCATGCACAATTCATGGGCTTTCTTGGTCTCAGCATTACAGCCATGGCCGTAAGTTTTCACTCATCTGCAATGCTGCACTATGGTGCAATTTTTGTGACCAATCAAAACAAAACAAATACTTGCTCAATCTTCACTAAATCGTGAGCAATTATAGTTTGTACAGAGTAGAAGGTATTCTGGTAGAAATAATTTCATTAAATGAGTAATAGTGAGGCGAAATAATGAATAAGTTTAATTTTGAGCATTTATAAAATCTATCATGATGCTCTATGTTTTTCTCATGGTAGTAACAGCCACCAAAGTTTGTGGATGTGTTTTCTACACATAAAATCAAGCATTCATGAAAAAATTACAATATAATACATGGTTGAATTTCCGTTCATAGGTTTTAATAGAACTGTTTTTTTCTTTAAATATGGCAAAATTTTATGTAGGTGTAGGAAATAACTGCATTTCTTCTTTTGAAAGAAAATTATGTCAAATGCTTCCCATAGAAGTGGAATTTTATGAAACTAATTAAATTTCATAATAAGAAAAACAATTTACTACTTTATGCTTAAATCAGAAATTAACAATTTTTCTAATTAAAAACACATCAAGCGAAACCCCATCAAGCAACGTTAAAGTCGCATATTTAATTGTAATTGTGTCATGAATGTTTTATTTGGTGTGTGCCCAACACATCCAGACACTTTGGTGAATATTAATATCATGTGAATGACAAATATATAGGATCAGAACTGATGACATGTTTAAATTTCAACTAATTCAGTATTTTGCCTCACAGCTATTACGTAAAATTATTCCATTAAACAATTTTTATCAGAACACCTCCAAGTACATACTAAGTATAGTTCGTGACATTTTGGGGAAAATTGAGAAAGTATTTTCTTTGTTATGATTGGTCAAAATTATAGCACCATAGTGAAGCATGGCTGCTGAGGGAGAACTTACGGCCATGGCTGTACCTGCGCGGCCTAGCTGAACTTTCTGTTTCCATGGCAACCGCAGAATGACTTGAAAATATCCAAATTGTGTGAAACATTTTGGGAATCTATTCCAAAACAGCTTAATTTTATCCTGTAAAAAAATCATAGTTCTAGATTGAATAGAAGTGTCCATATAAAAAAAAGCTATGAACTTTCTGAACGTCCGTTGTGAAGACTTACCTGAAATTACACGGGGTGAGTGATGCAGTAAACTTCTGGTCATTTTGATTGCTGCTCTGTATATCTGTCAGCCAAAAGGGAGTAAAATACTCGTTCAAAGGCGTTGAAATAGGAATACACCCTGTGGAGGTAATGCGCCTCTGAAGTATACTCACACCCAGACCCAGTGGTGTAATGATCACTCCCCTGAATGTTTGTATGGTTCAAATGGGGTAGGTCAATAAACATACTCTTGAAACACATTACAGTCATGAATGGGTTCACTCCTCATGTTAGGGGAAGCTTGGGAGAGTTGGGCCACTTTTTATATTCTTGCGCCATCTGTCGTCCATAGTGATCATGTACAAACATGCTTCAAATCAAATCAAATACTTTTATTTATAGTCAATTGTACAGAAGAAGAACATAATATGTTTGATGCATTAATTGCATCAAGAAATATTTAAGAATATATCTTTAGGAGGGCATTAACATATACACTGCTGGTCAAAAGTTTGCAAACAGCAGTCAAGCCATAACATTTAATCATTTCAAATTTTTATGAAGCGACAAGGTATGAAAATCCCGATAAAGCTCAATTTATAAACTCTACAAGGTCTGAAATGCATGATATGGGTCATTTTCTTGTTGCATAACTAACAAATTATTTAACTAACAAAAACTTTATAATATTAGAGAGGTTTTGCTGCACGATTCCGTGTGACGTGTACGTGGGAGTTGCCATGACAACAATGTAATAAGATAGCACTTGTACACGTATACGTCACACGTGACTTCAGAAATGCTCAAAGACCACACAGCTCCAGGACAGTCCAGGTGTTTTCAATTTTTGACCTGCAGCAATTTCACAAGAGCACATATGAGAATTTTGGTCCAACCCTCCCCATTAAGTGGGAGACTTGGGGCCATTTAGGGGGAGACTTGAATCATTGAAGTATGTGTATGTCTGGTTTGGTAATAATGTTTTAACCAATGGTATTGTGGTCGTAGTTCTAAGTAATTAATCCAACATTGAGGTATTTTATAACACTGGTCAGTCAGCTGTTTGATTTAAGCCTCGGACTTTTGACCCAACTATCTCCATCTATAGATTTCCTAACATCTAGTCTATTAGAGCAAGAAACATATTTAGGTATAAAAATATTCAATCTCTGTTGATAATTGCTAGTCTTGGCCAGTTCTATCTTGATAGAAATTAATCTGAGTAAATGCAACACATGCGAGTCTTGATATTGTTCCACCATTTTTTGCCTAAATCTGAGTAACCTAACCCGATAGTCTGACAATTTTCCAAAATATGTCAATAACAACTAAATGGTCAGCCCTATCAAGGATGCAAGAGAAAATCTGTCGTGGTCTTGTTGTCTTACAGGCAGTTACAAACTCAGTTTTATCATACAAATTTGAATTATTTTCCTTTCTGAAGATTGTGACAAGCAACATACACGGAGAGATATTTGTTTTCATTTTTGGTGGCTGCAGCCTTTTCAAGAAATATTTAGTTTCCCTAATAAATCAGGGTGTCCTAACAATCCCTGTGGCCCAACCCTGGGGGGGGTTCTCGCCCCGAAATATGACGGGGGTGCTCAGCTGAGCGTCTCGCACCCAGACCCAGTAACGGAGTGCTGGGAACCCAAAAATAGGACCCTGCACTAGGGAAAATTCGCCCTCAAAGAGGCATCTTTTTCGGGTCGGCTGTATTATCTTAATTATTTGTCCCAAATAATTTCTTTTTTGCCACCATGGATGTCTCTTCGGAAGGTGATTTTTATGCGAAATTCGAAGTGCTGGAAATGCTGGACCATGTCTAGGAATATTCAGACCTCATTTTAGGACCCTTAGTTAGGGAAAATTAGCCTTTGAAGAGCCCTTTTCAGCCGAGCATAGGTGTAGACCAACATATAGTGAGAACCCCCCCCCCAGGGCCCAAGTTCCCCTATAATTTTAGACCCCTTTGCACTTCAGCCAAAAGGGTGTAAAAATGTGTCGTTTTCAGCTCACAGTGTGTCTGGTCACTGGTGCTTATCAAACCTGAACTTCTTGTATTGAAGCTGGCTTTCCAAGTAAATAGTGACTTCCCAAGAAAATGTAGACAATTAGTTGTATGGAAAATTACGTGAACTTTGGGCTGCCTTTACAGGACAACTGATATTATTCAGATATAAATTTATGATATGGTTGGCATCCTCCCACAGGTAGTAGTGTCACCATCATGATGCAGTGATTGATGCACCATGACAAAGCCACCAAACATTATTGTGAAATATGTACTCTCAGAAATTCAATTTTTATTTGTTGTTGAAAACTTGATGAATCGAACACAGACATTATTTTTTATATGTATTTAGCTGACTAGTAAAGTAGTTTAAAAACTTGTGTATGACAGGCTTCAAGATCTTAGTCAGGAGTTACTGCCACAAGTGTGAAAAAAATATTGATGCCACAAGAACTTATCATAGATTCTAAAATATATTCTATCTTGTGTAAAAAATTGTGCTCTTTCTGATGGTGACCTTTTTGAAATGTCTTTATAATGATCTCAAGTTGCTATCTTACAATTTAAGTGAAAAAACGTGTGAAAAATGCTAATTTTTGGTGACACATTTTTCAGACATCAAAGTTTGACTGTCTCTCTCTTGATAGATATCAAAGTTTCATGATTATTGAAGGTACCATAATGTTCCCTATTGTCCAAAGTTTAAAATGGCATCCAGTTTTAGTGAGTTGCACCAATATATGCGGCTCTGTGAACAGTATATTGAAACAAAGTCAAGTGACAAAAGTGAAAACAATTTATTAAAATGGGATGAAGCTCCCATTTGATTATTATTTTTTCAATGTCAGTGAGATATTAATGGACATGAATTATACGTCAATGTGTTCAGAAGCACCAGATGAAGGCAACAAAATACATAAAAATGTCCTTGCTTTGCGTATTTAGGATCATACATACAAAATATGAAGGTGCTGCTTTTCACTTCAGGATGTGTGAAAAAAAAATGTCATTTTTCTAAATAACTTGCATTTCGTCAATTTTTGTCAAACTCGTTATGCACAGATAGTTACATTAAAACGAGTTTGTGTTAATTTTTCGATATCTTACTCCATAAAAAAATACAAGTTATTTAGAATTTTATTTCTGAAAACGGTCATTCCTTGGTTTGGGTTAAACTTATCGGAAATATAAGTTGTTGGTACTCAAAATGAAGCTTATTTTCTGCTGAGATTGATGGTGTAAAAATTATTCCTGTGACATGAATACTAAGTGCAATATAAACCGCGACTTAGCACCACAAAATGTTTGTCATTTCAACAAAAATTCATACATTGCCGACGGGTATTGTAGTTACTTTGGGAAAATTTGTCCGTCCGGCGGGCGGGCGGGCGGACGGGCGGGCGGGCGGGCGTCCGGATAACGGGCGTCCCACTTGTGTATTGGGAGTAATGCCAAAACTATGGAATGTATACTTTTCATTTTTGGGACATTTTTATATCTTTTATCCTAGTTGTGCCTTTTAGGGGTTTAATCCACATGAGATTAATACTTTTCTCACAATTATTGAAAAATGTGAAAAAATATTTTTTTGTGTATTGGGTGTCAAGCCAAAACTATGGCATGCATATTTATCATTTTTGGGTAAATATGGTATCTTTTATCCCAGTTGAGCCGCTCATTTAGATAGAGGTGGCTCTGTATATGCTTTAGCCTTAGACGCTAGTAAAGCGTTTGATCGAGTCGAATATGTTATGCTTTTTAATCATTTAATTAACAGAGGAGTCAATCCCTTTTATATTAGAATATTATTGAATATGTATATTAAACAACAAGTTAAAGTCTCCTTTAATAATACAGAGTCTAATTACTTTAGTGTCACAAATGGAGTTAAACAAGGTGGGGTCTTATCCCCAACATTGTATAGTGTCTATATTGATGATATGTTGAAGAAATTAGAACAGTCAGGCTATGGTTGTCACGTAGGAGAAGTATTTACCGGAAGTGTTGCTTATGCCGATGATTTAATTTTGTTGTCACCCACTTTAAGTGGTTTAAATGGTATGATTAAAATATGTGAATCGTACGCCAAGGATCACAATATTATATTTAATGGTAAAAAAAGTAAATTAATGAGGTTTAGTAAAAATCTTTCCGAGAGTTATGCAGATGTCTATGTTTGTGATCAAAAAGTAGATAAAGTTCAGAAAATGGAATATCTTGGCCATACAATTTTTGCGGATAGAAGTAATAGTATGATTGGTACAATAGTTAATGACTTTAATGTCAAGATTAATACTATGTTAGGTACCTTTAACCATTTATCATCGTGTATTAAAAATGATTTGTTAGATAAATATTGCACTAGTTTTTATGGTTCCAATGTGAGTGCTTTATATGATAATGACATGAAAGATTTATGTATCAGTCAGCGTAAAGCTATAAGAAGAGTTTGGAATCTCCCATGGAGAGCTCATAGTGATCTGTTACCTCATATCTCAGGATACATGCCTGTCGACGTTATACTTGATAAAAGATTTTTAAACTTTTATATCTCAGGGTGCCACAGCCTTAATCCAGTCTTAAAATTCATTTTTAGTAATGCATTGTTTTGTTACGGTAGAACAAGTAGGAATCTGAATTATATTTGTTACAAATATGGAATTGAGAGGTTAGATTCTAGTCAGTTTAATAATATTAATTCATTCAGTTCTATTATTGCAGATAAATGGAAAGACAGTTGTTTGTCTGAAAATGTAAGAGTAGCTAGTCAAATTAAAGAAGTTGTTGTTATGAGGGATTCTTTTGATCCGTGGTTACTAGAAAGGCATGAGTGCCAAGCCATTATTGATTTTTTATCTCAGATGTGAGATCTGCTCCTGTAAATACTTTTTTATGTTATATTTTATTTTATTTGTAAATGTTTTATACCTTCTTCTGTACATTTAGTACGAATAAAGATTATTAAATAGGTCTAATCCCCATGACATTAATAATTTTCTCACAATCATTGAAAAATGTGAAAAATTGTTTTTTTTTTGTTTCTGGGACAGAACTAAAAAACTGCAGTACTTTTGACACTGAAATTTGCATATTGTATGTATTAAATACCAAAGATGTGTTTTTTGTTGGTCTAAATGCTCTGAGAAAGTTGAACGGACGACAATTTACCAAAAATATGAAAAAATACTATTATTTTAAACTAGTATGATTCAGTCAATTTTGAAGTTAAATCTATGAAATTTTCCAATTAGGTGTCTAACTTATGCCTCTTTACACATCTTTAATCAGTTGGAATGTTGGTCCTATGAATTTTTCTAAAAACCCAAAAATTCGAAAAAATCCCAATTTTCCAACATTTCTGCATTAAAAGCCAAATGGTCATGGGTAAGTTAGTTAACTTAAGGTCTTATTGTAGTTAGACACACTATTGACTAGTATTCACAGCCATTGCATGAGTTGTTGCAATTTTTTCCGTTGAAATGTATGATTGAAAAAATGCAAAAAATCATTAAAATGTCTATTCACTCTCCATTTCCTTCTGATGTCATACCAGTCGTTGACCTTTTTTTGTCAAAATAAACCTGACATGTTTCACATCATCATCATACCGATTTTGAACAATATGAAAATTTTTATTCGCAGCAGAGGTCAATATTAACAAAATGAGATAAATATTAAGGATTTTCAGATAATCATATATCAGTAAATATTGGCCCTGGTCAATCAAATTTGCCACAATAATGTCAAAATTTGACTTTTTCTACCTCTCCCCATGAAATATTATCAATAGCAAATATATAAATTTTATATATAATTATGTGGACTTTCAAAGCATTAATTAAGTATATTCAAAAACATGCATTTTTGTGTTAATATTTTAAAATGTTGACACTAAATCTCTAACTCCCAATTATTATAACTTTACGGTTAATATCTGAACTTAGTGATGTAAATTTTGGAAGATAAATTAATGTCAGCCCCTTTTATTTAGTTGTTCGCATGAAAATTAAATGTGAATGAATCAGACAGATTGGCTTTTGTTGAATGGAGCACTGGAGAAGTCTTGATTATGTAATGTTATGTCACAGGGTATTGTCTTCCCTGCTACTCCTTTGACAAGAAATCTTAAACTCTCAATTCTAACAATGGTTTAAATCTAACCTCAGTTATGTACATTTTAACATATTGAGTACTGTCAGCTTATTTTATTTTGGTCTTTAATGAAAATTAAATATGAACATATAAGACACACTGGCAATAAGACCACTATGTATATATAGAGGGTTATTAAAGATAATTACTTGGCATGCAAACCCCATTTCTGCAAATTTCAGTGTGTAATTTTACATTTTAAGACATTATTGGATAAATCTGTCTTTTAATTCATTTTAAAACTTACACCAATTGTATTTTTAGCATTTTAAAGAAATATTGTTTATGGGGTAAAAGTGTCATCATTGGAAGGGCTCCAGTTTTTGTTGAATGGGCCTGGAGACATTGTGTCTGTGCTTTATTGTACCCCTCCCCTCCAGCCACGAGCATCAGAATCTATTGAGATCGTGACGCAATGATTATATTTACAAAAGAGTATGAAAGCTGTTTGAGAAATGAACCTGACCTTGTCAAGGATTTCCCTTGCTTGAGAACTAGTGTGCAGTCGTCATCATTTGGTAATAGCCCTACCCTGTTCTATAGAGTTTTAGGGATCTGATGAATCCTCCAAATATTTCCAAATCCACTTATAAGAGGCATTAAAACCAGTTTGAAACACAAAAGAGAGTGATTAGACCGTCTGTTGTGACCAGCTTCACGCTGCGATCTATTTATATCTCAACTAGTATTATGACGTCATGGCAACTCACCTGAATGAAGCATGCAGGGGGGCACTATCAAGAAATTAAAAGTTGCTGAAAATATTGCTCTGTATGTGTCAGCATGAAAATTGAAGTATCAGCCAGGAATTTGACATTAGACCGGTAACACAGAGGCCTAAATTTGAGTTAAATTAAGATTATTGGATATTTCTGATCAAAGGCTCATTATTAACAAAGGGAAAAATATCACAAGTGTAGGCCTACTTTCTATGTTTAATTTACTCAGATTCTAAATTGATATTCCTATTACTAGTTCTTTCTAATTATTTTTTGTGGAAATGCATGCAATTGTAAGCAATACAGTGTCCGCAAAGACATATATTTATTTTTTCAATTAAAAAAAGGTAGTAACCTCCCTTCACATCATTTAAAAGGTAACGTCAACTGGTCACAACAGACGGTCCTGCTGCTTAAATGTAGCTACAATGCTAACTTTGAGCTCAACTTATGGCTGTGTTTAGTCAATTTAACCCATAAATTTTGGTGCATCGGTTAATAAAAGTATTGTTTATCTGCTGAGGTTATTTAAATGGATGGCAGTGAATTTGTTGTGTCAGTAGGACACCCCAAAGTCAGGGAACCCCTTTGAAGCGCTGAGGATAGTTTCATACTCTTATTAAAATACTAATAGTGGCTTCATCATCAATGATTCAGGGGCTCGTGCCTCCAGCCATTCATGTTATGTAACATTGTGTCACTAATCCTCTCCATTGACCAAAGCTAGGAACAAAGGAGCACAAAAGCAGTGCACAGCACCCTCAACTTTTTAACAAATTTTCTTTTTTTCTTAGAAATATGTCCAAACTGCATTGACACCAACTTTTTAGTTTTATATTGAACAAATAAAGAAATTTCCAATTTGAATAAAAAAATTTAGGCCAAGTAGAAGCTGAGATATCACTTTTTGTAGCCCATGCAGACTGTACACAGAGTTGGGACATGTTTCTTTTGTTTTGTTTTTCTTTACAGCTATTTATTCTTCAAAGTTTGACCAGCATTTAGACTTTGTATTAACTAGCAACTTGCTTAGTCTTAAAAGAGATATATATATATATACAGGCATAAACCTTGTTTTAGTCTTACTTTTTACAATGGTTTTGGTTGGAGACATCTTTTCTATAATTTATGTTTTTAGACCCATATTCCATATTTGTAATTTATGATAAGAATAGCTAAGACTAGATAGATAGAAAGATAGATAGATAGTTAGATAGATAGATAGATAGATAGATAGATAGATAGATAGATAGATAGATAGATAGATAGATAGATAGATAGATAGATAGATAGATAGATAGATAGATAGATAGATAGATAGACACATGTAGATAAATAGATAGATATATAGATAGATAGATTGATAGATGCATGTATACATAGATGGATGGATAGATAGATAGATAGTAGATAAAATTTGCATACAGAAGTTCATTTTAAAAATGGACTTCTGTATGCAATAGATAGATAGATAGATAGATAGATAGATAGATAGATAGATAGATAGATAGATAGATAGATCAACATTAGGGCTCTC
Source organism: Platynereis dumerilii (assembly GCA_026936325.1). Taxonomy (NCBI): domain Eukaryota; kingdom Metazoa; phylum Annelida; class Polychaeta; order Phyllodocida; family Nereididae; genus Platynereis; species Platynereis dumerilii. Next base: position 48,117,938 of record JAPTHN010000002.1, read on the forward strand.
ACGATTAACCGATTAATTGCCGCCGATTAGATTTTAGTTTAAAATCGATTTCAGTTTACAAAATCGATTAATCTGTTATTTGTACCTGGAAGGCACTGTATGCCAGTGTATTGCTTTCAATCTCTAGGTGTAAAGATTGAATTGCAACTGGATTCGTCAAGTGGAATGGCTTATTGGATTGGTTGAAGCTGATTGGAGAAAAGAACGTGTGAAATCCTAATTGCTATAAGCATTTTCAATGGAATATCAAAGTATCTTAACTCTGCTTCAAGACAATGATAAAAAAATTTACAGAACTTCACCTGTGTTTAGAATGGCGGGAAAATGGCGATTAATCGATTACGTGATAGCCCTAATCAACATGTAATCCAAGAGATTCAGACATATTGTCTTTGTGTCAAAAAAACCTATAAATTCAGCAAATGGGACTGAATGTGCCACTTTACGGAGCTTTTGGTCGTTTTTATTGTTATTCAGACCTATAATCTGTCGCCTGGCCTTGGTTGTTTGTATTATCTATTTGTAAATGTGGTCAGCAAGGTTGTTCCAACATTTGATTAGAAGATGCTTTATTAGAAATATTCTTCTAGTTTACATGTAGGGTTATTGGAGCTAGTATTTGAAATGAAACTAAATAAAGATAGCTAAAATTATATAATTTAGTGCACAGTAAGCTTTGGAGCAAATTCTCTGTGTTTTTCCGTGATTGTTCCTGCTTCACCAGACATATTTTCCCGACATCAGTTGCATTTATTGCTGCGTTGATGGATTCCTTTAACTGACTTTAACAGATTTTTTTAATTAAAAAAAGGTCTCTTTCCATGTGTTATCACTTATCACAGATTCAACCAAATTTCTGGTTTTTATCCGAAGTTAAAGGGTGGCAACCTGGATTAAAACTAGGGTGGTTTGATTGACTGATCTGCTGATTGAGTGATTGCTTAATTAATTGTTTGACTGACTGATCAACTAATTAATTTCCTTGTGCAACTGGATTTTAATATTGCATTAATGACATACAGTATTTGTATATTACTATTAGATCTGTAGATTTCATAGAATGGGTGTAGACAAAGTTCAGTCGTATCCAATAAATACTAATTTTAAAGTTAATAAAATTTTAAAAATGAACTTCTGTATGCAATAAAAGAACAGTATTTCTTAAGATGGATGGATGTTTCGGGCTTTACATCCTGTATTTACGCACTTGGTAGGCTCATTAATTTGGACAGGAAGAGGACATGGCAATGAGGCAAAGGATGATTGAAACAGCCATCCAACATAGGCCTCGGTGACCCGGCAAGAGCTGGATTCGAACCCTGGACCCAGCGATTGGCAGTCCAGCACGCTACCACTAGACCAACCCTCCCCCCTCAAAACCCTGTCTATGTTTACAAATCAAGTATTGCTTAAGTTTTTTTGAACTGTATTTAAGTGTCTGCTCTGCAGTTACGGAAAGTCAGGGAAACTCATGAAAAACATTGTGGTGATGGAAATTCAACAAATTGCCAAAACAAATTTTGGCCTTGATTCTCGCTTAAATTTTTACAAATTTTCATTATGGCACTTGCTGTGACCTGGTGGAAATGGACATCAATTTAAAGTTTTTAGGGACCTTGCCCCCTCAAAGCCCGCACCTCCTGAGGGCCACTTGATTTCACTACCTCCAGAATACCCACTGATTAGCCGAGGGTATGCTGCCGCGCAGCCTATGTTTTGATGGATCATCATAGAATTCAAGTATATGTATTAGTGGTATTAGAGCAGCTTTATTACTGAAACCACATACCTACAGAAAAATTTATAATATTTTGGGGGTATCTAGCGCGCCCCACTCAGGGGGCTTTACAAATAGGGGTGTAACTTCTAAAATATAAGAGTGGGTGCATTTTTTTCTTCAAAATTGAATTCCTGAGAAAATTTTACATCAGATAGGCTGAAATTGGAATAAATTTTGTGTAAGCTAGAATGTGGTGAGTTTGGCAGTAATTCCTCACCAAGATCTTGAAGCCTGTCGTATTGTATCGAATGTCATTTTTATTTCTATTTTAAATGTCGTACAGGAGCTGTGTTTGGGCAATGTGCTCTCCGACTGAAAACGATAAATAAAATTTTACCATACCATACCAACAACAGTGACTGACGCAGGTGTCCTATTTCTTAGGAACATCTAATCGAATTACATGAAGAACAGGTGCACCAGGATTGAAAAGCTCAGTAATTACAGAACCAATGTGTCACTTGTCTGCATCCATGGGAACTTGAGGAAGGGAAGAAGCCTGTTGAGAATGAGAGTGCATTTAATTTGTTGCAGCCAGTCAGCAAAAGACTTCCACAAACTGTGTCGCTCTATTTAGTTCCTTGATATCAGAACACTATCATACATTTGTATGTAAATCATAGTTCAGAAACTATTAGTACATTAAAGCACATGTATGGTTGAAAATGAAAGAACCCTCTGAATGTAGTAAAACCTCTTTAAAATATTCAATCTGATGTCTTGCAAAATCAATTTTGTAATGAAGGCATCATTTGATGAAGTAAAGTATAGCTGAAATGTTGGTCTGATTTCCATACGAAGAAATTAGGTATCTGTTGAATATGCATCGAAACAGCACACCCATGCAGCTTGCAAATTTTCTTTGTTGGGCTGTTTTAAAGCTTTTCTTCACCATTTAATCTTTTCAAGAAGACGTAATGAAATATGTGTATGCAAAGGAATGCAAAACGCTTTTGGTATATTCACGCTCTTTTCATAATCAGGCTCACCAAACATGGCCAGGATGTGTCATGCCAAAGTGTCAGGATTTCCAAAAGTTGAGTTCTTTACTTGCTTTCAATAGAGCCTTAAAACATAAAGTTTTTTAAAGTTTGTTAGGGTACATCTCCCCCCCCCTGCCCCCTTGATTTGGTGAGTTTTTTGGATATATTTATTTTTTACCAACACTTATTTGCCAAGCACCTTCAAATTTTCAATAGTGAAAGATGTATACTGCACGTTATTATATCAATGAGTCAAAAAGTTTCCAAGCAGAAAATATTTCTCTTTACCTCATATTAAAGTGGAACAATAATTTATTAGCGTGTCTGTCATAAAGAAGTGCGGATGAGGTGAAGGTTCTGCACGGCTGCTTCTACGACATACAACACTGCTTCATAGATCTGTGGAGTTTCTGAGAAAACACCCTGATCTTACCATGTGGTTTCATAGTCAATCTACTATGAGGTTATATCATGGGTTGATGCAGTACATCCCTGGTATACTCCCCGAGACCCCAGTATATTCCCGAGACCCGAAGGGTCGAGGGAATATACTTGGGTCGAGGGGAGTATACTGGGATGTACTGCACCTACCAATGGTATGACCTTTTTATCCCATGTCTAGGCACATTTTCAAAATAATCCAAAACTTTTATTTTTCTGAAAGCTACTGCCAGAGAAACAAAACTTGAACATGAATCTTCAAAAAGATAATCTTGACGTGGCAAAAAAGAAAATCTGAATGGAAAGAGTTTTTGAGATATTACCACAAATTTATCTTTGGTACCCAAAACAGTATTAACTACATCATCGTTTACTTTCATAAAACTACAATTCATGTTTTGAGAAATGAATACATGAAATGAGCATGCAACTCAAAAAGATGTTGCTTCAAATTTGTAATTTTAAAATTAGTTGAAAATTATTCTTTCAGTAATAATTTTTTCATGGAATAAGTTTTTGAGATATTACCTTGAAATTTTGGATTTATGATCAATGCTATAAATAAGGCTTTCCGTATTAATATTAGACGTTTATCTAATTAATTGGATCTACATGAATTTAAATACTGCCTTTATACTTGGGACATGTAATCTATACTAAATATGTAACATTCTTGATTAATTTCGAAGACCTAGGTGTAGTAGATCTGGGAGAAGAAAAGAAACTGGCAGTATAGTGAAGAAAAAAAAATCTCACTGAAATCAGTGAACCACAGTGCTGAAGAGTGAAGATATGTTGTCACCCGATTTCACAGTCGCTTTAAAATAAAGATTAGAGTGCTATTTCACTTATTCTATAGATGTTACATTTTTTTTATTGCCATTATAAGCCCAGTATATGAAGATAGATTCCTTTAAAGATGTAAACAAATAGTGACAGTGCAGCGCTGGAGTGGTAGATTATTGATTTTCTGCTGTGCACTCATGCATGACTCCTGGCGCACCTGGCTGGCCTGAGAGGGGGTGTGGCTCATTGGTGCAGTGTGATTGGTCAATGGATCTAAAGTCAGTATACTCCCTGGGAAAAAACGTCGTATACAGGTCAGCTGACCATATACTGATTTTTCTCCCCGATACTGAACTTTTCCCTCCTGTATTGGCCTAGGAAAAAACACAATATCAGGGAGAAAATGTGCCTTGACATGGGATAAAATCCAGTACTTTTCTAAACAGAACTGTGTTGCAAGCCTGAACTCTCCTGGGATAAAATACTGTGGTCGTCAGCCGATGTTATGACCTGGTCGTCCTGGGTGCAGAGTCTGGACATAGTCAAACCTCATTTCCTGGACCTTTTAATACGTGAAAAATCCGTGTTGGTTTTTTGCATTGAAATTTGGTTTTTCAAAAAACCATTTTGAATCTAAAAAAGCAATTTTGTCTGAAAGATTTTAGAGTGTGTAGTAATCTGCAGACCCAAGTTGAGATCACAGATGAGATCACATAATCAGCTAATTTCACATTTTGATGGGGAAAATACATCGGTTTGAAAATATTAAGGCGACATAGGCCTACATATATATATATAGTAAAAGTTCATTAATAATAGTAGAATTTTGGTGCTATACACTATGAATTCAATGACATAGGCATACTGTAGGCAAGAGATATTCTAAGTGCATTACTTAGGTCAAGATTATCGACTGCTAATTCACATTTCGTAATGAGAAACATTTCTCCTTTCTCCGATATTGTCGAGCAAAGTTATGGACTTTTGCCAATTGAATACTTGAATATTAGCTTCTATCTTAGCTTGTTTCAAATCCGAGAAAAAAAAAAACAGAGTGACTGACAGCAGTGACTGAGACGGTTGCTCTACTTTCAATATACAATGTAGAGGTTGAAATATTTATCATCTGATAGCCATTATATCTAATTCTAATTCGTCTGGATTATGATGAGCATCAATTATCTCACAGCAACATGCAAAGACATCATCTAACACCATTGCAAGGTGTTATCTTATATCACGCCATATAAGCCATTATTATAAAAAAAGAGGCATATGGGCAATTCCGTAAAGTCATCAACCAATCGGTCAAAATTTCAAAATTGACATAATTACGTGCCATGGGTGTTATAATGTGCCAAAATAAGTGTATGTTCAGGAACAGAAAAAATCAATTGATTATCTCATTTGGTCTTTGAGATATTTGCATTTAAGTAATGCTATCTTTGGTGACTGCAATTATTATATTTTTTAGCACATTAATATAAAGATGTCACTGCCATTAGAGAAATTGGTAAGTTGGTTTCATTTTGCTGTCAGTTACTGCCTATGGGAGTTTACTTTCATTTTGCATAAAAAAATCTTGCATCAATTCTTGTGAATTCTGTCAGGCAGTGACATTTGACCTAATAAGGTTCTCAGTGTACGTCCGACACCAAAATTACTAAACAATTTTCCTGCTGACAAGTTACTGATGTTAACTTCATTAAACTTCTGATACAAAGCACATTTATGCCCATGAACAGCATGGTGACCACTTGAACCATTTAAACCTGATACTATTGCCAGGGAGAGCACTTTAAGTGTGTACGTCCGACACCAAAAAGGCAATGTACGTCCGACACCAAAATATGAAAGTTCATCTGGAACAAAGGAAATGATACAAATGTTGGTACACAGGCTTGGTCTCATCAGAACACCTTAGGCCAGTCTGTTTGGGTGAACCTTAAAATGGTATAGGTCACAAAACAGGAAATAGATGATATCCTTGAAATTCGGTCATTTTCAACTCTGTTTTAGGCCATGAAATTATGTGAAAGGCAATTCATTGCTTGCTTCCATCACATGTAATTGGTATGAAATAGTGACACAAGCTGAGGCAGACATTATACTAATAGAAAACTAAAGATTAAATTACATCTAGTAGCTTAAACCTAGTATTTTAAGCTGTGATAGTTCCAAAAAGCATATACAAAAATTGTCCGAAAATGGCAGATTTTCTTTATTTGTTTACATATTTATGCCAAATTCCTTCACAATTGCATTTGTCAAGTATTCCCTCGAAATATATTAAAAAAATATGTGCAATTACAGTGACAATCGTTGGTATAACTTGAGATGTTTTGGATATTTCTGTGCTGAAATTACTGTAAACTTGATGGTAAAAATGGTGAAAATAACTTGCATGTTCGAGACCGCACATTTGGTTCAAATATACTATGATGAAGCCATTTTATGGTTCCTAATTATTGTAAAGAAACTCTACTTTAGATAAAAGATGAAAATTTGAGAAAATTTTTAATAATTCTTGCACTGCAGGCATCCTTTACGCTTCCAATTCACACGTGTACGTCCGACACCGAAAATATGTACGTCCGACACCGAATAGAAATGGCTACAGCTTTATGACAAATTACAATATTGCCATGGAAATTAGCCTGGCTGATGCCTGAAATAGTTCCCTTGACAATAGAGGTAATTTGATTGATTTTTCTCCATATACATCACAGAGTTTTGAGATACAAGCCATCAAGTCAGAAAAGTGTCATTTCTCTGAGTACGTCCGACACCATGACATTTTGCCTTGTTGCTCAGCTCCTAGGGCACTTTGAGCTTCGGTTGATGGCTTGTTTGAAAGCCGTACCACAGAGCCTCATGCCTGTTTAACAATCGAATAGCTAAGGTGTAATGGTAGGGCTACACAAGCTGTTAAGGTGTCTGATCTGTACGTCCGACTTTACGGAATTGCCCATATGGCAATTAAACAATCTGTCATCATTTATCAACTACAGTCTGATTCATCTACCTTGTGAATAGGCTTTAAACGGTAGGAGCGCCATTATGAAATGATGTGACGTCATACACTCTAAAACATTTCAGACAAAATTGGTTTTTTAGATTCAAAATGGTTTTTTGAAAAACCAAATTTCAATGCAAAAAACCAACATGGATTTTGTAAAAATTCCATGTTGGTTTTGCATTGAAATTTGGTTTTTCAAAAAACCATTTTGAATCTAAAAAACCAATTTTGTCCCGACATTTTTTAGAGTGTAGCTATACATAAGCCAATTCTCTGTTTACGTCACTAAACTGTTTGGAGCAAATGGCTGGACGTCAGAAATTGTAAAGGAAATGCGTCAGACATCACCAAAAATCGGCAGAAAGCATCGCTGAAACATTGCGAAAGTGTGATAAACTGTTATGAACAGCCACCAAAAGTATGTGTGTAAAATCTGGAGTTTGTAGGACGTCTGGTTGCCGTGAAAATGGCGAAAATGTGTGTTCGCGATTGAATTGACGGTGGGTATAGCAGTAACTGATGAAACACTGGATGAAGTATCCTTGCACCAGAAAATCTGATGTTGAAGTAATCAAATATTCCCTATGAGTGTAAAATGTGTATATAATACAAATAGGCAGTGTCAATACTCATTGTTCAATTATCTGGACATACTTAAGATCAGGCAGTGATGATCACCTTGTGACTGCCAGTGAGTCAGGATAGTTTGCTGAACAGTGAACATACCAAGGTTCTGTTTTTATTGACCATCAGTGTTCTCATAGACGAACCCAGAATGAATTCATCTACCTTACATTCCTTTTCCCTTTCATAAATTGATAAAGATTGCACAAAATGCTTCCAATAAACCAAATAAACAGACTATAAAAAATCACTTTTCAATTCTTCAATCGGAATTCCTATATATATACGATGTACTCTTGCAAATATCTGCCTCTTCAGTAACATCAGTGGAAGAAGTATAAATACATATACCAGAATTTTTATTTATGTGGTGAAAATTGAGCAAAAACCTTCTTTAACATGTTAACACTGAACGATTATGTATGGGGTTTGATTGACTGACTTTGATGTATTCAGCAGGTGATCCATAAACTGTTTTTGAATTTTCAAATTGGCTGAAATTAGTTTCTGCGAGATTCTATTTAATCAGCAACTGTCAACATATTTTCGGGTTCTTTCTTTGAGTGACAGCGTTCTGGTTTATAATAAAAAACTTCAAATTTGTTATCAGTCCTCATTCGCAATTTACATTTTGTGTCCACTGCATCAGTGAGAACTTATTTCATGCTTAAAAAGTACCTGATAATATGTCATTTATGTGACAATTTTTTTGTGACATTATTATATAAGTGGCTGCAGCAATCCTTGTCCATTTCAAACTTCAGTATGGTCAGCAGACTACTACAAGGCCAGGAAATGAGACTTGACTATGTGCAGACTTAGCACTCAGGATGACCAGGTCGGAGCATTAACCGACAAGCACCCTATTCTACCAAGTACCAAGGTGAGCACAGCCTTATAAATGCAGCTTGGGGCAGGAGAGTAATGGTCTTGGACTTGCACCTTGTTTGTCTCCGTTCGACCATAAGGATCGGGTTGGCTCTGTTGGTTTTTTCATGGAGACTCAATCTGCAAAGCAAATTGAGTTTTATTGTTACCACAGGGTTGACAAAGTAAATCTTTACCTTGACTTGATTTTCACACTGTAAAAGGTTGAGGTAAAGGTTGAGGTAATATCTCATATTCTCTTCTTGTTGTTATTATATCAAGTGTGTACTATATGTTAGTGTGCCTGTTATATAATCGATTTGTTATCTCAACTGCCGTGTAAATGACAACAAAGTCAAAAATACATGGCTATTTTTATAATACATCTATGATTAAGTGCATTATGCCTTTTTGTGAATGCTTGCTATCAATGTCGGATGTCCTATATATAAATTGTTGAGTAGTTACGATATTTCAATAAAGAAAATAGAACAGTGACTGAAACAGCTGATCTACTTTGAATATAAAGGTTGAAATATATATTTCTGATAGCATGGTCGCTAGACATAATCCCCGATGCTACTTCATCAGGATTATGATGGGCATCAATTTTCTCACAGCAACATGCAAAGACATCGCCTGACACCATTGCTAGGCAATATTTTGTATATCGCCACATGAGCCATTACTATTAAAAAGAGGCATGTGGCGATTAGACAATCTGTCATCATTTATCAACTAGTAATAAATATGGTTGCATCTGAATTCCATGTCGGTCTGGGATTGACAATTTTTGCAAGAAGCCTTTGTAATCAATCAACTAGCAATTGATAACTGTAATCTTTTTATCCAATAAGCACAACATAAGCAGACACCATTTCAAGGGCAATGACAAGACTGACGTCAACAGATTTTTTATCATTAAAATTTGAACATTGAAGGAGATTGATCAAATTACTATGGCTCCCCCCCCCCTGTCTTGATCTGCAACTATTGTAGAACCCCATTTTGATGTTTTAGAATCCCAAATAGATAATATTTTCAAGAGCTGACTGCTTATTTCCTGAGTAAAGTTATTTTTTAAGGACCAACAAACATGCTTCCTGTCTAGAGCCAATAATTGCACTCTTTCCGTTGCATTCAACTTGATAGGACCGGAGTAGGATTGAAATTGATAAATTTGACGGGACCGACATGGCACTGGGAGTCGAAACTCAAGGAATTGGAGGGAGCGGGACTGACCACTTGGTCCAGTAGAGGTTCATAGTAACTATGCCAGATAATGATATCTTCATTTGTCTCACAATTTTAACCACAAGAAATGTGAATGAAATGGCATATGATCCAACAATTCTCTCAATGTTCATTCATTTTCGAGAAGTGCCACTTCAGCTTCCATATATTTTTCAAAGATGTAATATTCATCAACATCAGGATCATGGCCATTTATGCCAGCAAAGAAATAATTTATGTATGCAGTAGTGGTTCCAATGACATCTGCTCCAGTTGCATTCATAAGTCCATCCTCATACACAGACATGACATTGGCTGGATTGTCCCACGTTACAGCATAGTGAACCCATTGGTTGAATCTCATTGTGCAGTTCTGTTGCTTCCATATTCCAGTGCCTCTGTTTGCTAAGACCACAACTAAATTTTGGTTGAATAACTTCAGGATCAAGCTGTTGGTGAACAGGAATTTTGCTGGTGTTGTCATGGAAGACCAACCAGTGTTGTGGGAGATCCTCAACCACAAGGAAAATGTCACCCCATTTTTGCAATGTGGCAAACTGTTCCTGCACTGTGTAATTAGAACCAAATCTAAAGGTCAAACCAATCTAAAGGCATTGTTTTTCTTCCCAGTTACAGTTTTAACAGCTGAGTATGCAAATGGTGCATTGATATTTGGGAGACCAGTACTTGCATTATCACAACTCTGGTAGAAAGCAGCTTCTGAAGAAGAAGACATTAAACTAGAGGAATGTGTTAGCTTTTAGTCAATTGAAGCACATTCACTTATATATGTAGCTCTTTGTAGATTGGTGAATGGTAATGGTGATCCAAATACTTTCAAAACTAACTTTCAACTTGGTCTTAAAATGTCACAGACTAAAAATGTACTAATCATATAAGAAGATTAGAAGACCAACAGTAAACTTTCAATGACGCTGCAAAGCCAGTTTGTAAATTTAAAAGAAGAACATTTATTTTTCAACTGGTCGGCTAATCTGCAAAGAGCCATATACATGTACATGAAACAATTAGACTTTTTTTTTTCAAACGAAATTGACTGATCTATGTTGGTTTCAATTTTGGTGTTATATCATTTAGATATATCTGGTTACAACCAGGACGGTGTGTGTCTAGAAATTTAGAGTAGCGCGGGGCATGCAGCCCCCCTTAACTTCGAGGAGCGATTTGACCTACTTTTTGTGGTCGATTATTTGAATGCATATGCTGTCAGGAAGGGATCACTTAACTCTACTACTTACTAGTGAAACGAATGTCTACCAATTTTAATAAAGGAGTTATGGCCCTTTTTGTAAAAAAATTAAAATGGCCTTCTTACCCCACCCATCGGGCAAGAAGCCCCCCTATTATAATCCTATGGAAATTTTTTTTGCGAGCGCATTCAGCTTGAAAGTTATTTCTTGGGGTTCTTCTATCATTTTTAAGGCATTCTATTCACTCTTTCTGAATTTCAGAATTTTTCTGTTCATACATTTATTTTTTAATATTTTTTGCCCTTTTTCAATTTCGGCCAAAATTTTATCTATTTCAATTAGCTATTCTATCAAGATTTAAGGTAAAGTACACATTATTAAATGGTTCCTGAAGCAGCTTCGAGGCCTCAGTAACGGGGGCCCCATGCCCCGTACCATGTGGGGCCTCTCGCCCCAAATCCACATATTTTAATTTGACCTCTATATTTTGAGCTAAAATGCAAAAAACATGATCCAAATCATATTTATAAGATGGTCATAAAGTGAAGCAATGCAGATATCCATTACACTTTTAAAAATTTCCGTAGTTACTTCTGACAACCACTTTCAAAGAATTAATCAAAGTTACAAAAACCATGCACCTTTTTTTGTTTCTTTAACTACGACTATGGTTTGGTGCTGAATGCCTTGAAAATTTGTGACGTCACCTAAAAAGCCTCTAGCTTCAATCCTATCAATAAGAAAAAGCTCCAAAAATGTAAGTTTAGAAATAACCCTGGGGGGGCTTCTCACCTAACCCGGGCTTCTTGCCCCGACCCACTCTACAAGGAAGAAGACTAACATGAGGCAAATGTGAAGAAATTTTTGGATTTTGCTGGCGGACCTAATGTACGTCACTTGTTGCAACATGAATTGTAGGACATGTTGGGTAGGGGGAACGGGGGCACATTGGGACGCGGGGCACTGTGGGACGGTGGGGTTTTCTTGGATCCTGGCAAGGTATAGGATATGGTAGTGCCATCATATCTTGTAATTTCACATCCTGAAGTTTCCATGGTTTTATAGACAAATTACAGCCACATGCAGAAGTATGGCGAGCAAAAGTTTGTTTTCCTACCACTTAAGTAAATATGGAAGGGTTCAATTCGAACCATTCTGTGGAAAATCCATGAACAATGAGGCTTTCTCAGTGCTTGTATGAATTTTATATATCGTAACGAACAGTTATGTATTGCTATCGTGATAAACACACTCACTGGTGTCCGAGAAATTAGCATTTTGGTGTAAAAGTCATATCGGGGCTCATTGGGACAGTGAATTTGGGGCACATTGGGACGCCATCAATATGGGAGAATTTAAGTGTCCAAGTCACCTGAATGACCTGGGTCTGCACACAACAGGTATTCAGGCCACAGGGAATAGAGGATAAAGGATTACCATGCTCTGTGAACAAATTTATCTTAAAGCACTGTGTGTTACTTACATAGATGTCCGCACCCAGGACAGTTTATGTTAAATGATTGAAACTGTTTTTAGTTATGAACTATTGGCACTACAAAGTGTTAATGCACTGTATATTATCTTACGCACTACTTATATGTGATATCTATTGCACGTGGAGTGTTAAAATGATTTTTTTAATTGATGTCCGAATGTACCCCGGTTGTTTTAGCCAAGGCACATTGGGACAGTCATTTTTATGACTCTCTGGCTGCAAAAGGGTAGGTGCAGTCTAGTTTATTATGCCTTGCATTTAAGCTCAATAGTATTGGTGATATTCATGCAAACTTCTGAGTTCTTCAGTGCTTTCAGCATTGAGCAAAATTAGTAGACGTTAAAAGCGTCCCAATGTGCCCCCGTTTCCCTTATTCAACAAAACAGGTATTTGCCAATGTTCTTGTAAAGTGATTCATTACATCGCTGCAATTTCAACAAGTATGAGTTGCTTGGACCGCTTGCTCCATAGTTTTTAAGCTTCCTCCGATCGGCTAATGACCAGTCAAGGACCAATCAGAGGAAATTAAAAATGCTACATATATATAGCAAGTGGTCTTACAACTTATACACATTTAAAAATACATCCTACAAAATACCTTTTTTTTGTATATATATTTCTTGTGGATACATTTTTTTCGAAATTTGCATGATCTATTTTTTTCTAGCCCGTCTTTGGGTCAGATGGAATGTGAGTGACAATCAATGTTGTGGTGTTTCCTCCGCCACTGCATTCATAGCACAGCTTACATGCGTCATTTTCTTTCTTCCATTCAGAGCAGATGCATGATTCTGTTGCCAATTGAATGCAGGATAAAGTGCAGAAATTCGCTCCATTTCCAATAGTTGGTGAACGCAGAGTTTTTTTTTGCACCATGTGGCAATTTAAGTTTTTCTTTTCCTGCACAAATAAGTATGTATTCCTTTTCATAGCCCCATTGACAATGATGGAGAGATAAAGAAACAAAGCGACAATTATTGTGATAAGATGCATATCAAAAGTTGTTGTTCGTCTGGGTTGATGCAATCTGATAGTTTCTTTCCCACTTCAAAATATTTCTACGACTGAAGAAAGACTCTGTCCAGCTCGGTGACTGACGATAAATGATCGCTTGAAATGCGAGGCTCATTATATACATTGTAGCTACAACCAGATTCATGGAACTTTTAAAAAAGCATGGGTAAATCTATACAACAATAATTTGAATGCAACTTTTTTCCCCTTTGATTTTTGGTACAATTCCCTTGGGGTAAACATTTCGCACTTAATATCATCTTACGTCAAGACAATTGAAAAGGTCTGCTCTTTTGTGATCAAGAAATCATAATATCATTCAACAATGTCTTCAAAAAGATGTCGATAGGACAAAGGATCTCGTGCGGCTGGAGAACATAAATGAGTTTCCAGGAAATATCACAAGCAGAGTACAGCTTTAATAAGTAATTGTCGAAGTCTTTTTACTTTAATCTCCATCTTTGACTATTTCCTGCGAAAAATTAACTCCAACAAAACAAAAGTAATCCACGATATTTTAGATATTCAATACATCAAAAGCATTGGTGTGTTTACACATATCCGATTTTCTAATCAGGTATTGGTAAATGCACATGTCTGTCAAATGTATCAAGGCAAATGTAGGGCACCAGCATACTAGATCAGAGAGATATTGAAACTAACAAGAAACTTTGGTCAACAAAGTTAGAAAAGTAAGACAGATTTTTGATCACAATTCTTGTTGGGGCCTGATCATAATGAACTTGCCAGAAACAATACCTTCAAAGATCCAATACTTTATCCTAACTGTTGCTATATATTATGTGACTGAGCATATGAAACTTTTTAGCAACAGTCTATGTCTAACTATTTTTATGCTGGCTTCTTGAACTTTAGGACAAGATTTTTTATAGTACAGTATTGGCTCTGCAGCCAGCATACTATACTGGTTGCCCCATACGGAAAAGTGTCAACCGGTTTGGTCCCCACCATTTAGTAGTATCAGCTAGAGCATTACAAAATATCTTATGATCACAAATACTTAATATTGTTGCTTTGATGTAAAAGTACACCTGCCACTCACTAATCGACCAATTGGTGCAGATACAATTGTTGCAGGACGTGAAATAATTGGGGGTGAGTTGTAACAATTGGGGGTGAATAGTAATGAGAGCAGTTAGTTCTATTTAAAGGTCCAAGTTCTGGGTGGCACATCCTTGGGGTGATTAACAGACTGTTAGTGACTTACAGTTAGTGACTAACTGGCAGTTAAAGACTAACAAACAGTTAGTGAATCAACCACAGTTAGTGCTTACTAACAGTAAGTGACTAACAACAGAGACTTACTAACAGTAGTGACCAACTGATGAACAACAGTTGGGGACAAAATGACTCACAGTCAGGGACTAGCAGTTAGTAACTTACTAACAGTTACTTGCTAACAGTTTTAACTAGCTGACTTACATGACTAACTAACAGTTAGTGACTGACTAACAGTTAGTGACTGACTAACAGTTAGTGACCAATAACAGTTAGTGATTGGTGACAGACTAACAGTTGGTGACTGACAGTTAGTGACTAACAGTTAGTGACTAACAGTTACTAATTAACAGTTTTTGACTAACTAACAGTTTTTGACTAACTAACAGTTTTTGACTAACTAACAGTTTTTTGACTGACTAACAGTTTTTGACTAACAGTTTTAGCTAACTAACAGTTTTTGACTAACTAACAGTTTTGACTAAATAACAGTTTTTGACTCACAGTTTTAACTAACTAACAGTTTTTGACTAACAGTTTGACTTACTAACATTTTTTTACTAACTAACAGTTTTTACTAACTAACAGTTTCGACTTAGTTTTTGACTACCAACAGTTTTGACTACAAATAGTTTTGACTAACAGTTTTTGACGAAATAACAGTTTTTGACTGACAAACAGTTTTTGACGACTAACAGTTTTTGACTAACTAACCATTTTGACTTACAGTTTTTGACTACTAACAGTTTTTGACTACAATAGTTTGACTAACTAACAGTTTTTGACTAACTAACAGTTTTTGATTGAATAACAGTTTTTGACTACTAACAGTTTTGAATAACTTACCATTTAGACTTACAAACAGTTTTGACTACTAACAGTTTTGACTAAATAACACTTTCTCACTAACTAACAGTTTTGACTAACTAACAGTTTTTGACTAACAGTTTTTGACTACTAACAGTTTGTGACTAAATAACCTATTTGACTAACAAATAGTAACTCTCAAAACAATGGACTTAATGACTAACAGGTAGTGACTAACTGATGAACCGGTAGTGACTAACTGATGAACAACAGTAAGGGATGCCTGATTAACAGTTAGGGATTGACAGTCATATATAGTGACTTACTAATTAATAGCTTCTTATACCATATCATGGGTTCATCTGTAGTTGCTCTTATACCACATTTTAAAATTCTTTTGGCAAAACATACTGTTATTGTAAATTTTGAAATCGTAATTATTACACCCAGCATATATCTTTTTTTTCAAAAAGATTTTCTTGTTCAAAAGGTAAACACAAATAATTTTTTAACTTTGAAAACCGTCATGATTATATACAGTACAATCCAAAATAAAGTACGATTACCCCAGGATGAAGGAAGAATCAGCCACTACTTCGCCCTTTCACACCTTTTGACTACCCTTGAATCACTTCTTACTTTACCTACTTGAAACTACCTTTTAAAATTACATTAAAACTACATTTAAACAACACCAATTTGAACTCAATCACCCCCTTTGTACTTGATTTACTTGATGTTTTGCACAACTGCTAATTGCAGTTACATTGGTGGCTGTCTAAATACAGTTCTTAATGTGGGCTAAGTTTGTTGTAAGGAGTCAAAGGGAGATGTAAGGAGATTTGGGGTGGAGAGCAGAAAAGAGAGGAAAATAGGTAAAAAGAGGACTTCTGACAGAAAATTTTCTTACTCTATTTTGGTTTGTACTGTAAATGCAAGTTCGGTGTGACTGGAACACCGGCAAATATCATCTGTGAGACACTGAAAATAAACAACTTTTTTTTGTTTACTCTCTTTATTTACACAATTCAATGAAACACATCAAGGCAACACAATAACAATCACGCCATAATACTGTGCAATCAATAAAATAACATGTTAACGTATTCAGAAAAATCCGAATACCAGTCGTACCTGCTTTTTGCAGTGATCCTCAAGACATTGCTCACAAATTTCCTATGACATTTCATGACATTTTCTGAGATGCTCAAGAAACGAGGCATGTATTATCTAATCATAAATGCTACACAAATCAATACTTGACCACAGGGTGAGAATGCAAAATTTGTAGCAAACTTCATGTTGAGATACTCTAAAAAGTAAAATTCAAAGGCTTATGCATATATTGGCATGCATTTAGGGAACGTTATCAGCTTTTACGTCAAATAGTCTCAGTTTCGAAGAGAAATTGGAGTTACTATGATCTGCAATGTGACTGGTCATTGATTTTAGTCATACAAACCAAATTTTGAAAGTTTAAAATAGCACATTATTATGTCATAAAGACACAAACCACAAAATCAGGTAACTTAGTTGGCACTATCAATAAGGAGGTTTGACCAACATGAAAAAAGCTGCTAAAGCAAACTGCATTGATAAAATCCAAACAAAAAGGTAATTAGGACATTTTTTATAAAATATCATACTGTAACTTAGTGTGTGAAATGAGCTGATAATGCAGAATGTGCACGCTTGTAATTTTATCTGAATAAACACGCCAAGTGGAAAGATGTGGCTGTGGTAAGAGTCCGCAGGCATAACATTCTGTTTATATTTACCAGCAGAGTTCCAAGGACTGGCATTCTTAAACAATTCAGGAAGGTCAGCAAATCTGTGGTAACTTTTTGATTTTAATAACCCTGCTTTCCCAGGAACATGCATACATTTACACATAAACTTATCAAATAAATCCAATCATCATACTCTGTGTCAAAATTGATGTACTAAGTCACGACCAACAAAATAAAAACAAAACAGAGAGCAACAGGACAGCGGTTGCTGACGCAGGTGCTCTATTTCTTAGGGACTGCTATTTCTTCGGAACTTCTAATTGAATTACATGAAGAACAGATGCACCAGGATTGCGAAGCTTAGGAAGGCATTGCTGTAATTACAGTACACATCTGTCACTTGTCTGTAAGCGAACTCAGCGAAGAGCAGAAGTCAGAACGGAGAACAATGCATCTAATTTTTAGCTGCCACATAGCAAAATACCTCCACAGACTATGGCAATGATACAATGGCACAGTATGTAATAGTTAATATCATAGCACTATCATATCAGCTTGTCACATGTAAATCATGATTTAGAACATATACTTAAATTAACATACATGAAAATAAAATAAGCTCCTGAATGATGTAAAATCTCTTTAGAATATTTCATCTAAGGTCTTGCAAAATCTATAGTCAGTAATGAAGATGCTCCGCCTATCTGAAAAGTAAATTAAAGCTGAAATGTGTTTGTCTGATTATCAAGGAAAGTATGGGTGGCCCCTTAGGCCTTAGAGGGGTCTCCCCATAAATGATGTAATCCTTCACCGACACGTATTGCCATGTCCTCAAAATTTTGAGGTCCTGACACCTTAAAAATACAAATTATTCCAGCATATTGATCAAGAGTGTGTCATGCACTGCAATAAAGCTAAATTTGTGGTGAGCTCCCCCTAATGATACAGCTCAGGGCACCAATAGAACAGCGCCAAGACAGGAGGAACATTGCCCAAGGTTCTCCTCCCTTAGCATTCTCCAGTGTTGGTGAATACCGCGTATCATGATCAGTGATGAGATACTGAGTCTGCCACATACCCTATGCATACAGGGATGTTCAGCATCTATCAGTCACCCTAGCACAGAACACTGGATACAAATGCTCTCCCCTCAGTATATGGGAAAATCTGATGTTGTCTATCAATTTGATGTAATGTCACACCTGGGCCAACTCACTCATCACAGGCTACTAGTTTAACAAACGTAGTAATATAAAGTGACATTGTTCATAATACAATGCAACATTGTTCAAGTGATCACAGTAATACCATGAGTTTGATAAAATTTTCTATTAGTTAGACTATGACTCTTGTAACTAGGGGCCCTGGGAAATTTTTAAATACTCTTTTCGAACTTCAACTTTTTCTTTTGACTTACCCATAGAATACCAGTATTCTTCCCTTAAACTATTTAAACTTCTGAGAGTATAAAAACAGTAACACACCCACTCCAACCTCCAACTCACACTAGGCAGAATTCAATTGCATGTTTAGTCACATATAAATCAGACTTGTGGTGGCTGGGGGAGCAGTGCACTGGTTATCTGGTCCTGGCAGAGACAAGTCTGCCTCTTGATGGATCTGGGAGCATCAATTTACCAGAATTACTACCTTGTTAACATGGTAACTCGAGTAACTTGCCACTTGAGACTAGCGGCATCTGAGTATTCTGGCTTTACGGCGGCTTTCCTTGGATTTCTTTGACATTAAACAAAATCGCTTTATTCAAGGAGATTTAAGCAATTTTCAAAATGATTTCTTATTATAACCAACATTAAATTAATACTCATATCTTGATATAGCAAAATAAAAACAAAAACATTAATAATACAGTAATAGTGTACACTCCTTAGCCTTGCATGCGCTTTTCTCGACTTGTGAACTTTGAATTACTATTCATTTTAGGATGCCTGACACTTCTTTTGCTATATTCTAGTTCAATACAAATTATTTTACTGTGTCAGCAGTTTCCTCATAACTTCTTAAAATGGTACTAGATATACAAGGAATTATTAATAAATGATTGGGTTGCTTGCATTACGATATGATAAGGACCCAATTTTTAGATATTATCACATGTTGGCCACTTTCCTTCATAAAATAGTTAGAAAAGTATTCTCTTTTATTTCGCATTGGGATATTATTCATATCAATTCCCTAAAGGCTTAAAATCCTTCTCAACAATTTGTCAGGGTGGCTGTTTTCAAAAGACACACTATATTACATGCAGGTGTATACATCATTTGCTACATTGTCATACTCAGAAAAGATACACTGGCAATGCGGACATAACTGCAACAAAACAAAACATAAAGAAAAGATTAAACCTTTTACTATATGAGAGTGAATCAAAGTAAGGATTTAGTGGGTCAAGCCCTGCGACAACAATAGACTCCAATTTGCTTTGCAGATTGAGTTTCCATGAAAAAACCAGCAGAGCCAACCCGATCCTTATGGTCCAACTGAGTCAAACAAGGGTCCAGTCTCAAGCCATTACTCTCCTGCCCGAAGCTGCATTCATAAGGCTGAGCTCACCTTGGATAGAATAGCGTGCTTGTTGGCTAATGCCGACCTGGTCATCCTGAGTGCTAAGTCTAGCCATAGTCAAATCTCATTTCCTTACCTTGTAGTAGTCCACTGACCATAATGAACTCTCATATGGACACAATCGCTGCAGCCACTTGCGTCAAATTGTATAGGGGAAGCCATATCCCACATTTTTGACACATGACATAAGAAATAAGTTTGACTGATGCAGGTCACACAGGACATAGAAAGTCAATCATGGATTGGTGGAGATTACTTTTTTGAAGCTTTTTATTGATGCCAGCCATCGAGGTTGTATGGGGAGGCAATTTAACCAACATCGATTATATTAAAATTTACAAATTCTACAACAGCTTAACATCTCTTTTCTGGGAAAATTCTATGCTTCTGGTCACTTTTCTCTTCCCAGTAAAATCTTCTGAGGATGAAATTCCACCTATTCTTGGGACAAACAATGCTCATCAAAACGTTGAACAAACATCACAGCGCGCAATGCACATGCCGCCCTTATTATTCATAGCTGGGAAGTTTGCTCATTGATATGAATAATAAGTTTCCAATCTTTTGCATTATACATATCAAAGAGAATATCCAATGTATTGGTTGCTGCAATCTGAATAGATGCATAGTAAATTATGCTGATATGGATGCAGCAGTCAGATAGAAAATCTTGTGAATAATATTTCTTGACAAATTTTGGGATAATTGAATAAGAAATCAGTATTTGAAACCTGAGAGGGATAAATCAGACCTTTTCAAAGAGTGTGGCACTCAGGGAAATAGACTCAGGCAAGACTGTAAAGAATAACATATTTTCTTAATCCATGGGAAAATTTGAAATCAAAACATTTTGATTTGATGGCCTGTACTCAGACACTTTTGAGACATTCCCACGGGAGGAGTTATCTCTGAACCAAAGAACACACTGGCTTCGGTGAAACAAATGGGCAGTCATAGAGTCTGAAGGACCAGCCTCTTCTGTTTTCTAATTGCCATACTCTGCAACTTGCTTGCGTCTGATTAGTCTGGGACATGGCCATTCTCAACAAATGTGATAAGGTCTTTTTTTATAAGGTGAGTGTGGAGACTTCTCCACCTGTAAAATAAGTTCTGAATCAACAAAATGATAGCGATGAAAATGGATAAGAAAGTCAGAAATGTTCATAAACTTCTTTTAATATTTTGAAATTATCTGCCCTATATTTGCTTGTACCATTGGATAAATGGCTTCATTTCAAATTTTAGAAATGCATAAATATCAAAATATAAACGTAGCCTGATTAACACCTCCCATCCCCACCTTCTATTTCAATCCATTCCATTAGCTTGATACCACCAGTCTCTCAGAGTATATGGGTTTCAACAGTTCATTTAGAAGTGATCATGAAATTATGGTGTAAAGGAATGTCCATCTGTTTCAATGTTACAACTGTGGGATCCTGCTCATTTGTTTAGATTATAGGATGATGACTGATAACACCACTGAGAAGTAAAATTCTAAAGATAATACGTGGAGACGCGGGCCTGCAAATGCCGAAACATGCCTGGGTCCCCCTAGACAACTGTGTCTGGATACGTCTCTGCACTGTGTCTAATTAGGATGTATTTACATATTTTGGAGAATAATTTTAAATCATTATACTTATTTACATATTGGTGTGACATTGTTGATGCCAGTTTTACTTCCTTTCCTTCATTCATGCCTTTGAGTTGGCAAAAAGCTGCCTACCATAAATTCTTCACACTTAATTTTTGCTTCATCCCTTGATATCATAATATTTAAAGTTTAATGCACTGCTCAAAATCATATTTTGTCATTCATCTTCTTTCTCTTACTGAACCTGACATACAGGAAAGTGATGCTTGAAAAATATAAAATATGTGTTTGACGATAATTAAAACATTTTCAAAGATTTGCTTCACTAGAAAAATTCTGCACAAGAAATTACATTAAAAAATAATAATTAATCATCCAAAAAGACAGAGCTGCCACATCAGGAAAATATGGTGCATTACAAAATTATTCTTCCAAGGAATAATGTATGTAGCATGCTTCATTGGAGTAAAATTGTCTCATTCAAATTCTACATAACCATAATATTGTGATTAAGTCTTCACAGTTATATCTACATAACCAATTTATAATAAGTGATATAATGTTTATGATATATTAGAATGATTTTTGTATCACAAATATCGTGTAGTGACATAATTCTATGTAGTCCATGAGTAGATCATAATATAGTAAGTCATTGATGAATGCTTAAATAAAATCAGTGACTGCAACGAAACAGAAACAAACACAGAGAGCGGGGAACAGCAGTGACTGACGCAGGTGCTCTATTTCTTTGGAACTTCTAATTGAATTGCATGAAGAACAGATGCGCCAGGATTACGAAGCTTAGGAAGGCATTGCTGTAATTACAGTACACATCTGTCACTTGTCTGTTAGGGAACGCGAGGAAGGGAGAAATTCTGTGCAAGAAGGACAAATGTTTGCCGTTAGCCTGATGTTCCCTCTACTGAGTCAGAGAGTTTGAAAGTTACATGATATCAATTCTTAAACCATTCAAAACTTCTCTCAGCCAATGACAAGCCTATATTTCACAGCAATAAATCCCATATTCTCAGCTGTCCACTAATCGTCTCATGTTTGACTGTTGTCTTATTGTATAAGCCGGTTGTTCCCCATTGGATAGGGTGACAGGGTATATGTGTTTATCACACCTTCGACTAAAGCCCTGAGCTGATAAATCACATATCCCCCCCTTTAAATAACCCATACAAACAAATTGTCACCAATATATGATTATTTTGACATCATACCTGTAAATACGATATGTATAATTATGCATATAAAGTTTGTGATAGTATGAGCACCTACACATGAGGAAATACTCTCCTGTTTTTTCATACTGGTGCATATTCGTTACATTCATATATATTATATAAAGTACATTAATTATTTTATATTGGATTGTATATACAACCGTAATTTCGGTTTACAAGCATGCAGGCAAAAAATTCTAATCATGAAACACATAAACTAAAAAATCGTCATAAGCATTTAGCATAATTATACCAATAGTAATACACTTGAACCATCGTTTAAAAGACTATGATAGACATAAATTGTACTTTTATATGCAATACAGTGCTTACCCTGATTAAATTCTAGTGCTTTGAGATTTCATTATGAAATTTTCATAAAGGCAATTTGATTCTAATCCTAGTAGTGAAATGTCTTATCAATATTCCTTCTGATGTCTTCCATGAAGGCAAACTTGATTTCACAAGGCTTTATCATTTTCTGATGATTTACAAGCTTTGTATGATTACCATATACAATGGGCGGTGTCCTGTCAATTAGCAGATACATTCAGGAATCAGGACAAGGTACAAGGTAGTCTTCCATTTTTTTCTTGTATAAGTCAGCAAAAAAAAAAAAATCAAGGAGACAGCATGACTAGGAGGCCTTCCGACTTTGTTGTCTGTGATTGTGACTGATTAATTTTCTATTCACAAGCAAGACAAACATCAACCTGACTGTGGTAGTCGTGTTCATGATATAGTTGGTCCTAAGGTAAAGGTAAAGGTCTTCTTATTTAACGTGGTTGGCCACCGAAAGTCCCCACTTGGAGTGAATGGAACAACTTATTTCCAGTTGAGCCCACAGCACGTGTCATTTACCTCTCCGACATTCAGACTAGGCTAGTTCTGCTGGCAATAGTACCTAGTATATGCTAAAAATGCTAACATTATCATATTTGTCCATACAAGAAAGAATTTTTTCTTCACAAAAACCAGTCAGTCACTCAATGTGGGGGGGGGGGGGATGAAAACATTCCCAGGCACTATCAAAGAACTATCCAAGAACTATTTCAAATTATTGATTATCATCAGAGCCTCATCATAAGATTTCTATAGCATCTTTCATAATTAAAATTCTCAAATGACCTGAAAATGAAGCACCATTACTCTAAATTCTGTCTGCAGCATGCCTTGATTTATGGATATTGGTTTGATAAGAAAGCCTTAAATCTGTATTTGACATGAAATCTGAAAGCATTCACAAATTTGACAATTTTAAATCAAAGGCTTATCTTGTTAAATGCTAATTTTCTTTGTCTGATCGATTCACGTTCCCATTCTAAGCGTTCTGAATTAAAATCAAGCATGTAATTTGATTAAGTTTGATTAAACCAGCTACTTTTTGGTTTCAAGAATAACACAGACTGGAAAAAAAAGTGTCAGATGCAATTTCTATACTAAATATTTTTGGTTTGGATATTATATCTCATCACTTTCAGTATTTCTTTGAAATTTGAAGAACTGAATTCCCTTTTAGAAAAAGAAAAGGAACACAATCACAAATCATGCATAGAGTCAAGGTGGGAAAATCCATCCACTTTTGGCTAAAACTTTATTTCAAGGAATTTTATTCCAGATTTTCCCGGATAATTCCAGAATTTGCCGCCAGCATGGAAAAATCTAGGAAGAGCTGGCATTTTTCCTGAGCCAGACCACTTGTGGTTTCAGCTGACTGATCAACTACTCTCAGTTGGTTTTCTGATAATGAACATTCTTTGACACCATACTCGTATATACTTGGCATTGATAGGCCTACATGGCCTTCATAATATTTGATACTTAGGTACAGAATTATCTTATTGAATTTCCAATAAAGCCTTACGCTTAGTTTTTGTTTTTAATTGATTAGTGGACTATAAAAAAATTGAGTCAGAAGTAATCTGTAGGGCAGGTGTACAGGGCTACATATTTACTTTGAATTTCTTTCTATTTTACTTTCTTACTGGCATTTTTTGTAAAATTCATGCACTACATCTATTACTTAGTTCTTGAATGAGTGAGTTCATTTTTTCGTGAAAGCGCTTTTGCAGGCTGACCAGCTCTTCAGGGTTTTATGCCTTGCATTTTTTTGCTATTTTTATATCTTAATTGGCCTTTGAAGATGAAAAAAGGAAAATCATGCATTGGCGTACTGGAAGGAGGGCGTTTGCCCCCCCCCCCCCAAAAAAAAGTTTGGGAAACATTGAGATAAATTCGGGCAAATGTCGCTTGCCCCTCAATTATCGCGCGCTTGGTATGCCTATGGGAAAATATAACAAAAAAGCTTCATTATTGTTAAACTCTGCTACAACAGCAAACACAGCAAACACAAAGGCCATTCTCCTTCTATTCCAAATATCACTCAAAACTTCATTATGCTTTTGCCCTCCTTGCCAAATAATCATAACCTCCAAAATGTTTGTTGGTTTATTGACAATTTTCTTAATTCACCAGGCTAACTGAATATGTGAAAATCCTTTCTATTAGCTTTCTAAATCTTCTTTCACCAAAACATTGGCTTCTGCCTAAACTGGGTTTTAGATATCAAATCTGCCGTCTGGGTGACAAAGGGATCGTGGCTTTGCATTTTCAGTTTGCGTATGCGTATGTGCAGAAGCTTTAGAGCAAAGAGACAATTCCATTTGATACTGCAGCGTGCTGCTATGATTTTCGAGAAAATACAGCGATTGTCAGTGGTTTAATACTAAAAGTGAACGCCCATGATTAATGATTTTAAGAAAACCAGTCGAAGAGATACTTCTTTGCGCCCCTGTGCTAAACAAATTTGCAGCAGGGTTTCCATGTGAGCCATTTGGAAGAAACGGTTTTAAACCTGTTTGGACCATTATTTCTAAATCCATTAAACAACTTATTGTTGACATTGCAAAGAAAGGAAAAGAGTGAAAGATTCGGGACCCTTTATGTGCAGCCTGCTTGCAGTGGCTGGTCATGGCTTATTCAACTGACCAAACAGACAAAGAGGGCTTCTCATCATCATATATCTACACTGTATCTCAAACAGTCAATTGGATTAGGATTAGGACACAATGGCTCCCAGTGGAGAAGCCAGACCTCTGCCACTGCTGGGGCAATGGATGGAGCAGTACTTTTTGTAGGGGCGCAAGATACATGACCAATTGTATCGACATTTATATTTGGATAAAATTTACGCCATTGATGGCTCCGGAACGTAATACTTCCTTGGAAGGAAAGCTATATATAAGTACACAATGTTTGGGGAATTATGAATTCGTCGGTAATTTTCTCAGGACTGTTTTTCAAATTATTGATTTTTCAGATGACAATCACCACAAGAATTCCCAAAATGACTAATCCGTTAAAACAATTTCAAATGACTCATTCTCAATGTTTTGGAGATTTTGAATAAGTTAGTAAGTGATGTACTATACATTTGCAGCATGTCTTGTGTGATT
Organism: Platynereis dumerilii; assembly: GCA_026936325.1. NCBI lineage: Eukaryota > Metazoa > Annelida > Polychaeta > Phyllodocida > Nereididae > Platynereis > Platynereis dumerilii. Next base: position 48,144,037 of record JAPTHN010000002.1, read on the forward strand.
GATATCGGTTTGGTGAAAATAAATGTAAGATCTGCATTTGATGTGAAATTCTGAAAAGTTTAAATGCAAAAAAAAAGTGTTTTGAATTAAAATCAAGGATATTATTCTGATAAGCCAGAATTTCTCTCGTCTTTGCATTTTCACTGATCTCACTTACAGAAACCTAAGAGGAAAGAGGCAATTTCTTTGGATACCGCTAGGATTCAGTATGAAGCTGCTATCATTTACAAGAGCATATAGTAATTGTCAGTGTCATGGTGAGATCCTGTACATGATATAGGATTTTAAGGAAAACAAACTAAGGGATATTTCTTGGGACCCCTCCCTATATGAGTAATACCTTAACGGTTTTTTGTGAACCATTGTGATGAACCATGTGTCGTTCACTCTAGAAAAAAAAAGCCTCCAAAAAACCCTGTTTGGTTTTTGAGCTTGTCCCGCATATTAAACCAGCTAGGAATTGTGGAAATACCAAATTGTTTGGTTTTAGCAAAACCAACTAAAACTGGTTTCTTCATAAACCAAACAGACAGGGGGCTGTTTGGATATCTCAGATATAAGTAGTGGTAGTATGTTATCTCATACATAATTGGTCCAAGACTTAAGGCTGGCCTGATTAGCCTATCAAGTGCGGATACATGGATGGATGATTGAGTCTATACATGAAGTATTTATGCACTTGGTAGGCTAATTAGGACAGGAGGACACAGAAATGAAGCTACACACAATTGAAACAGTGGTCCAACAAAGATCATATGTATTTTTCTATTTGTGGGGGGGGGGGGGGGGAAGGATATCTGTGGAAGGGGAGGATATCTGTGGGGGGGGGGGGGAAGCTGCTTTGATTTTTGTTTAGATCTGCAAAGCAAAAACACAAATTGTAACAGTGAAAACAAAACAGTTATAGAGTACAGTACAACCCAAAATAAAGTAAGATTACCCCAGCAGGAAGGAAGAATCAGCCACTACTTTACCCTTTCACACCTTTTGACTACCTCTGAATCACTTCCTACTTTTACCTACTTGAAACTACCTTCTAAAATTACATTAAAATCACATTTAAACAACACCAATTTGAACTCAATCACCCCCATTTTGTTTTATTTACTTGATATTTTGCACCTCTGCTAATTGAAGTTACATTGGTAGCTGTCTTAATAGAGTTCTTAATGTAGGCTAAGGTTGTTGTAAGGAGTCAAAGGGAGTTGTAAGGAGATTTGGGGTGGAGAGGAGAAAAGAGGGCAAATTAGGTAAACAGAGGACTTCTGACAGAAAATGTTCTTACTTTATTTTGGGTTGTACTGTATAATAAAGAAACACAGGGCAGAGAAAGTTACGCTACGCACCCAGAAAGCAATAGTCCACTGGCTTTGAGGGCGTGGGTTCAAATCTCACCCTGGGAACTCACTGTAGTCCGAGCCCATGGGACATTAAATGGAGGCGGGTAGTACCAAGTATTCTATGCTGGGGCAACTGAAAGACCCTGGGCATCCCTGAATGAATAGGGTATGTTCCAGACTCACAGTCTTCTCATCTCATCATCATACGGCGATCGCCTGCCTCAATATAGCCCACTAAGGTGCTGCAGAGGCGTAAAACACAAACAAACAAACAAACAAACAGAAAGCAATGGAGATAGCTCTAAAAAAATCAGTAGACTTTTCTTCCTTGTTTTACCAAGCAGTCTACAGTCCATTTACGGACTACCAAGATCACAAAATGCACTTACCTCACAGAGAAATGCCACTGCAAAGCTATATTACCAATGGGACATTCCCAGAACAGTTGCCAGTGATTGACTAAAGTTTGGTCTAGAATCGTTCACATGCTGGAGTTGTTGGGTGTAATGATACTTCTATGAAATGTTTAGCCTACTTAATCTTCCACATGTTAAAAGATGTTCATGAATGATTTCGTGCAAATAGTGTATCAACAATTGTGTAACGCCATCATTTAATCAACATGCCCGTGAATCAAACATGGTCTTTTATAATTACAAAGTTACAAACTGAATTTGACTAGCACAGTTATAGATGGCACCACTTGGCTCACCATTGCTCATTCATGATTCTTTGACAAACGTGAGGTTCAATCTACTTTTTTAGTAAACTGTGACGTGTAAGCTGGGATAAAAACACATTTTGAGATAATGCACTCTTTGTTTCTTACAGCTTAGTTATGCTTTCAGTGCAGATAGGCTCAATGATTCCTTGTTGTGTTTTTATTAATCACTTTTTCCTTGTTCAATATTTTAACTTTTGTTTGCCAAATGCATGCCAGTATAGATGGCGTCACATGCGGTACAGAAGGAGGCTTTGTTCTCTGGGAAGCTGACCTATCTCAGCAAGCACAGTATCGAAGTTGTCTATGAGGTCCATGAAGTTCCTTATATATTGAAACAAGTACTAGGTTCTAAAATATCACAAGATGAATTAAAAGTCATTGTCCCTAAGCAAATTATTTGTGCATGGTAATCTGGTTGATCATCCACAAATGTTGTCATATTGACACAAGGACCAATATTTATAATGGCATTAAAAAACTCCAATATCGGGGTAAACTCATTCCTACAACTGGTCTTGGTGTTTTGAAAAACCATTTTACATGAAGAGGAGACCAATTCCAAAGACAAAAACCAAAAATGACCTGATAAACCAAATTTCAATGCAAAAACCACCATGGTTGTTTCGTAAAACCACTTGATATTTTTACAAACAACTTTTGTCCTGAATTTTTTAGAGTGTTCAAACCAATTCGAACTGCAACCAATATTGCAATAATCTGTTCAGCACATTATTGACAGGCTGACAAATGGATAATATTGAGAGGTTCTAAACGTTTTATGTGCAGCCTGCTTGTAGTGCCTGGACACGGCCTGCTTCCAATTGACCAGAGTGACCACAGAGGCCCTCTGATCATCATAACTGGGCAAAACAGTCAATCAGATTAGGATTAGGACCCAATAGGTGGTGAACTTCTTTTTCTTCTTCTTCCATTCGTGCTGGGATACCCTGGATCGCCAGGTAGCTCTACCTAGTGTTAATTGATTAATTAGCATTAGGGAGCTGCACTGTGTATTAGGTTCTATTTGGTGTGGTGATCGCCGTATGATGGATGAGAGATGATAAGGCTGGGAGTCTGGCACATACTCTATTCATTCAGAGATGTCCAGGTACTTTCAGTTGCCCCAACATAGAACATTGGATACAACCCACCTCCATTTTTGCTAAGGTCCCATGGGCTCGGACCATTTGTTTTTGGTTCTATTTGGTTTTCCTTTTCTGTTGTTCTTCCAGAATCTTCCTGCTTCCGTTGTTTTCCTGTTTTGATGTTATTCCTGCTTTTTTGGTTCCTTCAAGCCATCCTGTTTGATCATTCTGTTAAGTTGAGTTCCAGGAGCGGGATTCGAACCCACGTCCTCTCAGGCCATTCGATTCAAAACCAACTGCTGTAACGATTAGGACACGGGGGAACGGAATGCCTACAAGGGAGTAAAGGTCAATTACACAATGTCAAGGTGAATTATAAATTCAAAGGTAATTCCTCAGACGACAATCGCCACACGAATTCCAGAATAACTCATCTGTTATGATAATTCCCAAATGACTAAATCTAAATTTGAGGTTTGAACAGGTAAGAAAAAAGGTGATGTACCACACATTTGCACCATGCCTCGTTTGATTGATATCGGTTTCAAGAAAATAAATCCTAGACCTGCGTTTGATGTGTAAAATCTGAAGAGTTTTAAAGCCTAGGCTAATTTCGTTAAATGCAAATTTAAACTGCCTAATCAATTTACGTCTCTGCATTAAGTGGTTTGCATTAAAATCAAGGATGTAATTCTGATAAGCCAGCATTTCTTTTCACTTAGCATTCTCACAGTTCTCAGATACAAACCTGAGATCAGAGAGACAGTGTCATTGGATACTGCTATGAAGCTGCTATAATTTACAAGAGAAGGTACTTGTCAGTGTTTATGGTGAAATCCTGTTACATGATATAGGAAGAAAGCAAACTTAGGGATATTTCGTAGGACCCCTCTCTTTAAGATTAATACGTAAATGGTTTTTATGTCAACCATTGTGAAGAACCATGCATAGTTTAAACCAGTTTGGACCCCTACCCGAATTGCCACAATCCATTCAGCACATTATTGACAGGATGACGAGAGGAAAATAGCGAGAGATTCTGAACCCTTTATGTGCAGCCTGCTTGCACTGCCCAGTCATGGCTAGTGTTCTATTGACCAAACCAGAGTGACCAAAGATGGCACCTGATCCTCATATCTTGACCAAACAGCCAATTGGATTAGGACATAATAGGTCCTGAACATACGGCTTTCAAGGGAGGAAATATCTGGATGAATGGATAATTGAGGCTTCATGTCCTGTATTTATGCACATGGCAGGCTAATTGGGACAGGAGGACACTGCAATGAGGCCAAGGATTGAAACTGCCATCAAAAATAGGCCCAGGCGACCAGGCTAGAGCTGCATTACTACTGAGATTTATAACTCTTCCCCTGCTTGGAAGGCTCAAGAGACAGGGGGAAGACCCAAGAGATGCTATTTTTGTATTATCAAAAATTATAAAACGTTATTCAACTGAGATGCATTGTAACAAATAGTTATTTCCTATGTCTTGATATTTGAGAACATTGCATTCCTACATTGTATGATTATTTGTGAATGATCCTGTGACAAGGGTCATACAAGTTCACTTGCAATGTTTTCACGAAAAATGATACCCTTGTCTCAGGATCAATTACTTACTAATAATACGATTAAAGTATTTATATAACGAGTGCAAAAAACTTAACTTCGAACAATCTATTTTTGATGTGTCAAGATCAAGGATTTTTAAAATTGCTTTAATGTAATGCAGTTATGGGGCCACCATTTATTCTCAAGGGGGGTGTGGAATTTTGTTTAAAGAATAATTTCTTGCTCAGTTTTGGTGAAATGAACAAAGTTCTTCTTTTTGGGCAGTCTTGAAATAAATCATTTCCAGAGGGGGTATTTCTCAAAAAGGTATTTCTCGATTTGGGAATGAATATTTAGCAACTTCGCGTGCTTCAAATAACTTATTATGGCCACCATTACTGGGAAATAAATGATTTCCCCCGAAAGAGAACTCCATGCCCTCCTTATTTATTGGCTGCTGATGTCCTTTCCAAATTTAACACAAACTGGAGAACATGCAGACAATGTTGTGAATTGGCAAGTATTATGTCTCATCCAGAGAATTTTGTTCCAAGGTTTTCTTACTTTGTAACAATCATCATTTATTTCACATTTCTTACTGATAACTGCAGCTTCAAACCACACACTAACATTGCTGAAGATGACAAGGAGTACTGTTGCTAGAGTACTCAAGTCAATTCAATCAGTGGGACTGTGACACAGGCTGATTGGCTTAACCCCACTAATGCCAAATCAGTTTAGAAAGACACAGGGAAGCCCAGCACTACCCTCATAGAGTTGCTTGCGTGTCAATAGTGAAGTAGATTGAATATCCCGCAATCACTCAATTGGGTTTTACCGGACTTACCAGGCAGGTATAGAGGATTCTTAAAGTTGGTTTGCTTGGCAAGTCTGTGTGATATATGATCAGAGGAATGAACAATTCTGGTGCTTAATAAGATCTGTATAGAATACAGTGTTGGAGTCCTCGAGGCCGGCCTCGTCCTCGAGGCCGGCCTCGGCGCCACTTTTGATGGCCTCGGCCTCGGTCTCGGTCTCGGATGACCAATCCTTGGCCTTGGACTCGGTCTCGGGCCCTCTGGCCTCGGATATTTGTCCGAGGCACGTCCGAGGCCAGAGAAATTAATAAAGTACAATTTTGATTGAACAGTCAAACTAAATTTTCCTGTCGGCTAAGTATAATTATCTGTCAGTTTATTTAATATGATGAACCTATTATCCTATATATTAGAATCTGATAGGCCTATCTTATGCTGAGTGCCAAATTATAAGCGATGCAATTTTTTGTGATAGATATGAAATTATAAATTGACCAACAGTATTTGAATATTTTAGAATTTTTATTTTCCTTCATTAATTGAGTTGAACATTATTTCTTGTAAATTTCGACCATAACCATTTGAAGTTTTGAAGATTTTGTTTACATGTGATGCAAGATGCATTAGTACCTGATCATTAACTTCACACACAAGAGTGTCTGGCTTAAAAGACAACTAAAAAAAATGGAATGGGACAAAATTTGTGACAGAATCTCATCCATGCCTCAAACAATATTCCAAATAACTTTGATATAACACAAATATGCCACTGCCTAATAAATTGGAACCCAGCAATGCAGAGTATCTATCTACATATATCTAGAAAGTGTAATTTTTAAAGCAGTTATAGTAAAGCCCGAAATGAAAGTGATAAGCTGCCTCAGAATGTTTTTAAAAACTAACCAATTTTTTTCCTGTCATGGTGAAAGGTTAATTAATTCTTTCCCAAAAGCCTTGAAATGAATTTCTCAGTCTAAAATATTTGATTTAGAAGTAGATAATTAAACATACTTGAGGTTGTCAGACACTCAAAACAAATCTAAAATGTCGCTGATTACTTTTAAAAAAATTTGCCGTGAGATGAGTTCCATGCCCTGTTCTTTAAAAATGTAATGGTTGCCCCCTTATTGTCTTCATTTCAGAGTTTTACTTGAGTCATTGAGTGAATCTTTAATTGCACTGTTATAGCCTTATCGTAAGTGATGGCTCAATGCCGATAATACACCAAGCTAAAATAGTTTGGCAGTCAAATGTCTTTTTGTCGAGCCGGCCTCGGTCTCGGTCTTGGTCTCGGATGCTCATGCCTCGGTCTCGGTCTCGGTCTCGGAGGGGAATGCCTCGGTCTCGGTCTCGGTCTCGGATGCTCATGCCTCGGTCTCGGTCTTGGTCTCGGATGTCCTGGCCTCGACTCCAACACTGATAGAATAACATATTTTCATAATCCATGGGCAATTTTGAAATCAACACATTTTGATTGGATGGCCTGTCTTCAGTGACTTTTGAGACATTCCCACGGGAGGAGTTATCTCTGAACAAAAGAACCTACTTGCTTAGGGGAGACAATTGGGCAGTCACGGAGTCTCAATGACCGGCCTTTTCTGTTTTCTAATCACCATGCTCAGCAACCTACTTGCAACTAATTGGTCTGGGACATGGCCATTCTAAACAAATGTGATAAGGTCTTTTTTTATAAGGTGATAAACTTTTGTTTGCCTGTTCAACTAGTCACATTATTAGAACAAAGGCAGATAATGATGTGAAGTTTTAATTGCTCTTTATAACATAACAGAATATTTTTCCACTGTTCACAGTTACATTGTAAACTATTGTATTGTAAGACACAATTAGACATACACTTACTGTTATAGGTTTTTTGTTAGTGTCTAAACAGATGTTGAAAAACCTGTAGTTGCTAACCCCTCCATATTAAAACAGAAAGACACAACATGTCTCTTAAACCAGACACAATTCTGTTGCATGTTTAATTACAAGAAACCTGACTTCTGATGACTGGGAGCAGCGAGCTGGTTATCTAGCCGCAGCAGAGACAAGGCCACCACTTGATGGATTTACAAGCATCAATTCACCAGTAATTCTACCATGTTAACATGAAACCTCAGACCTTCGTCCTTTGTCCTTTGAGTTGTTAAATGTAATTTATGTGACTCTCTTTTTTCTATATTGAATGGGTCAATTTATTCAAAGACACAAGATAAAATTGTTTGACCATGTATGTAGATTGCTTGCACTATATCAAGGTTTAAAATTATATACATGTTTTCTGAATATGCATGAGGGCATGTTTTGGGAAAGAGCACATTTTGAACACTTTCAAGCGCTGTGATTACAACTGGACTAAATGCAGGTGTACTCCAGTGACACCACAATAACCTTTATAATGGACTTTTCTGGCATTCAAACAGGCAAATTTTACAATGACAGGGTGTTATGTGCTCAAAAACTGTATTCCACAAGTATTATCAAGACAGTTTCAATAGGATTGCAATATGTAGATGTTCTTAAGTAACAGATGGGATATTAGCTTCGGTACAACATATTGCTGTTAGTAACTTGCAGAGATCAATCAATTGATTGACCAGACGTTGCTAAAATTGCTGCAAGTGACTAATGGTCAACCTAACCGGTATAAATAGCCAATTTGTCAGGTACTGAGCGTGCCTATTTCTATCCTATCAAAAGGCCAATGAGACTAACCAGTAAAGGAATCTACCTTCATTTTCTGGCCTTGCAGTATTTCTGAGACTGAGAGTCTCTTGAACTTTGGCTGGGTTAAGGATTACCAACCAAACTTATATTAATCATGCAGTCTACTAATATTGAATGAATGCTGGATCATGCTATACATTTGAAAGACCTTAGCAGACAGAAAGGCACTATAGAAAGGAAAGAAATAGTTACCAAGAGAGGACTTTCTTCATAAAAAGACAGCCAAGCACAGTCAAAGAGCGATGTTGCAGTCATACCACAACTCATACAAAAGAATGTTGGTAGATCAAAAAACATCCACGATGTGTAATCCTATTGGTTGGTATATAAGATAAAAGCAGAGTTGTTTCGTGTTTACACAAGATATATCAGGAGAAAAATAAGCACCTGGCTGGTACCAGTATGTCCTCTGGTGTTGCAAGTCTATGTTTCTATGTTAATCAAATTTTGCTCCAGGTGATTTGACCTAGTCACTGACCATTTTGGTGTGATAAACCAACACATCCCGATTCCCACTGCTGTATTTATACCTAAGGATCCTTTCAAGTCACATTATGTCTCAAGTGTTTTGAAATGACCATTATTGTGAGAAAAGAACAGGTGAGAAAAGAATTGAATTTGTGGTGGAGCTATTACTTGCTTATTTATTTATTTATTTATTTATTTCAACCCCCAACGAGTGGAGAACATTACATATATACACTATTTACACGGTACAAAAGTACATTAACATAAAAACATTAATAAGATTAAAAACAGTGCTTATCACAGACAGATTTAAAAACAAAGTACCATATCAGGCTAAAATGCCCTGGTCAACAATTTAGTAAGGAAATATTCATCTGACCATGGCTTTACATAATTATCGTTAAAAATTAGATGTCTAAGGCTACTTACAATGCCATTATCCTCCTGATTTTGACTAGAATTATAGAATTTACCTTCCTTTGAAATCACATCGAGAGGCGAAACCCCAAAGCTAACAATTTTATGTAAAATGGAACCCTTAATAAGTTCACCTGTACTCATATAATGTGACAAGAACTTGCACTGGAGGCTCAGCAGTGGACTTGATACTCTAAACAGCCTGTTATAAAAATTTAAAGTGTTCCTTTTGACAACACTATTCACCTTTTCTATGCCAAGAGCCTGCATTAAATTGGAATGGTGACTCCTCTTACCTATGCCCATCATATTTTTAACAATTGTACCCTGGGTGGACATGATATCTTTTAAATTACAGTTGCTCAGAGGTATGCATTCTGTGCCATATAAAAGGGTTGGCATCCCAACAGATTTCCACAAATAACTTTTAACATTTGCATTCAGTCCTGGATATGACATCCCACAAGATGATAATTTATAAGATGATCTTCTGCAGGCACTGATTCTATTGCTAACATGAGCATCATATCTACCCTTACAGTCTATGGTTACACCAAGAAGGTATGATTTGAAAATAATCATAAATTGGTGACAATGTATTCGTCTTCATATAATGTTACACTTCATACATATGTACTCTCTGATCGAGTAGAGGGAACCTCAGGCTTACTGCAGGCTAGGCATTTGTCGTTCTTCCCCAGACTTTCTGCCTCCCTCACGTGCCTTCACAGACAAGTGACAGATGTGTACTGTAATTACAGCAGTGCCTTCCTAAGCTTTGTAATCCTGGTGCATCTGTTCTTCATGTAATTTGATTAGAAGTTCCTAAGAAATAGAGCACCTGCATCTGTCACTGCTTTTCCTTGCTCTCTGTATTTGTTTCTATTTTGCTTAATATAGAACTTGTTATTCTTCAAAAGAAGACTAGGTTTTCTGCTTGCTTGGTGGGTAGTCTGGTAGGTAATCTGCCGAGCCGCTGATATAGGTACTCCACTTTCAACTGAGCTTTTTGAATTGCATTTGTACTCAAGTGGCGAGTAAAGACTTCTTCCTTCTTCTCTCTTAGTCACTAAAAAAAGTCTTATTGTAATAGTACTGTCCAGGACCAGGACTTTTCAAAGTCACTTTACATTCCCAGACATTTGACACCTCAATGGAATACTTCAGCAGTGGATATATCGGGAGTTAAACAAAAATAACACTATTTAATGTACAATTTCTGTCAGAAACTGATTGGTTCATTTAAATGATGTTTCTAGTGTATTATCACTAGTATAATTATGCACTGTGCTTATGATGATTTTTTTTAGTTTACATTGTATGTTTCACAAGATTAGAACTTCTTTCTGACATTTTAAACCGAAGTCAAGGTTGTACAATCCAATTTCAAATAATAACTGTACTTTATATACAATTATGAATGCAATTATTATGCACCAGTCCAGTATGACAAAACAAGCAAGTATTGCTTATAGCCAGGTATTCATGCTATCACAAACTCAAACTTATGCATAAAGATATTGTATATACAGGTATGATTTGAAAATAATCATAAATTGGTGACAATGTATTCGTCTTCATATAATGTTACACTTCATACATATGTACTCTCTGATCGAGTAGAGGGAACCTCAGGCTTACTGCAGGCTAGGCATTTGTCGTTCTTCCCCAGACTTTCTGCCTCCCTAACGTGCCTTCACAGACAAGTGACAGATGTGTACTGTAATTACAGCAGTGCCTTCCTAAGCTTTGTAATCCTGGTGCATCTGTTCTTCATTTAATTTGATTAGAAGTTCCTAAGAAATAGAGCACCTGCATCTGTCACTGCTTTTCCTTGCTCTCTGTATTTGTTTCTATTTTGCTGTAGTCACCGATTTTATGTAAGCATTCATCAATGACTTACCATTTATAAGTCATGATTTTGAGCTCCTTATAAACTACTTAGAAATACATAACTTGATAATATTCTGTCATGCAAACATCATTATCATACTTTATAAAGATTACATCATTTTAAATACTGGCGTGGTTATGTGGAATTTTAAAGAAACAATTTTACTCCAATGATGCCTAAAGGAATGCTTGCTACATATATTATTCATTGGGAGAATACTTGTGTTATATGCTACATTTTCCGTTTGTGCCAACTGTGTCTTCTTAGGTGATTAACTGCGTTTAATGTAATTTCTTGTGTGGAATTTCTCTAGTGACACAAATCTTTAACATTGTTCTAATCCACATAATTATGTATTTTTAATCATTTTCAGGCATCATTTTCCTGCATGTCAGATCAAGTAAGAAAATGAAGATGAATGACCAAAATATGAATTTGCACTGTGCATTAAACTTTAGAATATTACCAAGGGCTGAAACAATGATTAAGTACTTATGAATACGTTTTGGTAGCTTTTTCCAACTCATAGTCAAGGATGAAAGAAAGGAAACCAAATAAGCACCCATAAAGTCCCATATTTTAGAAGCATGTAAAGACATCACAATTACGACATCACGCAGAGACCGATTTAGACATAGTTGTCTTGGGCAGGCATGTTTCGGCATTCACGGGCCTGCATCGTCAAATATTTTCTTCAGGATGCTATCCTAAAGTATCCAGCAGAAATAATTACACACTTGGAATGGGTTGCAAATTGGGCTGTAGAGGTTTATATAATTTTGAAATAATTCAAACAAGGGGGTTTCAATTTACGTAGACATCACAGCCTTTTCTCAGAAATGAAAAAAATTGGATATCGTAAACCAAATTTGCAATAACATATGAATGGCAGATTGCCATTTCTTTACTTTGATCTATTTTCACATAGTAAGAGACTAAGGTTAAATTCATGTTTTTTTTTTGCCTGTTCTGTAAGGGTTATTTTCTAACTTTTAACAAAACACAAAGTTCACAGTGAACAATGGGGAAACAGCCCTCATTTTTTCATAGTGAAACTATACTACTTCAAGAGTAAGTCCCTAAAATTCCACCTATATAGGTATCGTGCTCAGTATATTTTACACTTTGATCCTGCCAAGTAAGGGCATGTGTTCTGAAAGTGTCAGAAAAAGTGATCTGCAAAAGTAATCTCAAAGTTGCAAGAAATCTGTTGAACTTAAAAGGCTTAAAAAGATGCACACGCAAAATAATCATCATTCAGGAAGAAAGTGAGAGTCAGTCTGATTTGATCAAAAGTTGCTATTGGAAGGTCCCATCACCGAATTACTCAGTAAACATGAGAAGATGAATTTAAAGTCAGAAGCTGAAGTAAACATTTAAAGAGATCTATCTTGAAATTGCACCAAGATGCATTTCACTAAAAGGAAAAATGGTTGATCATGAATCGAACAGCCCCATTTACTAATTGCAGGAAATGATATGCAAATATATGCTTCTCTTGGGCTGATATTGATAAAATAAACATGATTTGGCAAGTGCACTTATTTTTTGTTAATTTTGCAAAAAAAATGGATTCCTCCATCATTCGATGAAATGTTACTGCAGAGAAGTGTCTGTCCAATTATAATTAATAAACAGTTTTAATTCTCAAATATGATGCTCAGATTTTTACTTATTTAACTTGTGAAGCCTTAAGGACACGGAAAGGTCAATGAGCCATTCCAGGAGATATCCAAGCCTCATTGAATGTATCTGAGGCATTCAAGACAAAATTAGATTGACTTTCTTTTGTGTCCTCAATTTCATAGACACAGGGGAGAATTTTCACTATTTATCTTCATATCATCAGGCATTTAACAAGTTCATGCAAAATACCATAAATGTTCAGACTTGTTCTATTTGCCATAAAGCATGATAAAGGCACTGGTCAAACTTGCCCTGTTCTGTAAAATTCTTAACAACTAGGTGAACATGTGTTGAGGTACTGTTTGAAGTTCTGATATGAAGAACCTCTGATGACCAAAAAAGAAAAGAAAAGAAAAATAACATCAAATAACATCAAGAGTAACATAGAAACAATCATACTAGTTATGTACCACGGTAAGCTTGTCCCTGACTGTCATCCACGATCCCTTCTCGTGAAAACACAATTGCTTTTCACAGGTCAGGATGTACTCCTTCGTCTTCACCATGCCTTAATTCCTGCACCCAGACTGGATGCCTACTCTCTATTCTATTGTTCTGACTTGCAATTTGCTTTAGTCCTGCTTGATTAGTGCAGGAGGTGACAGGAATTTCCTGAGCTTCTGTTGCCATGGTGTCAGCAACACACAAGCTTTACTAATGTACTCTTATACTCTGGCATCTACTGCTATAATGACTTTTATTCCCTTCTTGTTCAGCACCTCTATGCTGTATGAAGTATCATCAGTGACTATTAGTTTACATGACAAAACTACCACATACATTTGTCAGGCACTGTAGCAGATGCTACTGTATGATACTGTTTGCTGTTTGCTAACTGATTTCATGTTTTCATACCTCATTCATTGATTCATGTCATTCACAGCTTTCACAGCTTTCACCCCCTCTTCCACTTTCCTGTTTCCTCATTATTCAATTTCATTCCATCTTAAGAGCTAACAACTGATTTTTTATATGCATACACACCAGCAAAAAGGTATTTATCTTTTTCATAATTATTCACTTCATGCCATTCTGAGAATTATTTGTATTTCATTTCTCATTGCTCATCTCATTGCTCATTTCTCATAATATCTATTTTTTGTATTTTTGCAGTGTCACGGCATTTATGGCATTTTGATTGCCTGCTTGAATAAAATGTCTGTCAACACAAAGTCCATGTATATATTTTTCATTATTTGACATGTTCACGAATTTGTGGAGGTGTAAAAACGAGCATGTACGAATTTGTGGACATGAAAAAACGAGCATAGGCGCTCGTGTATGTGTAAAAAGCCTGGCGGAGTAATCTGTCACAGGCACTGAAAAATTGACATGCACAAATTGCATACCTGCTGAGGTGTATGAAATATTTTAACTTGCAGTAAGCAATAATCAGCTCTGAAACTAGCTAATTTTCTTTGCCTGATCAATTCGCATTCCCATTTTGAGCGTTCTGAATTAAAAATCAAGAATGTAATTTCATTAAGCAGTATAATTTTCGTGAAGAATAACACAGACTGGAAGTAAAAACATGTCAGATGCAATTTAATATACTAAAAAGTTTGTGGCTTTGATCTGAGATCCGATTAGAAAGATGGATGACAGATGACACTTTCTGTGACTTTCAATATTTCATTTGAAATTTGAAGAGCTGAAATTCCCAATTTAGAAAAAGAAGAGGAAGACGATGACAAATCATGTATACAGCAACACGAACTTGACATTAAAAGCAAGCACATTTATACACAGCTCAAAAACTAACTTAATGTTAAGTAATTATCATGAAAATTTGAATTGTCGCCACTCACAGGCGACTTAATTAGTACTTACGCAGGGGTGGACTGGCCCTAAATGGGCAGGAGGGCAATTCCCTTGGGCCCACCGACTGAGGGGTAACAGCCTCAGGGGTTGCAGCAGCAACCTTGAAAAAATTCAGAATTGCCAAAAATGATGTAGAAGAGGTCAAATCGAATTTCAGCTTCAAATCAACACTGGCAATCAATCAGGCCAATAAAAATCATTGGTGGGCCCCTATTACCGCAATAGCCACCCCCAAAATGAAAAGTTATATTTGCAGCACTATGAATATGAGGACGATAATAAGGCGCCGACGAATGTCATGATTATGACTGATATCTAAAATATCTAATTCTTTTTGCAAAGTTTTAGTATGACTAAAATCTGTGACATTCGACGCCAACACAGTAAAACAGCCGACTTCCAGCAATCTGACCAAGCAGGGAGCTGTATTAAACAGCTTGAAGTATTGCAACAACGCAAACGGAACCCACTGATATTCATAGTCTGGAGCAAACTACACCGATAGGAGGGCCAACAAATTACAAAACACATCTGGGCCCCTCCCAGTCTACCATTGTCTGGATACAGAACTATGAGATGGGCCACTTACTTCATTACTAGCTCGTCTGTTTTCTTTGAAAATTAAGAGCTATTGTCGTCACTTGGTGCCGACGAATGTCACAATTATAAACGACTGACATCTAAATTTTTCTAATTCTTTTTGCAAAGTTTTAGTATAACTAAAAATCGTGACATTCGTCGCCAACACAGTAAAACAGCCGACTTCCAGCAATCTGACCAAGCAGGGAACTGTATTAAACAGCTTGAAGTATTGCAATAAAAGTTTTCTTGGCAGAGCACCACATGTGTGTCTACACCTACCTAGGGATCTAAAAGATATCAGAGATAGTAAGAAATTTAATAAAACTTTTGTTAAATACAAGTTGGATCAAGTTATGAATTAGAAGTTATGTTCGAATTTTCCATATCTATAGCCTATGATAGTGTCCTATATATATAAAGAATTTTTGGTTGTGACTGCAATTGACTTGGGCCTAGGCAGCAACCACGGCTGAAAAAGCAAGCACAAATGCCATTCTCTTTCGATGGCAAACATCACACAAAACTTCATTTATTCTTTTGGCCTCCTTGCCAAATACTCCTTACCTCCGAAACGTTTGTTGGTTTATTGACATTTTCTAAATTCCCCGAGGTTACTGAATATGTGCAAATCCTTTCTAGTGGCTTTCTTAATCTGCTTTCACGAGAACTTTGGCTTCTGTCTAAACTGGGTTTCGGATATCAAATCTGCCGTTTAGGTGCCAAACAATCGTGGCTTTGCATTTTCACGGTTTGCATGTGTATGCAGAAGCTTTAGAGCAAAGAGACAATTTCAGAGAGAACACATTGATTGTCAGTGTTTTGATATGGTGAAAGCCCATGGCTTACAATCTTAAGAAAAACGATCTAAGGGATGTTTCTCTGAAAATTGCCTTTTCGAAAATTATAGACCAATATCGATATTACCATGTATATCTAAGATCTTTGAAAGAGTTATCTTCAATCAGCTACATAATTATTTTCAATCACAGAACTTGTATTACAATAGTCAATATGGTTTTCGGTTGAAACACTCTACAGAATTGGCATTGCTTGAATTAATAGACAGAATTACTTTAGAAATGGACAAATATAACACTCCACTCAATATATTTATAGACCTCTCTAAGGCATTTGATACCATTGACCATACCATCTTACTTGAAAAACTCTATCATTATGGAGTAAGGAATAAAGCTTTGAAATTATTTGAAAGTTACCTGAAGGACAGGTATCAATATCTTGAATTCCAAGGTATATTCTCTAGTCATATGAAAATTACTACTGGTGTTCCACAAGGATCCATATTAGGGCCTCTCCTTTTTATTATCTACATATATGATATAAGTAATTCTATTAACTTTTTCTATCCGATAATCTATGCCGACGATACTACCCTGATGGCAACTCTAAATATATTTAATCATTCAACTGAAATTATCAATTCAGAACTAGTAAATATTGTAGACTGGTTTAAATTAAATCGATTGTCGTTAAATTGTAATAAAAATAACTCGACAGAGTTCGAAGGCCACCGATCTTATATTGTTGAACATAAAAAATTTGTATTTTGGAAAAAAATAAAGACCAAGTCATTCAAAAAAAAAAAAAAAAAAAAACCATATCTGGCATTATTTACAACCTTCAAAAAAACAAGAGCTATGGTATTTCACCCATCACAGAAAAG
The DNA here is from genome assembly GCA_026936325.1 of Platynereis dumerilii. Lineage (NCBI taxonomy): Eukaryota > Metazoa > Annelida > Polychaeta > Phyllodocida > Nereididae > Platynereis > Platynereis dumerilii. The sequence continues at coordinate 48,160,837 of JAPTHN010000002.1, forward strand.
AGTTACCAGGCCAATTCTTAAAATAAATGATCAAATTATAAATTATGAAGATAACTTTGATTTCTTGGGGGTAATGGTTAACAAAAGTCTCAATTGGACAACTCATGTATCAAAGATCTCAAAGAAAATATCTAGGACCATAGGAGTAATGTGTAAATTGAAACATGTAGTCCCTCAAAAACATATTACTGACAATTTACAATTCATTGATTACACCATATTTTAACTATGGAATACTTGCATGGGGCCTCTAAAGCAACTAGACTTCTTAAATTACAAAAGAAAGCCATAAGAATCATTGCAAATGCAGCCTATAATTCCCATACTGATCCGTTGTTTAAGGAACTGAATTTACTAAAGGTGACTGATATTTGCTTACTACAGGAATATAAATTTTGTTACAAATACCTAAATGGGACTTTACCAGCATATTTCATGAATGATTTTATTAATGTTCAACACAGTGTTCACTCTTATAATACAAGAGGTGCCAAGTATAAGACATTCTTTTGCCAAACAAGATTTACGATATAGAATACCTCTGATTTATAATAAATGTCCGAATTCCATTAAAGAAAAGGTCTTGACCCACAGTTACCATGGATATTCAAAATATATAAAATTCTACTTCATAAGGGAAAAATACAACATTGTTTGTAATAATCATCTGTGTTTTGTCTGTAATAGACAATTGCGAGCCTAATTTTGTAATTTTGGGTTTTCTCCTACAGCTTACCTCAACAGCATTAAATTAAGCAGTCTGTTTGGAGGAAACCCGCCATGGCTTCTCTTTCATTCACATTCTCATCCTTCATACTCACTGCTCATTGTTACATTCTTCTTCTTTTTTGATATTTTTTATCATCTCCATCTATCATAAGGTGCTTCCTGGCAGCGACTCACTAGTCTTCAGGAAGCTCCTTCACATGGTCATCAGTATCATATTTTGCTTTGTTTATTCGTTTTATTGGTATTGTTTGATTTGACATTCTCCTATTGTGTATCATGTTAAGCATTCTTTATTATTTATTTTTTTATTATTATTTTTTTTTTTTTACTGTTTGATCATGTGTAAATAAATTGTTCTGAGTTCTGAGTTCTTCTGAGTTCAGTGCTCAGCAACTATCTGCAGGGGCGCTTTAACCTAATAATCATAAATTTCACTTTATTGTCACTTGCTCACAAACTGTATTTGTATCAACATAGAAATTAGCCTTGTAAACTTCATCACATTCTCATGTGCCAGCTAACCTTAAGATCTTGTACATTCTCTCTCCAGGCAACGGAAGTTTTTAAAACATGTCAGATAAGGAGGCTTCCCCGAAAAAAATGAAAAAAGAGACGTTTCTCAAAAGCAACACCATCTTACAGAGGTAAGGATCTAATTGATGGTGAAAACACTGAAGCAAATGGTGATCTAAGGATAGATGCTGAATGCTGATGATCCTACTGTACAAGACAAATTGAAAAAGACGCAAGAAGTTTTGGAAAAAAACAGAAGCAAAAAAGCTGGTATCAGCAGATCTGCTCGCAAAGTTTGATAAGAGTGATGAGTGCGAGGAGGAACAAATGTCAGTTTTGTTCTTCATGTCTGAAATGGGAATTGCTCCTAGAGTCAATGAAAGTTTTGAAGCATATATGCTCCGTTCTCTTTGTACAGGATCTGTCAGGCCTTGCAGAAAATCTAGATGTACATTCAAAAACCTCAAACATCGAACAAAATGGTCATGTGTGATTATTTTTCTTGATACCATGGATATTTTCCAAAATGATGATGGGCAAAATACATCACAAACACGTATGCGCACACTTAGGCTTCCATTGCCGCGCCTGAACACGTCATCACAACAGTAGTGTTAAGCTCTAGACTAAAGAGTGCAGATCTAAACGGAGTCCAATTGGTTAATATCAAGGACAGAATGGAAACATATCTTAAAAATCAGATTATATCAAATGATGGAATAACACTTACGGATGTCGGCGTAAAAGTAGCTACTTACGACGGCACTGAATGAAGATGTTAACCCAGTGAAATCTGAACATGCCCGAAGTGAAGGAAAACGAAATGTCCAAGAGCTAGATGCTAATGAAACTATTCAAGAAATCTTTGTGTCCCGGAAGAATCCGAAGGCTTTAATATGGGCAACAAAGGGTTGGTTATTCTTAACTTCCAGGAAATGAGCAGGACAACCATCAAAATATAGTTGTACCCTTATCGAGGAGAAAAGGCATCTGCTGCCTTCATTACCGGCAATTATGCTCAAAGGAAAAGAAGGAGCTTCGTCGGCTGATAGCCTCAAGTCCTGAAAAAGGAATCAAAAGCCTTTGGGGGAAAGTCCTTCTTAACAAGCAAAGACCACCAAATGACAATTACTTGTATCTAGTGAATATTCTGACCTCAATGAAGCCATTTCCTTGGCTTACCACGAGAAGGGAGACCAGGGGGTTGTAGTTGGCTGCATTGTCAAACCAGGTCTACATGCACTTAATAGTAAAACTTGTCAGGACGAGGACATTTGAACATATGTTAATCCTAGTGAAATTGAGTGGAAAAATTCTGACAATATTTCTTGTGTATCGCCTTGAACCCTCAAACCAAAACAAATACAACATTACCAAATTCTATGAAAAATTCACCGATTGTACTGCAAATTATGTCAATTGTCACAAAAGACTTATCATAACAGCTGACTTCAATTTCCATGTGAACAAGCAAGATGATAGCAGAACAATCCAATTAATTAATATCTTAGGAATGTTTGACCTTGAAACACATGTTGGATCTCCTACTCACAAAAGTGGAAACTTGGTTATAACCAGAAAAAAATTCTAGTCTCAAAGATTGTTCTGTTGGGGACCTGCTATCAGATCTTGCAGTGCCTGACATGGGCAAGGCTAGTGTTTTATTTACCAACCCAGAGTGACCAAAGAGGGCATCTGATCCTCATATCTTGACCAAACAGCCAATTGGATGGGGATTGGGATACAATAGGCCCTGAACATACTGCTTTTAATGGAGGAAATCTCATGATGAATGGATAATTGGGGCCTTATGTCCTGTATTTATGCACTTACTGATTGGGACAGGAGGAGGACACTGCATGTAAAGAGGCCAAGGATTGAAACTGCCATAAAAAATAGGCCCAGGAGATGCAACAAGAGCTGCCATCAAACCCTGAACGCAGCGATTGGCAGCCAAGAACCTGACCACTGACATAACTCTCCCCCTAGAAAGCTCAAGAGATAGGGGGGATACCCAGGAGATGCTATTTTATGACTATAAAAATTGATAAAATTCTATTCAGCTGAAAAACAATTTAACAAATACTTATTTCCGATATTGTGATATGTGAGAACATTACATTCCTTCACTGTATCATTATTTGTGAGTACCATTGCAAGAGAACTAGTATAACCCTTGCCTGTGGATCAATCATTTACTAATAATACAATAAAAGTACTTAAATAAAGAGAGCAGAATATTTAACTTGGAATAAGTCTTTGAGTTTGATTTGTCAAGATCAAAGATTTTTAAAGTGCTCAAATGTAACACAGTTATTGGTTGCTGATGTCCTTTCCATTTTTAACACAAACTGGAGAACAAGCAAAAAAATGTCACGAACTGGAAAATATTAAATTTATATCTCATCCAGAGAGGTTTGTTCCAATGTTTTCTTATTTTTGTAACAATCATCATTAATTTCACATCTCAGTCCCCCAATATATCTTAATGATAGCTGCGGCTTCACATCATGCCCCAACACGGCTGTAGAGGACCATCGAGTGCAGTTGCTAGAGTACTCAAGTCAATTCAATCAGTGGGACTGTGACACAGGCTGATTGGCTTAACCCCACTAATGCCAAATCAGTTTAGAAAGACACAGGGAAGCCCAGCACTACCTTCATAGAGTTGCTTGCTGTCAATAGTGAAGTAGATTGAATATCTCGAAATGACTCAATTGGGTTTTACCGGACTTGCTAGGTATAGAGGATTCTTAAAGTTGGTTTGCTTGGCGAGTCTGTGTGATATATGATCAGAGGAATGAAGAATAATTCTGGCCCTTAATCAGATTTTTATGTGGAGCTAGGTTTTAATATAACTTGAACTGTTGTGAAAAAGAACTACATATAGACATCTTAAAAACTTTTGTTAGCAAGTTCAACCAGTACTATTATTAGAACAAAGGTAGACAACAAATGTGAAGTTTTAATTGCTCGTTTTAACATAACAGAATATTGTTCCAAGGTTCACAGTCATATTGTAAAATATTGTATTATAAGACATAATTAGACATATACTTACTGTTATTTTATAAGGTTTTTTGTTTCTGTTTCAACAGATGTCTCAAAAACAGTATTCTGAATACTCCCCACTCGCCAGTTGCAAACCCCTCAATATGAAAACAGAAAGACACAATGTGTATCTTATACCAGGTACAATTCTGTTGCATGTTTAATTACAAGAAACCTGACGTCTGATGACAGGGAGAGCAGAGAGCTGGTTATCTAGCCACAGCAGGGCAAGCCCACCACTTGATGGATTTACAAGCATCAATTCACCAGAAATTCTGCCATGTTTACATGAAACCTCAGACCTTTGTCACTTGTCCTTTGATTTTTTTAATGTCATTTATGTGACTCTCTTTTGATTTTCTCTGATTGAATGCTTCCACTTCATTCAAACTCACAAGATCAAAATATTTGGAAGAATATTTTTAAAAATCCTGATTTCCATTGTAAGTTAGATAAAGATAGATGTTCAATAAAGGTATAAAAATGAGGTAAACGACTCCAAACCCATCCAGAAAGGAATCGTTTATTGCTTTTTTTCTCAAAAGTGTTTGCTGTCTGGTATATATATACAATGTACCTCTATTCATTAGTGATGACTGACAATGATTGGTATTTCATCAAAAAATGTGAATATTTGAAATTAGAACCTTTGTGATACCACCCACCAAGCCAGCAGACAACCTAGTATTCTTTTGAAGAATAAAAAGTGCTTGCAGAATTGCACTGGCATGTTCCTTGTGAGGGCATATCCCTATCCATGCCATGTTATTCTATATTATTCATATGCAGTTTGTGAGGTCATATCATATTCATTCAATGATATCAGAAAAAGTCACATACCCAGTCCCAGCACTCACAATTCTTTGACTGTGAAGTCCATTTAGGCTTGCCCAATTGGTTTTGCAAGTTGTAACTCAACCAAGTATTCAATTCGTTTTTCACTAGTTATACTCCACTTTCAACTGAGGTTTTTGAATTGCATTTGTACGCTAGTGGCGAGTAAAGACTAAGTCTTCCTCCACGGAAGCTTCTCTCTAAGTCACTAAAAAAGTCTTATTGTAGTAGTACTGCCCAGGACCTGAACTTCTCAAAGTCGCTTTACGTTCCTAGACATTTGTGACCTCACTGGAATACTTAAGCAGTGGAAATAATGGGAGTTAAAGCAAAACTAACTCTAAAGCTTTAGAAGCTACCACGCCATACAGTGGAGCAGGAAACTGCAAAGAAATCTATATATTCCTCCATTGCAGAGGGGATTTTACCAATTTTAAAATTCACCAAATTTTTATCATATTACTATCTTTCTATGAATAAAGTATGTAAAATGTGTTTCTGTTTGTAATGTGGAAGTATGGCATCAAATGGCAATTCACATAGGTTAGCATTGGAAGTCATGCACATCAGGTTTTCTGTGAGTGTTCAAAAATGTAATTTATTCAGGCAATGATTATACACGTCATCAGGTATATGTAATTTGTGCATGATAAATTTGTCAGTGCCTAACAGTTGTATGGGGGTAGATATGCTACGTAAATTAAAAGTAAGGGCTGAATGGAAAGGCTGCAGATGGTCATATTTTCTGTATTTTATGGAACATAAACAAGTGATAGTAGTCAGTGACAATACATTATACAACATAGATGTGTTAGACAAGAAGGGAAAAGTCATTACAACAGTAGATCTCAGAGTACCCGTGTACATTGGCAACGCTTGTATATTGGGGACACCATAGCAACAGAGGCTCAGGAAATTCCTGTCAACTCCTGCACTAATCAAGCAGGGCTAAAGCAAATTGAAAGTCAGAACAATTATTAGAGAGTAGGCATCCAGTCTAGGTGCAGGAATTAGAGCAGAGGAAAGACGAAGGAGTACATCTTGACCTGTGAAAAGCAGTCATGTTTTGTCATGAGATGGGATCTAGTCTAACAGGCAGTGACAGGCCCACAGTGGTATGATAGTATGATTGTTTAGATTTTTGATCTGGAGTGTAATTTTTCTTTTGTTGGTGTCATCATTAGAAGTTCTTTGCTTTTTACAAGTATGGAAATTGTAAGTGCAATAAATATGGCCTTCAATTATGAATCCTGCTGTTATTGAAACCATGTTTTGCTTATTGATAAATAGTATTTAATACAAATCAAGATTTCAATGAAAAACAATAATTGGCTTGAGGAGTTTTTTATGAATTTCTTATGAATTATGGTTATGCTCTTGAAAACATGTAGTACTCTGGTTCAAAACAAAGTATGGCAGAACTGAGAACATAGTTTATCATCATAATCAGAGCGGAGGAGAAAAGACATTTTTTTATGAATTTGATTGCAAATATTGTCATTATTATTCATTCCAATGCTACCATGTGCCAGCACTCAGGCACTCGATCAGGTGTGCTTTATTATGTGTACATAAGTATATACAACAATTAGGCCATGAAGGCAGTCACGTAACTGGGGGGTCTTGAGTGGGGGGGCACCTGGGGGGGGCACCAATAGTACTAACTGTGTATTTTAGCCAAGAATGAAAGTTCATATGGGTGGCACCGGGGCCGGGGGGGGGGGGGGGATACAGGTCCAATATGGGGGGCACGTGCCATCCCCCATGCCCCTCCATAGGGACGCCACTGCATGGAGGAACATATAATAACAATTTCCTCAGACACCAAATATTACCTTTTCACACGCATCACTTATCGAAACTGTGGAAAGCGTGTAGAAATATTTTAAAAGCCATTTAGGGGCCTTTCATAATTTATGACTGGCGGGCTGAGTTTCATGCGGATTTTTAGTACCCCACCCTTAGGTTTCATGCGTATTTTCAGTATCCCCTCAACATACAAAGTAATGCACACCTGTATACTGTTACACACAGTCACAGCTGAGTCACGGCTACACATTTGCGACATTTCACGGACTTTTGCATGTAAAAAGTGTGGATAAAGTGAGTGTATGCTTGTTTTATAACAAGTTTTCTTGTTAAACCTTCTAACCCCCCCTTGGAAGTGTTGTCAAAAATTAATACCCCCCTTGAAACACGTGTGAAAAGTTAGAACCCCCCGGTCCCTTAGTTCATATGGAACATGATCGGTTCCCAGAGGATTCACATGTCTCTCCCAATAAACACACACTCATTCAATTTCCGCTTCTCTGGTTGGTTGATGCACTTTTGAGATTTTTGAGGGCTACAATGATATTTCTTTAAACGCTGCTCTGTCGAAGGCAGTTCTGTATATTTCCTCAACATTTTCGGCCTAAGGCTTCTACATTTAAGAAAGTATGTCAAGGAAATTTTTTTTCGGGGGAGTCACTGTATAATAATTTCCCTTTTTTTTGACACGCGATACGATTATTCCAGTAAGACCTCTTCACAGCTACACTATACAATGCATAATATACACTATGTAACAGCGGCAGTGAATAGATGCTTTTCACAAAATAATGGCTTATGATGCTGTAGTACATTTTTCATCAAACGTAGCGTCAGCTGTTGTATAGGACTAATGTCTTTGCGAGTTGGCAAAGAAACTATATGTGCAAAATCAGATCAGAACGAGTTGTGCAGCTTTTTCCCCATATTATGCATAAACATTATAGCCTCTAAATGCCTGTGATTTGCGAAAAAAATTACTTCAGTCGCAAGAAGCAGTTAATGACAATTTTTTAAGCTGAAAGTTTACCTGATTCTAATCTGATACAGTATGAAAGATTGACAAAGGGAAATGAAAGTGTTAGAGTGTTGGCTTATTTAACATGGACCTTTACGTCAATTTGTAAGTGGACAGTATTTAATTCTTCACTGTAACATTTCCTCAAATTACACATTTTGGAGGAATCAATTTTTGCAACATTGGCAAAAAATGGGTGCACTTGCCAAATCATTTTTATTTTATCAATATCAGCTCAAGCAAAGCAGATATTTGCATTTCATTTCCTGCAATTAGTAAATGGAGCTGTCACATTCACGATCAATCGTTTTTCCTTTTAGTGAAACACCTCTGGGTGCAATTTCAAGATAAATCTCTTTAAATGTTTACTTCAGCTTCAGACTTGAATCTTCGTCTGATGTTTACTGAGTAATTCGGTGAGGGCGCCTTTCAACAGCAACTTTTGATCAAATCTCTGACTCTCACTTTCTTCCTGAATGATGATCATTTTGCGTGTGCATCTTTTTAAGCTTTTAAAGCTCAAGAGATTTCTTGCAGCTCTGAGATTGCTTTCCCAGATCACTTTTCTGAAACTTTCAGAACACATGCCGCCACTTTGCAGAATCAAAGTATAACAATATTGATGCACCTCAGGTGGAATTTTAGGGAATAACTCTTGAGGCAATCACTGCAATTTCTAAAACAAAAACTGAGAGAGCTGTTTCATCTGTGTTCACTGTGTACCTTGTGTTTTGTGAGTCATAATAGCTGTTGATGTTCATGTATCATGATCATGGGAAGTTGGAAACAAACCACCATGCAAGGTTCTTTGATCAGCCATGATCAAGCAGAGCCCCTTTATCATTACAGATTTGAAATAAATAATCAGACACATAATCCTTTGCAAACTCCTCCAGCACCTTGGAATAGCCCTTTGGACAATTACAGCAGTTTCATTATTTTTGAAAAAGAGGGTTGTTTCATGATCATAACAGCTCCATGTGAAAATATTTGGTGAAGGTTATCAGCATAATTAAATTCACATACACTGTATGAGCAGGTTTCCTTTGCTACGGTACAGAATTCGACTACAAGAAACCTTGTGCAGAAGAATTGAAACTGTGTCAGGACAGCAACTCCAAAATTACAGATATCCCATTAACAAAAAGAGTGATCCCTGGATCTCAAAGACACGACCAGATGTCATTTCCACTCTGAGAAATATTCAAACGTTTTAACCGTGCTTTCAAAAAAGTTCTCAAAGGAGTATTAAATCAAAACTTCATAAGATAATCTTACTTTGAGATTATAAATAACCAAGTCAACATTGTTGAATGAGTTGTCGGGACAAATTTCCAAATGAAGTCAATTTCATAAAACATCTTGGAACCCCAGGCTGTTTCCAAATTGACTTCTATTTCTAAATCTTACAACCTGCCTCTTGGAGTAAGGTTGTCTTTGTCAAATCCATTCATCGCGAAATCTTTTCAGCCCCGGGCAAACGAAACTGTAATCAATGTCAAATTCAGTTGTTAGTGCATACCTTCTGATGCAACCATTTCTTATCTGGAGGCATGTAAGCATTGTTTTAAAGCCACTGCTTTGATATATTTTTCACATTTTCGTTTTAGTATATATACAAGCCTAACAACCACCTTAGTCTCAATAAATTTCTAAAATGCATTCTCACGGCTGATGCAACTTGCAAGCTTCATGCTTTCAAAATGGAAAGTTCTGCATAAACGTGCAATTGCTTTATATTGAACCTCCCAGGAGTTCATGTCAAGCCGATGATATGTCTGCTGTTAATTCTCCCAAGTAGCCCTGAGCATGTCGTCAGGTTTGGAAAAGTAATCGGGAAAACTAATCAAAAAGACGCAAGAACCGGCATGTTTTTAAGAGTCACATGCAAAAGAACCATCATCCATGAAGAAGAAAAAAAAGCCAATTGATTTGATTTTATCTGAAAATAAATTGTATATTCATCTGTATTTATGCCAAACAAGTAAAATATTCCACATAAATACAAAAAAGTTCAACATTGCTATTTTTCATAGTCTTATTTATGGAATGACCTATTTAACCAAACATACCCAGGTAATTCAAGGGACGCTCAATCTGACAAATGGTTAGGAAAAAGTAGGATTCCTTTACTGATGAGTCCCAGTGGCCTTCTGAGAGGATGGAAATAGGCAGGCTCAGTTCCTGACAAATTGGCTACTTATTGGTCAGGTTGACCATTTGTCAAATGCAGCTGTAATAGCAATGTCTGGTCAAGCAATTGATTGGCCTCCATAAGTCACAGAGAGAAACACCGAAGCCAATATGGCGTCTGTCTATTCTGATACCAACACAAGTCTGCAAATTGTAAATTCGACTGGCGGCTTTGAGTTTTATGCAAATAATTGGAAACACGTAATTATTTATTTAAAGCACATGACACCTAAAATTTCATACAATACTTTAGTACAGTGGTACCTGTGTTATAAGACTGCTCCGTTCTGCATCATGAAGTGGTCTCTCTAGAGGGTGCAGTCTCTCGCTGGTGTACAAAATGTACTAAAATTACTACTAAGTGCAGGAGGGAGGCAGTCACATAAGCCAAGTCAGTCTTTCAACAGGGGGTTTTATAATGCTGGGACCATGCTATTAAGAAATTATCCATTTCAAGACCACCAGAGATGCATTTATCTGTTTATAAAGAACCGGGCAAGAAATTATTTCTGTAAAAAAAAACTCCTAGTGTTCTCCTCCCTGGCTACGTTATGGCTGTCCCTTACTTTCCTCTGCCTTTCAGAGAGGTTTTTCATTTAAATAGCATTTTCGTAGGCAGAAAGTGAAGTTGTTCCCTGAGTGCACTCTAAAAAATGTCGGGACAAAATAGGTTTTTTAGATTCAAAATGGTTTTTTGAAAAACCAAGTTTCAATGCAAAATCAACATGGATTTTAAAAAAAATCCATGTTGGTTTTTTGCATTGAAATTAGGTTTTTCAAAAAACCATTTTGAATCTAAAAAACCAATTTTGTCTGAAATTTTTTAGAGTGTGGTTTAAAACATCTTTTGATGCAGGGGCATTGCCTGGACCTGCACTTTACAAAGTCACTTTACAGTCCCAGTTGTTTGTGAAAACAACAGAATGCTTAAGCAATGAAAAAAAGTTCAAGCAAAACTAAAGGCTGCTCTTATCTTGCTGCTCACACAACAGTCAAGCAGGAAACTTTGATTCGAGCAATATTATTTAGTTGCAAAGGTGATTATACTTTTGTGAGCCAATTGGAAACTACCACAAGCAATGTGTTCACTAAAACACTTGTCAGAAAATGTTCATTAATTATGAATTAGAATTAGCTGTATTAATCTGTTCCTATGAGAGTTGATTATAGAGAAAAATCATATTAGAATATCACATTTAAATTTAATGCACTTTATCAGGCATATGCATTATTCGCGCCTGACAAATACAAGGGGTTATTTTTACAATTTAATTTGACAGCAAAATTAAGAGGTTGCAGGTGCAAGAAGTATAGAGGGGGATTCACTGTATTGTATATAAGTAGTAGTAGTAGTAGTAGTAGTAGTAGTAGTAGTTTATTTAGCCAATGTGAAATTGGAATACAATGTGCTGCATCAAGAGTATAGCCATACAAGAACAATTATCATACAGAGAAACAAAAAGTTAAAAAGGTAAATTAAACATTTCAGAGATTATTACAAATATAAAAGTCATTTCAAATTTGATCTGTTAAAGACACGCACAGCAGATGGATAAAAGCTATTGGTAAAACGCTTGTTACCATAGAAAGTTCTTAGACGTTTACCAGATCTTAAAAATGTAAACAGTTCATTTGCTGGGTGATTTTCATCACGAATAATGAGGAGTGTCCTGTTGAGGGCTCTTCGTTCGAATAGAGTTTGTAGCGGTGGTAATGTAGCATTTATGATCTTCTCTGCCTGTCTGATGATTGAATGGAGTTTCTTCAGATCTTCTTTGGAAGTAGCCTCAAACCAAACTGTAATTGATCTTGTGAGAATATTCTCAATGATTGCCCGATAAAAGCAGATGAGGACATCCTGATGTACTTGAAAGGTGTTTAGAGTTCTTAGAAAATATAGTCTTTGTCGGGCTTTCTTTGCAATGTCATTAACATTGGTATGCCATTTGAGATTTTCTTCCAAATAGGTACCAAGGAACTTGAAATCAGCTACCTGCATTACAGGTTGGTCATTTATAGTCAGTGGTTCTTTATAATTTTGCTGTTTCCTGAAGTCGATCACAATTTCCTTTGTTTTGGACACATTAAGTTCAAGATTATTGTTTGCACACCACCTGACTGAAGTAGCAATCTGGTCTCTGTAGTGTGTTTTGTTATTATTGAAGATAAAGCCGCATATGGTGGTGTCGTCTGCAAATTTAACTATGTGTGTGTCACTATCCGTGGTTGTAAAGTCAGATGTGAAGATGGAGTAAAGGGCAGGGGATAGGACACAACCTTGGGGAGCACCAGTTGACAGAGTTATAGTTGATGATAACAAGTTATTGATCCTTACTGTTTGACTGCGATTAATAAGGAAATCTAATATCCAGTCACACAATGTGGCAGGAAAGTTCAGGTTTGTAAGTAGCTTATGATGCAATTTGGCAGGGATGATGGTATTAAATGCTGAGCTAAAGTCTATAAAAAGTATCCGAGCATATGTTGATGGTAGTTCCAAATGTTGAAGGACTTTGTGCAAGCACAGTGATATGGCGTCTTCTACAGACCTGTTCTTTCTGTAGGCAAACTGATTTGGATCAAATCCAGCTGGAAGTATGGATTTGATAAATTTTAACACAATTCTCTCGAATGATTTCATAGGCACAGCGGTTAGGGCTACTGGTCTGTAGTCATTTAAACTGGTGATGGAGTTTTTCTTCGGAACTGGAACAATAGTGGCTTGCTTGAATGATTTGGGGATTCTCCGTATTTTTAGTGAGTCATTGAATATCTTTGTAAATACACCTGCTAGTTGTACAGAGCAGCTCTTTAGTAAGCGTGGTGATAGTCCGTCCGGGCCTGGGGCTTTCCTTTCCTTCAACCTGCTAAATAGCTTCTTCATTCTCATTGATCACAAATGGGGGTTCAGCTTCGCCTGAAACTGAGTATGCAGGTTGGGTTGAGTTGTCTCGATCAAACCGGGCATAAAAAGTGTTAAGCTGATCGGGTAAACTTGGATCTGTGCACTGAATTGCTTTCTTTGGGCCTCTGTAGCTTGTTATGAGGGACAGGGAGGACCAAACCTGTTGTGAATCATTTGAATTAAAAAGGGCCTCCAATTTGGTCTTGTAGTCTGCCTTGGCTTGTCTGACGGCACTGTTCCATTGAGTTTTAGCAATTCTGAATGTTACTGGATCGGTGTCCTTGTTTTTGTAAGCCTGATCCTTCACTTTTAGTGCTCTGTTCAAATTTGAGTTGAACCATGCTTTTTTGTTTGGGTAGATTGTCACTGTTTTCTTGGGTAAACAAACATCTTCACAAAATTTGATATAATCAGTAACTGTTTCCGTGTATAGATCCAGATTGTTTTCATAATAAAAAGTATCCCAGTCTGTAGGAACATGGTAGTTAGTTAGACAGTATAGAGGCAATAAAGAAGAACAGCAAAACCCATTGTAGCTGTGGACGTCACAGTGCCAGAGTACATTAGCAATAGAGCTTGTATATTGGGCGAACTGCAGCAGCAAAACCTCAGGAAATTCCTGTCACCTCCTCCACTAATCAAGCAGAGCTGAAGCAAATTGCAAGTCTGAACAATAGAATAGGGAGTAGGCATCCAGGCAGGCTAGGCTGATGAATTAAGGTTGAGGAAAAGTGAATGAGTACATCTTGAACTGTGACAGGCAATTGTACTCTGCATCAGAAGAGATGGAGTGTGACAAAACATGCAGTGACAGGCCTGCACTGTGGTTGTAACTTGCATGATTGAGTCCCAGTTGGATTCCAGCTCTCGCCGGGTCACTTTGGCCTATGCTAAAAAGCAGTTTTTATAATGCTGTGCTTCATTTGTGTATCCAAATGAAGTTTTCTTTATCTTCAAATCATTTCTAACAGCCTTCCACAATTCATTGTATATGACTTTCTCGATACAGCACATATATCTCAGGTAGCAGCTGCAGTCAAGCGATTGTTTTTGCAACATAATGGCTTGTGATGCTGTCATAAATTCTACATCAAAGGTAAGTTCAACTGTTGTATACGAGAAACTTATTTGCAAGTTGGCAAAGAACCTATGTGCAAAATGAGATCAGACAGAGCATAAAAGGCATTATATGTCTAATTGTGCTCAGTCACTCAGGAAAAAGGTATATCGAAAATGAGAACATCCAAACAATAAACAGGCGAAGTTTGTTTCAGAACCTTCATTTCCTTTTATACCAAAATAGAGATGTTATATGGTGTAAATTAGTATCATCTTTCTATTCTTGTAATCTAAGAAGTGGGTTAGCCCAGTTGGTAATGCGCTGGACTACCAATTGCTGGGTTCTAAGTTTGAAATCAGCTCTCAACAGTATAGGTGGAATTTTAGGGAATAACTCATGAAGCAATTACTGCAGTTTCATATTTTAAAATTACGAAAACAGATAGAGCTTTTTCATTGTGAACTGTGAGTCATACCAGCTGTTGATTTATCATGATTATGGTATATATGAAAACCTACCAACCTTGCAAGGTTCCTTGATTAGTCATGATCAAGAAAAGCCCTTGTATCATAACACATTTGAAAAGAAGACTAGGATACATAATCCTTTGCAAAATCAAAGGCTAAAAAACACCTCAAGCCTAGGGTGAAAAGTTACAATCGGTTCATTATTTATTAAAAATAGAGCTGTTTAATTAACAAAACTACACCATATTATGTGAAGGTTATCAACATAATTAAATCTGCATATGTGCAGGTTCTTTTTGCTATGGCACAATATCGGACAAGAGATCACAGGAAACCTTGTGTAGAAGAACTGAAAATACACTCTTAATGCGAAAGGTTCTTGAATCTTGATGGTATATATAAAGAAACTCATAGTCGAAAAAAGATTCTAAGTTTTGTAAGGGTTCAACTGAATTGAAAAGGTGCAATACTTGGTTAGAAGGCCCTATGATAGGAACCTGTGCTCCCAACTTGAGAGAAAGGGGTTCCATTGTGGGAGTTCAGTTGCTTGTGACAATTTCTCTACTGCCATTGTGTCTAATATCAAAAAGTACTTTTCAAAAGACTTTGGATATTCCAAATTGCACTATGAGGATATTTGAAAAGGTCAAATATCCTCCAAGACGCTATTTGGATATTTCATTAGACCCTATTTCATCAGATGATATTCCATCTTAAGCTTTGGCTGACCGTATGGAGCTTTGGCCGACCGTATGGAGCTTTGGTAGCTGCCAATTATTCTCCGGGTCCTATTTTTGGTTCCAAAATATCCAGCAGAGGGGGCTTCAACTTCAGAGGCCCTGGATACATGCTGCACTTCATTTACATTGGAGTGCCCTCTTTTGTTGCAGAAGAGATGGCAGTGCATGACAGCCTAAAGTTCTAACAAATAGTGTCCTAATAGTTCCTAACCATGAGACACTATTTGGTTACTATTTGATGTAGAAGAGATGGCTGCCAATATACTATGACAAAGTTTCTAACATAGCACGTTAGAACTTTTGGAAAAGTTCAGTAGAAAATGTGGCTTGGTTGCACTTTTTGGATATTTCGTTAGGGATATTGGCAAAGCATGGTGAGGGGAGTAGATATTGTGACAAAGACCTATTTTAGTGTCTGGCATGCAAAAAGCAGCCCGATTTGCAAATCGGGCATGTAGATCTTTCGGCTGTAAGATCAGTGCAGCTGGATTATATACATGTTTTTGTTTGCTGTCAGAACCTTTTTAATAGTTTAATAATGAACCTTTTAGGGTTCCTTATCTATACCAGCATATTAAAGGTTCTATATAAACTTTTTTTGTTAAGAGTGCAGTAGGACTGCAACTCGAAAAAGATGCTCCATTCACAAAGAAAGTGATCCTGGCATCTCAAATAGCACAACTAGATGTCATTTCCACCATAGTATATGAAATATTAAAATATTAATCCTATTTTCAAAAATGAATACTCAACGAAGCATTAAATCCAAACCTTGCGCATGATATAATCTTATTTTGAGACCATAAATAACTAGATCAACATTAAATTATTTATTGCATGAATGAGCTTTCAGGATGAATCCTCTAATGAAGTAAATTTCAAGAAAACATCTTGGCCCCCAGGCTGTTTCAAAATTGACTTCTATTTCTAAATCTTACAAACTGTTTCTTTGAGTTAGGTTGTTTTCGTCAAACCCATTCTTCATGAAATCTTTTCTGCCTGGGGCAAATGAAAAGTTCTGTAACAAATTGCTCATTTCATGGTTAATACAATAAGTACATATCTTCTTCTGCAACCATCTCTTATCTGGAGACACTTGATTTGTAGTCCCTGTTTCTGTATATTTTTCACATTTTTTTGTACCAACTTTCTATTTCTTTTACAAGCATTCTCCTGGCTGGTGCAAGCTTCAAGCTTTCATAATGGAAAGTTCTGCACTAATTTGCAATGATTGCTTTATAAATATGAAAAATCGATGAGACCATTCTGATCATGAAATGGTGTCTCATGTGTTGGTGCCATCTCTCTTGGGGTACAGAATGCACAAAAATGCTACTTGATGCAGGATGAAAGAGGTCACATTGGGCCGGTTTGTCCGTGCTTCTGTCTTGACCTGTTTTCCCCTTTTGTCTGGCTGTCTCAATTCACTCGGCCACTAATGATCTTGACAATATTGATACACTGTTAATGTCAATTTGCTATTCAATTTGCTATTAGAAATCGTACATTTATATATATATTAACTGAACTATAAGGCCGTTTTGTTTTTGTTTTCAGTCAAATCAAGCCAAAAGTAAGGCTTTATCCCTTTAATCATGAATCTCCAGTATTTTACCTCAAGAGATCTTTCATTTGTCTCCCATTAATTCTGCAAGGTAGCCCTGAGCATGTCGAAAGGTTTCGAAAAGCAATCTGGAAAACTAATCTAAATGACACAAGAACTAGCATGTTTTTAAGAGTCACATGCAAAAGGACCATCATTCATGAAGAAGAAAAATAAATCAACTTCGATAATTTTATCCGCAAAGAAACTGTATGTCCATATCTGTGTTTGTACTTAACAAGCAAATTATCCCACATGTTACATAAAGTTCTAACATGCTATTTTTCATTGCCTTTTTTGTGAAATGCCCTATAACTAAATATCCATGCAGGTAAGTTCAAGGAACACTCAGTCTCAAAAATGATCAGGAAAAAAGTTAGAATCCTTTACTGGTGAGTCCTTCTGATAGGATGGAAATAGGCGGGCTAAGAACCTGACAAATTGCCTACTTATTGGCCAGGTTGACCATTAGTCAAATGCGACTATTCCAGCAATGTCTGGTCAAACAATTGATTGGCCTTCATAAGTTACAGAGAGAAACACTGAAGCCTACATATATATGGTATTGGTTTATTCTGTTACCAGTAAACATCGGCAAAATGTATGTCAATTGAAACCATATACACCTGTTTTGTAGTTCATCTGCTGAGCCACAGGGGTTACCATTAAATATTCGACAGAAGGCTGGGGCACCCCATGACAGTGTTTTTATAATGCCCATATCAGTATAAGATCTTGGTTGCACATCTTTTGTGACACTCAGATTAATATTCTTATGCAACTGGGAGAGAATATCTGTTATGATGCCATGATGAATCATTTTTTTCCCCAACCAGCTGCCTAAACTGCTTTCTCATTACCTGACTGTAAATTTCATTGGTTGAGTCCACAAATTGACTTCCAGCCGACAACTTTGCTAGCTGGGAAAATCCTAGCTGATAGTTTGCCAGCCAGCCGGGCACCCGCTTCATAACAAATATTTGGTGCAACAGATCATGAGGTGCTCCTGGAGGCTTGTTAGTTTTCTAAAAATTATTGAAAACACCATACAGGCATACACAATTATTTATTTAAGGCATGTGGCATGCTGTTAATTATATATCCAACAACGCCGATATACAGAGTGGTCCCTATGTTATTAGACTGCCCCTTCTGAAGTCATGAAGTGGTCTCTCGTGCGGGGTGTGTCCACTGTGGTCTCTCGCCCATGTGCAAAATGCATCAAAAATACTACAGGAACCGTTGTGTTAAGAGATGCATTCCATAGTAATTATCCGACAAGACCACCAGAAATGATTTATTTAAAACTTGGCAAAATATTACTTCTTTAAAAATACTCCAAGTGTCCTCCCCTGTCTATGCAATGGTTGCCCTTAGTTTCTTTGGCCTATCACTTAGGTTTTGAATTGCTTCTTCTTCTTATTTTTCCGCAAGCAGAGAGCGAAGTTCTCCCTCAGGTGTTTGAAAACATATTTTCGTACAGTGATGTTGCCTGGACATGCCCTTTGCAAGATCAATTTACTGTCCAGATATTTGTGAACTCACTGGAATCCTTAAACAATGAAAATTTCAAGCAAAAACTAAAGTTAACTCTAAAGATTTTGCTGCTTTCACAATGGTGGAGCAGGACACTTTGATTTGGACAATATTCTTTCTTTAATTACAAAGGTGATCTCACTTTCGTGAGCCAATTGGAAAATACCACAAACTATGAACATTTACTAAAGCACTTGGTTTGGAATATTTTCATTCATTGTGAATTAGAATTAGTTGTATTAATTAGTTGCATTAATATGTCCCTATGAGAGTTCACTATTAAGCAAAACCAACTAAGAATGTCATACTTAAGCATAGGCAGATGCATGATCAATTTTCTGCGCTTGACAAATGAAAGCGGTCATTTCTATATTTAAAATTTGGTTGAGGGCAAAATTGAGAGGTTGCAAGTGGCATATAATCACTGTAGAGGATGAATCGTTGCATTGTAAGGACCATTGTAGTTGAATAGACAGTATAGAGGCATCAAACAAGAATAGCAAAACACATTATAGCTGTGGATGTCACAGTACCAGAGTACATTAGTAGTAGAGCTTGTATATTAGAAACACCACAGCAGCAAAACCTCAGGAAATTCCTGTCACCTCCTGCACTAATCAAGCGGGGCTGAAGCAAATTGCAAGTAAGAACAATAGAATAGAGAGTAGGCATCTAGGCAGGCTTGGCTCAGGAATTAAGGCAGAGGAAAATTAAATCAGTACATCTTGACCTGTGACAAGCAATTGTATTCTGCTTGAGAAGAAATGGAGTCTTACACACAGTGATAACTTGCGGTTGTGGCTGTAACTTGCATGATTGTTACAATGTGATCACGAGGATTTTCTTTTTGTTGATACCATTATCAGAGGTACTTTTGCCAATGGCAGATCCTCTGGTTCTTTGGTTTAATATAAAGTATGACAAAACGCATCCTGAAAATTTGATTAGCACTGGTCAAGAAGATATTCTATCATCATGAATGATTTTGAGGCCTTCAAGACAAAATTAGAGTACCTTTTCACAGTGTAGTCATTTTTATTGCACGGTTTTCTTTTTCGACTACCAGTTTCATAAACAGTAAAAGACCATTGTTCTGTGCGTCTAATAACGCAATAGAAGCACTGGTCAAACGCACTGTTTGAGTTCTGTCTGAAGCAGTTTTTTACCAACCAAGGACAAATATATACAGTTTATTTTGTCCTGGGGAGTCCAGCTGCTTTACAAACAAGGTAAATTGCCACACAACCAGACATATTTTTTTAATTTTTTTTATTTCTTTATTGAGCCCCCAAAGATGGGGAAAAGCATATATATCACAGTCAGTACAGCGATAACATGGTAAAAGGTACATGTATAACAGCAGTGAGCTAAAAACATAATGATAAAAGATAATATATATAAATGTAAGATATTGTGACCATTAAAATGCCTGAGTTAGTAAGTTTAAAAGCACATATTCTGGTGCCCAGGGTTTCACATAGTTGTCATGCAGTGATAAGTACCTAATCGAATCTGATATACCATTGTTTTGAAATTGAAATTTAACCTTCTTATATTTATACAGACACTCTATTGGATTGTGATCATGTGAAATAAGTTTATCTAACAATGTGTGCTTAATAATTTCACCATTTAGTAAATAATGTGATAGGAATCTAGTCTGTAATTCCTGTACAGGCGATTTTACACTGAGAGCTCTATTATAAAAGCTATATGTATTCTTACTAATAACATCTACAACTGAAGGTATTCCAAGACCATTTAGTAATTGTGAATGATGGTGTCTTTTACTTAAGCCCATAACATTTTTCATTATGCTACCTTGCGCTGATTTTAATAAAGCAAAATCTTACTTAGACAATGAAATACAGTCCATGGCATACAACATGGTAGGGCTACAAACACTTTTCCATAAATACGTTTTAACATTAGTGTGTAAGCCAGGGTATTGAAACCCAACTGAAGCTAGCTTGTACATACTTCTCCTGCTGGCACTTATTCTGTTGTTTACATGACAGGTGTACTTGCCTGCAGAGTCGAACTGGACACCAAGTATCTCCAAATTTGATTTTAGACTAATATCAACAGAATTTAGGGTAAATTTAGGGTGATATTTTAGTAAATTTTTTCCAACAATACATATTTGTGTTTTTTTAATTCCAAAATTGAACTGCCATTTTTTAGCATACGCTGTACAGATATCTATAAGGGACTGGAGACCTGGTGCAGTTGAACTCAAAACAGTTACGTCATCTGCATACACACATGTATTGACCTTATAGTCAAATACTCTCACACCAGTATTGGCACTATGTAGACTAATTAATAAATCATTAATAAAAATGTTGAAAAGGGAGGGAGACAGTAAGCTCCCCTGCTTCATACCTTTAGTTACATGAAATAAGGGACTGATTCTATTATCCCATCTTACACAAGCATAGCTATTTTTATACCAATTAAACAAAAAGGACCAGTAAACATTTGGTATTTTATCATACAATTTGAAAAGTAAACCGTCATGCCAGATTGAATCAAAGCATTTTTCGGCATCTAATGAACATACATAAACTGGCGAACCTCTACTACTAAAATATGCTATAGTGTCATTAATGAGAGATACAGCGAAGTTTGTACTTAACCCTTCTCTAAAACCAAATTGGCGTTCTGAAGGTACAAAGTCTGGCATAAGTAACATTTCAACAATTTTAGAAAGAACTGAGCTTAAGGTAATAGGTCTATAATTTTGTGACAAGTTAGAATCAAGCGTAGATTTTTTCAGTACAGGTACTATAACACTTAATCTAAATACATCAGGTACGACACTAGATGACAACATAGCAGAAAAAACATCAGCTAATGAATTACAAAGAGATTTGGATGAACCAATAGCTAAGTGTTCAGCCGTAACTCCATCTAGTCCTGGAGCGACACCTTTGTTCAGCTTACAAATCAGATCTTTTACAGTATCACCATTGATTTTTACGCTGCTACTAGACTCAACAGATCTATGGAGACTCGCTTTCTCTTCAACAAATGCTTTAACATGGTCATTATGGGGTGAACTTTGTCCATTATGTGACATAATACCTTTATAATAACTACTAAAGTTTTCTGCACTAAGTGAAGAACTAACAGAACTTTGATGCTGACGTTTCAGCTTATTCCAAAAACCTTTCATATTTTTCTTATCAAATAGATTGTTAAGTATGTTAAGATCCCTAAGTACATTATTATTCATGTACCTTCTACTAAGGCACCGAAATAGTTTCTTAACATTTTTATAAACTTCAAATACAGGACCCTGTCTTGGTCTGCCTACATCGACCCAGAGGGACCACCAAAAACGCTTTTTATCCCTTACTCGGCTGAGTTCCGGGCACCAATATGGCTTAGGTTTAAAAATTTTTCTAGGTACAAATCCAGCCTCTTTTGAAGCACTATGAATAGCATTAACAATGGTAGACAGCCTATCATTAACAGCACCTTCAACATCAGATTTCACAATTGACAATGATTCTAGACTGTCTAATTTTTTAGCTAGGATATCACAATAGTTAGCATTGTTTACATGGTTGCTCCAGTTAGGCTGGGCATGAGCATAAAGATCATTTTTAAGACTAGTAGAATTAACAGCGGCAGTAAAATCGATATGTAAAGGCAAATGATCACTGACATTTAAAGCCTCAGGCTCAATGATAAAACAAGATTTGACATTACTAAAATCAGTTTTTGAACAACAAATATGATCAATCCATGTGTAAACATTACGGGCAATAGAGGAGTATGTGTAATACTGTTTTTGCTTAAACAATAGATCAACAGCCAGCATATTATTCGACACCAGAAAGTCATATAATAATGCGTAATGAACACTGTAACCACCTTTTTTGTACCAACAGCTGTGAAGTTTACTTGTAATAGGGAGTTGAACGTTAAAATCTCCCATTATTTTAATAGGCACTGAGCTGAATATTTGTCTACAATGATCTGCAGCTCATCTATGACTTCAACATACTGAGATGTGTTATTACGGTTGGACTTATCATAAAAAGGCATATACACACAAACTAATACATGGAACAAAGCACCATTGGTATCGTGCAGACCAACCACAATAAGTCTGTCACTATGTAAATCAATATTACGAGCTGTAAAATACTTATTTTTGTTACAAATAACAGCAACCCCGCCAAAAGGGCGTCCTGAATAGCTAGAGTCAATTTCACACATACTAGACTTAGCGAAAACAGTGGAGGAGTCATTTGAGATCATAGTTTTAAGAGAATTACACTCGTAAGGTCGAAGCCATGTTTCATTTAAGCACAGAATATCACAGAAGTTAAGTCTATGGTTAATATAGTCTATGGACTGTTTCAGTCCGTGACATAAGTGTGTTGTGGTATAGTTTAAAGCCTGTTTAGGTAAAATATTGTACAAGGTAATGGAGGGAGGGGGTCGCGTAAGTCAGAACTTCGGAAGCACTGCGGCCTCCCATTTACTGGGCCCTGGGTTTGATTCCAGCTCTCGCCTGGTCACTTGGACTAATGTTAGACAGCAGTTTTTATAATGTTGTGCTTCATTTATGTATTCAAATAAGGTTTATTAGTTTTCAACTCATTCCAATATATATATAAATCATTTGTTTCATTCATATTAATGTTCCACAATCCAATATGACTTTCTCCACATTTTCACTATACTATACAGCACATACATGTATATCTCAGGTACATGTAGCAGCTACTGTCAAAAGATGGTTTTTTGCAAAATAATGGCTCGTGACGCTGTCATAAATTCTTCGACAAATAATAATAATAATAATACTTTATTTAATCATGTGAAACATGAAACTTGGCTTGTACAATCTTGGTCAGAGACATTCACTCGAGGCATCATTCAAACATTCACAATCACACAGAGATTCACACAACATTTATACAAAAGAAAGTTGTGATGATTATTAATTAATTTGTAGAAGATTTACTCTTAAATCATTTAGTAATCTTACGCTCGATGGAACAAATGAGCTTGAGTATCTGGATGTTCTACACTTGATGGAACTGTATCTCCCGCCAGATGGCAGCATGCTATACAATGAGTTCAATGGATGTTCTACATCGTTAATAATGACTTAACAGCATTGGAGAGTTGCTTTGTTATAGATTTCATCTAGAGACATGACATTTGTAATTCCTAATCTAATACATGTTTTTTAAAATGATTCTGATAAGTTTTCTCTTGGATGAGGCAAGTTCAACTGTTGTGTACGAGTCACTTATTTCCAAGTTGTCAAAGAAACTATGTGTGAAATGGGATCAGACAGAGTATATATATAACAGGCTTTATTATACAGTTATCGCACAGCACCGAGTGCAATATCAGTTTTTATGGCACCGAGGTGACTAATATTGCACGAGGGAGCAGCCCGAGTGCAATATTAGTCACCGAGGTGCCATAAAAACTGATATTGCACGAGGTGATGTGCAATAACTGTTATATCATATGGTTTTTTGTGGCAAATGCAAAGAAAAGGGCTGGAATTCCTTGTCCTAAAACTCTTTTTTGTGTTTCTTTTGACCGACATGTTTAAAATGTATCTCATAAAAAATCAATAACTATTTCACTTACAAATTTTTTTGTCACACTATTGGAATCCACAAATGATATACTTGATGATGGATTTTTTTCAGATTTTTATCTGAAACTTTATAGCAGACTTTAGACCTCCAAACACAACAAAGTCCCGGAAAAATCGGCAAAAAAGCCGTTTTTCGGCCACTTAATGCTTTATTCTGATGCCACAAATAAAATAACCAACACCAAAAGATGATATCCACCTGGCCCGTGAATATGCGCATCTTTTGCCACCATCCCCATCTTTCTATCTGCCTCCGTTGCTGTGCAGTTCCTTTTTTAGTAAAACCAACAAACACAACATTTTTGTTTGCTTGTGGCTGCAGCAGCATCAAAATATGGTGCTTCCTCTCAGGTCCGTCCAATCTCTTACATGTTAATTTGATCGTGCAATAACAGGCGTGCAATATCGTAGAATATTGCACGGCTGTCAGCCAATAAGCAGCGAGTATTTCCGCTAGACATATGATATATATATCTTACAGTGCTAAGTTACTCAGGGAAAATGGAATAGTGAAATAGAAAACATCTAAAGCGATAATCAGGCGGAGTTTGTTCTAATAACATTTGTTCATTTCTGTTTATATATTTCCCAAAATAGAGATGCTATACATTCGGCATAAATTTTTATTATGTTTCCCTTTCTTGCAATCTAACATGAGGATTTGCTCAGTTGGTAAAGTTCTAAACTACCATTCACTGCGTTCCAGGTTCTAATTCAGCTCTGACTGAATCACATGGACAGGTCTGTTTTGGAGAACAATTTCAGTCGTCCTTTGGCTCATGGCTGTATGATGTATCCCACTCCTTCTCCCAATCAGCCTACGAAGTGTATAAATACAGGATTTGAATCCCCAATCATCTGGTTATATCATTATCTCAACCGATTACTTCTTGGTGTAATTTTTATAATCAAAATTCACGACTTCAACCACAAAGATGAAATTTGTCCAACTGCGAGCATCTAACTCCCATTAAAACTGTTGATTATAATTAATTGC
Organism: Platynereis dumerilii; assembly: GCA_026936325.1. NCBI lineage: Eukaryota > Metazoa > Annelida > Polychaeta > Phyllodocida > Nereididae > Platynereis > Platynereis dumerilii. The sequence continues at coordinate 48,185,930 of JAPTHN010000002.1, forward strand.
CCACCCCATCTCAGCAACATTTCCTGTAAAAAAAATATATATATTGAAAGAAAATGTTTTTTGCGATAAGAACAAAAAAGTGGCTTCGCTTGCCAAATCGTCTTCTACATGTATTTAACCAAAATCAAATCCGGAAACCCAGATATTTGCTTTCGATTTTCCAGCAATTAGTAAATGCAGCTGTTAGATTCATCATCAATTACTGCTTCCTTTGAACAAAACAGATCTGGGTGCAATTTCAAGATGAATCTTTTTAAATGTTTACTTAAGGTTCTGACTTTTTTCTTCTCATATTTACTGAGTAATCATCTTTAGGTGATCAATAATCATGAGCAACTTTTGATCGAATTAGACTTTTCTTCCTGAATAATGATCATCCTGCAAGTGACTCCTTTTAAGATCAAGCATTTATTGCAGCTCTAGGATTGGTTTTCTATATTACTTTTCCCAAACTTCAGAAGACATACAGTGCTAGTTCATCTCAATACATTTTGCAAGCATATTTTCGCACTTGAGTGAAGAAAAACTAGACTGTTTTAAGATCGAGAAGCCTTATAATGTGAAGGTTATTGTAAAAATAAAACAATTGTGCACAGTCTTCCGTTTCTTGGTAAATCGGCCTTCAAGAGATTACGAAAATCCAAGTACAAAAGAATAGGAACTGTGATAACCATTTACAAAGAAAGTAATCCCATGCATCACAAAGACACAACTGGATGTCATTTCCGCTTTAAAAATCTTTAAACATTAATCCCATTGTCAAAAACAGAACACTCAAAGGAGCTTTGAATTATACAAAATTTCCTTGGATAATCCCTTTTTCGAGATAATGAATAAGGAGATCAACATGCTTGAATGAGTTGTCAAGACGAATCCCCTTATGAGGCAAATTTCTTATATAAAGATTTTGGGCCTTCAGGAGGTTTCTAAATTGACTTCACTTTTGATTCTTTTCTGAACCTTAGAATCTGTTCTTTGAAGTTAGCTTGTTTGCATCAAATCCCTTCGTCACAAAATGATTTCTACCTAGGGCAGAATGTGAATGTACCCAATTCCATTGCTAAAAATATCCTTGTCATACAAACATCTCTTATATACAGAATATTTCTTTATACTTACAGTTTTTTGTTTTTTATTTTCATTAGCAGGATACAGCCTTCAGTTAGCTTTTTCATACAACTTGCAGCAAGTTACAGCCATTTATGAAGAAAGATTGGAATGTTTCATGAGGCAGCATGATGTAAAGTTTATTGACAAAATAAAAGCCAAATGTGTACAGGTGTCCTTTAAATTAATGTGGTACAAAATCCAACAGCAATGGAAAGTAATCTCTGGTACTCAAAACCACAACCAGATGTCATTTCTACTTTATACAAAACTTTCAGACAATAATCCCATCAAATCCATTCTTCACAAAATGATTTCCACCAGGGGCAAAGAGTGGATGTAACCAATTACTCATTCCTTTGTACAAGATCTGCCTTTGATGGAGACTCTTGTTTTACAATTACAGTTTTAATAAATTTTTTAAGGTTTTCATTTTACACGAACCAGCTTTTTCTCCGTATATGTAACATCCATTACGCCTGCTATTGTAACCTTCAGTTTGCTTTATTCAAAATTGTGAGTATAAAATCAATTCCAGACCAACAGGACATCTGAAAATGACAATGACCATGATAAAGATTTATTTGTACTGAGGCTAACTCTATTGAGCAAAGTTTTTAGAGTTTGATCTTTCCCTATCGGGTCAAAACTAATGATTTTTTCAAATTGATTCCCTTCATAGAATAGGGTGTGACAAACGAAAAATTCTAGACTGCAATACAGTTCTGGTACATGCATTATAAAACCCCCTGTTGTAAGACCGACTTGTCTCATGAATGTGACCACCTTCCTCCTGCACTAAGTAGTATTTTTGGTGCATTTTGTACCCCGACGAGAGACCACACCCCCCGAGAGACTGCTTCATCGCCGCAAAAAGGGCGGCCTTATAACCACTGTATCTCAAAAATTTCCTAACAGATTTTCTTTTTTGATACATGTTTGTCTGACCTTCCTATACAACACTGCGCTTAGGGTTTTCTTGGTCAATTTTTAAACCCCAATGTTTGCTCGGGCTTGCTGTGTATTCCTATGATATTAAATTCAAGAGCATTCGATTTTTTCATTCGCTCTAATCCTGAAAAGGATGGAGCATGTATAAAGAGCCCGTAAAAATAATCAGAGAGGCATTAAAAAATTCACACCATGTATAATCCCAAGGAATTAATTTTTATTTGAAAATTTTTATTCATCAAATTTCCAAAGCACTGGCAATGAAAGATGCATTTCTTGGTAAACATGAGATGGAGAGTTTGGAACAACAGATGCTAAAAGTAAACATTAAAGGAGATCCATCTTGAAATTGCACCTAGATCCATTTCACTAAAAGGAAGAACTAATTGATCATGAGCCTGACAGCTCCATTTAGTAATTGCTGTGAATGAAATAAATGTATCTGGTAGTATTTTTTCTCTGTAGTGGATGATATGGCAATCTGCAGCTTCTGTAAGATGTACAGCTGAAAAATAATAATTTTGCGTCATTAACAGAGAAATAATTTTGTTTTCAAATAAAGCAACAAGACATCCAAATTTCTCAGAGGACAAAATTATGGGAGAGAGTCAGCGCCGTTGCCGGCCCTTCTAAAAACACCTCATCGCAGACCTGCTAAAACTTGACTTGACTTGACAGTCTTTGTGTCTGTGACTTGTATGATCTCTTATTATAAAACGGTTGTTGAAATCTTTCCAAACTCTGTTGCATCCCAAGCTAATGCATGAAAAGCCATTGTGCTGTGAGCATCTAAGTTGCGTTTTAAAATATTCAGGCTCTGTATGGGGGTTATTGGGGACACGGAATTCATAAGAAAAACGGCCAAGGAACAGGGAATTCAAAACTAAAATGGCCAAGGTACAGGGAATTCATAAGTAGAATGACAAAGGGAAACGGAATTCAAAAGTAAATAGCCAAGGGAAAGGGAATTCAAAAGTAAATGGCCAAGGGGCATAGGGGAAATAAAACCTCATCCATAGCTAAGGGAGGGGGAATTGAAACTTCAATTAGCAAATTTTGCGAAGGGAGAGGGTATTCAAACATAAAATGGCCAAGAGACAGGGGAACACGTAAGTCCATCCAGAGCCTCAGTTTTGATTATGTCGTTATACTGCGGCAGAGCACTTCTTTTCAGCAATGTTTCCTGAAATCATGCATTTTTGAGGAATCTATTTTTCCCAACAATGAATAACAAAAAACTGTTGCATGTGCCCTATTATCCTTTATTTGACCGCAATCTATTCCAGGAAACATCATTATTTGCATTCCATTTCCAACAATAAGTAAATACATGTAGAGCTTTCAGATTTACGCTCAATCTTTTTTTTCCTTTTGCCGAAATGCATCTGGGTGTATTTTAAGATGGATCTCTTTAAGTGTTTCCTTTAGCGTCCGACCTTAAATCATTCTGTAAATTCAAACATCAGTGACGATACCCTCAAAAAGAAATATTCATCAAATCTGACTGATTAACGCTTTCGTCCTAAATGATGATCATTCAATGCCTCTACTTTGCATTATTAAAGATTAGAAAATATATCTCAAGCACCAGATATTTCTAAGAGAAATGTTGAGGATAACACTCAAGCAAATTTAAGTTGTTTCATTATTTATGAAGAAAGATGGGGCTGTATCCTGAGGTCTTGTGATGTCAAGGTTATCAAAAAAATTATAGCTACACCAGAACATATTTCCTACGGCAGTACATGTTTCCTTTGCTGTGGAAAAAAATCTTGCAAATGATCTCAACAATACTCTTGATGATGAAACGCAATGACAGCAACACAATAACTCCAAAATTAAACACACAGTATCCAGTGTATCTCAAAGACACAGCCGGATGTCATTTCCTCTCTATGAAATCTTCAGACAGTAATCTCATTGTTAAAAAATGAACACTCAAAGGTGCTTAAAATTATACCAAACTTCCAGGGATAATCAGCTTTTCAGGATTATAGATAAGCAGATCAACGTGCATGAATGAGTTGTTAAGATGAATCCCATATGAAGCCAATTTCAAATAAAGATCTCGGGCTTCCAGGAGATCTCGACTTCACTTTAGATCTATCATCAAATCTTAGAGTCAGTTCTTTGAAATACATGTAAGGTTGTTTTCGTCAAATCCATTCTACACAGAATCATGGGGCAAATAACAATTACTATGTTACACGAGCAGAAGACGAAAAGTAGTGCTACTTGCTCAGTCATTGATAGACAAGGTATATAAGGGCTTGTAGATCGATTTAATCCATCCATATACTAGCATATGACAAGTCCAAGAAATGCCCTGGACATTTGTGTTTTGATATATTGGTCACATATTCTATCAAATTTGGAAGTTGACTATGAAAAACATTTTCTCAAAATTCACAGTTATTGTTGGGTGTTGTTAGTTCTATACGAGGGGTTTTCCATAAGTTCTGTCCAACTAGTCATAACTTTGGCTAGATTTGGTGTAGAAGAATGATATTTGGGTCAGATAATATTGACGTAATTTGCAAATAACTCCCAAAAAATCAGATCATAAAATAAAAAATAAATGCTAAATCTGTTGCCATGGAAACTAGAAGTCATGAAATGCGGCCCAGACTTTGTAGTGCTCACTTAAAAAGAAATGAACACTTGCTTGCATTATCTGTGTCTTGACATATTGAATTGAAGTATATTCATACTTTTTTAACGAAATATAATCAGTTAATTGTAAAATCATTAATAACAATGGAAACTGGTATTTTTGTCACATTTCAGTTACTTTACCATCACTCATGTAGTTTCTCAGTTTTTTACGAGATGAGCAATTTTTTGTATATGGATGACATCATATATACCTGTTGCATTTTTTCATTTTAATTGGATAAAACTAGCAGAGAGAGTGAGAACCTTTTATTATAAACACAAGGAAGACAGTATGAGTGACAGAACCAAATGAAGTTTGTACAAACTTTTTCTGAATGAAGAGAAGACACATTGGAAAACCTAAAAAAAGAAGACTGGAAAATGCCAAAACTGACCTGAATATGAAGACTGAGATATCATACTCAGAGACGGATAGAAAGTATGAGAAAACATATTTACAAGGTCCAAGTTATTAGTTTTGGAATTTGTTAAATGACTATGAATGTTTTAAAAATATCTGTTCTATATCTCTTGTAATAATTACACATTTTACACAATATGTCAAGTGTGTGTCTGTTAACAAGCTCTCGGCCACATTTCATGACTTTTGGTTTCCATGGCAACAAATCAACAATTTATTTTTACCTCTATGATCTGATTTTTTGTGGATCATTTGCAAATTATCTCAATATCAACTCACCCAGATATAATTTGTCTGTTTAAAATCTAGCAAAAGTTATGACAACTTGGACAGAACTTATGGAAAACCCATCGTAAAGAACAAAAAGTTTGCAAAGCACCAACTGTGATCTTAATATAAGGACTGTGAGGCATTGACTTTTCAAGGGATATAAGGTTATAGGAAATGTACTCAGTGTCAAGTTCATTCTTACAAGAAGTTGTGAAATGTTAGGGATTATTATTTTATAGGTGTCTTGTCCTGCAACCCTGGTAAAAATTAATTTTTTTGACAAGAGATAATGAATCTGTGTCTCTAAAGGTGCCCTGGGCCGCATTTCATGACTTTTGGTTTCCATGACAACAAATTAACCATTTGTTTTTTATTTCTATGATCTGATTTTTTTCAGGATCATTTGCAAATTACTTCAATATTATCTGACCCAAATATTATGTTTCTGTATCAAATATTGCAAAATTTGTGGCAAGTTGGACAGAACTTTTGGAAAACCCCTGTGCATATTATTATATATTTTTATCTCATGTCTAACTGCTAAAAGCACACATAGTAACAAACAATGTTTTTCAGTTTGTGATCACTGCTATGGAATGTGTCATGTGACATTGGAATAGGCTCCCACTAGTTTTGTATTTCTTCAAAATATGCAAATACTATAAAAGAGAAAATATTTTGCATGCCAGAAAATTATCAAAATAAGTGAGATGTACAAGGTCAACTATTGCATTTGCACCGTATCTGTGTGTTATTTGCAAAATGGCACTGCTCCTGCAATCTCCAAATTAGAATTTCATACACTTTGTATTGTCTTATAAATAGGGTAGTTAGTAGATCTCCTACTTATCCAACCTTCTCTTGCATGGAAACAACTTGTTTTTCTGAGAATTTCATTTTATACCAACCAGCTTACAATATATTTGTTCCATACAGAATGTCGTCTGTTCAGCGTTCACTTTGCTTTATTCATAAAAAATATTGAAAGTCCTGCATGAAGTGACAAATATGTGACTGCTTCTCCCATGGACATCAGTAAAAAGTCTGGGAACATAATGATTCATCCAGATTTGACTTTCTGATTTACCAATATTGTAATCACAAACCAAGCAAAATACCTGGAACAAATCTATACTTAAATATATTCTGATGCAGAAAGATAATATTATGTAGACGTCTACAGTATACAATAACAATAGCAACGCATAAGTTAATATGACATTTATAAATTTCTTAATAAATCAATTTCAAATAAATTACAGCAGTTTTCATATGCTATGAAGTATTTTAGCCTAATCTGATTGGTCCACGAACTGTTATCAACAAATCAGATGAACGTAAAATGCTATTATGAAGCAATGGGCTCCAACAAACTCATATTTACTTTTTTAAAAAAGCTTTAATGTCTCCAACTATTTTCACTTCTCAGGTATACAGATGTATTGGCAAAATGCCGACTTCAAAGTGCACATATACAGGACTGCATAACTCAATTGAATTCAATCAGTAGGCCTATGCCTTTGACACAGGCCGATTGCTTTAACCCTGCTAATGCTAAATCAGTTTAGAAAGATACAGGGAAGCCCAGTACCAACGTAGTGACTGCTTGCCAAAAGTGGATTGAATAGAGAGAGCCAAAATGACTTTATTGGATTTTATTGGTTTTCACTGCAGGATTTGCTGGATTAGAAGAGTCTGATAACTGTAGTATGTCTCAGGTTGGAACTGTATGTTAGGCCTATCTTTGGCTTTTCCGATATATATTCTCAAAGCACTTTTTGTAAGGTCAGTTAGTAAGAGGGGGGAAAAACTGTAATGTCTACTTCAGCGGTAAGCTGGTCTAGATCTACATAGGCCAATGCTGTTGTATTACTATGTTCACTCACTACGGCACATCTGAATTTTTGTTTGATTTTGCATCGTTTTTCCCTGACTTCATGAACGGCCGCCAGGGGTACCACCGTTTTTCCGTGCCCTCTGTCGCATTTGTCCGGCGTTATGAACGCAGTCATGCTATAAACGTGCGTGCGCATGCGCGAAAGAATAATGGCGGCGAGCATGGAGTCACATGATCGAAAAAGGACAATGGCGGATCCCACGAAATTTTGAGAAGGACAGACTGCCATGATTTTTCAGTACGTACATGACTAGCGATCGCAATTTTCCTTCGGCCGCAAAAATTGCTCTTGCTTACTGCTCCATAAATATTTTCAAGATATTAGTGGCTGAATGAAATTGAGACAAGGCAAGATAAAAGGAGAAAAAAAAAACAGTTTTAGGCAGAAGCATAGACTAACTTGCCTAATGTGCTTTCCTGTATCAAGTACCGCTGTGCATTCTGAATTCTGTGTATGAGAGGGATAGCACTCTGGCAGATTTCACGAAAAGTGCTCTTAAAAGGTACCTTAAACTTTCCAACCCTTTTGTTATCTCTCTGTTGCTTCCTGAAGCAAGTAAACCTATTACTAAGTACATCTGTGAGGTAATGAATAAATATCAATAAATTTTTCCTCAAATATGTAGCTTTTTCCTCTTAAAAAGATAACTTTTTATGCGTCATAAGGACAATTTTGGACGACCAAACTTACTGGTGATCAGACATGCTCACTTTGGCACTCTTTGGAATCTGCTAAAACCAATTCAGGAAAATGTAATGGTATGTGATTGATAAAAACATCTTGAAAATTATTTTGGAACCATTTTTAATTGTCTTGGTCATTATAAAACTTGAAAAAAATGAAAAATAAAAAAAGACTGCTAATGTAACTCAATTCCGTCCCAGGACACTGAGGTTACATTAGCAACTTTTACATGGAAATTTTTCTGTGTTTTCGCTACTTATGCCAATTTCAAACATGAAATTATAATATTTTATTGAAAAACGTATCTTATTTGCCTATATACATCACCAAAAACATAAATGACTGGGTGTGGTACCTCTTTCTTTATTGCTAATGTAACTGCAATTTTGCATCCGTCCATTTCATAGTGTTACATTAGCAAAATGTTTACATAAAAATTACATTAAAAAACACATGATTAGATCTCAAATTTTTTCTGAACAGAAAGCCAGGTCTCCCAAGAGTAGGCCAGGGGTGGTACCCTGCTGGTTACTTCATTTATATTGCAGCAGAATCAGCATAAAAAATTCCGTCCTTCATCATTCATCGTTGTTACATTAGCACAAGGCCATATTTTTAGCTACTCTGACCTACCAATCCAACAGAAAAGATTGTTTACCCATGATTTTATTTGATGGATTGACAAAATAAAAGATCTAGATTTCAGTTTTTTTTTTGTCGTGCCAGCTATAGTCAAAAGAAGCACCCTGAGAAAATCTGAGAATCTACGAATCGATTATGTCTGGCCTTTTCAGTATTGTGCTAATGTAACTTGTGGACAAGTTGTGGTAAGTCATTTTGCAGCTTTTTCGTGAAATCTGCCCTCTGTCAAAGTCATAGACACTAGATTTGCAATTGAACAATACTATACATGTATGTATATATGTAGACTTCTTGTCCATGTTTCAGTCAAATCAAGCAAGGATCAAATGCAACCTTTTCATTGTGTTGCTCCAATACTTTTATTCTAAGATCTTTTAAGAGATTTTTAAGATGTTGTCTGTTGATTCTGCTCATTCGGGGGCATGTCGAAAGGTTAGAAAGTAATCTTGAAAACTAATACAAAACCAGAAAGAAATTGCGCCTTTTTTTAGGAGTGACATGCGAAAAGATCATCAATCAGGTGGAAGTTAAAAGAAGCCAATTTGGTTTTATCTGCAAGGAAACTACCCCAAGGTGCTGACGTGAAAGGATCCGTTTCTCAGTAAACATGAGAAAAGACCTTAAAATACAGGAGCTAATATTAACTTTGAAACAGACCCATCTTGAAATTGCACCATTCTTTGTTCATCTAAAAAGAAAAAAGTGTCAGGAGCATGGAGCACTATACACTCTAAACATTTGGTTGTCACTGTGACTAGTTTATGACTACTTTAGGGTAGTAATGGTTGCAAAAATTTGGTACTGACTTCCTGGAAAGTCATTTTGACTATTCTGTCATAATCAAAATGACTATGTTGACTATGTAAGTGTCCAAAAGGTAGTCAATTTGATGACCATCTGGTAGCTATGATTACCAAGGTGGTACTGCTTACTAATCCAAAATTTGTCGCATTGACAACCCTTTAGTAATTTTGACTCAAGGAGTTGTCGGTTTAGGCACCAGGAATTACCACTCTAGAGTTGTCATCTTGACCGCCCTGTGTTTAGAGTGTATTTAATTTCAGGAAACTACTAGAAATGCCTATAGATTGGTGATGTAGTTTAGATAAATGATTTGGAAGAGTTGATGGCTGTGAAATATGTTTTTGTTGCAGAATACTACTACAATTATCCACACTTCTCAGTATAATCTCACGAGAGCTTACCATGATGACATCATGCACAGTTTTTTTTACAAGGTTTGGCAACCATGTTGTACTGATTTTAGTTTAGCTTTACTTGTTTTATGAAGCAGATTGATTCCCCTGGACTAGTGTTTCCAACAAGTCTCACTCGTGACTCTCGAGAATGGTCATGGTCTAGTAAATGAGACTCGAGAATTTCTCAAGAAATCTAGGACACTGTCCTTCCATAGGCACAATGATATAACAAGAGAGATTTAATCATGTACCGGTAATGCATCATATTTTTTTGCTTTTATGACATTGTTTGTAGTAATAATGCTAATCTGTGTGTTTTGTTTCAATAAATCACAGCTTAACATCCAGATATTATACAATTAGAAAACATTGGTACAAGTTCAATTTCAGCATTTATCAGGTATACAATGTGGATTGTCATCAACAGATATTTAAATTGAACAATGGAGCAAGTACACAATAACAATAGTATTTGATCATGGGCAAACAATGATCAAAATTTCAATTTTCGAGACCAGAAAATGCTCATTGTTAATTCCGAGAATCTCGGGAATTCTCTGCTTTTTTTGAAACACTGCCCTAGACCAAATATACAGCATATTTGTCATTTGCTGAATAACAGAACCTTCAGGCAGAACTAATGACAATCAGAAATTCTCAATGGAGTTTTTATTATGTTTATGTGAAGTAAATAGTTATTACATGAAGCAAATAGTGTTTATAGACATAAAATGAATGCATTAGCACAATGTCATTAATGTGGATATTTGTAGACTGTGGCGAATGACCTATGAATATTTCATCTCATTTGCCACACAGGATGCTTTTTGTGTTCCTTACTTATATTTATGATGCCATAATGATGTCATTAAACGTAAATGTTACATGGATGGAAAAGGACGGTAATGAATACTGGCTGCATAGTGGGACATAATCACAGACATAACCTCACCGCAAACCTAGCATTTCTCTTTTTTAAGAAACTTTCATTAAAAAGTTATTTCTTAAATACTTTTAACTTCACTGTGTATATACTAAATGTAAAAATCAAATTACCCTACACAAATTATGGCATCTAATCTGACCTTCCTCTCATTCATTCCTCATCAGTACATATTATCATCTCTCTGCCATCTTGTTTTAATATTTTAGAGGTTTACTTAGATTTTGTTTCTTTTTAATACATCATTACAGAAGGGAAATAATCTAATGAAGTTGTATCTTTTCTTACTTGATTAAACTTATCTATTTTTTATAATCTACTGGGGTGCAGATAACTAGGACACTAATGGAATATTTGTGTTGTTGCAGTTTGGATAATTTGATCATGAAGTGTAAGGAGGGGAAAATGCACTAATTCCACAGCGGTGAAAGCGTTAAGTGTCATCACTGCTAAAGCTGAGATTAGTTTGACACATCTTCTGCATGAACCACAGCTTAGGTATTCCAGTGACTTCACAAATGTCTGGAGGGTATAGCGACTTACTAAAGCACCCTTCTGTAAAAGCACTAAAGCGGGTAGATAGTTTTTTACAGTCAATTTGTTAAAGGAAGAAATTTGTATTCTTGACGCACTCTTAAAACTGTAGTGAAAAGGTTTTTCTCCCTTAAAACCGTTCCAAGCTTGTGTACAGATGGCATTTGTAACAGGTTTTAGAATTTTTAGAATACACCTCAGTTAGCGTAAAGCTTGATGCAGGTTGTCATTTGATCTTCAAAAAATATAATTTGTAATACAACTTTGGAATTTTCAAATGATTCTTGCTTTTCTTCTGTTCATGTCAATGTTCTTCACTTGGTTCACATGTCGATAATTGTGTTATAGTTGACCCTAGAATCACATGCTCGATGAAATTTCTGTAACCAGGTGAATCAATGACAGCTTGATAGATTTACGGATGCTTTAGTGAACTGTCATGCTCCCTATCTGACTATCTGCCTCTCTATCTTTCCTGCTTAGTATCTTTTAAAAGTATCTCTTCCTTTCTTTTTCTGGTCTATCTCAATTAGCTTTCAATTTGTTTTTCTCTTCAATCATCTATCACTTGCAAAGAAGTTTCATTGACACAAATGTTTTTCCTTTTACATTATCCTTTCATCTGCGGAGCTTCATATTATTTTTTTACTTTAATCCCAAAAAGTGGAGGCATGCTTGATTGTATATAGAGTCTGGAAAACTAATGTAAGTTCCAAAAAATGAAGGATTGTATCATGGCACGGAACTAAGTTTTGTTCAGGTCTTTCTTCATCAAATTTCCCAAAGCAAGGTATACATTTCTTGCTAAACATGAGAGGGAGAGTTTGGAAAAACAGATGCTAAAAGTAAACATTAAAGGAGATCCATCTTGAAATTGCACCTAGATCCATTTCACTAAAAGGAAGAACTCATCAATCATGAGTCTGACAGCTCCATTTACTAATTGCTGTGAATGGAATTAAAGTATCTGACTCTCCCGTAGTGATTTATCTTTGATTAATCTGATATGGCAATCTGCAACTTCTGTGAGATATGCGTGATATTTTCCCATGGCAAATACTGAAATATGCTGTTGAAATAAAAATTATTATGTGTCATTAATAGTGAAATATGTAGTTGTATTTTCCTGCACTTAAGCTCAAGATATCTGAATTTTTATGTTGAAATTTGCTGAACTCCAAACTGGAATTCTCTTGAAATATTGAAATTAAGAGAAGATATATGCTGGGCCTTCAATTTATTCTAAACAGGTAAAGATTACTTTATAAATAATGTTGATGCTGGAATTGTCTTGTTTTGATGTGGATCTGATGTGATATAATGTGACAATTGTATTCCTGGCTTGCAATATTCATTCTCTATTAGATGAAATATCCATTCATATGGGACAAGGGAGAGAGATGCCGAAATGTCTGGAGGGAAAATATATTTCTCTTTAATATGACATCATATGTAAAATACCTCATTCCATATGTTAGAAGAACATGCCATTGATTATTTGTATCACAATATGACACATCCATGCATTGTGGTGAGCTCATGTACACGTTCGAGTATGTGTAATTGCGTGCATCATTTACGCTTATATGTGAATTCATGATCACCTGTGGACATGTCATCAAGCGCATGTTGTGGACCTGCGTTCTAGCACATTCACAAGTTCCAGAAGTGTGCATGTGCGCTCTACGTAGAGCATGCGTGGATGTGTTAAATTTGGATAAAAATATACCTCAGTTGATACATGTTTATCTTGCAACAAATCAAACTTAATTTAGTTGTGACTTAAGCAGTAACCTAGCTATCATATATTAATGAGGTCAACAACTAACTCCAGACGAATCCCTAGTGAAAACAAACCATTCTGTTTCATTGAAATTTTCTATTGATCATGACAATGTATTGTGTTATAATTATCTGTGCCAGATTTCATTTTCCTTAGAGATTATTTTTAGTACATCATTATATATATTGTATTAATACAAAACTTCTGATAGACCTTTTATATAATCTCAAGAAATCTGTGTGGTAGCAAGCAAATGATTTGAAATGTCAGTTGTTATAAACATGTTAAGCAAAAAATAGACTAATCCTCCAACTTAATTTAAATCTGATAAGAGAAAGTCATGCAAAGTGAGCATCTCTAAGCCAAATAACTTTTTTTTAATCGCAATTCCTTAATATTTGGCAAGATCCACTCTGGGGAATTCAGTAAAATGATAATGCGGGCTCGAGATGAAGTTGATTTTAAATAGACAGATAGATAGCTTGATAGACGGCATGATAGACAGCTTAATATATTGCTCTATTTATATATAGTTAGTTAAAAAGCTTGATAGCCAGAAGTCAGATAGCTACATAGATAGAGCGATAGCTAGAATGACAGATAGAAGAATAGATAGAAGGATAGATAGAAGGATAGATAGAAAGATAGATAGATAGATAGATAGATAGATAGATAGATAGATAGATAGATAGATAGATAAATAGACAGATAGATACATAGATAGATAGATAGACATAATATAACAAATTGTCTGGCGCATTACATTGTGTTGATGTCCCAGGACCTGACCTGTAAAAGTGTAGAGGAAATAAACCAAAACAAAATGCTGAGTCATTGTTAATCTCGAAATTTCTCCAGAATTCTCGGTCTCTTTTGAAACACTACCCTGGACCAAATATACAGCATATTTGACATTTGCTGGATAACAGAACCTTCAGGCAGAACTAATCACAATCAGAAATTCTCGATGGTGTTTTTATAATGTTTATGTGAAGTAAATAGTTATTACATGAAGCAAATAGTGATAAAATGAATGAATTAGTACAATGTCATTAATGTAGCTATTTGTAGACTGTGGCGAATTACCTATGAACATTTCATTTCATTTGCCACACCGGTGGCTTTTTGTGTTCCTTGCTTATATTTCTGGTGCCATAACATTGAACGTAAATGCTTCATGGACGGAAAAGGACGGTATTGAATACTGGCTGCATAGTGGGATATAATCACAGACATAAACCCACCCCACACCTAGCATTTCTCTTTTTAAGAAACTTTCATTAAAAAGTAATTTCTGAAATACTTTGTGAATATATACTAAATGTAAAATCAAATTACCCTTACAAAAATTATGACATCTTATTTGACCTTCCTCTTATTCATTCCTCATCCACCATGTTGTTGTAATTTTTTTGTGATTTACTTAGATTTTGTTTCTTGTTACTACATCATCACCGTAGTGAAATAATCTAAAGAAGTCTGATATTTTCTTACTAAGATAACTTTATGTTTTGTAATCTACTGGGGTGCAGATAACTAGGAGACTAATGGAATATTTGTGTTGTTGCAGTTTGGATAATTTGATCCTGAAGTGTAAGGAGGGGAAAATGTTCTAATTCCACAGCAGTGAAAGCATTACGTTTCATCACTGCTGAAGCTGAGATAAGTTTGCCACATCTTCTGCATGAACCATTGCTTAGGTATTCCAGTGACTTCACAAATGGCTGAAGGGTATAGCGACTTTCTAAAGCACTCTTCTGTAAAAGCGCTAAAGGGGTTAGATAGTTTTTTACACTCAATCTGTTAAAGGAAGAAATCTGTATTCTTGACACGCTCTTAAAACTGTAGTGAAAAGGTCTTTCTCCCTTAAAACCGTTCCAAGCTTGTGTTCAGATGGCATTTGTAACACTGTCAGGTTGTAGAATTTTTGGAACCCATCTCAGTTAGCATAAAGCTTGATGCAGGTTGCCATTTGATCATCAAAAAATGTAATTTGTAATACAACTTTTGAATTTTCAAATGATTCTTGCTTTTCTTCTGTTCATGTCAATGTTCTTCACTTGGTTCACATGTCGATTATTGTGTTACAGTTGACCCTAGAATCACAATCACATGCTCAATGAAATTTCTGTAACCAGGTGAATCAATGACAGCTTGATAGATTTATCAATGCTTACCATGCTCCCTATCTGCCTATCTGCTTCTCTATCTTTCCTGCTTAGTATCTTTTAAAAGTATCTCTTCCTTTCTTTTTCTTGGTCTATCTCAATTAGCTTTCCATTTGTTTTTCTCTTCAATCATTTATCACTTGCAAAGAAGTTTCATTGACACGGCTTTTGAAAGAAGTGGCTGTTGATATCATTGACACTTTTAATTTCCTAAGAGCTTTTGAACTTTAAATGAAAGCATGTCTTGCTTTTTACACTGAGTCTCTGATTGGCACAAATGATTTTCCTATTACATTATCCTTTCATCTGCGGAGCTTCACAATCTTTTTTTACTTTAATCACAAAAAGTGGAGGCATTCTTGCTTGTATATAGAGTCCGGAAAACTAATGTAAGTGCAAAAAAATGAAGGATTGTATCATGACATGGAACTAAGTTTTGTTCAGGTAAAAATAATTTCTTTCTTCATCAAATTTCCCAAAGCAAGGGATACATTTCTGAACTTGATACTCTCTAATGAAATCAGAGAAGATATATGTCGGGCCTTCAATTTATTCTAAACTGGTAAAGATTACAGCAAAATGTTGAAGCTGGCATCATCTTGTTTTGATGTGGATTTGATGTGATATAATGTGACAACTGTTTTCCTGGCTTGTAATATTTATTTGCTTTTAGATGAAATATGCATTAATCTTAGGACAAGGGAGAGAGATGCCGAGATGTCTGGAGGGAAAATATCTTTCTCTTTAATAGGACATTATATGTAAAATACCTCAAAGTCATTCCATATGTTAGAAGAACATGCCAGCAAACATATAAATTATCTTGCAACAAATCAAATTAACACAATTCAGTTGTAACTTAATGAGGTCAACAGCTTCTCCAAGAGAATTCCTATTGAAAACAAACCATTCTATTTCAATTAAAAAATTCCTATTGATTATGATAATGTATGTGGTTATAATTATCTGTACCAGATTTCATTTTGTTGAGATGAGATGACTTATTTTTAGTATATCACTATATATATTGAGAATAATACAAACTTCAAATAGACCTTTTTAATAAGATATAATCTCACGAAATATGATTTAAAATGTCAGTTGTGATAAAAATGTTCAGCAAAAAATAGATTAAGCCTCCAACTTAATTTAAATCTGATTTTATATAGACTGATGTATATTATTATCATGTTTATTCATACAGAAATTCAAGTACATGGTAGGTAAATTTGAAATTTAAAAATTTAAAATTAGTTTATAGTTAAAAATTCAATCAGTGTCTCTGTTTGGGTATAGCTTGTTAGATGGCATGATAGACAGCTTGATAAACAGCTTTATCTGTTGCTTTATGTATATATGGATAGTAAAAAAGCTTGATAGCCAGAAGCAAGATAGCTATGTAGCTAGGGCAGATTTCACGAAAAAGCTGCAAAATGACTTACCACAACTTGTCCACAAGTTACATTAGCACAATACTGATAAGGCCAGACATAATCGATTCGTAGATTCTCAGATTTTCTCAGGGTGCTTCTTCTAAGGATAGCTGGCAGGATAAAAAAAGCTGAAATCTAAATCTTTTATTGTGTCAATCCATTAAATAAAATCATGGGTAAACAATCTTTTCTGTTGGATTGGTAGGTCAGACTAGCTAAAAATATGGCCTTGTGCTAATGTAACAATGATGAATGATGGAGGATGGAATTTTTTATGCTGATGCTACTGCAATATAAATGAAGTCACCAGCAGGGTACCATCCTTGGCCTGCTCTTTGTAGACCTGGCTTTCAGTTCAGAAAAAAATTGATATCTAATCATGTGTTTTTTAACGTAATGTTTATGTACACATTTTACTAATGTAACACTATGAAATGGACGGATGCAAAATTGCAGTTACATTAGCAATAAAGAAATAGGTACCACACCCAGTCGTTTATGTTTTTGGTGATGTTTAGTTGTTTATAGGCAAATAAGACACATTTTTCAATAAAATAGTATAATTTCATGTTTGAAATTGGCATATGTAGAGAGAACACAGAAAAATTTCCATGTTAAAGTTGCTAATGTAACCCCAGTGTCCTGTGATGGAATCGAGTTACATTAGCAGTCTTTTTCTATTTTTTATTTTTTTCAAGTTTTATAAAGACCAAGACCATTCAAAATGGTTCCAAAATAATTTTCAAGATCTTTTTTATCAATCACATACCGTTACATTTTGCTGAATTGGTTTTAGCAGATTCCACAGAGTGCCAAAGTAAGCCTGTCTGATCACCAGTAAGTTTGGTCGTCCAAAATTGTCCTCATGAGGCATAAAAAAATATATTTTAAGAGGAAAAGGCTACATATTTGAGGAATATTTTATTGATATTTATTCAATACCTCACAGATGTACTTAGTAATAGGTTTACTTGCTTCAGAAAGCAACGGAGAGATAACAAAAGGGTTGGAAAGTTTAAGGTACCTTTAAAGAGCACTTTTCATGAAATCTGCCCTCGAAGGATAGATAGAAGGATAGATAAAAGAATAGATAGATAGATAGATAGATAGATAGATAGATAGATAGATAGATAGATAGATAGATAGAAAGATAGATAGATAGATAGATAGATGGATAGATAGATGGATAGATAGATGGATAGATAGATGGATAGATAGATAGATAGATACAGCGGCGTATTTAGGGGGGGGCATCGGGCCATGCCCCCCCCCCCCCGGCTCAAAATTAACATGGGAAAGATAGGAAAAGCCGCTAATTGCCCCTCAGGCCATTTCTAGATACATTTAGATAGACAGTTTGGGTTATTGACATACAGTTTAACCATATTGGTGGTTTGACAATGTTTATAGTGTAATTGCCTTTAAAGTTTCTTTAATCACATAAATAGCAGCGACCGGATCTGGGTTTACATTCGGAAATTTCCTTGAAATTCAAATCTTCCAGACTATCACACTAAACAAGAAAGTTTAATTCAAAATGTCAGAACACCATGCATATAGCTAGTTCAGTTTGAAGGGAGCTTTTTGTAGTCAGCATCTGAAATCTATGTTACAGCTAAATTGTTTGAATGTTTTCATATGGACAGCTGACTTCTTAAACGGAGGAGATTCACCATGGTTACCATTCCCCATGAGTAACATTTGTGAATGACATCATCAATATCTGTGTTCTAGGATCAGGTATCCTTTCACTTGAGAAAATATTCACAATAGCTTCTTTCACATATCTATATATCTAAATAACTCTATAGCAATGAATGACAAGCCCAAACTCATCAATTAATAGAGCTTGTAGCAGTGACAGGGCACCAGGCAGTTTTTTTTGTTGGCGATTTGCAGACGGGCGATTTGTATTGTGGCGATTTGACTTATCAGCCATCGCCAGTCAAATCACAACATGGAGAAAGTGCTGTGTTTGCAGGCATCAGGACTTTTAAAACTGCCAAAGCACTGAATTGAATGATTGAAACAGCTCTTATTGATTGGAATAATGGCATCTGTGAGTCTATGCGAAAACAAGATCAAAATCGGACATTTTTAAGGTAAATTCCCTTCATTGACAAAGGTATGTTTTCCAACTAAAATCTTGGTTGATTTCATTGTCAAAACGTGGTTTTACGAACTTGTAGGCGAAATTCTGCATGACTGGACACTCATGGAAGGTAGCTAGGATTATAGAGCATATTGGAATTAGTATATTTTGCTTTTTTCAGTGTTCAAAAATGTCGAGAAATGGCTGAATTGGACGATTTTGAAATAAGGAAAATTTAATTGTCAAAACGTGGTTTTACGAACATGTAGGCGAAATTCTGCATGACTGGACACTCATGGAAGGTAGCTAGGATTATAGAGCATGTTAGACTTAGTATATTTTGCTTTTTTCAGTGTTCAAAAATGTTGAGAAATGGCTGAATTAGACGATTTTGAAATAAGGACAATTTAATTGTCAAAACGTGGTTGCACGAAGATGTGGGCGAAATTTTGCATGACTGGACACTCATGGAAGGTAGCTAGAATTATAGAGCACGTTGGAATTAGTATGTTTTCCTTTTTTCGGTGGTTAAAAATGTCAAGAAATGGCTGAATTAGACGATATTGAAATCAGAAAAATTTGATTGTCAAAACGTGGTTGTGCGAAGACGTGAGATTCATTTTCCCTTATAGAACGCTCATGGGAGGTATCTACGATGATGGAGCATATTGTATTTAGTGTATTTAGCTTTTTTCAGTGTTTAAAAGTGTCAAGAAATGGCTAAATTGGGCGATTTTGAAATTATGAAAATTTAATTTTAAAAACTTGGATGTGCGACCCCTAGAGCGTAAGTTTGCTTGATCACACTTCATGGGACATATCTAGGATGATGGGGCATTTCACATTTAGTTTATTTTGCTTTTTAATGTGTTTAAATATGTTAAGAAATGGCTTAACTTGACGATTTTGAAATTATGAAAATTTAATTTTAGAAACTTAGTTGTACGAGGACTTGAGCGTAAGTTAGCTTGATCGAACATTCATGGGATGTATCTAGGTTGATAAGGCAAGTTGTATTTAGTTTATATTTCTTTTTTTTTGCTTTAAATGTCAAAAAATGGCTGGATCAGACAATAGCTACTTGAGCCGTTTTTTTTTTCGAATAAAACGATACAAATTTTCAAATCAAGGTTTACCAAGCTATTTCAATTTTTATTTCAATTGCACAGGCAATGCACTATCAATTGCACAGGCCAATGGACTATCCTGGATCTCCCTGTCTTTTAAATTCCAAACATCTTGCAACTTTAAGTTTTTACATTTAAGTTTTTTAATTCCAGGCCAAGCAAGACAAGCAGATGGAGACACTGGAGAGAACCATGCAGATTGCCATGGAGATGTCAGATCTCATTTTTATAGAGAAACCGCACCCTTTGACCAAAGTAGGAAAAAAGATTTCCACTCTCAATTCCAAGACATTATATTATGTACTAGGCTTATTGCGTACACGTTACATGGATATATATTGTGTGACCTAATTAATGACCCAACCCTGTTTTGGTCCATGAAATGTCGACTTGGTCTATGAAACTGAAATCAGTGGTCGAAATAAGGGGGGGTCAAGGGGGTCTTGACCCGCCCAAATGCCCTTGGGACACCCTCAAATGCATTTTTAAGAAGGACCCAGAGGGGGTCCTGAAAAAACCCCCCCAAATAGTGAATTTGGTAGGAGGAATAAGCATGAACCAGCAAGTAGAGACTAATCAGCAAACTACAACCTCTTGCGATTTATATACATCACAAAAAGGGTTTTCAAAACTAATTTTCTGAGATAAAACATGCATATAAAGTGCTCGGAATTCATTTTTAGAGCATCTGAAGCACTCCGGCTTTAAAGCGCTTCTGTCGTCCCGCGGAATTCCGGCTACAACAGCTTCAACTCTTCGGGCCTTGGAACTTGAAAGACCCCCCCAAATAACATGGGCTATTTCGACCACTGACTGAAATCGTATAAATATCAAGACAGTGATTAATTGTGTATCTGAATCTGTGCACATGGAAATACTGTAATTTGACGGTACGAAGAATACATAAATCTTTCCTAGATATACATTGTACAGTAGATTGTCTTTCATATAAAATGAGGTTTGGGTGCACTCAACTATCACTAAAATGCAGATCAAACAGATGAATACATTGCAATAAAAGTCGACTATTGTTACAAATTTATTTTGATATCATAAAAATATTATTGTTGAAGATCAAATTATTTCTAGCACTTCTGTTTTTATTCCCAAATTTTTATTATGCTTGCCTTCTTCTTTTGCAGTGACCAGATGTGAAGTTGTTTGGAGTGTAGGAATTACCACAGATGTAAGCCTTTGACTGAAAATGTGCGGCTGTAGCAATCGCTTCGAGGCGGAATGTTTCGGTACATCAAATACTACTTAAGGTAATCTCGAACAGTCGAGAGAGGTCTCTGGGAGAGTGTAGAGATTTGTATTTTATAATTTAGTTAATTAAATTTTCAGACACTCTTGTTATTTTGGTATGTATATGTATATATTATATATTATATGTTGTGCTTCCCATGACAAATTCTGGTGCTGATGAGTGGTAAAACTCAATTCACTCCCAATAGGCCAGACATAAATGAATGACAGCTTCTCGAATCTTCAACATAACATTTCTGAGGTTTTTTCGACAGGCAACAAAAAAATCTCAATTTTTATTCTGCCAAAAAATTACTCTGACTCCTCAGTTTTCCTGAATTTCAACTCTGACTCTCGACTCCTCTTTCAGCAATATTTGGAAAAAAATATGAATAATTCCACAATGTTTCGAGGGGTTTTTGTACATAAAAATTAATTTTGTGTGTTGGAACCATAAATTCTATACAGTTTACATTATTCTATAATGTGTTTTTATCAATCCTTAAAAATAATTTTCAGGAGTCAGGAGCCACCTGAAAACCAAAGTTGGATTCGTACTCCAACTGCACGACTCCGACTTCAAAGCCCTGCATGGATGACATTCAAACATAGGCCTAGTGCTCAAGATGTACTGCCTAGGGTATTGTATTGCGTTTGTGTATTGACCTCTGAATGGCGGTAGTCCCACAATGTGTGTTTTGCAGTGTACCAAACCTATGACATGACATTTATGGAATTTGGTGACAATTTTTTTTAAAACAATTTTCATTTTCTAGAGTAGAACTAAAAAAAATGTCAAAAATGTTGCGACCAATACGTTTTGTTATGGTTTTTTGTTATAAATGTGCTGTTTGGTATCTTAATGCTCTAGGGAAACTTTAAATTTGTACAGAAGAATTATCAATTTTCAATGCAGCATGATTCCGTAACTATTGGCGTCAGAATTTGCAGAAAAATAACTAAACTATGGATTGTCAATATGAAAATCCAAAAAGTTGGAAATTCAACTTTAAAAAAAAGTTTTTTATCCGTAGTGCAATCATGGTGGTGATTAACTGTACATTTATTTGCCATAGTATTGACGTTAAGTGACTTTGAACGCTTTTCATGGTAATTTAGACTGCTTATTGTAAATTTTCATTATAATATATATATATATATATATATTGAGTATTTTTTTCCAGTCGTGAAGATCACACAGATCGATTGAGCAATCGTCCTGGCCCAAAAAACACCTGCGATTTTGTGTTGAGACCTTAGATTCAATTGAAAATACTTATGCTTATAACTCATCTGGTTTTCAGTTGTAGTTATTAGAAAATATCTGCCAAATGTGTCAAACATCAACTCCTATAATGTGGGACATCAAAACCACTTCTCACCATAAAAACTATCACCTGGATGTCCACTGTATACTAAATGAACAATTAAGATTGATGTCAACTGAAAATGATCTACTAAATGCCTTGTTTTTGATTTGGATGAGGACATGAAAATGTTTGGCAGCAATAGCTTGTGAATTTCATAAATTTTTTGGTATATTTGATTTATCAAAGTAGAAGAGGCAGATTGAAGTTCTTTGCCTGTATGGGTTCGACTCCCGGTTGGGGAACCCAAAATTTTCCGTGTACCTTTATGAGCAAAATTCCAGCTGGATGTCGTTCGGATGAGACGCTAAATTGGCGGCCCCTTGTATCAGTATCTGTGCTGGACAAGTAACAGATCCCTCACATGGGGTAAATGTGTAATATGTTGAGGACTCCTGCTCTCTCTCTCATCTCGTCAATCAACCCTCGTGAGCACCCAGAACTGGGCTTAGAGGGCTGCACTTACTATATCTATCTATCTATCTATAAATAGAGAAAGGTCTATAATATATCCTAGCTATTAATATCATTGAGAGATTTTAATTCATTGTTTGGTTTGGCCTTTCTATGGCAATGGCTGACGTCTCTGGTTCTAATGCGAGTCCGTCTTTTGACAATTAATGTCAATTATTCATAACTTCATTAAATGAAAATGTCAACCACCAAAATTTGGCATGTGAATTTCATTGAAGAGTGGGTTAATCATATTTAATATCTGAATCTTTTAATCACAATTTTGATTACCTGCGATAAAAATTTCACAAACATGGTGTCTGCCAATCCTTGAAAAGCTCGAAATTTGGTTTCCAAAAAGCTGCAGACAAACTGAGAAAGATCCTCAATTGGATGGAAATATATTCTCTGGGCTTGTGGTCTTTTTTTGGTTTCTTGGTGCTCTTTGACTGTTGATTCTGTTGTGAATTCGGGTTCCTTTCGTTATCTTTTAAGCTGCTATTGGTTTATCAATGTCTATGAATACCAAGTATTAGTTCAACACCGATTTAGAGATTTCTAACATGTATTTTTTCCAGTTAGATCCTGACCGGATACTTTGAATTCTAGGCCTATACAAGCTATGGCTAGTTTCAAAAAGTGGCCCAAATGGCATGTGACTCTCATCAAAGCTAGATTGATCATTTGATGTGTTTGAGGTTATGTTATGCACATTAGTATGTGACTCTTGAGTTCTCCATGAATTTGGAATTACTCGTATTGTTTGCACTCCATGTTTCGTCTTTTTGATGTTACTTTATTATATCTGGGTAGTAATTGCGCTTCCTATAAAAGCATGGTTATCTGTGATTCTACAATGGAATGGTAACATGCATCTATATGACAAGAGTGGAACTAATTTGATCAACCAGGGGTAATTTGTGTGCCTTGGCATTCATTATTGAAACTGCCCTGCCCACCTATGCTGCGTCATTATATATATTATATTAGGCCTATTACATTGGTTGTTTCGTAATTGAGAGGTTTCTCCCTGCCTGCCTATACCATTTATATTTCTCTGAGGCTTTCAAAAGACGGCCAGTACCAGTGGTTGTCCCGCAGGCCTCAGTTTCTTTATTCCTTTTTAAAGCAAACCACTGCTCTTATCTTGTTAATATTATGTGTGTCCACTAATGGAGAAAGAACAATTATGCCTCAAGGAATCTTACCCTATCATGTAATTCTCCAAAGTTATTCTTGAATCAATTTCTATTTCTGCTTCTTGTGTTCTCATTTCCATTTATAGTTTCTAAACCCATGTTATTATGACTTTATCAGTGAAAATATCAAAAAACTACATTTGCCATGTGAATTTTCTCGAAATAATTTAGAGAAATTTTGTATGATTTTTTGATTTTATTCTGCATTGATGGTTTAACAATCAATGACAATTTTATGTGTCCGAAATCAGTGTTTCACAACAAAAGTTAATCATTCATGACTGCATGAACATTAGCATGTGAATTTCATTGAAAGGGTTTCCAAATATAATTTTCCCTACACTTTTGATTCTAATCCATCATTTTACAAGCAGAATCTTCTCCACTTATGGTCCAAAATTGTCAAACAATCATATTTGGCATGTGAATTTCATTGAAAGGGTATCCAAATATAATTTTTCTTTCACTTTTGCTTCTAATCCATCATTTCGCAAGCAAAATCTCCACAACCTACTGTCCGAAAATGTCAAACAACAGTATTTGGCATGTGAATTTCATTGAAAGGGTTTCCGGATATAATTTTTCCCACACTTTTGCTTCTAATCCATCATTTGACAAACAAAATATTCACCACTTAATGACTTATGGTCCGCAATTGTCAAAGAATCATATTTGGCATGTGAATTTCATTGAAAGGGTATCCAAATATAATTTTCCAAAACTTTTGCTTCTAATCCGTCATTTTGACAAGCAGAATCTCCAAAACTTATGGTCCGAAAATGTCAAACAACAGTATTTGGCATGTGAATTTCATTGAGAGGGTTTCCAAATATAATTTTTCCTGCACTTTGTTTCTAATGCATCGTTTGACAAGCAGAATCCTCGCAAGTAATGGTCAGGAAATGTCAAACAATAATATTTGGCATATCGATTTCATTGAAAGGCTGTCCAAATACAATATTTGCTGCACTTTAGCTTGTAATATTCACTGTAAATATTTTTTTGTCTGCCTGTCTATAATTTGACATAACTAATGATGAAAAATCTGTTCTCTATTGCTTCAAAATTGTTGGATTGTACTTTTTAAAATTGGTTAGTTTTTAATTAAAACAAAAAGTCAAACAGTATTTGGCATGTGAATTTCATTGATAGGGTTTTCAAATACAATTTTCCTTACACTTTTTTGCGTCTAATCCATTATTTGACAACCAAAGTTTTTAGCCCTTATATCAGGAAAATTTCAAAACCATATTTAGCATGTCAATTTTATTGAAAGGTTTCTGCGATAGTTACTTCATGTATCATGATCATTTTCTCAGTTGATCATTTTTCAAGTCATATAAAAAAACCTTCATTTCAATATCTCATGTTGTCCGTCCATTCCGCTACTTTAGGAGTTGCAAGGTGTTTTAATTAGTACTACAAGTTATCATTTCATTGAGTTGCATTTCTATAGTCTTTCTGTGATAATTTTTTCTGCAAATGAAGTGACATCCATTGTTGGGTATCTCCTGTCAACTCTAATCTCATGAAGTGAACCTTTTAATCTTATATATTTGCCGTGTGAATCTCATTTACAGAATGTGTTCTGCATATTCACTTCTAATCTGCATTCACCACTTACGAGGTTTTGAAAATATGCCTTTTTAGGTCTATACATCTCTGATTCTCAATCCACCCATTCACAAAGCTGTGTATGCACCGGTTAATGACCCAAAAATATCCAACACCAATATTTGCTCATGTCTTTCATTCAATTTGATAAAACACAGTTTTCACTGCTTCATGAACTGCAAATGTCAGCTGCCACATTTTCCATGTGCATTTTATGGAAAGGCTTTGTATAATAGTTCTTCATTATGCAAAAAACCCCTAAGCCACAACAAACCTGACTACAATTCTTTTTTTTTAAAGAATTTCTTGTTCCTCCTATACTCACATGCCTTCACCTTCCCCTGCTCCTATGTCTGTCTCCCTTGCTTGTGTGGCATTAAGATCATGCAGACTTTTCAAATTGTATAATTAGTGTTAATTGTTCCCTCCCCCATTCACTTAAAGTACTCTAGTTCAGTAGCAGCCCAGCATGAACTCTTCACTGTACTTTGCAGTGCCTCATTGTAAATAGCTTTAATTGTTAAATTGGCTCATGGCATGTTCATTTGCTTGGTTCTTGATTAAAGCAACAAGAAAGGGGCTGTCCATTTCAGGAAGTTTTTAACTCCCAAGGGCCAGTCAAAGACTTTGTGTTTGCCCTCTTGATGGGCTCCAAAAACTTGTTCCAAGCTGTCCAACAAGTCTTGCAAGTGCAAATAACAAGTTATAAGCAGCCAATGATCTGGTATACCTTGTGATGGCTGGATGGATGAGTGGGGCTTTATGTCCTGTATTTATGCCTTGGTAGGCTAATTAGGACATGAGGAGGACACGGCAATGAGGTGAAGGATGATTGAAACAGCCATCCAACATAGGCCCAGGTGACCCGGCAAGAGCTGGATTCGAAAACCCTGGACAGTGCGATTGGCAATCCAGCACGCTACCACTAGACCAACTCTACCCCGAACCTCACCTCATTGTGATACATTGGTGTTTAGGTAGAGTAATCTAAGTTGCCTTATAAATGAATTAGATTGCCAACATAAACAATAACTTCAGTAATATACTATATAGCTCGCCTAATGCTTCAAATTGTCCACAGATCAAGTGTGTTATTACAGGTGATTAAATAAGCAAGTGCTTCAGTGCACCGATTCTTCAAGACAACTGTGATGACCAAAAAAGTGTGGTAATTAAATCGCCTGTAACAGTATCATTATACCAAAGGGCATACATGCACTTCACCATTAGGAGTGATACTCACCAGTTATTAAACGCCTTCCTTCAGTAGTTCATAGTTCCTCCGGTCGGGATCTAACTGACAAAAATGCATATTAGAACCCCCCAAATCGGTGTCTAACTAATACATAAAAACTGGATCTGGCTGGCTGCTGCTGTTGCTGAGGCTATAACTGCAAATAGGCATTTGAAATTCGCGCCAAAAACGAACATTTTAGTTGAGCAAATATTAGATATATTGTCATGGAAGTGTACCAAACGTTTTCAAAGCAAGATACAATTCTATTGAAACTGTATGGTAAGTTTAAATTTAATAGGTGAAACAGTGCGACCTCCTATGTGTTGAGAACTTTTCCCAGCGGCAGACTGCTGTCCTCCCACAATAGAGGTTTGCTTGGTTGCAGCAAGCACCTCTAAAAAGGTCTGGTGACAAGAATTAAAACATCTAAACAATCATACAAGATTAAAAGTGGAACCTGTCACACAATTTCAGAATCAACACAGCTGCTTGTCACAGGTCAAAATGTACAGCTGCCCTGCCTTAATTCCCCTGACTTCCCTCTATTGTTCGAACAGATTTAAGTACAGATCTGACTCACAATTTGCTTCAGCTCTGCTCGATTAGTGCAGGAGGTGACAGGAATTTCCTGAGTTTCGCTGCTGTGGTGTTCCTAATGTACTAGCTCAACTGATGTATTCAGGTATACATTACATATTATTCAAGTATTTTAAAATGTTATAATTTTTTCTTGGTGTCTCTCCAGTCATAACAGCGGTCTTTCTGAAAAATACCCTTTTCACCAGTAACTTTCCTGTGTCATACAACCTTTCCTTTCTGATCTAACACAACAGCCAAAGAATAATCAATATTCAGACTTCTTGTCGATATTGCTGGCCAATACAGTTGTTGCAAAAGTTGTGTATGAAGAACAGTGGCGTCCCTATGGGGGGTACGTGCCCCCCATATTGGACCTGTGCCCCCCCAGGTGCCCCCCATATTAACTTTCCAACCTTGGCTAAAATATACTATTAGTATTATGAGTGCCCCCCCAGAGAATCGCGTGCCCCCCCCCAGGTGCCCCCCCCCACTCAAGACCCCCTAGTTACGCCACTGATGAAGAAGAAATAGCATCCTCTCTTTATAGTGGGGCGGCTTATCGCAAAATCGTGCATTTTGTGATAGACCTACCAAATTTGGCACAGAGGTAGAAATCAACTAAAGAAGCAAAATTAGCTATGGTGTCATTCTTGATTTTGGCTTATGTCTCCATGGCAACGGTTTCCATAGCAACCATTATTTTTTTTGTAACTTTTTATAATAGAGCTTATATCTCAGAAAATATGGCATCAGTGTTAAATTTGATGATGGATATGTGTTGCTCAGAAGTATGAGCTGTCTTACAGTGGTTGCCATGGTTACCAATTTGTTTATTTTCAATTAATCAAGAATGTTTCATGACAACTTGACTGTATTTGTAATTTTACACTTAGTGAAATCAACTGCACAAAATACCTTCACAATGAACAAGCAACTTATATATCATATTGTTTGCTATGGTCTTGGCTATGCAATGGTACCTGGTTTTACCCCCATTACCTTATAGTTACCCTAAAGCAGCCATTTTATGGCAATGAAGACTCAAACTTTGGTGGGCGTTAAATGCCGTAAATGTCATACCAATTGACGATGGTGCTTGATTCAGACAATTATACTATACATGACATGAAGTTTTTTTCCCAAATTCAGCACAGGGGTAAAGATAAACCAAAGAAACAAAACTGGCATTCTCAATATCCATAGCAACCATTCCCATAGCAACCAGTAAGTTCATCATAAGAGAGCATAATTATCTCAGAAAAAAAGGCATCAATGTTAAATTTGATTATGGATATGTGTGGCTGAAAAGTATGTGATATATTAGTATTGTTGCCATGGTTACCAATTTGTTTATTCTCAAGGAATCATGGATATTTCAAGATAAGTTTGTCCGAATTTGTAAGTTTCACGCCACTTGAATTCTTCAACTGCCCTCCAATACTTTCATAATGAGCAGGCAAGTCATATGTCAATTTGTTGGCCTTAGTTGCCTCTTAGTCTGGGCTATATATTAATATTTTGCTTCACCCCAACACCCCAAATGAATCCTACGCAGTCATCTCTTAACTAAAAAATGCAATTTTAAGGTATGTCTTCAACACGCAAAAACGGAATAGAGGTACATGTACAATCCTGGTTGAGATGTGAAATGGCTCAAAATGTATTCCTTTTGGATCCTCAATGGATGAAACAAAAATCATACATCAAGTATGAGGAAGATTCAAGACCAGCAATTATGTTTTTTGGTTGCCTCACAGATTTGATTGAGATATTTGAATACACCATATATATTGAGAACTATAAAAGATTGAGACATGGGAATGGTATCAAAATATCTATAACACCCAATTTGTCCCGAGTTTATATTCATGTTTCATAAAAATATGGGGCCTAAACCTACTAGTTTCCAAGTTATTTGCAGAAAAAATGATTTTTAATGCTGCCATCTTGGATTAAACCCAATTAGTTGTTGTATTGTCCCAATGCTCAGTTTTATGGGGAACCTTCAGGAAAGTATTTTTATGATAACTAATTTGGTGCCCATGGTCCAGTCGGTATGATGCCAGACTCACACGCGCAAGATTGTGGGTTCAAACCTGGCAAGGGCATGGAGGAAAAGAGTAGATCCTCCTTGAATCACTGTACATACCTAGATGGGAAGGTAGGCTATGGGCAGAGAAGGTACAAGATTGATCAGTGATGGCACCATGTGAGGCTGCAAGTTGCATGTCCCCCAGGAGAGTGAGACTGATAAAAGAGTGATCAGTGAGCATGTCGGCCGAAGGAATTGTGTAAAAGTCGGCTACGCATGAATTTGCAATTGTCAACGCTGAAGCAGACTACAAACCCCTACCTTTGCTTTTACCTTTGACTCTACAATCATTATGATACAACTTGTGGTTGAGTTCATCAGCGGAATGACTGGACTATAATCACTGTCCAAGACATAGCAAAATCAATGGACGACAAGAAACAAATAAAACAGATGTTATCCTACTTGACTTTTCTTAGACATTTGATAAAGGTTCAAATCAGTGTTGGAGTCCTCGAGGCCAGCCTCGGGGGCCCATTTTGATGGCCTCAGCCTTGGTCTTGGAGAAACAATCGTTGGCCTTGGATTGGTCTCGGAGCCTTTGTGCCTCGGATATGTGTTAAGGCACGTCTGAGGCCAGCCAAATATATAAAGTACAACTTTGCTCGAACAGTTAAACAAAATTTTGCCATCAGTTTTGTATATTATCTTTCAGTTTCTCTGATATAAGTTCCAAGTGATTGATTGATTGATTGATTGATATTATTTTCAAAAAGCAAAAAACGTACAATCACATATAAAATTTTCAGCGTTATTGGCAAATTGCAATTTGATGGAGCGTGATTTGTGATACATATGAAATGATAAATGGACCAAACGTATATGAATAATTTTTATTTTCCTTCACTATTTCAGTCGATCTGACGTTGAATATTGTTTCATGTAAATTTCGACAATAATGATTTGAAGTTTTAATGATTTTTCTTCATTTAATATAAGATACCTAAGTAAATGATCATTGCTTCACACGCCAAAGTGTCAGACTTAAAAACATAACTCAACAAAATGAAATGGAGCAACATTTCTGAAAAATCTCATCTCTATCTAAAAAAATATTCTGAATAGCTTTGATATAACACAAATATGCCACTGCCTAATA
This sequence comes from Platynereis dumerilii, assembly GCA_026936325.1. Lineage (NCBI taxonomy): Eukaryota > Metazoa > Annelida > Polychaeta > Phyllodocida > Nereididae > Platynereis > Platynereis dumerilii. The sequence continues at coordinate 48,216,722 of JAPTHN010000002.1, forward strand.
AATTGGTCCCCTGCAACGCAGAGTATCTATCTGCAGCTTGGTAGTATAATTTTCAAACATTCATATGCAGGGAAGCCGGTAATGAAAGAGATTTGATTTGATTTTTTACAAAATTTTTTTCCAGTCACAACGAAAAAGATTAATTCTTTCCCGGCAGTCTTGAAATGAATTTCTGCCGGATGGATGATCTCAGTCTACAATGTTTGATTTCGAAGTAAATAACTGAGGTTGTCAGACACTCAACACAAATATAATTAGTCGCTGTTTTCTTTAAAAAACGAATAATTTATTCAGAGTGAGACAAATTCCATGCCCCATCCGCTGAAAATGAAATGATTACCCCCTTATTGTCTTCATTTCAGTGTTTTTTTTTACCAGAGTCATGCAATGAGTGAATCTTTAATTGCACTGTTATAGCCAGCTGCCTTATTCTAAGCGATGGCCAAAAGTCGATAATATACTAAGCTAAGATAGTTTGGCAGTCAAGCAGATTTTTTATTCTGCCAGCCTCGGTCTCGATAGCTGATGACTCGTTCTCGGAGGGTCAATGGAGGGTCTCAGGTCTCCGATGCTTATGCCTCGGTCACGGTCTCTGATGTCCTGGTTTCGATTGCAACACTAGTTCAAATGAAAAATTACACTAGATAGCTAATTTTTGCTTATTTTGTTGATTTTTCAGCTGTGCTGAATTTGTACAGTAAAAAGTTTCCTTTCATGTATGGCATTGTCAGAATCATACACCATAACTACTCGATATATGACATTTTACGTTCACTCAATTTTGAGTTTCCATTGCCTTGAAAAAGCTGCTTTTAGGTTCTCCTGGGGTTTCTAGGGTAAGGCCATGTACCAATATATAACTATAGATAGTGCAAACAATTTGGTATATACCTTGCCAGTTCATTATGAAAGTATTTTGCGGCATTTAAGTTGTGTGAAACTTACAATTACAGTCAAAATATCTTGAAATTTCCCTGATTCCTTGAAAATAAACAAGTCGGTAAGCATGGCAACACAGTAAAACAGCACATATGCTTCTGAGCCACACATATCCATAATACAATTGAGCACAGATGCCATAATTTTCCCAAATATATGCTTCATTATAAAGATTTACGAAACTTTAATGGTTGCTGTGAAAATGGTTGCTATGGAGATATCTAATGCAAAAACAAATATGACAATATAACTATTTTTGCTTCTTTTGTTGATTTCTACCCCTGTGATGAACTTGGTACAGTAATAACTTTCCTTTTATGTATAGTAATGTCTGAATCATACACCATGGTAAGTTGATATGACATTTACGTCCACCCAAGTTTGAGACTTCATTAACATGAATTGGTTACTTTACGGTATCTATTGAGCATTGGGGGTAAAACCATGTATCAATACACATAAAAGACCATGGCAAACAAATTGGTTATACTTTGCTTTTATCATTTTAAAAGGTATTTTTGTGCAGTTGATTTCACTAAGTTTAAAATTACAAATACAGTCAAGTTGTCATGAGACATCAATGATTACCTAAAAATAAACAAATGGGTAACCATGGCAATCACAGTAAAACAGCTCGTACTTCTCAGCAACACATTTCCATCATCAAATTTGACACTGATGCCATATTTTCTGAGATATAAGCTCTATTATAAATATTTACAAAAAAATTAATGGTTGCTATGGAAACCGTTGCCATGGATATATAAGCCAAAATCAAGAATGACACCATAGCTAATTTTGCCCCTTTAGTTGATTTCTACCTCTGTGCCAAATTTGGTAGGTCTATCATAAAATGCACGATTCTCCTAAAATATTACATTAATCCGCCCCACTATTAGATGATATAGCAATAATATATAAGCTAAGTGAAGTTGATCCATTGTTGGTTTAAACAATATCAAAATACAGGGTAGCTTGCCTTCATTCACTCAAAACACTAACCTACAATCACCGTGGGGGTTACTTATATAATTATTATCAACTTTGGATAAGGCGTCCAGTTAAATGGTATCACACTCTGATCCAATTTTTTAATGTCATCACTGCTTTTAGTGTCCTGTCAAGTTGGTTGAACTTCTCTATTACATGTAGTTCAGGCATTCCAGTGCATGATTTTATAAATGTCTGAAAGGTATAGTGTCGTATCAAACACAGCTTTCGTGAGGTGACACCAGAGTTAATGTACTTTCTTGCAGTACCATAACTTATGGAGGTTAAAGTCTGTAATAAATACTTGCTCAATCTGTTTCAAATATTTCAGGAGGAAAAATTAAAATCTTCATTTGTAGTCAAACCCCGAATATTGAATTAAGCAGAGAAATTACAATAACTAATAGCGCCAAGCTGAATTAAACTTAGACCATAGAACCTCTGATGCATGCATGGACTCACCTTCTGCCTACAAGTGATGTTTTTAGACAAGGCTGACAAGTCATTCTATAGGGTAAAGGAAGGGTGCCTTTCACTTATACATATTGTTCTATTTCTATCTGGTTCTTGTTTCTCACCTTATTTTCTATCTGGCAGTCTTGCGTCCTTTTCTAAACTGCAGAATGAATGTTGTGGTGAGTTTCAAATCAGTTTTAGGGTGATATGTAGGTGTTGAATACGCAGAGCAAATACCTCTCAATATCATCTCCATAGATCCCAGTCCGATGAGGTAAAATGTCTAAGCATCTGTCTTTCCATCAATATCTCCATCTGTACTTAACCGACTTTTACATACGGTATGCACCACGGCGATTCTGAAAACTGGAACTAGTCTTATCTGGAAACCAACGTCAAAACCATAAACCATTCTTCAATAAAAAGTTTGGCAAACAATTTAATCTGTATGCTTTCAAAACCATTTTAATCCTCTTTTCCAGCCGATTCTAATGATACAAAACACGTTGAGGCCAAAAAAACCGATACCATCCAGCGGCGCCTCTATATACACCCACTCTTGCCTAATTACCGTGAGCAACCCCCCCTCCCCCCGGGCTGTACAGGCCTGCTTTTCTACATAAATATATGCATTTTCTCACCATTTTCTATATTCAATCTCTTATCATTTTAATTAATTTTTGCCTTAATTAGTTAATACCGGCTAAGAGGATCCTAGTCTATGGTAATTTTAAGACGTGGTTACTCAATTAATAATTTCCTTTCTGCACTCTCATCCTTTTATAAAAGAGTCTTTGGTTAGCTTCTTCCAATAAATAAATAAGGACCACACTTGAAATAAGTTGAAAAACTTTGTGTGCTATCCTAATGTTATTCTGACAGAGTACTGTCAACATGTATGTGCACTCTTGAAATAACATCAAATAAAGTCAATTAATCAATAAAATGAAAGCAAAATGAAAACTATAGTAACCGTTTGTGTGTGTGACCTTTAATTGCCTCAAACATTTGCTCTGTTATCTATTCATCTTAAGAGCTTGTAAAAGTTTATCATTTATCACTTTCAATCTTGCAAAGTATTGGAATGTTTTGAAGTATATGGAAAACGAATTTTAGAGGCCCAAGCAATCAAAAAATCTTCCACCCACACTCAAACGTGTTGCCATTGAAGAAAAGAAGGAGTCAGACTTGCTGTCCAAAGATGGCCTCATGAGAAGAGGGAGTCAGACTTGCTGTCCAAAGATGGCCTCAAGGCATTGACACGAGAAGATGGATTTCTCAATAAACAGCAGAGGGGGGTTTGGAAAACTAAGTGAAAGTCAACATTCAGAGAGATGCATCTTGAGATTGCACCCTAGAGCTAGATCTGTTTCAGTAAAAGGCAAAACTAATTCATCATGAGTCTGACAACTCCATTCACTAATGGCAGTCCATGGACTGAAAATATCTAGTTTGCAGGAAAATCATGTACTGTGCTTTCCATTCAAACAGAATTTGCTTTGAAATGGATTCCATTGGAGTACAGGGTGACAGAAGTTGATCGTCATGTTCATGGATGGTAATGAAGCGCAACTCTATTGAGTATTGTGGGGTGAAGGTAAGGCAAGCTTGTCAACATTCTAGAGGTCTCCCTGTTTCGCCTATCACATTGAAACTTAGCATACAGTGTCAACACAATTTTATTTTGCTTTGAAAAACCTTTGGTACACTTCCATGACAATAAAAGTGTCATTGATTTTACTCGACTAAAATGTTCGTTTGGCGCGAATTTCAAATGTCTTGCAGCAGTGATAGTTGCATCAGCAGCAGCAGCTTAGTGCCAGCCAGATCCAGTGTTCACAAATTCAACAGAATGTTGGAGTAAACGAAGAAAGGAAGCAAGGAAGGAATGAAGTAAGGAATGCAGGAAGGAATGCAGGAAAGAATGCAGGAAGGAATGCAAGAATGAATGAAGGAATGAATGAAAGAAGCTATGAAGGAAAAATGAAGTGGGGAAGTAGAGATAGATTGGCAGAGAGAGATCGATAGATCCTTACAGAAAAATAGATATGCAAATAGGAGATAGATATTCTATCTACAAGCAACTCTTAAAGTGCTTGCACATTGTTTTTATCACCTGACTTAACTCAACATTTTAATTATAAAAAGAGTCTATTTTCTGCCATTCCAAAAAACCACCATTGGGGTACAATGGTTGCCATGTTACAATCCTGTGAAGCCAATTCAGGGCCATATACATGTGTACAGTCAATAGAAGTATAGTAAAGTACATAAACTTCTCGTCGATCCAAAAGTTAACATAGTCTTTTTCAGAAGGGGAGAATCACATGTAAAAGTGTATAGCCTCTTTCGAAAATTAAAATCATCCTTGGAACCCTGAGTGAGGCACCAAAAATTTTCAGTGGATCTTCATGAGCAAAATTCCAACTGGATGTAGTTCGGATGAAATATTAAATTGGCGTCCCCTTTAATTGGTGTCTATGCTGGGCAAGTAAAAGATCCCTCACATGGGGTAAATGTGTAACATGTTGAGGACCCCCGCTCTCTCTCCCATCTCATCAATCAACCCTCGTGGGCGCCAGAACTGGGCTTAGAGGGCTGCACTGACCATATCTAGCTATCTACATGTATATCTACATGTATCTTATTAAAGTGTGTAGTTTTAAAAGTTTAATCCTGCAAGGTAGTTTGCAAGGGATGAATGATTATGTCAGTTGCAATCAATATGTTGAGCAGAAAATAGATTAAGCCTGCAACTTAATTTAAATCTAATGACAGAGAGTCATGCAACATGGGCATCTCGCCATGGCTAGACAACTTTCTATGTCACACTACACCAGCTTCACATGTCGTACAAAACTGCAGATTTTCGAAGACAATATTTGATGATTCAAGTGAACTTCCAGGAGAATTCAATGATACGCCTAATAAGTGGAGCAGAAACACATATCACCAGATAGATAGAGAGATAGAAAAGTCACTATAGACAAATAGATACACAGAAGTAAAAATTTCCAGTTTAGGCTCTTCCTGAGTAGGGGAGACCGGGGCATGTTAATCCTCCTTCTTAATTTCTAGCTCTCTATCGAAATAATCCCAAAAATAAAATAAAAATTTCACTGACTTCTTAACATTTATAATACCCTTATGCTAAACCAAGTCTGTATACATCTCATCTCAATACTATTAGTCTTTCTTTGTAGCTTTGTTGTTACTCTTCTTTCTCTGCCAGTTCTTTCTCAATAACCACCAAACTTAGCATATCTATATGAAATGACATTTTGCCTTGAAATAAGTCTGTTATCACTTGACACCCTCTAATTCCTTCGAAATCTGGCTTCTATTGACAACTTACTCACAGAAACAACAATAGCCTCCTTAATGAACTAGGTCAGAAATGTTCTACTCCAGAATGTTTATAGCAGAGGGCACCACAGTCTGCTATACCAAGTTGTGGGGAAGTCTCTCTTGCATATCTTTCTTAATTGTCATTTCAACTATAAGTATGCCATTTACTGATGCAGATAGAAAGACAGCCCTTCTAGCCTCTACAATATAATCATGAAAAATACACTGAAATTCACTCAACACATTATTACTGTGACTTACTAGATTTTGAGTCAAATTGTTAAAGTTTATAGTTCCTTTGATCATTTGGAAAGTAATGTACAATTTGGGAAAGTAAATAAAATATTGCATGCAGGTGAAAGGTTATGCTTCCAAAAGGTGAATTACTAGGTTTTGACATTGAGAAATCCGAAGGAAAACCCTAATGTGTGACATAAAATTTTTCTGAAAAGCATTGACGACTTCCTTGTCATAGGTGATTGTCTCCATAGATGTTCCGATGGTAACCCCAGCGACTCTTATTGCAAAGGCTGGATTTCAAATGTCAATTTTCTAAGAAATTGCACTTACTCGGTTTTTCCATTGGACACAACAATGAAAGGGTCTCTTTTTGGACAGCTATCTATCTGACAATAATGACCCATGAAAAGGTGAAACCAATTCAATACTTAACATAATTATAATTCCAAAATTGAGGCCATTTTAAAGTGAAATTATGTCAATAAAACCATTCCAATATAATCCAATCAGGTACACTTAAAACAAAATGTCTCATATTTTCTTACAGATGATGGAAGTAAAAACAGACAAATAAGGCATTCTTGCCTGTACTTCTGGAGTGGGGAGAACGCTCATAAAGGAGAAATTACGATGACAAAAAATGTCACTGAGAGAGTCGTGCGTCAAATATTCAATGCACCAGAAACAAACGCTCAGTTGGCACATGGATGTTCACACAGCACAAGTATTCCAAACATACGAAGGCTACAGACAGTGTACTGGAAATATGAAGTTGAGGCCTATTCATGTTTTATTTTTAATAACCATCAATATATATATTTTGAGTATTTCAGTTCTGTGTATGTTAGGTAATGTTAGGTAAAATGCTGAACGCAGGCCGACGGCCTCTATGTTCAGATTGAAAAGTTATATAGTTCTGCATGTCACGGTGTGCAGGTGCTCCATGTTACTTTAAAGAAATATGTACAAATATACAAGTATATACAGACTAGTGTCGATTCAAATCATTCATGGAAAGGTTACATAAAACATTAGATAGCGTTCAATGGATATTTTTATCTACAACATTTAAAAATTCTGCATTAGGATGGTGAAATAACCATAATAACATGTCTGTCAGTGTATTCTTTGATCACATTGAACTCCTCAATAACGGCATAATATTATATTATAAATATCTTTGTCATTGTATTGCTCTCAGCTTTGCTGGTCTTCAAACTCCAGAATTATTGTTGTGTTCTTCACAAAGTCCATGCTTCATTTTAAAAAATAGTGTGATCTTTCTTCAATAAAGTATATATCCATCCATTGATTTTCTTCAGAGCCAAAATATTATTGATTTCCTTCTGAATCTTGCATGCCTCCCTATTCAAAAAAAAATTTCATTACGTGACGGATGAGCCCAGTTTATGTTGATAGAAAGTGAGTCCGCACTCATCATACTTTACAATAATAATAAAGTGAAGGTGGTTTTTAAAACAAATATAAGGAGGGTCTGGCAATATATGTCCATAAAAACTAAAAAAACTTAAAATAAAGCAAAGGTAATCATAAGATTAACAGGATACATACATGTACATTGCACACCTGTCACTCTCTTTAACACTCCCATTCGATTTTGCGCTAAGCACAGTGACAGGTCAAGATGGATATCCATTTTGTATAAGCATTGAACTTTCAGAGTCTCTTGTAAGCATTTTCAATCAAATGAAGGACAAATTAAATATAAAGCAAGGCAGCACTTTGAGGAAGTCCTAACTCAGGACCATCCCATTTTCTACTTTTGAGCTATTCACATTGGTTTTAGAATTGGAGGGAAATATCATAATTTAGTAAGTTCATTTCATTTCATTTGTGAAATATAATCATCGCTGTGAAGCATCAATGTCGTATTTCAAATTGTATCAATGTATAAAAGGCCTGATGATTAGGTAGAAGAATTGACTGATTGGTTGACTGTGTAAATACAAGTGTCACCAAATTATTATTTATATTGTTATAGAGTACCAGACACTGGCAGCTATATATCACTGTGATTGAGAGAGATTTGGTGCAAGAGCAGACCACTATTAAACAAAGGATACCAAAAACTTGTGTAAAGATGTATTCACAATTGTTATGAATTTCAAACAATTGGTGTCATAAAGAGAAATGTGTATTGATTTAATCCATTATTTTACAGGGTTCTTGCTTGTGAATAAATCGCTTTACGAAAAGAACACACTTGTCATTCAAATCAGTTACATTTGTCGTTTATCGTCTTTAAATCGCGTAAAATAATAAAATGCTCTATGCCCTCCATCCATACAGGAATATATGAAGGATAACATCACTGTCTATGCCAGAATTCTATTCGACATGGATTCCTTGAAAGCAGAACACAAAAATTGTTCTTTGTGGCTGGTAATAAATATTCCCTTTTATGTGAAATATTCATCAATCAAATGACAATTCACAGAGACATGCTGAATTATCAAGAAGGAAATCAATTTCTCTGTAATTCTGTGTTGGACCTGTTGGTATATAAGCTTTGACAACTCACTGATAATAAACATACCTTATTCTCTTTGTTAAAAGAATCCGTCCTGCAACAAATGAGAGTGAATTTAATTAGTAGAAATTCAGTAACCTAGTCAACATATATGGAATTGGTCATTAGGGTCCAGTACAGTTTATAACTTCTTCTATATAGAAGACACACCGTGAATTCCTATTTATATGGTGATGCTATTAGGGTGATGCAAAAAAGTGAAGTTTTTGTAGTGTCAATGGGGATCTGCCTGAAACTGTTTAAATGTATGAAAAAATAAGTTTAGCAAAAGTTTGAGCTCAATTGTTCAAAAATTGGAAGGTACTAATGCATCATGATAACTAACATTATTCAATGCAAAAAAAGTCCCATGATTTGGCCAGTGATGAGTTCAACCATACATGTTGCACCAAAGCAACGCTGATCAAAGCAAATTAAATCCTCCAACTTAATTGAAATCTGATAAGAGAAAGTCATGCAAAGTGAGAATCTTTCTGGGGCTAGACAACTTTTAGCTTAAAACTGCATTAGCTTCAAACCTTGAATGTCTTGCTGAGTGTAAATTAAGCACAATAGTTTTCTGGTTCCAATTAAAGTTAATAGCCGGACAGAGAGAAGTAAATAATTTTAATTCTGTGTATTCTAGTGTCCAGTGTTCTCGTTGTGATTAGTAAATAGTACGAACACCATGTACTGTATGTTAGGAAGAGATGAATTTCCATTAGGGCAGAAGGAAGGTTTTGTAGGGTTGCTTGTGAAGATTGAGCTCTGTATAATGATTTAACGAATTGCTCCAGACTGTAATGCCTAGCTGGTAGATGCAAGGAATGCAAGAGGTATGACAAGTTCATAACCTTGGAAATGTCAGACCCCAGTAATGAGGTACATTTGTTAAAATATGTATAAAGCTGCCGACATTACAAATATGTATACGGTCATTTGGGGACACTCTTATTTGTTTGCTAACGGCTAGCAACAACTGGGTTAGTGTTGAATTTCCCTGTGTCTCTCTAAACTGATTTGGCATTAGTGGGGTTACGTACGCAAATCAGCTTGTGTCACAATCCCACTGATTGAATTCACTTGAGGACTCCCTGCAGCAACTAGACATTGACCCTACAGCACACTTCAGTGTTGTTGATACTCAGTCTGGAGTTGTCAACAAAACCCAACAAAATTTTGATCTATAGATAGAGAAATATTTATTGATCGATATACAATTGTAGAAAGTTTGAGTATGTATATGAGTTAATGATAGACTGTATAACAGTCAATAAACTATGACAAACACAACATACAAATATATCTACACTGTAGATGGAAAGTAAAATTTGCACACTGGTGCAGAACTGATATCCGAAGATTCAGATCATTAATTAGGCTTGAAGCAGCTTTGTCTTACAAAATTAAATAAACTCTTGTTTCCTTCACTTTCTGATGTGTCATTTCAGAAACAGCTAATTGAGTTTCATGGATGAATCAAGTAACTTTCCAATTAGTTACTTTGCTTGAAAGCACTCCCGAGTACATTTGGAAATTAATAGGGAATATTTCCCAACTTAGGGCTTGCAAATTGGATATATATGATATTTTTATTGAAAGTATACTCATTATCATGGAGATAGCCTGTTCTATAATAGGAACATTAGTTTATCAGCAGTTCTATGACTAATATTGTGGTGAGTGATAACTCAGGAGTTGTGCAGATTTCCACAAAAGGAGTTTCACAAAATATTAAATCTACAAAACTTGAAAATCAAAAAGATGACATTAACAGAAATATAGAGAAACAGATTACTTTCCTATCTATTTTTCTTTGCACATATCTAAACCTACTTTTGGTTTCTCATTCTCTGAACCTGGAGACAACTTTGCGTCAATTGACTATTCATATTTCATCTACCAACAATCACACCAGCTCTTATTCATAGCAGTGATTTGTCAATTGAATATATATGTATATAAATACCTATATTAACAGCATTTGACCAGAGAAATCTACACCAGAACAGAATATCACATATTTTCTGGACAATAAAGGGGCAAACAGAACAATTGGCACTGCGAGAATGTGTTATTGGATGCCTGGGGAATTCTCATAAATGTCCTAGTCAATTTTATCTGTCTTTGGCTAACAGATGTTTCAGCTGCCTGCAAACGTTTCATCATTTATTGCTTTTGATTCAGCCTATTAAACATCATGGTCTGAATTTCATGTTGCAATGCGTGGATAGGTAATGCTTCGTTCAACAAGAAACAGAATATCCTCATTCATTCCAACTGTATGGCCAAATGCAGCTAAGTTAGAAGGGAAAATTGGAAGACTTGTATTAATTGAAGGAGACATGATAATCCTTATCGAACCACTCATGCTCTGAATTTAAAACTAAACTTGTACATGTACCTCAAGGTTATCGGCCAACTGAGTAGTCTGCTGTTACAGTAGACGAACCTCAATTGCTTACAAATGCCTTACATTCAGCTGTTTTCAGAGTGTCAATGATGTCATTGGAGGTGTTGTTGCTATCTCCAGCACTGAAAGTGACTGTATTTTCACTGACTCATAGGTCACCCAATGATGTATACATAAACCTTGTGATAAAGAATAGAAGAGGTAGCTTATGAGTCAGAAGCAGTGCACTGGACGAGTCACAATTCTAACTCAATGCTCTGACAATTGACATGCTGCGATCTTCAACAAAAAATGCCTCATTTATTCATAATATGGCCAACTTCATTGCTATTTTTTAGTTTCAACCACCCAAAAAAAAACTACAAAAAAAACATACACCTTCAGAACTTGCGCCTTCTCTGAAAACAAAAAACGTTTGGGAGCCTTTCCCCAAAATTCAAACTCCCCCCTCCCCAAATAAAAAAAAACACCTTCAAGCCCGCACCCCCCAACCCAAAAAAAACACATGATTGTACTATCTTTCATCCCTCCTCCCAGAGAAGAAAAAAACCTTCCAAAAAAAATTAACCCCTCGTCCCCCCGCCCATACAAAAATAAATTCCCAACATTTATTTATTTACTGCAAGATCTGCACTCATCCCAGAATTGTTGTGGACAAGCTTTTTTGTTCCAAATATATCAACACTTTCTCAAATAATTTGTGTAATGTTAGTAGTTTTGTAACTGTCCACTTCATTGTGTAGGCGTTTCTTTCATTTCAAATCAGAAACAATAATTCGAATTATACATGTTTTACTGATTATAACAGTTTTGTAAAACTGTAAAATGATTATAACAGTTTTGTAAAACTGTGAAATGGTTATGTTTCATAATGTGGTCAATAAATAAAACTGATTCTTATTGTTGACTTAATCTTATCTACAGCATATAGATCAAGCAAATTTTTTTCTTTAGTACTTTCTATTACTATCTCCAAATTCTCTCGAAGCAATCTAGTTAAAAGCCATGGCTTACTTTGCAATAGACCTACTTCACTGTATTTATCAATGCCTTGTTGGCACCAAACTCAGCCCAGTCAACTAGGCTCCTTTCATTTAAGTTGTGATATTTCGCTTAGTCCTTGATTAAATGCAACAAGAAGGGGGCTGTCTGTTCCAGGAAGACCTTAGTGTCAACTTCCAAAGGTGAGTCTTTGTGTTTGCGATCCGCATTAGGTCATGCAAAACAATTATTTTAATCTATCGGCTAGTGTTACAAGTCCTTTCTTAATTACTAGCACCTTATTTAAAGTACAATGTACCTGGGATTTTACTACTTTTTAATGAGATGATTTCACTTTTAGCCCTAAGTTGTGAGAATGTGTTGAAGAGCACTTCTTTCAAAAATTAATTTAACTTGATTAGTAATGTCAGTAATTAATAACTGTTACAATGTTATTATTACTTTTCTTATTCCTGTACCACGAGGCAACACTTCATTTTGTAGACTTCATAATCTAATTATTTGTGACATGTTTGGTTTACCCCTCTAATATCAAGAGGACCTCAGTGATCCTACATCTACAGACAACACGGGTAATTAATTTTTTCTTAATAATAATAATAATAATAGTAATTTATAAAGCGCCTCTTCCAGTAAACTGCTCAGAAGCGCTTGTGTGGGTATAGATTATTTGCAGAATGTTTTAAATAGGTGAGTTTTTAGTTTTTTCTTGAAACACTCAAGAGCAGTTATTAGGCATTATTGCAAAATCATTGCCTTCTTGCACTACATTGTATTGCATCATTTTCCATATTAGTCAGAAAGGCTGTGTCTTTGCCTCCTGTCTCTTGTACGGCTATGTGGGATGATCCGGCAAAACTCTGACAGTTATCAGCTTTTTCTGATGTTTGGTGGCACTTTCCGCATCACCGCTATCTATAGTGATATGCTCTTGTGAGCGATATGTATATTTGTATGTCTCCTTTTCAAAGTATTTATCTCAAAACACATCTCACAGTCCATCTTCAATGTCTCTCTAGTCTATGACATCTTTCTGTTCCTGCGAGACACTGGACATAGAACAAGTGAATATTTGGCAGCAAGTAATTCTCTATCTATCTATCAATCAATCAATCAATCAATAAATCTCGATTTATTAGATACATGTATAGTCTGACTGAGTGGAAACGTTTGAGGAGAAAATGACAATCAATGACATTAGCAGTTCTACTTCATTATTTCATTCCTCTGTTACTTCGTCACTATGGACTACATTACAGGTGATTTCATCAGTACACGATTCTTAGGTTGTAGATCCACGAAATACAGGCCATTTTTAGTTATTCTGATTGGTTAAGAAACAACAGAACGTCACACATTTGATTTATTAAACGTAGTAAGTGCTGGTTTTGCATTGATTCCTCACAGCCAAGTGTGAATGACAAGAATTGCATGGTAATGAAATCACCTGTAAACTAGTTCTACAATTATCATTGCAATTTAACAAATTGGATACATCACATCTTAATTTTTGGTGAGGTCCCACATGCTTCAAGAAATATGAGGACACTTATTACAGAGTTCATAGTTCAAAACAAAAACTTGTGATCGGCCCGAAAGTGACCAAAGTGCCCAAATGAACCCTGTCAATAAACGACTAATTCTCACAAGTATCCTCATGCTGTACTCATCTACCTCTCCATCTTTCAGCTTCAATGAAGTGTGGTTGTAACATGCTTTGAAATAAAGTTTGAACCAGATTGCAAATTGCTTGATTTATCCAAGAGCGATGTTCACTTTGCAGGACTTTCTCACATCAGATTTAAATTAATTTTCTCTTGAGTGCACTCATGCTGTACCCATCTATCTCTTCATCTTTTAGCTTCATTGAAGCGTGGTTGTAACATGCAAAAGTTGAAATAAAGTTTGAACCAGATTGGAAGCTGTTTGATTCGTCCAAGAGCAATGCTCACTTTGCAGGACCTTCTCTCATCAGATTTAAATTAATTTGGAGAGTCGATCTATTGTCTACCAAACCTGTTTATCACAACTGGCATTTCCATTACTTGCCTGACATTGATCTTTGGATTTCAGTTTTCCAAAAGACATCAAGTACCTTAAGTTAAAGTAGTATAGTGGGCCGTTAAAGATCATATCAATGTATCATTTGAAAATACAGTATGTGCTTGTAGATGTAGACAAAGTTACCCAGTATGAAAGACCCATTACTCATAGCCATAATTCTCAGCATGTGAAGCCCTGGGAACCACTTCGGGAGTGAATTGGAAATAAACTTATATCTCAGGGCTTCCTCTCACTTAGCGGAGTAGATCAGTCTCTTTTCAAAATAGTGTGTATGAAATGGTCATTTTCATTTCCTTGTCTGCAATAAAATTGACAATGACACAATGTTCCAAAAAAGTGGAATCGATTGAGTGACAGATTGAATGAAAATTAACCCTGAGAAAATGTGTTGAAAAGACTCCTTGGGAATTGACATGATTGCTCTTGTCAACTTTATATTTTTCTATACAAACTTTTGAATGTCTCGTCCGCCTGTGAAACATCCACCTGAATGTCTTGCTATTTATTGCCGTTGGTTGACTGCTACGTATCGATTTGTTCTTTGTATCATGTGGAAAGTTCATATTTTATCTATAGAAGTGTATGATAAGACATAATATTATCATCATTTTGCGTATAGCTATTACTCTATTTTTGGCAGCTACATTGCATTCTGACTCCGTTCCATGATCATAATTAAGCCTTTATAAGCCACGTGGAGCCCTTGTGAGCCTCGTTGAGTCCTGCAGCTTAATGAAAATAGACATTTATGGGGCTCTGAGAATATGGCTGTCAATGGGAATTACAAACATGATGAGTGTGGAGTACCCTAACAACAGGGGATCTGTACAGGCTGCATTGCATGTCAAAAATATATTTCTTTTCTCATTTCACTATGGCAAAAACATATAGTCAACCCAGCCTGCTTGGGTATAAAATCTATTGTTCTGACTTGCAATTTGCTTTTGCTCTGCTTGGTAACTGCAGAAAGTGACAGAAATGTTCTGTAGTTTTGTTGCTGTGGTGTTCCAAATGTACGGACACTGCATGCTAGTGTAAACTTGTATTCTTGATCCTATATATGCACCATATTGAATTGACAATATAATTTTCCAAAGCATCACAACAGCTTTTGCAGTTGTCCCTGTGAAAGACACTCTCATCACAATCAGGCACCCATGAAATGCAACCACTTCTTTCTACTCTGACCTACATAGGGCATGTACATGCTGGTGTCAAAAACTAGTAGTAAAATAGTCTCTATGCCCCTTTTGCGACAATGAAGCATTCTCTCGTGAGGCTGTGGTCTCTCCTTTGGGTGCGAAATGCACTAAAATATTATTTAGTGCATGAAGAAGGTTGTCACATATGGCCAGTTGGTTTATTATAGGGGTTCTTATGATGCAGGGCATTGCAATCAATATTCAGAAAATTACAAACATTCCGGTCAACCCTCATTTTTAAAAACATCTTGTTTAAACTCGCACAAAAGGACATCAAGAAGTATGCATGATTGTTGACTATGAAAACGACTTCACATGAGATTAATTTTGTGTCGATCAAACTTGCTTTCCACATAAACCTTGAATTAGTTTGTGTGACTTGAATATTTTACTTGCCACTTTTGCAAACTGACAGGGGTTGGGAGGAACAGATTTTTTGCATCTCCGTTTCCCATTAAGTTAGCTGACAGCTCTGGTTTCCTGGAGTTCACCCTTTTGTCTGCAAATCTGTATACAGTGCCGCCTGTAAATAAGTGAACACATGACATTGTGCCATTGCATCAATGCTAAACATCCTTAGCCAAACTGCTGGTGGAAGCACAAATTCTTATCCGATGAGAAAAAAATATATTGGGTCATAAAGGCCGATATGTGAGACATGACATTGTGGGATAATAATGGCAGCTAAATTTCTTTGCTGTAGTCGGAGTTAGGTATGGGTCAAATTCTTTGATAAGTAGGGAAGGGTGGTTCACTTACTTATCAAAGACTTGGTCTTTAATAATCTCAAGTCTTCATTCTAGTTGTCTTTCTTAAGATATTTTTCTACTTTCAATCCTGCAGACCAGGGTCGTTTGCGAAAGTAATACAAGAAGCTCAAGAAATCATTTGTGTTTGAGTCATGTAAATATATTGTCATTTAAGAGAGGAAAATTTACTCATGAGAATATTTATATTTACATTTAAATCTACCCAAGAGGGGGCTTGAACCCCCTGAACCCTCTGGATCCACTACTGTAGCATTTATGCAGAGATTAGTCGATAATTCCGAAACCAAATAACCCATGCACTATGCGTTTCTGTCGTTGTCACATTCACGGGGGATCCAATTTTTTTTTACAATGCTGTTTTAGTATGATGTAAGAGACGACTCAGTGTCATGGATGGCATCCCTAGTCTCTAGCATTGTAGCATATGTAAAACAAACCACATGCTATGATGTCATTCTAAACTGGGTCAGATTCTCCAGCTACCAGCCAATGTGAATCTACCTCAAAGCTCGAAAATAGGGATGCTAGACGTGACACTGAGTCGTCTCTGACATCACACTTCAACAGCATAAAAAGAACTTGGGATTCCATATGAACACGACGACAAGAAGAGATGAAGAGATTTCTCA
Organism: Platynereis dumerilii; assembly: GCA_026936325.1. Classification (NCBI taxonomy): domain Eukaryota; kingdom Metazoa; phylum Annelida; class Polychaeta; order Phyllodocida; family Nereididae; genus Platynereis; species Platynereis dumerilii. The sequence goes on from JAPTHN010000002.1 coordinate 48,233,305, forward strand.
GCAAGTCTCTGCAGAGTGACTGCAGGAGGTCGGGCAAATCATGCCTGGCAGAAGACAAGTTGAGCGGCGGTAAGCCTGACCGCAAGCTAACTCAATAGAAATGTTGGCCCACCCAACCCGCATCTAAATGTACAACCAGCCAGGAAAATGCAAATGAAACCTTCATGATCGGAATGTCTGCATTTTATTTTTTCCTCAAAACTAGTGTTGTATTTGTTTTTGTATATCTTGATCTATCTGTGTATGCCTTTTAGTCCGGGCAACTGGTGGTCATATGGGGGGTAACCCACCACAAATTGCAATAGTTTTTAACCATATATTTTATGAATCCTAGACCACCCAGGGATAACATATCAAAAGTTTACCAAAAAATAATTAGTGGAAGGCACTTTTCTGGAGGTATCTTCGTTAAGCTCCGTGAGCATGTAAGTTCAGATAAAACGGAGCACATTACTGGTTTTAAATGACCTTATGCTTGATGGAACTCCACTATAACTAAAGTTCTTAACACCTAACAGCATCAGAAACACTAAATGATACAGAAATGTAAAAAAAAGTGGGCATAATTAGGAAATATTACCTTAATTAGTCATATTTTCTTCTAACGAGGTCACATTAAATTTTGTTTTGTGATAGAAGCCTGAGAAAGATTAAATTGTAAAAGATGCAGAAGAGATAACTTGGAAGAAGAAGTATTTCACACCAAGTAGGCATATATCCATAGAGATTCATAAAATACAGATGAGCAGACTCGTTTGCTAATCTAGTGACGATGGCAAGCCTTTAGTGCAAGATTCCAAACCGCAATCTTGAGTATTGATGCATATGAACGGATGAATGTCCTTATCACCACATTATTAAGACTTATTTTTCTACTGGTGATACATAATTATAACAATTGCAGACTACTTATTTCTAAGGAGGGCACGAGAATGGATGCATTATTAGTTGTCAAAGGAACAATTCCCTGCTCGTTATGCCTTCTTCCATTTCCATTCCTCAGGAATAATATTTTCCTCTTCACTTGGCTAAACCTGAATTTGCTGCTAAACACGAAACTCACTGGCTTTGACATTACAGAAGCTGTTGTTGGAGGCAGAGATTGTTGCCAGCTCCTTGTTTTACTTCAAGAACTTATGATATTGTTGTCCAGTAAGACTATCATTCTCATTTCCATGTATAATGCAAGACGTAAGCTGGGATTTATGTTCTTTCTGTCTGGTTTCGTGAATCTGTATGCTGCTTCTATGAATTACGATTAATTATCAATTTTGCATTGCTTTTCTTTTTCCAATTCCACATATATATCTGAGAAAGGTGTCGTAACAAAGAAAGAGCTGTCCGGCACGTCACCTAGCATATTGAATCTATCTTTCCTGGAGCTGGTTTGCAGCCATCTGTCATGTTCTGCCTGTTTGCATTTTCTCACTTATTACTAAGAATGTGCATGAACAAATATTCCTTTTTGCATGCATTTGTTGAAGAGTTGAAGAGGACTCTTGCTTTCTTAGTTTCAATAGGTTGATCAGCCATTGATTAAGTCAAATGAACCTGGGCATGATGATATGCATTCCCTCCATTTGTCTCCCATGTGTGTTGTCCTTGGTAGAAGAATATTCATTAAAATAGTTTGATAGATCTATCTACTTTTGCCTTTTGTTGATAACTGAGACATGTCCTCTTTATTCACTCTTTGTCTAGGATATCTTGTGTAGAAGCACACATCCATTTATTAGCCACTAAACATTTTCTGAGACAGTCAAAACCTTCAGCTGCTAAATTTTCAGACAATCTTATGATTCTTAAGGACACTAAGAGGGCTGCGAGGTAGTTGCAAACTGCTAATCTGACTCACATGTCTAACTTGCTAACTGAAAACAGGCAGATGAGCAAGCGTGACCGCAGACTAACACAATTCAAGTCAAATTAGGTGTCTATCAGGTCAGCCTCGGCAGAACTCTGCAGAATTGCGCAGGGCTGCTTCAGATTTGCATGCATGCATTCGCGGACATGAAATACAGCAGCTCTAGTGAAATATTTTAGCCTGCTCCCTTCGCTCGCAACACAAGAAGGCTACTGTAGCCTGGATATCTTGATTGTTATGCCCCAATCTGCCCAGTATATCGTAAAAAATGCTGATCGATCTCTAACATTTGGTCTTTCCATTTTGTCCAAATGGGAAGCACTCCTTCCATTCAAACATTTTTGCCTCACTGTAGAAGCATAAAAAGCTATGTTAATACAGTGAGTCAGCTGACTTCTTTGACTGGAATAAATTTTGCATTTGTCCCCTCCCCTCAAGCTGATTTTCAAAGAAGTCTGTTCAATGCAAGCCAAAATCTTTATTACATCATTATTTCCGTAATTGCAAGACCAAAAATGACAGAGAATTTGGTAAACACAGCAGAGCTGCTTCGGATGAGAAGTCATATACAGTGTATATCCTTGTTATCTTGGTGCTGTACATAGGGACTCTGGCTTCTTCAGCAACCTTTGTTGATGTTTTTGAAGAAGTGCTGAAGCCATCCTGTAAAATGTGATCACAAATTCTTTGCCATTAACCTCTAATATTGCATAGGAGTCAGCGTTGGAGGTCTCAGGGCCATATTTTGATGGCTCGTCCTTAGTCTCGGATGCCCAATCCTTGGCCTTGCCTCGGTCTCAGCTGCCTCTGGCCAGTGTTGGAGGCCTCGACATTATGATGGCCTTTGCCTTGGTCTTGGGGACTCATGCCTCGCTACCAGCCTCGACTACGTAAGAAGTTACCTAGCTGCATGTCTGTAGCTCACAATATGTATAGGCCTAATGAAGGATCTGCAGGTCACTAGTGCCATCAAGCGCTTTTTACATTCTGTTGATTAACCAACTTTCAGACAATTTTTAGGTCTGCATTCTCCTGGTTCCTGGCTTGATAAACGATTTTATGGATCTGGCATATTCTGTACAAGTTCACAATGCAAATATTAATGTGCACAGATCTGCAGCAAGAGATCTCTAATATAGAGTGCCTTTACCTAATTACATTGGCCATCCCGCGCCAGGATGAAATTCACATGTCACCAATAATATCTCTTCAAAACCAAGTCAAGGGCAGGCGTCATCAGGGTCACATGCAGGAGCTTTGAAAGGGAGGGGTCAAGCACAATGAAAGCACAAATTCTGGCCTGTGATTGTAACTTCAAACCTTTTTCATATGCGAAAGTATCATCATTTTTCAAGGAATGGGTGCAGGATCTGGACCCCCTTCCATGAAAAAATTCATACAAATCAGGACAACTATAGTGTATGAAACAGTTATCTTTATAGTTAAATGTAGATGTATAGCCCCTGACCAAACATAGTGTGCAATGGACTTCCTCATCTCATCAAATAAGTGAGAATGTTCTCTGGATTTACGTATTTGTCTTTTTTATCACATGCCTTCAGGATCCACTCCTTTTTTTGTCTATTTTACAAACTGTTCCTCAAGGGCCTATGGTTACTAGCAAAACACAATTGTCCCTGTCTTCATTCTGTGCATTTTCTGTGCATCTTCAGTCAGTTCTTATATTTCTATTGCTTGAGCTTGTCAAGTGCGGTTGTGCTGCTTGTCGACGGAAGTGATAGAAATGAGATACTTCTTCACAAAGAAGTGATCTACTATACCTCCCATCCCCACCAAAAAAGGAATTGTTCAAAGATATGACCTGACCCCACAAGGCATTTGATTGCAATGTGTGAATTTCAGAAGGAAAGGTTTACCACACCTTGATGAAAGTGACAGCATGAATATTTTCCGGGATTTTGGCAGTGACAGCAGTACTGCACGATATTTATTGTTTTATTTATTCTAAATGACATTACAGATCACTCAATATATAATGTGGCACATATTTTAAAACAGATCATTACTTTTAAACGGAATCTGGATCGTTTTCATTTGATATTTGAAATTTATTATGTACTTTTCGTCATTTTACCCCGAAGCCTCCTTCCGCACTACCTGTAAATGTTCCCACATCCGAAAAAGGGTCTTCCACTAAATATATTTTGGTAAACTTTTGATATGTCATACAGGAAGATATAAGCTTTCAAATGGTATATGACACAAAACTATTGCAATTTGTGGTGGGTCATTCAACCAGTTGCCCGGACTATTTACTCTTTAACTTTTTATAACTTAATATTGCTACAATTTCCCTGCCAGACATTTTATCCTACAAATAATATAATCATAAGAATGGATTTTTTCCTCCAGGGGTAATTGTGAAAACTTTATTTACTGTTGGGACTTAATGAAGTTGTTACTGGAAGTCAATGGAAGTTGTTATACCTTCCAGACATTTGTGAAGTCACTGGAATGCGTAAAGTTAAAAGGTGTAAAATTAGGAAGTTTAACCAAACAAATTGTGGCACTAAAGGAGTGATGACATTTAGAGCTTTCAAGTGTGTGGAATGGGAAGTCTTTTATGAAGATTGTGATCTTTATAGCAAATTGAGGAATCACTCCATACTGTAGTGACTAGCTAGTAGATGCAAGGGATGTTAGAGGTGTGATAAGTTTATATCTATGGACTTGTCAGACTCGAGTAATCAGGTAAATTTGGTAAAATATACTGTAAACCAGGAAAACCTAATCATGTCATTTTGGAACACTCTATCTGTCCATTTCCACTAGCAACATCTGGATTAGTGTTGAATTCCCCTGTGTCTTTCTAAACTGATTTGGCATTAGTGGGCACAGCGAGCTTGAACAAACCTTGGGGTTAAAAAATTTGACCAAGAAAACGATTGGCGCAGTGATGTGGAGAAAGCTCAGACGAACATTTTGATGTATCAAACGAAAAAATCTGTTGGGAATTTTTTGAGATATTTGAGTTATAGATTTTTTATTTATATCACCCTATTTTTAGCATGTAATCTCCATGAAAAAGTGATCAAAACTGTCCGTTTTTCCTGTTATGTAATATCTAAGATAAAAGTCATCATTCAAAAGTAAAAATATGCAGTCATTGTCTCTGCAGAAAGTATGTACCACTTCATCCAGACTGACAGGGTGTGATAAACCTATAACAGCTAACATTTTTGGCTAATGGCCTGGGAAAATGTTTGCAATACCAGGTTCTGTTAGCAAATTTGGTCTCATCATCTCATTGTAACAGGCTTTGTTGAGTTTTTTGTGCATTTTATCACAAATATTGCCACCGTGAAACAAGTATTTAAACAATGTAAAAGGATAGAAAAAGTTGAGTAAATTATCAGGCAATGCATGCATAGAATGTTCATAATTATCTGCTTCACCATGAAGTTGAATCCCCTGATATTACAAGAAAAGTCTTTGCAATTGGACAAAAAGACAAAAATAAGATTAAAAGCTATAAGGGTCATTCTCAAATTTCGGGACAATTTGCGTCACTCTAGCTCCCTGACATTAATATGAATGCGATAAATATCTGAAGCGTCACTCTGCATCTGTTATTCATATTTCTACTTAGAACCACTGCATTTGGAGCAAAAAGTCATTCATTAGACTTTTTTTAATGCATTATGTCCAGAAATCCGTGCAAAATCAATGGTTTTTCCCTGTCACTGGACCTGACATGACAAAATCAAGTGTTCATTTTCCTCCTAATATACCATTATTTTCAAAGTTTCTTTGCACGATTCATGGGAATATAGACTTGAATTTATATTTAGTTCATATTCAATTTTTTTGGGTATAATTTCATTGATTAAATTGATACAATGGTCATGTCACTAATTAATGTCAATTTTTTTGTCCCCTCAGTTACTTGCCATAGCTCTGTTCGTTATTGTTTTTTTATGAGCTATTTTCACTGAATATCATCAGACGCATGTGCGCCATAGTACCACTGCCTTACAGACTTCATAAAACATGTATTCAATAAATTATGACATAATGTTCATAAAAAATGTTTTTGGTCCCACTAAAATGTCCCCTCCGTTTCCTTCATTTCCAAGCTTGCCAATGGTAATTTTACAGAGCGATTTCATGTATATGTTGCTGAGGGTGGCAGGTTTTAATATTCTGCAATTATTTTGTCTAATCTCGAAAATGAAAAGAAGTAATGAGCGAAAAGCAAAAAATTGTTCCCCTCCGTTACCGTCCTCTCCGTTACCAGATCATGAGCAAGAAATCGACATTTGGACCAAAAAATCTACTGATACGAGATGAGGTACTTCTGAAAATAATAGTTACATCAATCTTTTATCATTTTTCCTTTTGTTGCTGTTCCTACAGTTGGCTGTTTACATCAAAATTACACCCGTTGTCCCGAAATTCGAGAATGGCCCATAAATAAACAGTAATATTCATGCTTAACGTATTTTTAGTACTTAAAATGGATGTTGGGTGTTTAATGTTGATGTGGTTATCTATCATCCAAATTCAACCAATCTTTAATTGTATAGAACAACAAAAATAGCATAAATTCTGTAAATTATGTGAAAATATAGTTAATACAAACATGTACAACTATTGCACATTAAGACTGCAATGTCGAAGTATTTTACTCCATACTTAACTAAATGCTTCCAAACATTCTATCTATGCATTTTCTGATGATTCACTCAACATTGGCTACACTTTACATGGTTGCAAAAGTACTTGTTTCACAGAGGTGAAATTTCTTTAAAAAAACATTAAAACCTCAATATACACCATAGAGTTCAAAAGTGAGGTAGATTCTACTACAATTATTCACCAAAATGATGAAACTGAGGACAAGCTGGCGAATAAACATATTTTATAAATTTTCTGAGAAATGTTTACTTTTATAGGTTTATCACACTCTGTCAGTCTGAATGAAGTGGTATATACTTGCTCTTGTGGCAATGACTGCATATTTTTACTTCTGAATAACGACTTTTATCTTAGATATTACCTGACAGGAAAAATAGACTTGTTTTTCTGTAAATAAACTACTACGACTAACACTATCAACAAATACATGTACATTGTGGATGGAAAATTAAATTTGCACCTAGGTGCAGAACAGATATATCTGTAGATTCAGACTATTAATTTAAAAGGTTTTGGCTTACAAGATTAAGTAAACTCATGTTTCCTTCACATTCTGATGTGTCATTTTAGAAAAAGCTAGTGGAATTTCCCGCATGAATCCAATAACTTTCCAATTAGTTACTTTGCTAGATATTGCTCCCAAGTACATTACGAAATCTTGCGACAGGGAATAAAGATAATCACTCTATATATATTAGCTTAGTAGCTGTTTTATACCTATCTTCTAACACACATTGTACAAAAGTCCAATGTTGTTAGTGATCACCAACAAAAACATCTCTAGATACATTGTACAAACTAGGAAACCAACATTGTTCTACTTCAGATTTTCTTGATCGCATTTTACAATTTGATGCCAGGCTTGGCACAGTGAGACAGGGCATCTGCCGCCATAACAGCCGATCCTCAGGACCTGTGGATTTGTTCTATCAATTTTTGCAACAAAAACTACTATACTCTAATAAAAGCAGCTGGCTAGGTGAATTTTTAGATAATTTTTCGAGCAAGTTTGGAAAATTCATCACACAGGACCCATGCTTGACTAACTTAATCTGCCGCACCTGTTACATACTAATCAAAATTCTTCTCTGATGCTTCCGTTAGGATATGACTCACTAAATAAGTAGTTTATATCAGGCATTTTGTTTTTAATAGTTAATTGCGAGCTATGCATTTCGTTTAAGTAGTTTTGAGCGTATTTTGTGATGTCCCACTGTGCCCCGCCACGAACTGTCTCACTGTGCCCCCCACAGCTTCCTTTATACAATTTTTGAATCCTGTGGACCGGATGCTTGCATTGAGGTGTGTCAATTCACTAAACTAAGACAAATAACCAAGGTTTGAATCCCTGGCAATTGATTTGCATTTTCCTGGGAATTGTAGCACAAAGTCATTAAGCGAAATTATTTGCTTTTACTGGCTAAAAACCAAAATATTGAACTTCCACTCTTGATAATGCTGTGTAGGCTTTCAGGATATAGACCATTCTCTTACTTACTTACTTTTTGTAATATACAAAGGAGGGTTGATCTGTAAACAGTACCAGTTAGATGCCACGGGCTTTGTCACACTGTGCCTGCCATCTCACTATGCCCCGCTGTCCCCGAATGTACACTTCTTTTGAGGGTTCTAGAGTGGGGCTAATATTTTAAGATTTGATAAGGTTAAAATTGCAGTCAGTATAATCATGAGTTGTCTGGGATTAGGAATTAAAATATCTGTGATAACAGCATTTGACCACAGAAATCACCACCACAACAGAATATCACTTATTTTCTTGACACATGAATGGCAAACGGACCAATTGGCTTAGAGGGAATGCATTATAGAGTTCATGGGGAATTCTCATAAATGTCCTTGGCAATTTTATCCATTTCTTCAGGCTTGTGGATATTTCAGTTGCCTGTGGACGTCTCCTCATTTATTTATTTCTATCTTTCGATCAGCCTATCAACACCATGTCTGAATTTCATGTTGCTAAGCGGAGAGAGGTAATGCTTCATTGAAGGGGAAATTTAATATCATCATTCCTTCCAACTGTACGACCCCATGCAGCTCAAGTGAGAAGGGAAAATTGGAAGACTTGTATTAACTGAAGGAGACATTTGGATCCTTGGGGAACCACTCTTGCTCTGAATTTAAAACTGAAGTGGTACCTCAAGGTTTTCCTCCTACTAAGTAGTCCATTGTTGAATCATCCTGAGTGCATGTGAATGGTAATGTTCATTTATGTGGTCAATAAATAAAATGTATACTTAATTGGCTACTTAATCACCAAGCATGTACTAACTTCCCTACAGTATTTAGATTAATAAGCAAATTTACTCATTAGCAATTAATTTAGCACTTTCTAATATTCGCCTCAGGTTAGCTCATAGCCATCTGGATTTAAAAAAAATCATGGCTTACTTTGTATTTGACTGCATTTATCAGTACCTTGTTGTATGGCACTCACCTCTGCACAGTTGGCTGTGTTTAGTTGGCTATTTGTACTTACCTCGTGATATACGGCTTGGTCATTGACTAAATGCAGCAGGAAAGGGGCTGTCCCTTCCAGGAAGACCTCAGTGTCAACCAACAAAGGTCAGTCTTTACATTTGGCTTCCAGACTAGGTCATGCAAAATAGTTGTTGTAATCTATCCACTGGCGTTACAAGTCCTTTCTTAATTACTCGCACCTCTTTCGACGTACAATGCCCCTGAGATTTGACCTGCTTTTTAATGAGATGATTTCACTTCAGGGGAAGGGACAACTTACATTTGAGGACCTCAGTAATAATATATGTATCTACCAACAACACGGGTACGTAGTTATTATTTTCTTTTCAGCGGTTATTAGGCATAATAGCAACGTTATTGCCTTCTTATACTATAGTGTATTGCTCGTTTTTCCATATTAGTCAAAAAGTTTGTGTCTTTATCTATTGCCTCTTGCATGACAAAAGTCATATCCTTCGGCTATGTGGGATAAGCCGTCAAAGCTCTAAGTCTGACAGTAATGAGCTTTTCTGATGCATGGATGGCATTGTCCTCATTTCCACTGCCTATAGTTATGTTTTCTTTTGAGCAATTGATATGTATATTTGGAAGCCTCTTTCTATGTACAACTCAAAGCAGCTTACAGTGACACAGTCTATCTCCCTCTAGTCAGATTTCTGTTGCTACTAGCCACTGTATCCAAGACAAGTAAAAAATTAGGTAACAGTTATGTAATCATCTATCAATCAATCAGTCAGTCAATTAATCAATCCAAATCTATCTATCAATTTATCTATCTATCTAGCTGACTATCCTTGACAGCGGGATAATTTTGCCTTTGAGGAGTTCTTCTAGCTTGTTTTATAAGATATTGATATTATTATAAATGATGATTTGATATGAGCTACAAATAAAAGATCTGAATCTGAATCTATCTGTCTCTTTATTGATCTTTCTATCTGCCTATCTGCTTACACTGAAACTAAAATCTGTTCATATACATGATTTTATTACTATCCATAAATCTGTCTTTCAGCTGAAAATTTGCACTAAATGAGGGATAAGCAACACTTAGACACGGGAGTTTTGATGAACAGTGATCGGGCAATTTTAGGAGACATCTGGCATTAAATGGAGTCATCAATCAGATCTCTATCTATTGCTGCTGTTCCTGGGGCTGAGTAATTTGAAAGGGTCATTGGCCAACTGAAGTATGACAAATGTATGACCTAAACAGCCTAAATAACCAGATGTCAACAAACTTTCAAGCAAGAACTTCTCAATGTGTGTCAACAGAATTGGAAATTGCTGTGGCCTGAATGAGTTTGAATAGCAGCGTATCGATGACATTGAAAAAAAAGTTAAATTTGCTCCTACTCTTTTAAAAAAGGTTAGTTACGTTCGAAAACTTGTGACTCAAAAAATTCTCAAAAAATGTTTTACTGTTGTATTGTCATTTTTGTCATTATAAACAATAACACTTGATGGACAAGTGAATGATGACCAATTGACCATGATGCTTGAAGTCAAACACATTTTTTTCTTATACTTCAGAGATGACCAAGATCTTCCAGTTGCCCGGCATAACATAATTACGGCTACCTGGTCGAAAGTGATCTGTGTTGCGAAGAATTGTCGGAAAAGTGTGAAAAGCAGTTCAAGATTGAAGAATGAAAGTTTATAAGGATATTCTGCAATGACACAGTTTCCAGCCATAAATCAGTCCAATTGATGATATTAATGATATGAGAATAAGTTGCTATGATGGATGGAAATATGAAACAAAACAAGATGGATGAGGCAGCAAGGAAAAAGTTAATTAAGAGATGGCCCATTGCAACGAGAAGTGTATAACGATCACGATATAATTGGTAAAAAACCTTCATTTTAGATTATAGTCTGACTGAGTGGAAAAGATTGAGGAGAAAATGGCGGTTAATGACACTATCAGTTCTACTTCATTATTAATCTCTTCATTGCTTCATCACTATTGACTGTTTTAAACTTGTTCTTCAATTCTCTTTGCAGAATACCAAGTTGGATAAATTCCTTCTCTATTTTTGGTGAGGTCCTATGAGCTTGAAGACCCTGTCAATAGATACAACTTATTCCCACAAGTAGTTGTTTACTTGCTAGAAGTCATGCTTGAAGTGTAGTAGTAATATACAATATTTGAAATATGGTATAAACTTCATTAAGAATTGTTTAAGTTATCCAAGAGATATGCTCACTTTGCATGATTTTCTCTCATCAGATTCAAATTAAGTTGGACGGTTAATCTATTTTTAACCAAACCTGTTTATTACAATTGACATTTCCATTATTTGCCTGCTTTAGAGTATAGATCTATGGGATTTCAGTTTTCCTGCAGACATCAAGTACCTTGAATTAAAGTATAGTGGGCAGTTAAAGATAGATAGATAGATAGATGTTTATTTTTCCAATTTCATAAACAAACAGTACAAGTGTACAAATTTCTCATTATATATAACATAGAAATTGGCGGAGCTAGCAAGAGCCAATACAGGCTGTAATCGCTGCACCTACAAACATGACAAATTATGTAAAATATTTAAAATATACTAATATATGACGGAAAACTGAATATGATTGATGGATGAAGAACAAATGAGTTATGAATGATGATGAGGGTGGGATGGTAATGGTGTTTTCAACTTAATTTTTGGAAAATATAACAATTTATGAGAGGACAGGTGAGGTTATACATACTTAACAAATATTCTTTGAGTTTGTATATCGAATGGGGTGATCTTAAATTGTCTTTTACATTGTTTGGTAGGTTGTTCCATGCTTGCGAGATCTTAAAACTAAATAATTGCTCTTCTAACTTCGTTCTAATTGGGGGATAATATAAATCATATTGACGTCTTGTAAAATGATTATGCATGTCATTGCGAATTGCTAGTTGCTGGGTATGGTATTGTGGTAGGATTTTGAGTTTATGTTTTAAGAAAAGTTTATTACACTGGATAATGTAAATATCATCTAATTTCAATAAGCCTAATTTTCTGAATAAGGGGTCAGTATGGCTATTGTACTTGGACTTAGTTATCAATCTAATGGCCTTTTTCTGGAGTGTTTTGATCCGCGACATTTCTTTGCATTTGATGTTTCCCCAGGCTACTATTGCATATGAAATATGTGGTAAAATTAAGGCATTGTAGATATTTTTCAGGATATTTATTGATATTGTGTGCTTTAATCTAGAAAGAACTGAAATGATCTTAACTATTTGGTTAGCCTTCAGGGTGATATGGTTTTTCCAATTTAGTTTATCATCTATTTGAACACCAAGGAATTTTGCACTACTTTCTCTATTGATATTTGTTTCTCCGATAGTTATATTGCTATGGTCCGTGATTTTTGTATGGGGGCTGTAAAATATAATGTAACTTGTCTTGTTTATGTTAAGAGATAATTTATTGGCAGAAAACCAGGTTTTGACTAACAAAAGTTCTCTATTGATGGTTTGTATCAGGGTATTGAGATCTTTATCACTGAATAAGAGGTTAGTATCATCTGCAAATAATATGGCTTTACATTCTTTTAAGTTGTCTACTAGATCATCAACATATACAAGGAAGAGAAGGGGTCCAAGAATGGACCCCTGGGGAACGCCACAGCTTAAAGTACTAGAAAGTGAAGATATTTTGCTGTAATATGTGTACTGACTTCTATTGGATAAATAGCTAGAAAACCATTGAAGAGAGATGCCACGTATACCTAGATGATTGAGTTTCATTAATAGAATGCTATGGTCTAGAGTATCAAAGGCTTTGCTTAAGTCTAATAGAATTCCGATGCACCATTTCTTATCTGTTAAATATTTTACTATTCTATCCTGGAGTTCGGTTATTGCATATTCTGTTGACATGTTTTTCCTGAAGCCATATTGAACTGATGATAGTATATTATGTTTGTTTAAGAAGTCAAATAGTCTGTTATATATCAAGCGTTCTAATATTTTGGAGAATGCAGGGAGAAGGGAGATGGGCCTATAATTTTCAATTTGGACAGGATTACCCTTTTTATATATTGCTATTACTTTGGCAATTTTCATCCTTTGGGGGAAGACACCAGTAGACATTGAGAGATTAACTATGTGTGTTAATGGAGCTGCAATATTGGAACATCTTTTAATTAATTTTGGAGAAAGGCTATCGTGACCAGAACTAGTTTTGGGTTTTAATTGGCTAATGATGTTTTGAACTTCAGTGGGTGTTGCAGGACTTAAGTATAGGCTGTTTGGTAATGAAGGAGAAGAGATTAGCTCAGAGGCAGTTTTGTCTGTTTGGGGTATATTTTCTGCAAGGGATGGTCCAATCTTTGTGAAATATTCATTTAGTCCATTTGCTGTTTCAGTGCTTGTTGTATACTTAATATTTCCGTGATAGAGATTCTTAGGTGATGTTAGTTTCTCATTGTTCTTATTTAAGGGTTTATTGATGTTTTTCCAGGTCTTTTTGATATCATTTTTAGATTTTTCAAAAATGGCATTCCAATGATGATCTTTTGCTGTTTTGATACATTTATTGTAGATGGAATTATAAAGCTTGTAATTTTCTAGGTTTTTGGAATATATTTTAGTTTCTCTGGTTTTTATCATTTTAATGTACAGCCTTTCTTTGGTTTTCAGGGAAGTGAGAATTCCTCTTGTGATCCAGGGTTTGTCTTTGTGCTTGAATTTATTAAATCTAATATTTTTCTCAGGAAGGTAATCATTGACAAGCTGTGAGAATTTTTTTTCGAATAGATCATATGCCTCATTGACGTCATTAGTATCATATAGATCATTCCAGTTGTATTCAGCTAATTTATTATTTAGATTTTCAATAAGTTGATCATTTACTAACCGATATGTGATGTATTTCGGGAGATAAGATTCATGACTAGTTGTGATTACAATAAAATTTGAAAAATGATCGCTTATATCAGTTATGAGTGTTCCTGCTACGCATTTTGAGTTATCTATGTTAGTATATATATGATCGATGAGTGTGGATGATTTGTCAGTAATACGAGTCGGCATGGTGATTTTTGGAATGATGTTGTTAATGAGCATTTGATCAAGGAATTCAGTTGTGAGATGATGGCTTGAGTATTTAAGCAAGTCTATGTTCAAGTCACCCGCTATAATGACACCCTTATTTTCTCTTTTTATAACATTTATTTTTTCATTTAAACATTGGGTGAGTTCTGCGATAGAATTAAAACTTGGCGATCTATAGATTATACAAATTACAATGTTCAGAGCATTTAAGTCAATAAATAAACCATCAAATTTATCAGTTATGTGATCATCAAATGAAAGATCATGTCTTAAAGTATGTTGGAGACCCTCCTTTAAAAATGCAGCCAAGCCACCACCTTCCTTAACTGATTTCTTGTGTTTGAATATTGGAACATAATTATCAAAGGCAACCAATTGTGACAAATTGTCATCGAGCCATGTTTCACAGAAGGTGATAATATCAAAATCTATTCCAACATCACAAGAACTCTTAAATAATGCCTGAAACTGACTAACATGCTTTGCAAGACTACGTGCATTTGAATTGAAAATTGATAATGTTTTCTCTGCCTTTACTGCATCACTTACGGTATTCAGCGTTGATGTTTCATAGTATTTTGATTCAGAAATTATTTGCAATGTTTCAGAGTCATCAGTTTCAGCCACTATATCAGAAAGAGATTTTTCTTTTCCTAGGACATCCATTTTGTAGCGATACAGCATAACATCCACATCAGTAGTATACACAAAGGACACAGTTGGAAACAGTTTGGAAAAAACTTGACAAAGTGAGATAATGATAACAACTCAAAGTATTTGAAGTGATATGTACTTGCAATTAATTTTGATAATAATATCATAATGTAGATCCTCTGCAACAGTGTTATGATGAATAAATAAAATAGGAACTCTTCAAGATTTACGACAGTCAGCAATGGGTGAGTGATATGCTTGTAAATTGTGAAATTGGGAAGTTGATGAATGAAGTGACAGTGAAAAGTGCACATGAGGTGAGATATATGACAGTTATGAAATGGAGCTCAATGATCACATTCATGTGTTGTTAACAGCTGATTGTATACCATGGTAGTTTGAGATTATCAGGCATTCTTTAGGCGAAAATAAACTATGAGATGATCTTAATACATCATGCAAAAATACAGTATACACTCTTTACGCAAAAGGTTCTTGTTGGTATTTATAAAGATCCCATAGGAGAAGAGATGTTAAACAACTTTAAGGGTTCAACTGAATTGAAAAGGTTCAATACTTGGTGGGGAAGCCCTATGATAGGACCTTATGCTCCCAACTTCAGAGAAAGGGGTTCCATTATGGGAATTCACTGCAGCTGGAATATCTAAGTGTTGTTTTTGTTTGCTGTTGGAACCTTTTTAAAACTTGAATAATTAACCTTTTATGGTTCCTTATCTATACCAGCTTAAAGGTTCCATATAAAACCTTTTTGTTAATACTGTATGTGCTGGCTGACATAGACAAAGTTATCCAGTATGAAAGAATATATTACTCATAGCCATGATTATCAGCAAAGTTGGCATGGATTTGTTTTTTTGTTCATAAAGTGAAGTTAGTGCTGAATTATGAATTAGAAATATATATACATGTATATATGCCCAAAATAAATATTACTGTCGCCATTACTGTGAAATAAATAATTTCCTGATGAGGAAAAACTCCAAGCTCCCTTCAATGATTAGTAAATGATTGCTCCCTAAGATAACAAATAAAAGCCTGAATAGGTTATACGCCAGCACCCGAATTTTAGAGCAACATATTTCCCTTGTTGACAATTCAGCATCTCTCTGCATTGTCCTTTGATTTATGATTTATTTCACATGAAAGAGAATATATATTGCCAACCAGAAAAACAATTTTTGTCACCTTGCGTTATAAAGGAATCCATATCAGAACAACACGAGTGTAAACAACAACATCTTCCTTCACAAATTCAGTATGAATGGAAAGCAAAACATATTAGTTTTCCTTTCTTTTATGATTCTGAGTGAATTCCAAAAATGAAAGCATGGGCCATAAAATTAATACTACACTCTTAACGCAAAAGGTTCTTTATGGTGTATATAAAGAACCCACAGCCAAAAAAAGGCTCAACTAGACCCCGAAGTTGACTGCATAAAGTCGAATAGTCAAGTCAGAGTTAGCTTTCCAAGCAGCATGTTGAAGTCCAGTCTAGTCAATTCAGACTTGAGTCAGCTAGAGTCAAGTCATTATTGCACAACTTAGCCAATTTTTATGTTACAGAAATGGTTTTGGTATCTATTTAAACAGCTTAAAGCACAAAATTCATTTTTTTAACACTTATTGATGGCTTTTGTATATCTATACAAAACTAACAAAATGCCAATTGGAACAGTGGTAAAAATTAACACAACTATAAATGTAAAAATGTTTAAAAATTGACTTAGACATAATACTGGATAAAAATGTCTGGAGTAATAAGTAAAAATGATAAGTTTAAATAAAAACATTAGCATTTGCACGATACACAGTTACATTCACTTGGTCTCCAGTTTGATATTGTTCTTAGAAAGAATTTCAAGTCCAGTTCGAATGTTAAGTGAAGTCAGAGTGAGACAACTTAGCTGACTAGTCAGTTAAAGTTCTTGTCAAGCAAGTCAGAGGACAAATTCTGACTTGCTTCTGGATCTAGGCTCAACGTTTTTTTAGGGTTCAATTGAATTGAAAAGGTTCAATATTTGGTTGGTGGGCCCTATGATACGACCCTATGCTCCCAACTAAAGAGAAAGCGAGTTCAGTGCATCTGGATTATCTAAACGTTGTTTTCGTTTGCTGTTGGAACCTTTTTAAAGTTGAGTAATGAACCTTTTAGGGTTCCTTATCTATACCAGCTTATAGAACCTTTAAAGGTTCCATATAAAACTTTTTTGTTAAGAGTGTACTTATATGATGAATGAAGGTTGATTGTTCAATGAAAACTGTTCTTGTCATTCATGGAAAAATTGATCCAAAAATTTTATTCAACCATCAGACAAACATCAAAAAATTCTCTATGAAATTTAGATTGATTTGATCTGATTCCCTGAACATGAAATGAAACAGTAGGATTACACAATTAAGATTTGTCTTATTTCCGTTCTGGTCCTTTTCATGGGAGTCTCCAGAAAGTCCATTAACAGCACTTGATTAAATAAATTAAATTTTAAATTGATAAAATCCAAACCTGATGAGCGAAAACAAAATTCAATAGATAAAATCCATACCTAACGAGTGAACATAACTCAGCTAACTGTTAAACTGGTCTTGAATATTTGTATCAGGGAATGTTGTTAGTCCTCGGTTAATTATTGCCTTATGCACATGCTCAGTAGGTCTGGGCATGCTCTGTGGGAACTAGGTCACTTCTTGGGCACCTCAGTGCCAACAGGGTCAGAGCTTATTTTCCATTGCATTTCTATGGGGCAGCTTCCAGCCTCAAAGGTCCCACTTCAGTGACCTTTTGACACATGTTGCTTATTTCTGGATATTAACTCAATTTGGTGGAGCAGTGCTGATTTCAATATCCAGTTCTTGTTGGTCACCTTGCAAGATTTTTATGTTAGGAAGCTGTCACAAAGTTTTTCACCCAACCTTGTTCCAAAAAGTGAAAGTGCAAAAGCTTGTCACTCAAATCAAAACTTCAAAACTGATAATTTCATTTATTTCCACTTTTTAAAAGAAACGATGATTGTGTTATTTTATCAATTCAGTCTTTATCAACCCTTAAAAATTGTTTAACCTCTTTTCGGCTGTGGGGTCTTCATATTTATACCACCAAGAACCTTTTGCATTAAGAGTGTATACTGTATTTTTGCATGATCTATTAAGATTATCTTTAACAACCCACTATACTTTAACTCAAGGTACTTGATGTCTGCTGGAAAACCAAAATCTTATAGATCTATACTCTATAGCAGGAAAATAATGGAAATGTCAATTGTAATAAACAGGTTTGGTTAAAAATAGATAAACCCTACAACATAATGAGAGAAAGTCATGCAAACTGAGCATCTCTCTTGGATAAATTAAACAATTCTAAAATGAGGTTCGAACCTTATTTGAAATATTATATAGGGCCTATTACTACTGCACTTCAAGCATGGTTTCTGGTGAAGTAAATAACTACTTCTTCAAGCTCATAGGACCTCACCAAAAATAGAGAAGGAATTTATCCAACTTGGTATTTTGTGAAGATAATTGAAGAACAAGATGAATATAGTCCATAGTGGTGAAGTAATGAAGAGATTGATAATGTAGCAGAACTGATAGTGTCATTAACCGTCATTTTCTACTCAAACTTTTCCACTCAGTCAGACTATATCCAATGAAGATTTTTTATAATGTCATTGTTCTACACTTCTCGTTGCAATGGGCCATCTCTTAATTAACTTTTTCCTTGCTCCCTCATCCATCTTGTTTTGTTTCATATTTCCATCCATCATTGCAACCTATTCTCATATTATTAATTGGACTGATTTATGGTTGGCAACTGTGTCATTGCAGAATATTCTTGTGAACCATCATTCTTTGATCTTGAACTGCTTTTCCCACTTTTCCGACGATTCTCTGCCACACAGATCACATTTGACCAGGTAGCTGAAATTATGTTATGCCGAGCAGCTGGAAGATCTTGGTCATCTCTGAAGTACAAGACGAAGTGTCTGACTTCCAGCATCATGGTCAATTGGTCATTACTCACTTGTCCATCAAAAGATATTGTTTATAATGACAAAAATTGCAATGCAACAGTAATACATTTTTGGAGCACTTTTTAGAGTCACAAGTTTTCAAACATCACTAAACTTTTTTTTTTTAAGTAGAAGCAAATTTAACATATTTTTCAATGTCATAGATACCCTATTATACAAACTCATTCAAGCCGCAAAAATTTCCAATTCTGTTGACACACCTTGAGAAGTTCTTGAAAGTTTGTTAATTTCTGGTGATCTAGGCTGTTTACAGTACAATGCAAAATAAAGTAAGGCTACCCCAGGAGGAAAGAAGAATCAGCCACTACTTTACCCTTTCACACCTTTTGGCTCCCCACAAATCACTTACTACCTTTATCTACTTTACACTACCTTTGAAAATTGCATTAAATTTACATTAAGCCAACACAAATTCAAACTCAATCACACCCATTGTGTTTGATTTCTTTGATATTGTGCCCCCTGCTAGTTGAAATTACTCTGCCAGCTGTCTTAATAGAGTTCTTAATATGGGATAAGGTTGCGGTAAGGAGTAAAAGGTAGTCGTCAGAAGATTTGGGGGGGAGAGGAGAAAGGAGCACAAAATAGAAATCGAGGACTTCAGATAGAAAAATTTCTTACTTTATTTTGGTTGTACTGCAGGTCATACATTTGTCATACTTCATTTGGCCAATGACCCGTCCAAACTACTGAGCCCCCAGCAACAACATCAATAGATGGAGATTTGATTGATAACTCTATTTAATGCCAGATGCCTCCTAAAATTGTGCAATAACTTTTCATGAAAACTGCAATTTTTAAGTGTTACTTATCCGTCATTTTGTGCAAATTGACAGCTGAAAGACAGATTTATGGATAGTAATAGAATCATGTATGAACAGATTTTAGTTTCAGTGGCAGATAGGCAGATAGAAAGATCAAGAAACGGATAGACAGCTAACTAGATTGATAGATAGATACCACAGGCATCACAATTGTTCACAACAGTTCTGCACTGGACGACTACCAGCGGTACAGATACATACAAGGTGGGAAAGTCCCCTGAATCGACCACCCTGCAGTAATGTTATGCCAATGGGGTGCAGGGTGGCTGATTCAAGGGAATTGCCCAGACTTTCCCACCTTCCTTGTGCTGTATAAGGAAGCCAGTGTCATGCAGGCCATACAGCTGTGTTGGCAAATGATTGAAATGCCTGTGATAGATAGATAAATGGATAGATACATTTAGTATGATTGATTGACTGACTGATTGATTGATCAATAGAGAATTACATGACTGTTACCACATTATTACTTGTCTTGGATACAGTGGCTAGTAGCAATAGAAAGATGTAGACGGTGTCACTGTGAGATGCTTTGAGATGTACATAGAAAAGAGGCATCCAAATATACATATTGCTCAAAAGAATACATAACTATAGGCAGTGGAGATGTGGACAATGCCATCCATACATCAGAAAAAGCTCATTACTGTCAGACTTAGAGCTTCCGCGGCTTATCCCACATAGCCGAAGGATATGACTTTTGTCATGCAAGAGGCAGTAGATAAAGACACAAACTTTCTGACTAATATGGAAAATGAGGCAATACACTATAGTATAAGAAGGCAATAATGTTGCTATGATGCCTAATAACTGCTGGAAAGAAATAATAATTACCCAGGTTGTTGGTAGATATACTTTTACTTAGGTTCTCAAATGTAAGTTGTCCCTTCCCCTGAAGTTTTATATTAAAATGGAATCCCAAACATATCAGAAATTCATCACTAATCCAGTTGTTGCCTCCTGATACAGCAGTAAGACATGTAATCATAACAAAATTATTATTTACTGACATTACTATCCAAGTTGCAATTAATTTCTGAAGGAAGTGTTCTTCAAAACATACTCAGTACTTTGGACTGAAAGTGAAATCATCTCATTAAAGAGCAGGTCAAATCCAAAGGCCTATTGTATGTCTAATTCGGAGCCAGTAATAAAGGATGGACTTGCAACGACAGCAGATAGATTAAAACAACAGTTTTGCATGACTCTGGTTGGTTCATGTATTTTGCCCCTTTTCGGACAGCACTGAAATGCCCTCAAATGGTGCTCAATTAAAGGCATTTGTGCAGTTTTGCTCCACATTTTCGGCACCAGTAGTCCAAGTAGCTATATCCAGGAAAAGAGAAATTTTGGGGGGGGGGGGTGGTTCACTGTATCGTTTAATAGGAAAAAATGTTATTTGTACCTTAAACTCTGATAGAAACACTAAAATAGAGGCCGAGGGATGAATTGTAACAGTAAAAGTGCAAATTAGGTGTCAAATGAAAGCAGAGAAGTAGCACTATATTATGCTGGAAGCAAAAAACAGGTTGGCGGGATCCAAGTCAAGTCAGGCGAAGGCTGAGGTCAATGCATGTGGCATTCAATATGATATTGTCATGTTTTTTGGTTGTACACATCAAGATTGAGTTTTTTGCATATGTTGAAATTTTGTGTCTGTGTTGTTGAACCATGATGCGATTTTGACGATTTTTTATTTAAAAATGATTAATTTTTCTGGGTCACATTCGGAAAGTTTCGAAATAATTCTAAGCCACTGACAATTCCCTATCAGCGGTCCTCGGCGGCCCAACGTCCGCCCAAAGTCGGTCAGATGCTGCTGACATCGGACCCACGCTGGGCCGACGCTGGACCGCCGAGGCACGCTCAGGGCCGGATTATCCATAGGGCACAGTGGGCACTGTGCCCAGGGCCTCACACAGCAAGGGGGCCTGATTTAGGTATGAGGCCCGGGGGGGGGGGGTACTCACACTATAAGGGTGTATATAGAGGCGCCGCTGGATGGTAATGGTTTTTTGGCCTTCTTGGATGAAAATGGTTTTGGTTTTTTGACAATTCTGCTTAATTTGGTTCTGGTTTTCGCAACCCCAACATGTTTGGTACCGTTAGAATCGGCTTCAAAAGAGGATTAAAATGGTTTAAAAACCATGAAGATTAAATTGGTTTGCAAAAAATTTTAGTGAAGGATTAAAATGGTTTGTGGTTTTGGCGCAGTTTCCGGATTAAAATGGTTCTGGTTTTCAAAATTGCCGTGGCGCATCCGTATGCAAAAGTCCGCGAAGTACCCCCCCGGGGTATGTGGAAGCACCTGAGAAGTTGTGGAGGCCCAAATGCCATAAGGCGGGGGGTTCCGGCATGGCCCTTCTCACAGAGCCAAGTTTTGTCACAACTTAACTCACACATTATCATAAAAACAATTATTTGAATGGTCCGTCATGTTTCAGGGGAAAAAAACCATAACTTCCTGAAAATTACGATTTTGCAGAATTAGACTTTGAACCACACTGTGGCCACACATCAAGCAAACACCATCCTCTGATTGGGGAAGATCTCGTTTTATTCTTATTTAGCAGCAGCATGTCAAGAAAAAACAGCTACAATTTGGCAAGACATCTGATAACCTAGAGACATTGGGGGCCTCTAAATATCAACCATCCTCAGTTTTCTTGTTACTTTACCAGGTTACCTTGTTGCAAGGTGATAATTAAAATTATGCTCCAAATGCAATTTTGCAAAATATCATCACTGGACCTGCCTTGTCTGAAATGTGGGCCCCTCTCCCATGTGGCCCTCCTGGAACACACTTGGCGCATCCTGAATTTTTTGTTGATAAATTATTTAGATAAAAATTCTGAAGAAATAAGTCCATTCCAATTCACACCACCAGTTCAGTACAGCTATAATACAACGTCAATTTAAAAATGATTCTTGTCAAACAATGACAGTGCATCACCGTATATGGCAATGAGCCAGAATCTAAAATATTACTTTTTCTGCCTTGATTGTCAAACTCAAAGGTTTCAAAATCATCTGGCCCTGTCATCAGCAATAGCTATAGTGGATTTGTGCCCTAAACAATTTATGAACAGGATTTTAATGCTGGAGATCTTGAAAAAATTATATAAGCATGAGATTTTGGGCAAAGCTAAATTGAAGAAACAGCTTCAGGATGCCAGAGGCCATCACTGTGTGCTCGAGACAGTTCTTTGGAGTAAGGGCATAACACTAATAAAACTCAATCTTTACATTGTACAAGGTTGGGGGCCTCAGTGCCTCACTGTGCCCAGGGCTCCCAGACCCTTGATCCGGCCCTGGGCACGCTGACAGGGAATGGTTTATAATATCATTTATGCATAAATCTAATGTCTTAGGACAAAATCTTTGCAATTTCACATATTCCATCACCAATTTTAGAACTGAGAAGTCCTGACACTTTGAAAATCCAAATTATTCCAGCATTTTGATCAAGAGTGTACAAAAAGCCAACTAAACAGAGCTAAGTGCTGAGGTGTTTGCCAACAAGGCACTGATAAATGCAGTCAATACAAAGTAAGCCATGACTTTTCTAAAACAAGATGGCTAAGAGCGAACCATGAGTGAATAATAGAAAGTGTCAATGAGTAAATTTGCTTATAATCTAAATACTGTAGGGAAGTTAGTGTATGGTTGGTGATTAAGTAACCAATAAGGTATACATATTATTTATTGACCACATAATTGAACATTACTATTCACATGCACTCACCATGGTTTAAAAATGGACTACTCAGTAGGAGGAAAACCTTGAGGTACTAGTTCAGTTTACATTCAAGCAAAAGTGGTTCCCCAAGGATCCACATTTCTCCTTCAATTAATACAAGTCTTCCAATTTTCCCTTCTCACTTGAGTTGCCTGGGACCATGCAGTTGCAAGGAATGAGGATATTAAATTTCCCTTAAATGAAGCATTATCTCTTTCCACTGAGCAACATGAAATTCAGATATGAGGTTGATAGGCTGATCAAAAACAATAAATGAGGAAACGTCCACAGGCAGCTGAAATATCCAAAAGCCCAAAGAAAGAGATAAAATTGACAAGGACATTTATGAGAATTCCCCTTGCACCCAATAATGCATTCTCTCAGTGCCAATTGTTCTGTTTGCCACTCATGTGTCAAGAAAATATGTTATATTCTGTAGTGGTGGAGATTTCTGTGGTCAAATGCTGTTATCACAGATATCTTTATATATTCATTGGAAAGGTCACTGCTTTGAATAATAGCTGTTGTGATTGATTACTCATGGTTAGTAGATATGAAATAGGAATATTCAAATTAATACAAAGTTGACTCCAGGTTTAGAGAATGATAAACCAAAGGCATCGGCTCTTGTCACTTAGTCTAACATATGACATACATGTATCCAGTCAATCTCTGATTACAAACAAACTTTATTTCAGAACTTCTTAATTTGCTTCCTGTCAATGTTTTATGTATTTGGCTTCTTTTGTAACCCATGGTTACTTTGAAAGAAAGAAGATGGATCAAATTCTCATGCATAGATTTGCATCAGCTACGGCAGAGAATCTTCAAGTTCAAAGAGATTATCAGTATCCTAGCACTAAGCCACCACAAAGAGAATACTTCCTAATCTCAGACAACTCATGATTATACTGACTGCAATTTTTACCTTATCAAATCTTCAAATATGAATCCCACTGTAGAACACTCAAAGAAATGTACATTAGGGGATAGCGGGGCACAGTGAGACAGCAGGCACAGTGAGACAAAGCCCGTAGCATCAAACTGGTACTGTTTACAGATCAACCCTCCTTTGTATATAACAAACGGTATGTAAGTAAGAGCACATCCTACATCCTGAAAGCCTACACAGCATATCAAGAGTAGAATATCAATAGTTAGGTTTTTAGCCAGTAAAAGTATTAATTTCGCTAAATGACTTTTTGTTACAATTCCCAAGAAGAATGGGATAAATCAATTGCCAGGAATTCAAACCTTGGTTATTTGTCTTAGCTTAGTGAGATGATGCACCACAATGCAGGCATCCGGTCCACAGGATTGAAATATTTTATAAAGAACGTTGTGTGGGGCACAGTGATACGGTTTGAGGTGGGGCACAGTGAGACATCATAAAATACACTCAAAATGACTTAAGCTAAATGCATAGCTCACAATTCACTATTAAAAACAAAATGCCTGATATAAACAACTGATTTTAGTCAGGCACGGCAGGTTAAATTAGTTGTGAATGTGTCCTCTGTGATGAATTTTACAAACATGCTCGAAAAAGGACCTAAAAATTCACCTAGCCAGCTGCTTTTATTAGAGTATCGTAGTTTTTGCAGCAAAAATTGATAGAACAAATCTACAAGTCCTGAGTGTCGGTGGTTATGGCAGAAGATGCCCTATCTCACTGTGCCCAGCCTGCTGTCTCGCCGTTTCTCGCCCACAGGGTACAGTGAGACACTTGACGAGCATGGATATAACTCAAAGTTTCTCCTAACCTGTAAATGAGTTCAGACCCACATTATCTATAATGTGGGTCTGAACTCATTATAGTCTATGCTACCAAAATTTTGGAACACTTGAGAATTAAAAAAGTGTCTCACTGTGCCCCGCTCTCCCCGATATTACATTATGCCCAATCAAAGATATAGATACGAAAGTAATATCCTGCTGAATTTGCCAAAAACAAATCAAGCATTTGCAGGTCAGTTATCAAATAATTGCCAAATGCGCATCACATTGTAAATTGTAATCAAGAAAATCTGAAGCAGAACCATATTGGTTTGTAAGTTTTTACAATGTATTTAGAGATGTTTTTGTTTGTGATCACTAACAACATTGGACTTTTGTACAATGAGTGTCAGAAGATATGTTTTAAAACAGCTACTAACAAATATATATAGATGGATTATCTCTACAATTACTCCAAAGAATGGCTTTTGGTGTAACAAAATAAGTAATATATCATAAAAAATATCTTATCCAAATTGCATGTCCAAAGTTGTGAAATGCTGTGTTCCTTATTACCAAGTTTCCAAATACAGCCATGGCCGTAAGTTTTCACTCATCTGCAATGCTGCACTATGGTGCAATTATTGTGACCAATCATAACAAAGCAAATAATTGCTCAATCTTCAATAAATCGTGAGCAATTATAGTTTGTACAGAGTAGAAGGTGTTCTGGTAGAAATGATATTTTCACATTAATAGTGGGGCAAAATAATGAATAAGTTGAATTTTGAGCATAAAATCAATTATGATGCTATATGTTATTCTCATGGTAGTAACAGCCACCAAAGTTTGTGGATGTGTTGTGTATACATAAAATTAAGCATTCATGACAAAATTACTATAAAATACATGGTTGTATCTTTCGTTAATCGGGTTTTACTTGAACTGGTTTCTTCTTTAAATATGGCGAAATTTGATGTAGGTGTAGGAAATAACTGCACTATTTCTTTTGAAAGAAAATTGTGTCAAATGCTTTCCATCGATGTGGATTTTTATGAAACAAATTAAATTTCATAGTAACAAAAACAATTTACAACTTTATTCTTACATCAGAAATTAACAATTTTTCTGATCATAAACACATCACGCGAAACCCGATCAAGCAGCGTTAAAGTCGCGTATTTAATTGTAATTTTGTTATGAATGTTTAGTTTGGTTTGTGCCTAACACATCCAGACAATTTGGTGAATATTACTATCATGTGAATGACGATATAGGATCAGAACTGATCATATACTTACATTTCAACTAATTCAATATTTTACCTCACAGCTATTATGTAACATTATTCCATTCAACAATTTTTATCATAACATCTCCATGTACACACTAACTACACACTAACTATAATTACTGACATTTTGGTGAAGATTGAGCAAGTATTTGCTTTGTTTTGATTGGTCAAAATTATAGCATCATAGTGAAGCATGGCTGCTGAGTGAAAACTTACGGCCATGACTGTATACTTGGAAGCAATATCAATACAAGGAAATTAACTAATTGGAAAGTTATTTGATTCATGAGCAAAATTCCATTAGCTGTTTATAAAATGACACATCAGAATGTGAAGGAAACATGAGTTTACTTAAATTTGTAAGCCAAAACCATTTAAGCCAAAGCAATAGTCTGAATCTTCAGATATACGTTCTGCAACAGAGTGCAAATTTAACTTTCCATCTGCAATAGGGGCCTATGTCATCTTTTTTGCATGTCAACATCACTGAAGTGTACTTTAGAGTCAACGTCAATCATAGGGAGTCCTCAAGTGAATTAAGTCAGTAGGACTGACACACAGGCTGATTGGCTTAACCCCACTAATGCTAAATCAGTTTAGTAAGACACAGATAAAGCAACACTAATCCAGTTTTTGCTAGTTCCCAAATGACCTGACTAGGTGGCAGGGGTGGTTGGTCGAGAAAGGGCAACTCTAATATGCGTGACAAAGATTTAATGTAGTGCCAATAATGATTTTGAATATATACTTGTAAATTTTTGCCTAAATTTACTCTACATTAAGGCCTAATAAGGTTTTGTTTCTTTGAGATCAAAAGGGCAACCTTGCACCCCCTGCCCCCCTGCCCCCCCCTCCCTGTTCCACCACCCTTGGACTATTGAAAATAAAAAGGTTTCCAATTCCACACACGTAAAGGCTGTAAATGTCATCACTGCTTAAGTGACACAATTTGTTTAGTTAAACTTCCTAATTTTGCACCTTTTAACTTTACGAATTCCATTGACTACACAAATGTCTGGAAGGTATAACAACTTCCAGTGACTTCACAAATGTCTGCAAGGTATAACAACTTCATTAAGTCCCTACAATAAATAAAGTTTTCACAATTACCCCTGGAGTAAGAAATCCATTCATGTGATGTATATATATATTTATAATATATATTTTGTAGGATATAATGTCTGGTAGAGAAATTGTAGCAATATTAAGTTAAAGAGTAAAAGAATACACAGATAGATCAAGATACATGAAGACACAAAAACAAATACAACACTGGCTTTGAGGAAAAAATAAAATGCTGACACTCCCATCTTGAAGGCTTCATTTGCATTTACTTGATGGTTTTACATTCAGATGCAGGTTGGGTGGGCCAGTATTTTGCATTTTTTATTGAGTTAGTTTGCGGCTCTGGCTTACCACAGCTCAACTTGTCTTCTGCCAGGAAGTGATGCTTCACTACAATTCATTTTCTTTGGCATGATTTTCTCAACCTCCTGGAGTTACTCTACACAGACTTGCTGGGAAATCTGCTCATCTCTTCTTACTGTCCTCGTCATTTTCATGTGGAATCCCAACTTCTTTTCTATGCTGTTGAAGTGTGATGTCAGAGACGACTCAGTGCCATATCTAGCATCCCTATTCTCCAGCTTTTAGGTGGATTCATATTGGCTGGAAGCTGAAGAATCTGATCCAGGTTAAAATGACATCACAGCATGTTGTTTGTTTTACATATACTACAATGCTAGAGAATGGGGATGCCAGCTGTGACACTGCTGCCTGTAACACTGAGTCGTCTCTGTCGTCAGACTTAAACAGTATAGTTTCGTACTTATCAACTAATCACTGCATAATTATAAATGCTTGACGCTGGATACTACTTCAGTAGTGGATGCAGAGGGGAGGGGGTTTAGGGAGTTCAAACCCCCCTTCTCGGGCCTGTAGATTTAAATGTTAAAATCAATATCTTAACGATTAAAGATTAAATTTATTACATTTTCATTTGATATATCTGTCTAACTATATGTCTCTCCATCGGTGCCACTTATCAGGCTAATCCTTAACTTCATTGGAACCAGCAAACCATTGTGCTTAATTTGCACTTAATCTCATATGAAGTCATTGCCATTCATTGTCAACAATCGTGCATACTTCTTGATGTCCTGTCGTGCGAGTTTAAACAAGATGTTTTTAAAAATTATGTGGGTTGACTGGAACGTTAGCAAGTGTCTGAATATTGATAACAATACCCCTGAATTATAAGAACCCCTATATTAAGACCAACTTGCCATGCGTAACTGCCTTCCTCATGCATGAAATAGTATTTAGTGCATTTTGCACCAAAATGACAGACCACTGCCTCACGAGAGAATGCCTCATAGCCACAGAAGCGGCAGTCTTGTAGCATAAAGTATCTTATTATTTCCGCCATGGTGTAATGAGAAAAGAAATATATTTCTGACGTGCAATGCAGCCTGTACATACAATGTATCCCCTGCTGTTAGGGTACTCTACGCTCATCATGTTTGTAATTCCCATTGACAGCCATATTCTCAGAGCCCCATAAATGTCTATTTACATCAAGCTGCAGGACTCAACGAGGCTTACCAGGGTTCCACATGGCTTACAAAGGCTTAATTCTGATCATGGAACATATCAGAGTCACAAAACAATGTAGCTGCACAAAATAGAATAACAGTTATGTGCAAAATGGTGATATGTTTTATCATACACTTCTATAGATAAAATATGAACTTTCCACACAATGCAAAGAACACATCAACAGCAGTCAATAATCAGCAATAAATAGCAAGACATTCAGGTGGATGTTCCACAGGCGGATGAGACATTCACAAGTTTGTAGAAAAAGACAAAGGGCAATCATGTTAATTCCCAAGGAGACCTTTTCAACACATTCCAACAGGGCCAGTGCTTCTTTCATTCTGTCACTCATGCGGTCCACTTTTTTTGGGACATTGTATTATTGTCAATTTTATTGCAGACAAGGAAATGAAAATTACCATTTCATACACACCATTTGACAAGAGACTGATCTACACTACTAAGTTGGAGGAAGCTCTGAGGTATATAACTGCCGGAAAGAAAATACTATTTAGCTGTGTTATTGTTAGATGTAGGATCACTGAGGTCCTCTGAAGTTTGGTATTAATATAAAGGGGAATCCCAAACATGTCACAAATAATTATGTTATGAAGTCTACAAAATGAAGTGTTGCCTCCTGATAAGGGAATAAGACAAGTAGGGGAGAGTGCCTTAAAACGCACCACTTCCTAAGAGGTGCACCCCTGTGTTTTGCAGTTAATAATATATTGGGGAGTTCCAAACCATATGATAAATAAAATATTTTGATTATATAATTATTTCATCAAATTTAGTAATATTACTAAGCATAGGTGCCCAGAAACAAGGACCTGGTGAAAATGGCTCCTTTTCGTATAGCATTTCCATGATTTTGAGCCACTCTATCGGCAATAATGGTGGCGGTGATGGTGTGAAGACAACTATACATGTCTTTTTCTGCTTTCTCTTCTATAATATTTAGAAAAAAAATCCAAAAAGCCGCATGGTTTTGGAAAAATGACAAAAATCGAGAAACATACACTGCAACCTAAGAGGCACACCTGAGTGTATATCCTGCATCTTATCCAAATTATGACCAAAAAAAATCATTGTGCCAAAAAATAATTCTTAATCAATGATAAACTGTAATTCATGTTAAATGTGAGGTGTGAAGGGGTGTGCTTTGTAAGAACAAAGCAAATTATAGTAAAATATGGGGTGCCTTTTAGGCAACATAGGGGGTGTGCTTTTTAAGATAGGGGTTTCTAAAAAGCCCTTTTTTATCCCAAAACTAGTTCATCCTGTTAAAAGAAAGATAATGTGTAACATTTCGTATCCTGGGCAGATTTTGATAGAAAATGTCTTACGGCACAATCTAGTTGTATCTAAATGATACCTTTACAAGTGAACATCATCCTGTTGCAATTAATTTTTGAAAGAAGTGTTCTTCAAAACACTCTCATTACTTTGAGTTGAAAGGTGCGAGTAAATAAGAAAGGACTTGTAACATTAGCAGATGGATTAAAACAATTGTTTTGCATGACCTGATCTGGAAAACAAATGCAAAGACTGACTTTTGGAAGTTGACAGCAAGGCTTTCCTGGCATAGAGAGCTACCTTCTTGTTGCATTTAATCAAGGACTAAGCCAAATACCGCAGCTTAAATGCAAGCAGCCTAGTTGACAGAGCTAACTGGACCGAGTGGGGTGCCAACAAGGCATTGATAAATAGAGTGAAGTAGGCCTATTACAAAGTTAGCCATGCTTTTAACTAGAGCGAGAAAACTGGGAGTAAATAATAGAAAGTGCTAAAGAGTAAATTTCTTGATCTGTATGCTGTAGGAAAGATACACAGTTGGAGATTAAGTCAACAATTAAGTATTAATTTTATTTATTGACCACTTAATGAAACATTACCATTTCACACATATCTAACATGACATAACAGCAGACTACTCAGTAGACCGAAAACCTTGAGGTACGGTTCTGTAAGGATCCACATGTCTCCTTCAATTAATACAAGTCCTCCAATTTTCCCTTCTCACTTAGCTGCATTTGGCCATACAGTTGGAATGAATGAGGATATTCTGTTTCTTGTTGAATGAAGCATTACCTATTCACATATTTTCAACACGAAATTCAGACCATGATGTTGATAGGCTGAATCGAAAGCAATAAATGACGAAATGTTTGCAGGCAGCTGAAATATCTGTGAGCCCGATGAAAGAGATAAAATTGACAAGGACATTTACGAGAATCCCCCAGGCATCCAATAACACATTCTTTCAGTGCCAATTGTTCCATTTGCCACTTTATTGTCCAGAAAATATGTGATATTTTGTTCTGGTGGTGAATTATGCGGTTGAATGCTGTTATCATTGGTATTTTATACATACACATATATATATATATATTCAATTGAAAAACCACTGCTATGAATAAGAGATGTTGTGATTGTTGGTAGATATGAAAATTGAATAGTCAATTGATATAAAGTTGTCTCCAGGTTCAGAGAATGAGAAAACAAAATTAGGTTTAGATATGTGCAAAGAAAATTAGATAGGAAAGTAATCTCTTTCACCATATTTCTGTTAATGTCATCTTTTTGATTTTCAAGTTTCGTAAATTTAATATTTGTGAAACTCCTTTTAATATGGAAATCTGTTAGTTACTCAGCACAAGATTAGTCATAGAACTGCTGATAAACCAATATTCTGTGTAAAGATTAGGCTATCTCCATGATGACTTGCGATGAAGTGCCATTGATGTTATATAATAATGAGTATACTTTCAATAAAAATATTGCTTATCCAACTTGCAAGTCCCAAGTTGGGAAATATTCCCTACTAATTTCCAAATGAACTCGGGAGTGCTATCAAGCTAAGTAACTAATTGGAAAGTTACTTTATTCATCCATGAAACTCCATTAGCTGTTTCTAAAATGACACTTCAGAAAGTGAAGGAAACAAGAGTTGATTTAATCTTGTAAGCCAAAGCCGCTTTGAGCCCAATTAATGATCTGAATCTTCTATCATTAACTCATTCGTTCATACACACTCAAACTTTCTTCAATTGTATATAAATCAATTAATATATCTCTATCTATAGATCAACATTTTTTGGGTTTTGTTGAAAACTACAGACTGCATATCAACAATACTGAAGTGCGCTGTGGAGTCGATGTCTAGTTGCTGTAGAGAGTCATCAAGTGAATTCAATCAGTGGAACAGTGACACAAGCTGATTGGCTTAACCCCACTAATGCCAAACCAGTTTAGAAAGACACAGGGAAATTCAACAATAACCCAGTTGTTGCTAGCCGGTAGCGAAACAGATAGAGCGTCCCCAAATGACCTGATTAGGTTTTTGCAGGTTTACAGTAGATTTTACCAAATGTACCTGATTACTGGAGTCAGACAAATCAATAGATATCAACTTATCATTCCTTGCATCTACTAGCTAGGCACTACAGTCTGGAGTGATTCCTTAAATCACTATATATATATATATCTCTCAATCTTTTCAGGCAACCCTACAAATCATCCTTCTGTCGTAACTGAAATTTTTGGCATGATAAAATATAGAATGTACCTGAAAAGCTTGACAAGCACCAACATCCAAGCTGCCACTCCAAATCTACAAAAGGGGAGGAAGAGGGTTGCTAATACTTGCTAATATGAGTAATTTGTTCTTTTAGGATAAGATAAGATATATTTATTTTCGCAACAATTGTAAACACAGTATATAAACATAAATGTTACAATTTGATAATGATTTCACAAACTTTTGCTCTGTTGCCAAGACTTTTGAGTTACAGTTTGTCAGTTTTCTGTCCCCTGCTTCTTTTATTTTCTAAATGTTATCCCTGCTTAAGTGCCATAATTTGTGTGGTGAAACTTCCTCAGTTTATGCCTTTTAAACATTCCAATGACTTTCCAAATGTCTGGAACGTAAAACAACTTCAGGAAGTCTCTACAGCAAATAAAGTTTTCACAATTACCGCTGGAGGAAGAAATCCGTTTTTGTGAAGTATATTATTTGTAGGGTATAATGTCTGGTAGGGAAATTGTAGCAATATTAAGTTATAACAAGTTAAAGAGTAAAGAGACACACAGATAGATTGAGAGAGGGGAAAACGGATGGTCTAACTTCGAAGGCTTGCTGTACCACGGTGGTATTTCATACGAATCCCAAATAAGGTCTGGTCCACGAAGATGCTTTTTTAACGGCATATTCTAATTTTTCCCTATTTTAAAATATGCAAATTTATCCAATTGTGCAGGAGGACTCCGTCTTGCCCCTCACCGTGCACTGCAGGGTATATTAATAATGACTTACTTCTACATATCTAAGCACCAGAAACTGACTATGAATTATTCTGCTGTGAACATCATTTATTTGAAGGTACAAGAGCATTTCCAAAAATTATAATTTTTTTTAAAGAAAATGTTTTAAAAACTTCAAATTAACACAGCTACTTACCTGACATGTCCTTGATATAGCCCACTAAGGTGCTGCAGAGGCGTAAAACGCAAACAAAACTACCTGACATGTCCTCATCCACATAACTTACAGGAAAACTTGGTCATGGATCCTATTTTCCAACCACAAAATTAGAAGGAAGGTCAAAACATTTCAAGAAAATGCAAAAAAGAACATTTTGCCCCGCCACTCCGTTTTGCCCCTCGTTAAAGATGAACAAAACAAATATAACATAGGCGTGGAAGAAAAATTGTAATGCAGGCACTCACGTCTCACATTGGGTTAGTTTGCAGCTCTCGTGTACCCCAGCTCACCTTCTGCAAATAGGTGTTGCCTTACCAAATTTCATTTGCTTTGGCTTGATTTTCCCAACCTCCGACAATCACTGCTCAGAGACTTCATCTCTTCTTAACATACAGAACAAGGGTGTTTGGTTTTGTATTATTTACTTATTTCAATGAGAACTATGGACACAAGAGTACCTAGAATTAAAATTATTTACTCCTATCTGTCTGGCTGTATGTATGTCCGTCTCTCTGTCTAGCCAGGTGTAGCTGTCTATCTATCTGTCTTGAATATTGTGAATTTTCGCAAAAAAATTGTGAATGACAAATAAGTAAATTCAACAGGGTCAGATGGTCCGAATATATATATAGCCGTGTTAGAATTCAGATTAAAGCTCTGTTCATGCTCCATCTATTTAAGTAGTTTGTAAATTAAAGCTCTGTTCATGCTCCATCTATTTAAGTAGTTTGTATTTCGTGAAATTGGAACTAGCAATGTTATCAAACACTGCAAATTTTAACACTTTTTATCCCAGTTCCATATGTCAACTAGGTTACTGAATATCTACTAATTGTTTGTTTGTTTGTTTGTGTTTTACGCCTCAGCAGCACCTTAGTGGGCTATATCGAGGCAGGCGATCGCCGTATGATGATGAGATGAGAAGACTGTGAGTCTGGTACATACCCTATTAATTCAGGGATGCCCAGGGTCTTTCAGTTGCCCCAGCATAGAACACTGGATACAACCCGCCTCCATTTAATGTCCCATGGGCTCGGACTAAATTGAGTTCCGGGGTGGGATTCGAACCCACGCCCTCAGAGCCAGTGGTTGTGCAAACAAGCACTCTTAACCATTAGGCCACGGAGGAACTGAATATCTACTAATCAAATTAACTCTCATTTGTTGCGAGACAGATCATTTTAACGAAGAAGATAAGGTATGTTTCATACGAGTGAGTTGTCAAAGCTTATATACCAACACAGAATTACAGAGAAATTGATTCTTCTTCTTGATAATCCAGCATGTCTCTGTGAATTGTCATTTGCATTATGAATATTTCACATAAAAGGGAATATTTATTACCAGCCACAAAGAAAATGTTTTGTGTTCTTCTGCTGTAAAGGAATCCATGTCGAATAGAATTCTGGCATAAACGCTGAAACATAAATTCCTGTATGGATGGAGAATGTAGAGCATTTTATTTTATTTTACATGATTTCAAGACGATAAACGAAAAATGTAACAGATTCCTATGACGAGTGTGTTCTTTTCATAAAGCGACTTATTCACAAGCTACAACCCTGTAAAATAATGAAGAATTAAATCAATACACATTTCTCTTTATGAGACCAATTGTTGGAAATTCATGACAATTGTAAATACATTTATGCACAGGTTTCTAGTATAATTTGTTAGTGATCTACTCTTGTAACAAATCTCTCTCAACCACAGTGATATATAGCTGACGGTGTCTGGTACTCTATAACTAATAAATACACAATATAAATAATAATTTGGTGATACTTGTATTTACACAGTCAACCAATAAGTCAATTCTTCTACCTTATCACGAGGCCTTATATATATATACATTGATACTATTTGAAAAATTAAATTGATGCTTCAAAGCAATGATTATATTTTACACATGAAATGAAATAAACTTACCAAATTATGGTATTTCTCTCCAATTCTAAAACCAATATGAATATCTCAAAACTAGAAACAGGAATGGTTCTGAGTTAGGACTTCCTCAAAGTGCTGCCATTGCTTTAAATTTAATTTGTCCTTCATTTGATTGAAAATGCTAACAAGAGACTCTTTCATTGTAATTTCAATGCTTTTAAAAATGGATATTCAAAGTGTCAATGTCTTTGTAGTTAATTCTCCAATTAACTATAAAGATACTTCTTTATCAGAAATTAAGTTATAAAGGCCAAACTGATAAAGGATTGAGGATAGAAAATAGTGAGAAAATAAAGCTTGCTCAGATAGATTGGTAGAAAAACAGATAGACACAGAGATAATATTATATGGGAAGATTGACAGATGAATAGATATATTTCCTCATCCACAGATGTACCTCACTATGTCAGGAAACCATGTTACCAAGCTGACTGTAACCAGTAGTGTCCAGATAACATTGAAAATTAAATTGAGCGGTGTTTAAATTAAATTCTTTTAAAAAAATCCATTGAAAACAGATGCTAGGCTTACCATGCCATGCACTTTGCAGCCTCCACACTAACACAAGATTGTTAGAATGTTAGAAAGAAAATGAAACGGAAAACCAAACCAGATACAAAAAAGAGAAATATGTTAAGGTAAAGCACCCTCTCATGGCTTGTCTAAAAGCATCACTTGTAGGCAAAAGGTGAGCCCCAGTAAACCAGAGCTGTCACTGACTCAGCTAACTTAATGGAAAATGGAAATACTAACAAATCTGTTCCTCCCAACCCCTGTCATCTTGTAAAAGTGGTAAGTAAAATATTCAAGGCACAAAAGCCAATTCAAGGTTTCTGTGGAAAGCAAGTTTGGTCGACACAAAATTAATCTCATGTAAAGTCATTATCATGCATAGTCAATAATCACGCATACTTCTTGATGTCCTATTGTGTGAGTTTAAAGACGATGTTTTAAATAATCTGGGTTGCTTGGAGTGTTTGTTATTGTCTGAATATTGATTATAACATATCCTTCATTATAAGGAAACCTATTATAAGAACTACCAGCCTAGTGACTGCCATTCTCCTGCACTCAATAGCATTTCACCAAATTTGCACACAGCTCTAGGAGAGACCACAGTCCCACATGAGAATGCCTCATGACCGCTGAAGAGGCATCAGAGACCATTTTACTCCTCTTGTTTTGACACATACCTTTATATAACTATATGCAGGGGAGGATCCAGAATATTCCGGTGGGGAACGCCTAACTCGCGTCATAACCCAACTGCTCGCCGATAAAATTAACATGGAAAAATATATAAATTTTGGTCTGAGTGGGTGGGGGGGGGATGCAGGAGGAGTAATAAAGGCGAAAATGAGGAGGAGTTAAGGCAGACAAACTCTCAAGGAGGCCAAAGGAGTACGTATTGACCTGTCACTGTACTTAGCACGAAAATGAATGGGAGTGTTAAAGATAGTGACAGGTCAGCAATGTATATATCCTGTTAATCTAACGATTACCTTTACTGCTATCTTGAGTTTTTTCAGTTTTTATGGACATATATCGCCAAACCCTCCTATTATTTGAGGTTTTAAAAACCACCGTCACTTTATTATTGTAAAGTATGATGAGTGTGCGCTCATTTTCTATCAACATACACTAGGTACATCCGCCACGCCGCGAACATTTTTTTAAATAGCTAGGCGTGTAAAATATAGAAGGTAAATTAATAACATTTTGGATTCTAAAGAAAATCAAAGGATAAATATATAATTTATTGAAGAAAGATCATGATATTTTTAAAAATGAAGCATGGACATTGTGAAGTACACAAAAATAATCCTTGAGTTTGGAGACAAACAAAGCTCAGAGGAATACAATGACAAAGATACTTATAATATAATATTATGCCCTTAGTGAGAAGTTCAATGTGATTAAATAATAAACTAACACATTATTATGGTTATTTCTCCATCCTAATGCAGAATTTTTCGATGTTGTAGATAAAAATATCCATTGAAAGTAGCTTCTAACTTTCACTTTACTCCAAAATATTAGGCCTACATTGTATGCTCAAAAATTCATAGAGAAGAACAGATAACTATAAAATATCTTGGCATTTTTTCTACCATGGTGTACTGAGAAAAGAAATATAATTATCTCTGACGTGAAATGCAGCCTGTACAGATCCCCCGTTACTAGGGTGATCCACACTCATCATAAATATGATACAGCTCACGAGCAGCACCCACAAATGTGACGAACATTTGTTACTGACTATTCATTGTTCTGTAAACTGATTTAGATCACTCATTCCAATCATTAAAAACATTAGAGTCAGTGTCACTGAAGCACTTTTATATGAGATAATGTTTCCTTCAAAGTCATTTGACGACAAAATAATCCTTGGTGTGCAGTATCTTGAGATTAATTTATTATTTCTTACCCATTTCTTACTAAGTCACGTTCTGGCTTTGGAGAGGACATGCAACATGTTGTACCTGGGTGAGTTGAATACAATGACTGATCAACTACATGGAATTCCCAGACTCAGTATTCCAGGTCACTGGGCACTGCTGCTCTTGGTAAGGTAGATGCATTCCCAAATCTGTAGTACCTTCAGAGGAGCCTTAAATTGCCTGGTAAACATTCCAAATAAAACTGGGAAACAAATTGGCATTATAGACCAATGAAAAATCAATAGGACCACTTGGTAACTAGTAGCATAATATTGTTGTATTAAGTCAGTGATGAAAGATAGTGCAGTTGCTGATGCGTATAAGTACATTCTTATTCTCAAATGCTTCTCTGACTTGTTTTCTGCTCTTTGCGCATTATTCCTAGTCTTCGTTATATGTCTTTCTATAACACAAATCATTGTCATTATGAATAACGTCAAAACACCAGTAATGCAATTAACTAGAACTTGCCTGATTCCCCAGAATTGCAGTATGCAAGTGGCATTAAGCATTTTGTGGCTGTTTGCCGAAAATGCCAGACCACTTACAGGCACAGTCATTGTTGGCAGCAAAATAAACAGGTATCTGTTATGTTTAACTCCTTTAGAAATGGCACCAGTAATTGTCAGAAAAATTGCACAAAGGAAAAGTACATTACTGACAAGGTATATATACTTCATCAGGTATATGCTGAATGCAATGAAAATGCATGTTACTGATGTATCACCAAAATGTATAACAGATGACTTGCTATTAAATTGGTTCCGAATATGAAATATTATCAGAAGTACTGAAAACATGATGCCATTAAATATTATTAGAGTGAAGTATCTCATAGATTTCATGGGATTAAATTGTAGGTTCAACCCCACAATTCCATTGAGCAAGAATATTGTTATGATTTCAAAAGGAATGATCCAGTTTTGATTTGGGTACATATTTGGACAATTTGACTGCAACTCAACATGAGAAATGTTTCTACATATTGGCAGGATCTCCTTCCCATCGAGACAACAGAACATTTTGTCATTGGCTAGAAACTGCTCAAGTGTCGATTTCTTCAATATAGTATGAAACACAGTTTTGATTTCAATGTTTTCAAATTTTATGACTCTAATGTCAGGAAAAATATCTTGAGTGAGATATTGAATTCTTGTATTTGATAAATCCAGTATATCTAGATTATTGAGACCACACAGTGCACATTCTTCAATCCAGTACACTTTTGAGCTACTTAAATTTAGTTTCACTAAGTGTACTAACCCTACGAATGTTTCACAGCGTAACACAACCAGTGCTGAGCTTTGAATATCTAAGAATTTCAGTTTCTTGATGTTCATTTCCCTGGAACTAAAATCCTGAAAATGGTTGTGGCTGATATCCAACTTCACAACTTGAGGAATTGAAATTCTGCTGAATGAAACAATGTCAAGAATATTACAGTTTGACAGATCAACAAACCAAGCATTGCTTAATCTTATTGTCCATTTGAAAGTTTGGAAGTTCAATCTTAATGTAGCAAGGGCAAAAGATGTGTCATTTATCATTGTAATAGCGTTAATATCTGCACAATACATGGCCCTGCCAAGACATTCACACCCAGATGGACATGCATCTTGCGAGCAAAAGTATTCATCATCTCCAGAGAGGGGACAGTGCAGAACTCCATCACAAATTTCCGTTGGGTGAACACAGACCCTCTCCTTGGTGCATCGCAACATTCGCGGGCATGTCCAATCTGTGCAGTTGAATTCATCGTCTCCAAATGGACAATCTGGGATACCATTACAAACCAACCGGAATGGTAGATTAACATTGATGTTGCTACATCTATATTTCTCAGGCATTAAATATTGAGTTTTGAATCTGTTTTCTTCACAACCATTGAACTGCCAGCTGCCTTCACAAGGTAACTTATTGCCATAATAATCTTTATCCAATGTGCACAAATATTTTCGAGGGAAACAAATCATTGACCCTATTGGACAAATATAGTCATCATTTGGAACAAGTTGCTTGTCATGATTTAAACTGGAATTGATGACAAGTTGCAATAA
This sequence comes from Platynereis dumerilii, assembly GCA_026936325.1. Taxonomy (NCBI): domain Eukaryota; kingdom Metazoa; phylum Annelida; class Polychaeta; order Phyllodocida; family Nereididae; genus Platynereis; species Platynereis dumerilii. Next base: position 48,273,179 of record JAPTHN010000002.1, read on the forward strand.
ATTAGAAGATGTCTTAATGCATTCATTAGTTTGCAGTTCCACTGTATGTGGGCTCCAGCCTGTCCTGTATTCATTTCGATCAGGACATTCTTGTTCATCATCATCACAATCAGCAATGAGATCACACAATCTAGATTTGGGAATGCAGTTTCCATTACCACATTTAAAATGCAGCCAAGAGTTACTACAAAGGTTTTGATAGCTAATTTCATCACTGGCATCAGAACAATGTGGATGATTATCATTGAAATATGTCTCAGGTACACACTCCCCATTCTTACAAGCCTTGAATCCTCTCATACATGTTTCTTTCAGACTTGTGGGCTCCGTTACGCACAGTACTTTCAACTCTTGACCCATTTCTACCTTTAATGGAAAGTCAAGTTTTTCATTGTCTAGGGTCAGTCCAGTTGCCATCCCCTCCTTAGCTATTAATATATCACTACCAAAGAAGTTGTTCTGACTTTTGTAAAGAATAAGTTTATAGGGCTTTAATAATCTCAATAAGAGTGGTAGAAACTGCGCTACCTCTAAACTGAAACGTTCCTCAGATATGCTTCCTCTGATATTTTCACAAGCCGTCATCAGCTGCTCTGGATACAACAAATTGTTTTTCTTCACTGTTCCAAGACTGAAACATTTATGATGATACCAAAAAATCCAGTCTGTTCCGCAATATAATTGCCAAGGCATAGACAGCATGGAATGCGTAACGTTCCTTTCATATTCACAAACAAAAGTAACATCGTGAAATATCCGGGAGCAGTCCACAGAAATCCAAGTATCTGTAGAAGGGACCGCTGACAAACAGCTGCTGTTACCTATGAGGCTACCGTTATTTCTTAATTGTGATAAGATATATGAATATTCATGAGATCTTCTATCTGGCTGATTTGCATAACGATGAGATGCATTGAAAGATAATTCCTTCAGTCTGCTGTGTTCATGAAAACGATGAAAGGTAAACATTGACTTATCACTCCAATAGCCTTTCTGAAAAAGAATCATACATATCAAGTTTTATTACATGACCACTATGCTGGAGCGATGCTGATTGGCCAAAATCAGTCACATAACGCCATCATAAAAACTCATATTGCATGGTTCGAGCGAAATATGAGATTTTTTGCAAAAAATTGTTGTTATTTTATCAGTTTTTTTAATATTGCATGGCTAGAGTCACAGTTGAATGAAATACGAATTTTTCTTTTAAAAAAATACAAATTTCAAAAACATTTTTTGTTACCAAAAACAAAAACATATTTATCACAATTTTTTTCCGAATTGTTTTAAAAATACATTATATTGGAGGCATAGTGGTCATGTAATAAAACAAATACGGCACTTATTGTCGTGCAATATGAAAATTTATTTGCACTCGTAAATTCATATTGAATGAGGGTACTGCCCTGGTTCAATATGAATTTCCTCGTGCAAACAAATTTTCATATTGCTCTCATATCATGCAGTATTTGTATAATATACACCATTGAGGTTCCATTCTATATAAACTACTATGGCCTTTACTTTTATATGCAAAGATTGATCAAAATCTTATGCAAGTAAACGCAACCCCAAAAAATCAATAGTGAAATACCTCAAACTTGTTCGTTCAATATTTCTTTAAGTAACTGTTATTTGAAATAGAAAGATATAGATAGATTCTGAACTCAATAAAAGACCAATTTACAACAAATTCATATAACAGGGGTTGAGAAACAACACAATAAAAAATATTTCTATTCATTTTAATTTATATTGTCAACAGTTTTCTGCCGCCAAAATTTGTTGAGCTCTAAAACATTCCCTTCATGTTTAGAGTCGGTCCTAAATGATAACTGCATGGAGGACAACAACACTGTAGTGGGTGAACTTGTAAATCAGCCTTTTGATATTCCAGCAAAATAATTTTCATACGGGCTTTTATCGGGCCTCGGTGAATGTCTGAAGTCTGCAGATCAGACATCAGCGAATCTGGCTTTTGTCAAATATCGCATTTCCCGGGAAAGTCTGAACTTCCATATAAATGCTCAAGACACTCTGCAGAACTATTCCAATATAGTTAATTGGTAACTGCTTAAGCCATGACATCCGTGTTTAACACATATTTCAGTGATGTTTGGCCCAATTTTATTGAAAATATCTCAAATTTCTTTTGTTCGGATATTTTCAAGGCAGCTGCCCTGGGTACCTTTTCTGTGAGCAAAAACTAAGTGCCATTCAAGAAACTTCGAATAAGTTCTGGGAAGACTTGATTACCAGTCACTTTGATGGTCATTGTGAGACCAAATCCTGTTCAAACTTCCCCATTCTTATGGAGATGAAAGCTGAAAATATGTTTAAATTTTTGCCAACTTTATATTAGCTATTTATAGTCATCTGAACATAAAGTCAGGTGTAAAATTTGCCTTTTCACCCTGTTCTCCAAAAAATTTGTCTATGCCATATTTTGCTTAGTCTCTCCTGTTGAACGGATTGTGACTTAAATCAGAAGCTAATAATTAGAATTATCATACGTTGTCTTTTGTACTTACTGTCTGCAAGACTACATATTACCTGAAATCCAAGAAAGATTAAAGGCGATGTCCTGAAATATCTGACGATATTCATTGGCTCCCATTCTTCATTTCTTTTAGAAACTTGACTGAGTAAACTGTTCATATCTGTTATACTGGGTAAACTGTTCATATCTGTTATAGATACTGAGAAATTTGTTGCTGCACAACTAGCTAATATTCTTGGCGAATGTAAAACTTGATCCCATTCTTCATAACTATTAACAGACCATAAGTTACCCCCTCTTTCTTGACAAATGTCATTTGCTGCAGTCCATCCACCAGAAAAATTCGTATGGATGCTGTAGTAGTTACCTCTTGGCACTATGGCATAAGGAGCATTCATTAAACAATAATTATAACGTCTTGGAGTTAAGTAAGTCTGAACAACATCCATCGTAAAAGCAGCCAGCACCAGTATCACAAACTTTGATTCTGGTCTATAGATGTCTAGGGTCTTCACTGATATTGTCAGATACTGACCAAAACTTTTCCACTCAAAAGGAAATTCTTCTGATTTGAATGTGACCGTCAATGGCTTATATCCGTCAAATGACTCAAACATTTCATCGCGGATATGAACTTCAAATCTGTCATTATAATTTTTTTTGAAACGTTTTTGCTTCTGATCATGTAATCCAACAACAATAAAATTATTCAGATATCTCCTGAAGAGGCTCAATTTATCAGAGAAATAGACTTTAAATTGATAAGAGGTTTTTTGTTTCATCAGCATGATATGAAATTTGAAGCATGCTCCAACAAACTCTGTCATGCCTTTGTTAACAGACAATGAGTCTAGCACTATTTCTCGACAAGAATATCCTGTACTACTGTGAAGTGTGGCATACAGAATAGAATTATAAGGACATTTGGATATCATAATACCAAACTGAACAACAAAGGATTGCTTCATTAGAGAACTTTGAAATCCACTTGTCTTCTGTGCATGTGATTTTGAATAACTTTGAAAAGGTAGGGACGTTGAATGTTCACAGGCTGATGATGATCTTTCACTGACATATCTGTGGTTAACTTGGTACTTCAGGCTTTGCAGAGGCGCTGTGTATGAGACCCATTGACACTGATCTTGACCTGTGACAACTTGATTCCTCACAACAGCAGTAACAAGGCATCCTCTAGCAAGTTTTATTATTGGAATGTCATGTGTACAATCAATTGAAATGTATTTGCCCAAGTCTGTCGTAATTGTCAAAAATCTGAAAAACGACAAGGTTTCATCACAGATATGACAGGGATTGATAAACCCATAACACTGTGCAATAGGGTCCTGTTGATGAAACACCAGCTTTCCACTTGATGAATATGCCAACCCATAATGGTAAATGACTGCATGAATAAATGTGTCATAAGATGATAATGTTACATTTTCCAACATCTGGGCATTTTCTTTTGAACATATTGGACCAATTTCCATATACTTCAAATTACCACTCACTAAGTTCTTTTTCATCACAAATCCTCCGTACTGACATATATGACCTTGAGGTCCGTTTGATGAAGGGTCAATAAAAACTTGGTAAGTCAAACCATGCTCTCTCAGTTCACTATCCTTTAAAATCAATATTCTTTTGTATTCGATTGATGTACTATTGTGGAAGTTCCATGTTATCCAGAAATTGTCATTCTCCGAAAGGACAAGTACTTGGACATCAAGTCCGTCATCGTGACTGATGTATGAAACAAAGAAGGTCCCTTTCATGTTCTGTTTTTGTCTGAAAATGATATAAAGCTGAAACGTACTTGAGGTTACCTTGAACGAAATTCTCTTAAACATTGTGCTTTCATTCTAGAAAATTGTGTAGATGGTCCATCAAACATAAGAAGCCCTTTTCTTATCAAATTGCAACTGGCAAATATGCGAACAAATGTTCCTACCTCTGTCCGCACCAAAGCGTGATACTCTGTTACAGCTCTTTTTGGTATGTAGGAATAAGGTTGGTTGTTAGGAAATCTAAGTGGTTGTCCATGGTAGAATGCCGTAATACCTTTGCTTATCACTATATTACATTCATTGGCTTGGAAGAAAAGGTGAAGTAGAGAATTTGTTGGAACAACTGAAACAAGGATTCTGACTTCTGCTAGAGATGAGTTTGTTATTATAGTTAAGGGTCCATAATTTCTAGAAATAATGACATCCTTGGCATTGCTGATTGAGTCTCCTGATATAGTCTTAATCGCAAGTTCAAATGAGTCATCAAGGAAAGGATCGCTCGATGGAAGCTTGACGGTTGTAATTGTTATGCACAGATTTTGTGGCACTTGCAATATCCATTCGCATTTAGTGGAATCATCGATATTCCATCTAAGGGCATTACACAACCCCTTTACATATCCTCCACACTGATCGCAGTGGCTGTTATTAAAACACACCATACTGATATGATATATTTTTTGTATAGTCTCCTTCAGCATTATGATAAAATCCACTTTTCTGTATTCATTTATATGGAATGCTAACCAATGTTTTATGTAACCTTTCCATGAACGATGTGAATCTATATTGTTTTTACACAGAACTGAAATGCTCAAAATATATATACTGATAGTAATTAAAAATAAAACATGTATAGGTCTCAGCTTCATATTTCGGGCAAACTGTCTGCAGCCTTCGTAATAAAACTATGTTGGTATTACTTGTGCTGTGTGCACATCCAAGCGCCAACTGATCGTTTGGTTCTGGTGCATTGAATATTTGATGCACGAGTCTCTCAGTCAAATTTTTCATCATCGTAATTTCTTTGAATGCGCATTCTCCTTACTCCTGAAGTGCATGCGGGAATGCCCTTATTTGTCTGTTTTTACTTCATTTGTAAGTAAGAACATGTGAGACACTCCCTTAAGTGTACAGATGGTTTTTCCTGATTGGATTAAATTGGAATGGTTTTATAGACAAAATTTCACTAAAATGGCCCAAATGTTGGAATTATAATTATGTTTAGTATTAAAATGGTTTCACCTTTTCGTGGGTCGTTATTGTCACAGATTGATAGCTGCCCAGAAAGAGACCCTTTCATTCTTGCATCCAATGGAAAAACCTAGTAAGTCACATTTTGCAATTTCTGAGAAAATTGACATTTGAAATCCAGCCTTTGCAATAAGAGTGGCCGGGGTTACCATGGGAACTTCTATAGATAGTGAATAACATTTCTGACAGAGAAGTCTTCGATGCTTTTCAGGAAAAAATAAAGAAACCCGAGTTATTTCACCTATTTTATGTCACATACTAGGTTTCCCTTTGGATTTCTCGGCGTCACCTCTTGGAAGCATAACCTTTCACCTGCAATATTTTATTTACTTTCCAAAATTTTACACTATTTTCCAAATTGTCAAAGGAACTATTTATTCCATGTTTAATTTGTATATATATGAAACTATAACTTTTATCAATTTGACTCAAAATCTAGTAAGTCACAGTATAAATGCAGATTTGCAATGAAAAATCATAGTGTAGAACACATGCATGCCTTTGCCATTGCATTATCTAACGAAATGAGCATTTACTATGTTTTCCCTTTGGAAAAGGTGCTGGCCTGTGGACTTACTAAGATTTTCCCAACATCATTTCAAGATTATGGGCCACACCTACAAAATCAAACTGCAGAAATAAATAGAAACAAGTGTTGAAGCCAATTTTTAAAATCCCAAATTGGCCCAGATTGTGATTTACCAGGAACTGTTAAATTTTGTTATTGCTATTATAATCCCACTTTATCTAAAAAAAAATCAATTCCTTTAAAAATACAAACAAATAGTTTTCAGTGCTGTGAAGAACCATTTTTGTTCGAAATGAAGCATTGCATTGGTCTCCTCAAGTAATTTTCAGTTCTAGGCCTATAGTCAATCAAAGTCAGTAAGTCCATCAATTTTATGTAAAATTCAAATCAGAGTTATGGATCATTTATAATTGATATATTTTAAGTACAGTATGCACTTCCACAACACCATATTGTGTTTTTTCAATAATTAAGTTAGTTTTAAATTATTTCATAACTTATATTTGCTTAAGGAGAGCCCTGCAAAGCCTGATTTGTAAACAATGCAAGGGTATTCCATGGCATTAACAAGTATTTGTAACAATCAATTTGACAACCATGCGATTCTTGTCATTCACGCTTGGCTGTGACTGTAAGGAATCAATGCTAAACAAGTACTTACTACGTTTATATCAAATGTGTGACGTTCTGTTGTTTCTAAACAAATCAGATTAACCAAAAATGCCATGTATTTTGTGGGACAACCAGATAACCGCATACTAATTAAATCACAAGTAACATTTTTAAAGGAATTTATCTTCATTTATTGAGCTTTGAATGACAGTTTAATTAATTTGGCAGTTAGATGGGTTTAATTTGACTCTAATCATTGTTTTGGATATCATTTTAATCTGGTGATATACCAGTTTAATGCTCACTTTAAGCTAGTATGTCGCCTCCAAACATCTACCCACCTGGATGCCAACAATAAAGCAGCCACATCCATTCCTCCACTACTAGTGCAGCAGATAGCTGTAACAATCTTTCAAATTGGTATGTAAGCTTGAAATTTGGCACAGATGCTCTTTAAGGTCTATTATACCCAAAAAGATCACTAGCCAAACTTAATTTCAAAATGGCGGCCATTTTTCAAGATGGCCGCCAAGTATATGGTTTTTCTTTCAAAATAATGTCAAAACTAGACTAGCGCTTCTCTTATTTTGGTCCAAATGCAGGTTTTTGGGGACAAACATTTCATTAACAATATCACTTTGGGTGTGGGGTACTATTAGGACTGAAAAATCCAAGATGGCCATCAAGATGGCCGCCAGAAACTACAATTATCAACATTTCAGCTTTGGAGAGACATACAGAGACAATCTTTCTGAAACTCTACCAAACCTTCAGCAGACACAGTTGGTCACATTAGCCATAAATGTTAAAGTCAATGGTTCTACAGATCTTGTAGAGAATGCATGAGAAACCATTGGACTTACAGATGGCCAAATGTATGGCCAAACCTTTGATAGAAATGTGGATAAAAGTTATGATCTATGTTATGTCTAAACGTTTAGTCTTACGTATAGTCAATATAGTTGAGAGGTATGACCAACTTTTGGTTGGAATGTGTGGCATTATTTCGAAATAAAAACCATATACTTGGTGGCCATCTTGAAAAATGGCCGCCATTATGAAATTAAGTTTGGCTAGCAATCTTTTTGGATAGAATAGACCTTAAAAAGCACCTGTGCCAAATTTCATGCATGCATACCAATTTGAAAGATTGTTATGGATATTTGCACTTATCTGCTGCACTATACCCTTGCTTGGTATGTATATTCTGAAAAAATTTATCCTGTATAATGGTGTACCCTCCCGGCAGCAATGTAAGTCCAACCTTTCATTACGTAATTATTCTGGTAAGAACCAAATGTTTGGCCAAATACGTTTGACAAAGGTAGGTCAAAGGTAATTTTCAAACATTGCACTCAGATGTAAAACCAAATGTTGGTCACAACGTTGGTAGGAGGCTGGTAGAAGGTTCCATCTTAATTTAATAATCATACGTTGTACAAGCCTCTCAAATAGAGGTTTGACTGACATAAGAATCAAAGGGATGGTCAAACGTAATATTCAAACGTTTTTCAAACCTATCAACCAAAGGTATGGCTTACATATGACTCAAACATTAGGCCAAACATTCCAACCACAAGTTGGTCATACCTCTCAACTATATTGACTATACATAAGACTAAACGTTTAGACATAACATAGATCATAACTTTTATCCACATTTCTATCAAAGGTTTGGCCATACATTTGGCCATCTGTAAGTCCAATGGTTTCTCATACATTCTCTACAAGATCCGTAGAACCATTGACTTTAACATTTATGGCTAATGTGACCAAATGTGTCTGCTGAAGGTTTGGTAGAGTTTTAGAAACATCTCAGAATTAGGATCCTGAGCCACAGTGAGCCTTGTAGCATCATCTATTCCAAACCTATTACAATCTATCTGGTAACTTTGAAATTATAAAAGGAGGACCAACGTGCCCCGGTCTCCCCAACACAGGAAGAGCCTAAATTGGAAATGTTTACTTCTGTGTATCTACTTTTCTTTAGTTACTTTTCCATCTCTCTGTCTATTTGATCATCTGTGTTTATGCTCCACTTACTAGGCGTATTATTGCCTTCTCCAGGAAGTTCACTTGAACCATCAAATATTATCTTTGAAAACCTGCAATTTTTATACGACATGTGAAACTGATGCAGTGTGATGTAGAAAGTTGTCTAGCCTAGGCGAGATGCCCATGTTGCATGACTTTCTGTCATTAGGTTTACATTAAGTTGGTGGCTTAATCTATTTTCTGCTCAACACATTGATTGCAACTGACATTATTATTCATCCCTTGCAAACTACCTTGCAGGATTACACGTTTAAAGACTGCACACTTTAAGGATAATTTTAAATGCGATCCTCCCCTTCTCAAAAAGAGTATGTTCACTTTTGGATTGGTGAGAAGTTTATAATAATAATAATAATAATAAATACTTTATTTTGTCATGTCTCCATGAAACTCGGGGTGTACAATCACACATATAGAAGAGAGGTACATACATACAGACACACATAAACGACACACACAAACATACACAGCAAACACACATAAATAAATACACATATAGCAGACCTACTCATACATACACATTCACAGATCACATGCATGCATTTAGGAAAAATAAATAAGAGTAATTAGTTTATGCCTACACCTGTCTCATTTATGATTCATATGCTTGATGGAATAAAGCTTTTGGAGTATCTTGTTGTTCTACATTTAATTGAGCGGTATCTTTTTCCAGATGGTAACAAACAATATAGATCCCTTAGGGGGTGAGCGTCATCTTTTAGGATTGATTTACATCGTTGGATAACAGACTTTTTGTACAGATCTTCAATACTCACTGTTCTGATACCCAATTTTTTACAACAGTTGATGATTCTAGTTAGTTTCTTCTTATTCTCAACATTGCTGTTTCCAAACCAGCATACAATAGAAAATGTAAGTACTGCCTGAACGATGGAAATGTAGATAAGCTCAAGGATCTTATTATCAATTCTTAGTTTGTACAATTTTCTGACAAAATATAGTCGCGAGTTAATGACCTTTTTGTATACTCTATCTATAATCCTATTGACTACATACATTGCATAAGGCCTTACATTGGCTTCACAGGATTGTGACATCGCAACCATTGTCACTCCACGGTAATATATTTGTAATGGCAGAAAATAGTCTATCTTCATAATTAAAAGTTTGAGTTAAGTCAGGTGAGAAAAATGAAACAACCACCCTTTGGGCTTGAGGGATATTTTAAATTCACACAACAGCGTGTGATATCGTTGTGAAGTAACCGGGACTTTTATTGTATTGTGACACAGATCTGTTTCATATTGCTGATATACATGTAACAAGATCTTCTAGAAAATGTATATATACCAGAGCAGAATTTAATATAGAGACATACATTCTCCTTCCTGATAATTCAGCATCTTCCTAAACTGTCCTTTGATCTGGGAATATTTTGGTCATAAAAGGGAATCACTACGAGCCATGAACATGACGAATAACAACTTTTGTCACCCTGTACTTCGATGAAATCCATTTCAATGCAAATTCTGTATGAACTCAGAAAGCAAAGCGCACATCATTTTCACGCTTGCAAGAATATCAGATATAAAAGTAAAATCATTGCCTGAAAACTAGATACTCTCAGTTCATTGACTGCCATTAGTGAATGGAGTTGTCAGACTCATGATAAATTAGTTTTGCCTTATACTGAAACAGATATAGCTCTAGGCTGCAATTTCAAGATGGATCTCTCTGAATGTTGACTTAAACTTTGTTTTCCAAACCCTCCTATACTGTTTACTGCGCAATACATCTTCTGGTTTCAAAGTCTTGAGGCCATCTTTGGACTGCAAGTCTGACTCCCTCTGCTCTAGAATGGCAACCTATTTGAGTGTGGCTGGACAATTTTTGATTGCTTGTGCCTCTAAAAATTGTTCTTCAATTAAACTTCAACACATTCCTATAATTTGCAAGATTAAAAGTGACAAGTAATAAACTTTTAAAAGCTCTTAAAAGATGATTAGATAACAGAGCAAATGTATGAGGCAATGAGGTCCCCGCGCGCCGCCATTGCCTCCAGGCGGCGCTGACCGTCAACTCAGTCCCAGAATGGCGACGTCATGTTGCTTGCAAGCAGCAGCACAGTGGGAGGTGCATGACCTGCCCCACAAAAACGGCTCTGCTGACCTTAATAGTCATCCGATTTACAAAATTTAAGAAGCACCACAGAGCCTGGAATATTCCGCATCTAGCCATATAAAAAATCATTTGTTTAACAATAATTTGCTCACGCAAAAAATTCGTTAACTTCAGAAACAATTTTTTGTTTCCAGAAAAAAAAAGAAATTCTCATCAATGGCTATAGGGGAACGAGGGGCAAAACGGGCCATCTAACTTCGAAGGCTCGCTGCACGGAGGTGGTATATCATGCAAATGCCAAATAAGGTCTGATCCATGAAGAAGTACCAATACGACTTGCTCAAAAACAGAAAAGTGCTTTTTTAATTGTTCCAATTCAAATTTTTCCCTGTTTTCAAAAATGCAACTTTATCCCGTTTTGCCCCATGCTTGGGGCAAAATGGAATTTCATGTGGGGCAAAATGGGAAGAAATAAATTTGCAAAGGTTCTGCAATAAATCAGCTGTTTTGGTAACAGCCTAACTAAAAAGCATGTTGACAAACAAAAATGCGTTAATTCATGTCATTGCAATGCAAGAATATTGCAGAATACTGAGAGTAAACATTGCAATAAATTATGAAATCAACATCTCAATATATGATACAATTATAGCTGCATGGGGAGTGATGCTAGTAATTTACATTCTATGTAATTATTTGAAAAATTATTTACCATGAGCATTAGGTTACAAAAGAAACAAAATTAGTAAAATTTTGTGGAAATGTGACATTTTATGAATATTCATATTACTCTGGTTTCCGAGTTTTCTTTAAAATTTAACAATTTAAACTGGTATTAGATTTGACTATGCTTTTTGAAAGGTAGTTACATTTCAGTTTCAACAAAGGTAGTTGAAAGGTAGTTACATTTCAGTTTCAACAATACAGGGTTTTACCATTAAGCCAAAATCCTCGGGGTATTATTGATGACATGGATTAGATCCACAAATCTCTTGTGAATTTTTTTTCAAATTTTGCCTGTTATATGGCCAGAAAATAGACCAAATGTCTCAAATGTCATGGTTGAATTGACCCAATATCAAGCTTCAACCTTTTCTAGGCTGGGATTGCTTTTTTGTGCTTCCCATTTTGCCCCCGCACGAGGACTCCATCTTGCCCCAACCATGCAGGGTAGATAAATAATGACCCACTTACTCATGACTAAGTACCAGACTACATTTTTTTGCTTAATAAGCAAGCTTAGTAGTCCTCTTATAACACTGACTATGAATTATTTGGCTGGAAACGTCATTGGAGGTACTACACCATTTCCAAAAATTATGATTTTTTTAAGAAAATCAATCAAAACCTTCAAATTAACATAGCTGTATGCCTATAACGTTCTCATCCATGAAACTTTCAGGAAAAGCTGATCATGTATCCTATTTTATTTTCCAAATGAAAAATTGGAAGGCAGGTCAAAACGTGCCGAGAAAACTTCAAAAACCGTTTTGCCCCGCCGGCCCGTTTTGCCCCTCGTTCCCCTACAATAAAAACAGTGATGATGTCAAAAGTTGTGTAATAAAAATGACTTATAGAAAAAGTACATTTTACATTGCTACAGTAAGCTTAGTTCCCAATATACAACATTTAGAGACCAAAAAAACTTATACTTAAATTTCACTCAATTTTTGGGTACATGTTTAGAGGCTCATATTTCACTATCAAATGCAAATAATTATTCATTATGAACCAGAATCTTGTATATATGGCATATAGATTTGATTTGATCATTTAAGTGCTCAAGTAAGGCTATAGTACTGCTACCGGTACAGCTGACCAGCAGCCAATCGACTGGCAGGCAGCACGCAGCATTCTGTGAATTTTCCTCACTCCAGCATCTTGCAGAACTTAAGAAAAAATGACAAAACATATGTATTTTATCACACAAATACACCAATGGTCTATTTGTAAAGTGTCATGTATAAAGTTATATACTAGAGGCCTATAATAGGCCTATAACATCATGAACATGGTGATTGGTGAACATGGCATAATGGCAGCTGAAATATATTTTTATAAGATGAGATGTGGAAGCCTGCCCCTGGATGAAGCAGTCAAACCAGATTAAAGCAACTGGCAGGGAATTAACAATTGGCTATTAATATGACGGGCCATTGAAAGAGTCCACTGCACTGAACAGTCATCCTGTGATCTTCTGCACATGTGCATTCCATGAACAAATCCACTGACTTTAAAATATTTGCCAATTTTACATGTGAATGACTCTTTGCTAATTGCAATATGTGAATGAATTTATGCATTTTTTGTCATTTATATATCAACTTCCACAGATTTGCTATATCTTTGATCCCTTCAATCAGTTGTTTGTTTTTTTAACTCACAAATATACATATCTCTCTTTATTCAATTGTTTCTCAATTACTTTTTATTGGAAGAATATATTCTTGAAAATGTGAATTATTTAATTAAGCAAAAAACAGCATCTTTCTAATAGTTCTCCTGCGATCTTAGAAAGAAGATTCTATTGAGCATTAAACTATTCTTAAGCAGTTAAAGAAAGTTGCCTTAAAGTTACAGACATAAGTTCAACAGGTGCAATAAGGCCAAGGTAATGCACAACAAAGTAGTTTCACAATAACAGGAGGCAACAGGGCAAGCCAATGCAGGACACAGCAGTTTCACTTTTGGGCCAGAGTGTTATGTCAGTGCAGGTGGCCTGAGGCCCTGAAGCCTGAGGGTTGGCTGGAGAGGCCTTAACATCCTGTGGTAGCTCCATCAGTGAACTCTGAACCCCCGCCCCCCCCCCTCTTCCCAAATTTCTGGATCCAGCCCTGTTTAGGGGAAAACCATTTACTATCGAGGGGGAGCTGAGAGACAAGTGTTGGGAGTCCTCAAGGCTAGCCTCTGGCCTCGGATATTTGTCCGAGGCCAGCCACATAAATAAAGTGCAATTAGCTAAAACTGTCAAACAAAATTTTCCTGTCGGTTTATTATAATTATCAGTCACTTAACCTTATCTAAGGGACCTACTTGAATTATCCTATATATATATAATTATATAAATATATCAGAATCTGACCGAATCCTTTTCTGCTTTAAAGACAGTTTTTCTATTCAAGGCTGAGTGGTACGTTATGAGGCGGCACCGTTTTTTGTGAACATAATGAAGTTATGAATCTCCAAAAGTATTAAATATTTTTTGCTTCCCTTCACTAATTGCGGTGCTTTAACATTGAACATCGTTTCATGTAAATTTCGACCATGACGATGGAAGTCTTCAAGTTTTTGTTTAAATTTTTAAAATGCAAGATGCCTAAGTATCTGATTGTTTACTTCACAAGCCAGAGTAGTAGTAAATGATTGAAGTTTTCAGACGCTCAAAACAAATTAAATCTGTTGACGTTCCATAAAAAACTTAATTTATTCCCGGTGAGACGAATTCCACAGCCCCCATCATTAAAAAATGTAATGATTGCCCCCTTATTGTCTTCAGTTCAGTATGTTTACTTGAGTGACTGAGTGAATCTTTAATTGCACTGTTATTGCCTTATTGCAAGCAATATGACGGCCATGTGTTCCAACGGCCGCGGTCTCGATAGCTGATGCCTCGGTCTCGGTCTCGGGTGGTCAATGTCTCATTTTCGGATGCTCATGCCTCAGCAGGGGTGCCGGAAGGAAAAAAGGGCGGCAGGGGCGGTTGAGCGAGAAAGGCCAAATCTAATTTTCGTGACAAAATTTTAACGTAACGGCAATAACAATTTTGGATATATACTTATATATTTTTGCCTAAATTCACTGTAAATTAAGGCATAATAACGTTTTTTCTTGTATATGAAAAGGGCAACCTTGCCCCCCCCTGCCCCTCCTGGCCAAGGGCAGGAGGGGCAATTGCCCCCCCTGCCCCCCTGTTCCGGCACCCTTGTGCCTCAGTCTCGGTCTTGGATATCCTGGCCTCGACTGCAACACTGCTTAGAGATTTAAAATATAATAATTTTTGCTCCGTTTTGGTGAAATAAATCAATCCTTTCTGGTCAGTCTTGAAATAAATAATTTCTGGTGGGCAGTTTCCTAAAGAAGGTCGTTTTGCTTGGTTTAGGAATGAATATTCGGAAACCTCGCACGGTTGAAATAAAGATCAATTTCTGATGAAACGCCAAAGAATGTATGTTGGACTATACAGCTAAAATCAACATTAAAAATGCTCAAAATTCATCTGAGAGCACGTAACATCCGCTGCATGGTGGCTACAGATAAGTACGGAAGACACATACATGCATGGCATCAAAGGAGAAATATCAGGTGTGCATCAAGTTCAGGTGTCACAACTACCTGTACTGCAGAGTGTTATATTTAACCAGTCAGGCAAAGAGGGAAAGTCTGAGAGAGAAAGAAGGGGAGGAAGAGACAGAGAAGGAAGAGCAGAACTTTTGGAGCGAAATTTTCCACAAATCTCATGATCCAAATTTCGTACTATGGTAGATGAAATTGCGTGGAAAACACAGATTTTCAATAATATTTATTGACTATCTGCCAAATTTTTCGCTTCCTTACACAAATTTTTAGAGGGCGGTTGGTCCCCAGCCCCCATGCCTATGATTTCAATTTTCAAGTCATTTAGTCCCATTTCTGGGATCATAAGCCGTTATGCCTGAAGTTGCTGAACTGATATCATGTGTAAGCTGCCTGTAATGTAAGCTTTTAATTTACACTTCACAAGGCAAATGAATGTTATCAAAGGGTGGTCTGGCAACTGACCACAACGAGAGATGAGGATGAAAGGAGGCAGCAGGGCTGGAAAAAGAGTAGGGATGGATGGATGGATGATTGGGGCTTCACGTCCTGTATTTATGCACTTGATACGCTAATCAAAGGATGATTAGTAGTTTCAATAGTTAAGTGCGATTGGTAAAAAAAAAAATATTGTTCACATTGCTTTTTCTCAATTATTTGAAAAATATTTCGGAGTCAGGAGTCGCCAGATTAAGCTTCAACTCCACCTGAAAACTAAAGTTTGACTCTGAATCTGACTCCAGAAAAACCTCCGATTTGCATCACTTGCAAGTTTTAAATTACTTCATGGAAACAGCAGATGGATTAAATTGGTTATGAATGTGTGACATCCTAACTTCGGTAAATTATCTACTTTTAAACAAACATTGCAGTCTGAGTCTTAAATAATCCATCAACCAGAAATCTATATCAATATTGCTAGGAAAGAACTTATCGTTCCAAGGGGGCTTGGAGTTTTCCTTAGGGAAATTATTTATTTGATGGTGATGGCAGTAATTTGCTTTTAGCGTGTGTTGTCTCCGAATATCGCCATAAATTATTTATTTCAAGACTGCCCAAAATGAATTTATTTATTTTGTTAAAGCTGTGCAAGAAATTATTTTTTAAAAACCCAAGCCTCCTTGAGATGAAATGGTCTCCCTCTGCAGTCAGTACTTCCAGCTGCAATGATATATCAAGATCATGTGCACATATCCAGACAACTGTAAGGTAAGTTATATATATATAGGCAAATTTATAATCCAAGTTGCATAGCATATCTATTTGCCCAATCCACTGTTTAGCACCACCCCCCCCCCCTCCCCTTCACACCAAGGCCACCAAGCTGCCCTTGCACTGACAACACAACAAGCAGACCACGAGTGGGCCAGCCGTAGTATAAATATGGGCCTAAAAGCCAGCTTGGCTGGTTATGTAAGTCAAATGCTTCATAATTAGTTGCTTGTCAGCTTCATATATCACTATTCTTGGCTATGGGCAGTACAAGATGGCATTTAAATTCCATTTTAGGGGCAATCTTTCAGCAGCTCTGCACTGTCACTCTGCCTGCAGCAGGTCGCAGGGCACTGTGTCAGCGTGACCCAGTTATGCAGGACTGAGTTGCGTCACAGCGCTACCTGGGCTTGCTTTTACTAAGATGGTTTAACTGGAGGTTAAACTAATCCAGACTTAATCCTGGGTTAAACTGGGGGTTTAATCCAGTTTCATTCTACTAAAAGTTAAACTGGTGGTTAATCTAGGTTCACTGGTTAACTTGACTGGTTAAACTAATCTTGATTCTATCATCCGTTAATCCTAGTTTAAACCTAGGTTAAACTGAGATTAACTCCACCATCACATATGGCTGGTTTAAGAAGATAATACAAAGTTATCTTGGTTTCTAAAATCCAGGGCCCGGTTTCACAAAGCTATCGGGGTACGCCCCAGTACTAGGGTGGTTCCCGTTCCTGTCCCCACTCCAACTACAGTATCACAAAATTTGGGCATGTCCCAATCTGTCCCTCAGCAGTACCCTGTTTCAATGGGACTGTCCCCGTTGCAGGCCGCAATATTTTAATTCTTGAGCTCTGGGTGTTCTACTGCAGCCATGCAATTAATTGCCTATCAAAATAGTGCAGTTCTAAGTCAACTTCTTGAATTGTTTGTTTAGATTTCATTTACTGCTGTGATAGGTGGAGGAAGGAGGACGATATAATAGTTAAAGGAGACAAGAAGAGGTGGATATAGGATGAGGAAATAGGAATTAAGAGATAGGATGAGGAGGTGCACTGTAAACCGGATGTGTTGCTTTAATTAACAGCAGCTACCGTAATGAATACGAAAAAGAGCCACTTTACGGTAGAAAATCGTTGTTTGCATGTACTGTTGTTTTAACTAACTGCCGGCAGCTGGGTTTACAGTGTGGGATACAGGGTTGGGCACGAGTACATGCAAATGTACTTGAGTACGAGTACGAGTACTTGCCACATCTACGAGTACGAGTACGAGTACGAGTACAGCTTTTTCTGAATGTACTCGAGTACGAGTACGAGTACTTTCAAATGTACTCGAGTACGAGTACGAGTACATTTATGCAGTTTCGAAACCTAATTTGCACAATATTTAATGAGATAAAGCATTATTTAGATAAAATAATAAAGTAACTGTACAGAATATCAGTTAAGGCTACAACTAGTGCCCTTCTGTCAGTCGAAGGTCAACTATGTTAATTTAAAATGGCCTTTGAAACTACTTGCTGGGCTGCTAATCGCTGGGTCCAGGGTTCGAATCCAGCTCCAGCCGGGTCACCAGGACCTATGTTGGACGGCAGATTCAGTCATCCTTCGCCTCATTGCTGTGTCTTAATTAACCTAACGAGTGCATAAATATGGGATGTAAAGTCCCAATCATCCTAACTTGACCTAAGTGACTACAATGGAGAAGTGAAGGATTTTAAAAGTTATATATTAAGTTAACTATGTTTAGGCCTTTAGGGCTATTTTAGACGGAATGGTGTTAGGAAGAAGAGGGCAATTATTTGCAACAATAATTTAGAAACAAATGACTTGACATGCATCCATGGCTTCTATGGGGACAATATCTCTTGTGATTGCCAGTTTTCATTTCATTTCAATGTCCTTTCTTTGTGCCAAGAATTCGTTAAAAACACATGTCAAAGCCTGGCAAGGCAGATTTAATAAAATTAAATACAATATATACTTTTAGCAAGTATAGAAAAGTTAGAAATCGTTTTTTTGTTCAGCTAAGAACATTTTCGTTAGATAAAATCATAACATAGTGATTAGTTTTGGTGAAAGACAAGTATAAGCTTTTCTGATGACATGATATTTGAGTTGAACAATGATTTGTGGTAGCAATTAAATGCTGTCGATTACCTGTCTTTCTATCCATAAATTTGTATTGTTGACCTTTTTTGAAAATGCATTTGATATTTAAGTAACATAATTTATATGTAAAATTGTGATTACTTCATAATGCACACTTTGGTGTGGATTTCGTTATTTTGCAGTATAATAATTATGTTTAATTCAACAAATGCATCAGCACACTTAACTGTTTAATTAATCAACGAAATAAACAGTGTTTCCATATAATTGAACAAATGGATATGATAAATATGATCAATTAAAATTCAGTTATTCCTTAAAATCACACTTATTAGAATTATCTTAAAGATAAGCCAGGGTGAGCTTCTTGACTACACTGTAAGAAATGACCGTGTTTTTCTGGCTAAAAGAACCGTAAATTTATTGTTATTTTATCAGTATTTTTTTAAAACAGACTTTGTCTGTGAATTTACAGTTCTTTGTCAGTTACAAAATGGCTCCAAGATAAATTTACTGCAACATGTCATTTAACATTCAGTTCACGTTAATGAACAATTACTTCTACCGTTAATTTACTGGCAACTTGTAATATGCAGACAAAACATTTGAATTGGCCAAACAATCAATACACCTGGTCAGATTAGGAACTATAAACAAGAGATTGCATGGACTTCAACCACGGAACATGTGGTGCCATCTATAACATATGCTTTACACAGCTGTTAATCAAACTTAATTTATAACTTATCTGAAGGTACGGGAACATCCTCATTCATATGATCTTAAAGATGCTGTCATTATGCAAAAGTTGTTATATTTATATATGACATTGACATTTGTGTGAGTCTTATGATGTGATCTAAAGAATGACACTATTAAAACCAAAACAACCCAGGCGCAGTCTGCATCAATATAACATACTTCGATAAACTTGACACCGGGTTCTCTTGGAAAATATCCATCAATTTTATGGTTTGTGAGCAAACGTGTGCGAATTAAATGCTGGGTATAATTGATGGACTTACTTCCCTGCTGTCAAGCAAGAGATGAGCAAGGCCGAGCCTGGAGTCCGTGGCTCTCTCTCTCTCTCAGCTGAATCCAGCTTCGGTACATCCCTACAGCTATGCGACAGTTAAATCACATGCTTAGTCTGTTGTTTCACACTTGTGCAATAATTAAGAATAATGCGTACTATCCCTATTTTTACAGTAGATTATACAGCTCCTTGCATTCTTTACATTCTATGATTGACAGTTGATATAACTGTAAAATATACTTTAAATAAACTGTTTTATATATGTACATTATACCGTTATATCACTTTGTTGAATCTGCAAAATTACAGTTCAATGTACCAATCTGCATTTTACGGTTCATTGTCCTGTTCAGGTTTATTAGTACTTTTACAGTTCTTAGACCTGGAACAAAGTTGCCAGTTAATTTAACTGTAAAATTTAACGGGAATTTTTTGCAGTGTAAATATTGTTTTCCGATTTCCGTAAAAGCGTCGAATTAACAAAAAAAAGGTCAAAATGGAAACGGCTCTAGTTATGGTTAAAATAGGGCTAGAAACATAATTTAAAAACTTAGATATATCATTTGAAAGCAGCTGAATGCAATAGTTGAAGTTACAATACTGTATCTTCCGCAATAAGGCCAGTATTAGCCTTTAAGTTACGATGTTTTGATTTGTGCCAAAGGTATGAAAATGCAAATGGCGGCTATGTGATCACAATAATCTATTAACATCCAAATGGTATTTCATTGAAGTGCTTCATGTATAATTAAAAGTATATGTTGTACTGAATCAGTGATGGAAATGGAAAATTTTTGTCGGGGGAGCTCTCGGCTCGCGCGGCAGCGGCTTCAAGCCACTCCAAATTTTCAAAAGGGAAAGAATTCTTCCACCAGAGCATAATTTTGGCAAAAGTACGATGAGGACAGAAAAAGTAACATGATAATTTTAATTTCACCACTGGTCATTGGGGGAGCTGTAGCAGGGTACAGCTCCCCCTGTTTTTTGGTCAAGGGAGCTCAGCTCCCCCGAGCTCCCCCCCATTTCCATCACTGTACTGAATGAATAATTTTAAAGACTTGATTACGAAAATCTGACATTGTAGTTATAATAACTTAAAAAGCATCTTTGAAGGTTTTTAAAAAATGAACTATGGCATTAAATAAACCTTTTTGTCATGTTGGACATATTTCTTAAATTTAGGTTGACCTATTTGACTAAAGAACACTGGATATTTCAAAGAGCAATGATGGCTTGGAATCAAAGATCCAGACTATATAATTTTATCATGCTAAAATGATTAGTTTTCATGATTTAGTTGCTTTTCTGTTCAATTTTGCTCTTTTGAAGCATCGATTGTACTCGTGATGTACTCACTACGAGTACGAGTACTTTAGCAATGTACTCGAGTACGAGTATGAGTACTGTACTCATGATTTGGCACGAGTACTGAGTACATGCGAGTACTTTGAAAAATGTACTTGAGTACACGAGTACATGTGTACTCGTGCCCAACCCTGGTGGGATAGGAAGGGAATGTTGGAGGAGGAGATGGAGATAGAATAAAAGGGAGAGAGGGAGGAGAAGATGAGAGGTACAGATAGGAGGAGGTGTAGAAGGCGGTGCAGAAGAAGGAGTTAGAATGAGGAGTCAGAATGAAGAGACGTGAGATAGGATAAAAGAGTAGAAGTAGGAGGAGATAAGGGGCGCGGATGAGAGAGTAGGAGGAGATAGGATGAGGAGATAGCAAGAGGAGGAGGATACAGGATGAGAAGATAGGGGAGATATTAGGAGGAGAAAGGAGGAAGTAATAGAAGGAAGATACGGAAGGAGGGGATAGAAGAAGGAGGAGGAGGAGAAGGAGGTAGGGTGAGGAGCTGGAAGATACATGTAGGAAGTTAATAGGATAAGGAGATCGGAGGAGGAAATGGGATGATGAGTTGGCATATGTTTGTTTGTTTGTTTGTGTTTTACGCCTCCGCAGCACTGAGTTGGCATATGAGAGGAGGTAGAATGAGATAGGAGGAGATGGATATAGGATGGAAGTTCAGTAGCGGATACAGGGGGGGGGGCCTAGAGGGCCCGGGCCCCCCCTAGACCACTAAGATTAATACATGTAGTAGTACTTGGAAGAAAAACTGCGATAATGCGGGCCCCCAAATGCCGAAACACGTCCGGGGCCCCCCTAGACTATCCTGTCTGGATCCGCCACTGAAGTTAGGAGTAGCCTATGAGGATGAGATACGAGGATGAGAATGGAGGAGAGGGGAAGAGGATATATGTGTAGAAGATAGCCATGAGAGTTAGAAGGGGGGATGAAGCTGTATGTGGAGGAAGCAATTGGAGCAGGAGTTGGGAGGGTAGGAGATTGGAGCAGGAGAAGGAGGAGATGGGATATCAGAGGAGATACAATGTAGAAAGAGGCAGGAATATGAGACAGGAGGCGAGGAGGAGATAGAAAGGGGGATATGAGGAGGGGATAGAGTGATGGAGGAGGAGGAGATAGGATGAGCAGAAAAGGATATCAGAGGAGGCAATAGGAGGAGATATGAGTAGGAAACAAGAATTAGGAGGAAGAGGTTGGAGAAGATGACAGGAGAAAGATGTAGGAGATATAAAGAGATATATCCTCCTCTTCTCATTTCCTCCTCCTATATCTTCCATATGCTCATCCTTCCATCTCCTCCCTCTTTCTCCTCCTTCTATCTCATCCTCTTATCTCCTCCTTCTATCTCCTCATTCCATCTCCTCCCTCTTTCTCATCTTTCTATCTCCTCCTTCTATCTCCTCCTTCTATCTCCTCCTATCTCTTTCTATCTCCTACCTCGACCTGCCGTCTCTTCATCTTTCCTCTTCCTATCTATAATCCTGCATGAAAAGTCATTAAAGAATTGCAGTAAAGGCTACTAAATTGCCTGCCGTCATTTTAGGGTAAGTTTCTTGAGTCGGATACTTATTAGGAAAGGCAACCTTGAGTTGGAAACTCTTAGTGGGACTGAAATGACTAATTGAGAGCTTTTCCATCAGCAGCTGATCAGTGTATTTGGCACCAATGTGTGCCCAAGATGTCTTATATTCATTCAAAAAAATATGACAGCACTTGTACCTTTGATGTCATGTTTTTACAACACAGCTGTCCGACTCAAAGGTACCCTACATCATTTTTAATTTCAGGAATTTATCCTAATTTAGTTGTTGAGTTATGCCAAATGTCAATTTTCTGTTAGATTTAGTAAACGATTAATGTCAGGCCCTGGGTGACGTTCAATAACCCATAGGTCAAGCAAGATATCACTTTTTTAAAATAATTTATACAGAGTCTATGTGTCCCACTGAAAGAACCTTTCCCTATCTGTTTGAAAAATAAAACAAGTGTTTGAAGCGTTTATCTCAAAAAAATTACTACATTAAAGAAGAAGAAGAAGAAGAAGAAGAATATTATTTATTTGCAACCAAAATATAGTTGGATTTGTACATGCATGAAATGTAAATTTGTAAATATATAAATATAAAATAGAAGTATATAATAAACTGATTAAAAACAATTTAAGTTAAAATACAAATTTAAAATACAAATTAAGGGAAAATAAAAAAAACTTTAAAATCACTGACAGTTGCTTAAGGCCCATGGCACTAGAGAGTTCTGAAATCGGCTTGTCCGACACTTTATCACAGGATAGCACTTTGAAGTTCTCAGTTCATACTGTGTACTTCTTGGTTCTGGCAATAAGTGATTGAGCTTGTGACTATCCTTTTTCATAGCATTGAAGTAATTCCTGCAAATGCTATTCCTTCTGGCACTAAGTGAAGGGATACCCACATTGCTCAAAATGGCATCATAATTTAATCCTGGGTATATCGCTCTCATCGCTCTTTTCTGAATCATCTCAATCTTGTCAGATAAATATTTAGGAATGTTAGTACTCCACACTGGACAAGCATATTCAAGAACTGGTCTTACGACGGAAAGGTAAATTTTTAACAAATCCACTTGAGTTACACCAGCACGTTTTAATTGATACATCATATAAAGTCTCTTGCTGGCTTTGCTAATAATATGGTCCACATGTTTGTTCCAAGTCAAATCACATGAAATGTGTACTCCAAGCACCTTGGCACTGTCAGTCCTTTGTATGTTAGTCCCATCCATATTGATATTGGGCAAGGAGGCTGTTATCGTCCTGCCTCTTGAGAAGTCAATGACCATTTCATATGTTTTAGCAGTGTTGATTTTCATGTCATTTTGTTTCGTCCACTGAAGTGCAATATTGGCAGATTCCTGAAGTCTATGAATAGAACCTGTTGAACACACTTCGAAGATAGTGCTGTCATCTACATATTTGTAGATAGGACATGGTGTAGCCAGGTCGTTGATATGCGCCAGGAAGTCCTTTGGTCCAGAAAGTGTTCCCTGTGGCACTCCTCCATTAGGAGAGCCCAGACTGGACAGGGAGCTACCTATGCGGACTCTGTGTTGGCGGTCAATCAAGAATGTAGCCATCCATCGAATGTGGTCGGGAATGTTCAAATCAATCAGTTTCTCAATAAGTAATTCATGGTTTATAAGGTCAAATGCCTTTGAATAGTCTAACAATAAAATACGAACATAACATCCAGGAGAATCTGTCTCTTTGTACCATGAATGGACCATCTCCACCAACATGTCAGTTGTACTTGTTCCCCGTACTGAACCAAATTGTCTGGGGTCCAGTTGAGTGCTCATAACAGTGTCAACCCACTTGAGAACCATCGACTCAAACACTTTGCTGACAATTGGAGTCAATGAAATGGGGCGAAGATCTTTTTCAATTGTTGTTGGTGGATGTTTCTTGGGCAGAGGGACAATAGTCGCAGTCTTCCACAAAGCAGGGAGGGATCCTTCCCTGAGGGAGTTGTTGAATATCGCTGCCAGGGGACCTGCTAGGGTGTGGGAGAAGTCCTTCAATATCCAGGCTGGGATGAGGTCAGGGCCAGTGGCTTTATTGGGCTTAACTTTGCTCAACGCATCCTGTGTATCAGCCACTGTTATGGAGTAGGCAGCTGGAAGAGGTTCACAAAGATGGAATATTCTGTGACTTTTACTTAGGCGTGGTAAATCACGACTGACTGATACAATTATCAATTAGCATGTCATTGCCTAATTTTTACTTATTTACTTCAATTTATACGAGCTCAATCACCTGTGACTCTGTTTAAAAAAAAGAAGAAAAAGTTCACGCGTCCAAATTTCTTTGCACTTGTTGGTGATTTTCAGAGTCCTAGGTTTAACCAATTTACCTTATTATGTAACTTGTGCTGGTACATTTACAGTGTTGATGATTATCCTTATTCTAATTGTGAATGGAGAGCTACATAATACACTATAGTATAGGCCTATCTGTTTAGAATATTTGCTTTTTACATTAAATTTTCCTTGCCAACAGTAATATCACTTTTTTTTCACAATATTCAAGATGACTTGCTATCAAATATATAGCAAAACACTAACCCTATTTTGTGACTGACACATTGGGAAAAGGCCAATTTTAAGAGAAAAAAATTGTGAAAATTAATGTAAAAAGACTTTCTTATTTTTCTTTTTTTTTTTTACCAAACTTGCTGCAATGCATACATTGTTTGCTTGATCTTTGTTCAATTCAATACACTTCTTTTAGCCTTCCACAAGTAAATTATAATAAAAGAACATTTTGACATTTCTTTAGTCATTTTCTGTCTGTGCACTTATTGTTCACACATGGACAAAAGTAATATTCAAATGATAATTACGTAAAGGTCAAGAAAAAAAGTTCATCAATTCCATTTTGTATTAATGTTTCTAGAGATGCATCATCCATGTGTCGATGTGTGGGTATAAAATAGAAAGGCAGCATTTCTATTGTTGAATTTTTCAAATTTAAAATTATTTGATTTGAAAATCCCTAGAGGTAAGTGGATTTACAATGAAAAACATCCAAATGTTGGCATTGATAAGCCTAAATCAGCTTATCTGGGGCTGTTCCCGCCAACCAAGGAGCTGGTATCCAAGGTGTTGCTAGGGAGAGGAGCCAAGCCACTTGAGCCTCATTCTGAAATCTGAATGCACTGTCAACTGACACTAAATATTATAATGATTCCCTCTCTGGATGATCATGTTAAATTCGTTGCAATCCAAATTCTTGAACATTATTGATCTCTGTAGGCTTAATCCACCAGTTAACCATTCGGGTTAAACTCAGCCTCAATCTCAGTTTTGTTTATGTCCTCAGTTCAAAACTTTCATGGCATTTTTCTTGAGGATTTAGAGAATTACAGATGAAACAAGACAAGGGAAAGGCTGTGTTGGAGTGTAAAAAATATTGTCTCAACTTACTTCTTGTCTCCTTCTCCTAAATATAGATGAAAGGCACTTAATTCTTCAGCGGTTTTTTGAGGCTATGTACAGATTAAGACGTCACAGTTAGTTAATCTGTGGTTAAACTATTTTGGTAAAATATGGTTAAACTCCAAGATTAGCTAACCAAAGTTTAACTCTTAAACTAAGGTTAAACTAATCCATTTTAGTAAAAGCAAGCCCTGGTGGATAAGCTTCGCGGGGACCCCATTAAAGGACACGCGCACAAACCGTTACATGTACTATAGTTTTAATTTTGCTTTGATTTATTGGAAGAAGCTAACAAAAAACTCTTTTATAAAAGGATGAGAGTGTAGAAAGGAAATTATTAATTTAGTAACCATGTCTTAAAATTACGGTAAAGGATCTTTGTAACCAGAAATTAATTAATTAAAGCAGAAATGCTGAGAGAATAAAGATAGATAATGGTGAGAGAATGCATTTCTATAGAAAGGCTATTCTGTACAGAGAGAGATATTGATGGAAAGACAGATGCATAGACATTTAACCTCTTCAGACAGGGGGTATTTGCACAGTGTAATCAACACCTATGCAAATCACCCTAAACCTGAAGTGAAACTCATCACACCATTCATTCTGCAGTTTAGACACGGACGTAAGACTGTTAGATAGAAAATAAGGCGAGAAACAAGAGCCAGATAAAAACAGAACAATATGTATACGTGAAAGGCACGCTTCCTTTACCCTATAGAATGACTTGTCAGCCTTGTCTAAAAACATCACTTGTTGGCAGAAGGTGAGTCCCAGGAAACCTGAGCTGTCAGCTAACTAAATGGAAAATGGAAACGAAAATGCAAAGAATCTGGCCTTTCCAACCCTTATCAATATGTAAAAGTGGCAAGTGAAATATTCAAGGAAGACACATCAATTCGAGATTTCCAGGAAGAGAAAGACCAGGAAAAGAAATTGAATTGAATGCTTAATTCATGGTAAGTTATTGCTAAGAATGAAATGCATGCATCAGAGGTTCTATGGTTTTAGTTTAATGCAGTTTGGCCGGATTAGTTTGTGTAATTTCTCTGCTTAATTCAAGATTCGGGGTTAGACTACAAATGAAGTGTTTAATTTTTCCTGCCTGAAATGTTTGAAAAAGATTGAGCAAGTATTTAGTGCAGACATTAACCTCCATAAGTTACTGCAGGAAAGTACTTTAACTCCGGTGTCACCTCACAAAAGCTGCGTTTGATATGACACAATATAATTCAGACATTTATAAAAATCATGCACTGGAATGCCTGAACTGCATGTAATAGAGAAGTTCAACTAACTTGATAGGACACTAAAAGCAGTGATGGCATTTAAAAATTGGATCAGAGTGTGATACCATTTAACTGGAAGCCTTATCCAAAGTTGATAATAATTATATAAGTAACCCCCACGGTGGTTGTAGGTTAGTTTGATTTCAATCAAAATTTGATGTTAAACTGATTGGCAAAAATATGTTGTGGTATTTTCTCCATCCCAAAATGGAACTTTTACGAGAGAATGTAAGGCGAACTGTTGTCGATGAAATCTTGCATCTTGCATGAGTTAAAAGCAATCAGTCAATTTACTCCAAAAGATGTACACTCTATGCAACACAATCTTTAGAGATTAAGAGGAAACATGAATATCCTTGTAATGAAAAAATAGATATACTTCTAACATGCAATGCAGCCTGTACAGGTCCCTTGTTGTTGCTATTCTCCACATTCCTCATGACTATATTAATTCCCATGGACAGCCATGTTTTCAGAGCCCCATAAATGTCTAATTTCATCAAGTTGTGCAACTCAACGCGGCTCACCAGAGCTCCGCATGGCTTATAAAGGCTTAATTCTGATCATGGAACATAATAGAGTCGCCCTAGCTGCCAAAAATAGAGAGTACTGACAGTGGAAGGAATTTCACAACCATCAAACTGAAATGCTCAGCTGATATGTTACCTCCAATGTTTTCACAAGCTATCATTAACTGCTCTGGATACATAACCTCGTTAGTCCTTATTGTTCTTAGATTGAAACAGAAGTTGTAATACCAAAAAATCCAGCCTCTTCTGCAGTATATCTGACTTGAAGTAGACACAGTGGGATGTGCCATGTTCAATTGTCTCCTTTCATATTCACAAACAAAAGTAACATCATGAAATCTCCGGGAGCAATCGCTAAAAATCCAAGTATCTGTAGATGGAACTGCGGACAGACAACAGTTGTACCTTTTTAAACTCCAATCTTTTCGCAGTTGTGATAAAATATATGAATATTCATAAAAACCCCTTGATTTGTTTGCATAACGATGAGATGCATTGAAAATCAACTCCATTAGTCTGCCATGTTTACGAAAACGATGAAAATTCAACGTATAATTATCGGTCCAATGGCCTTCCTGAAATGAATTATGCACATCAGCTAACACAACTCAAGCACCAGGTCAAATTTTTCTACCCACCTCCGTTTAATCTACTACTACTTCTACTACACTGCATATAGAGAAGAAATGGACAAAAGGGGGGACATCTTAATTGTAAATGACTTTTAAAAAGTAAGCTTGACCAGCGTTTAAGTTGGAAATTGGCAAAGTAAGACAGTGATCGTCTTGAAAATGATTAAAGAAAGCCTGATCAACACTTCAAGTGGATCTCATCGGATATGGTTCTCGGATCTGCAGGACACCATTCATAGCACACCTTTCATCATGGAGTGTGCGCATGAAATGAGCTCACTGAAAATCTTTTTGACAAATTAAGCTAGTCATCATACTTTAGTTGATGGAATTTAAGGCACCATCAAATGACTAACCTAATTTTGACTAAGGTAGTTAGTCGAAAAGATTTTCAGTACTTACTTTGGTCAGATTTTTCTCCTGAGATCAATGGTATAAATATCATCATTGTTTGTCCAATAATAAGCGAGATATTTATAACCGCGATTACGCAAAAGGACATTTTTCGAAGATATTGGGCAAAAACAGAGTGGCTTTGGGGACCATTTAGACTTGAAGGATCTTTCTTAAATTTTAACAGTGTGTTTATTTTACCATTTCGCAGAAAATGAAGGGGTATGCCATTTGAATTTAAGTTAGTTTTTTTTTTCAGCCACCCTAATAAGTACGAGTTTCATAAATTAATGATAAAGTCACATTATCGAGAATCTGTGCATTTTCTTTCGAACATATTGGACCAATTTCCATAAACTTCATATAACTCCCCGATAAAGCATTTTTCAGCATAAATCCAGGATATTGACATAATCGACCTTGTGCTCCATTGAATGATGGATCTCTGAAAACTTTGCATGTCAAACCGTACTCCCTCTGTTTATTTTTCAAAATTGATATTCTTTTGTATTCAACAGATGAAGCATTGTTGAAGTTACCTGCTATCCACATATTTTCATATTCTGAAAGGTCAAGCACTTGGACATCATCTTCATTTATGCACATATGAAACAAAGAAGGTCCCTTTTGTGTTTGTGCTTGAAGATGAGATAAGGCTGAAACGTACAGGGTGCGGCAAAAAAATTTGCACCACTAGAACATCTCCAGCAGATCAAACAGAAAATTGCAAAATTCAGTTTTCAGTGATGGGATATCTAGCCAAACATATAAGCAGTTGCCTAGCAGTTCAATTAGTGTAAAATCAAAGTTAGAACACTGGCTATTCTCAATAAGGTACAGCCTCTGCGAAATCTTGCTTGCCCAAATCAAAAGAGGCTATAATACTCAGGCGACTGCTGGCCTACTGATCATTTCTGAAAGCAGTGAATTTTAAATCATAAGGTGGCTTTAAGAAAGAGAACAACTCCATGGCCAATGAATATTTGGCATAATATGACCAGTTTCTGTGGTCAGGTGACAATTTTTGCATTGTTCGCTACTGATAACAGAATGATTTATCGTTATTTCCATATAAGGGCAAACAAATTAACACTGGGGTGTTTTAATTGCGTTCTATTCTGGCCAAGACAAACCCACTGTATAAGCCAACAATATAGAGCAGTTTGGTGGCTGAACAATATCATTTCCGGCCTGCTTTGTTGACGGTTTTTGATTGCATGGGTTCAAAACTTGGGAGATGAACACAAAATATTTCACGTGGATCTTCCTGAGAAAAATGCCCGATTGATGTAAATTAGATGGGATAATGAATTTTTGGTCTCCAGCATCAGTTTCTGTGCTGGGCATGCAAAGTATCTTGACATGATGGTGTGAATATGTATGTAAAGGACCCCCACTCTCCCAGCTCATCAATCAAGCCTTGGTGTACCAACAAATTGCCTTGGAGGGCTGCACTTACCTAATGTGTCTGTCAATGTATTGATCAACTGAAATGTGATATTCTAAAAAGATTAGGTATAGTATGTTCTGCCAAGAGAAGCCTAGAGAGGTCATTAGTGTTCGAGTTTATCTTCCAGTCCAAAATCATACTACTACTCGCCAGACCTCAAAATTTAAAAATGTTTTTACATGGGCAAAAGTACAGAGAGGTGTCTAAAGTACCCCCAACTTTTCAATAGCTTGATTGAACGCTGCAATTTTGGTATACTTGGCAAAAACAAGATGCACCTGAAAAAGCTGACGTACATTGTCTTTAGAACTAGAACGTGAAAAGTAATTCATCAAAATGAAAAATGCTTTGAGTAAGTAAATTTAGATATACATGGCTTGGTTGTGTCCGAATTTCATACTAATCAAAGCATTGGTTAGGAAATTACAGCAATTATTATTCATAGCCATTGCTGGTGCAAGCCTTTTTGCCGCACCCTGTACTTGCTGTCACTTCGACGGAAATTCTCTTGAAACATTGAGCTCTCATTCGTGAAGATTTTGTTGACGGTCCATCAAACATGAGAAGCCCTTTTCTTATTAAAGTGCAACTGGCAAATATGCAAACAAATGTTCCAAACTCAGTCCACACCAAAGCATGATACTCTGTTACAGCTCTTTGTGGAAAGTAAGAATAAGGTTGGTTGTTAGGCAATCTAAGTGGTTGTCACTATATTACACTCAGTAGCTTGGAAGAAAAGGTGAATCAAAGAATTAGTTGGAACAACTGCAGTGATGACACCGACTTTTGCTAAAGATGAGTTTGTTATAATATTTAATGATTCATAATTTCTATAAATAATTATATTATTTGCATCGCCAATTGATTTTTGTGATATAATCTTAATTGCCAGTTCAAATGAGTCATCAATGAAAGGATCACTCGGGGGAAGTTTGAGGGTTGTTACTGATATGCACAGATTATGTGGCACTTGCAATATCCATTCGCATTTAGTGGAATCATCGAGATTCCATCTAAGGGCATTACACAACCCCTTTACATATTCTCCACACTGATCGTAGTGGCTGTTATTAAAACACACCATTCTGATATGATAAATGTCTTGTATAGTCTCCTTCAGCATAATAAAATCTGCTTCTTGGTACTCATTCATACGGAATGTTAACCACTGTTTTATGTAACCTTTCCAGGAATGATTTGAATACATATTGTTTTTACATTCAATTGAGACAATAGAAAAGTATATATCTGAAATACAAACTGTTTCATGTGATGTACTTTGAAACGCTTTATATTTTGATGTAGCTCAGCTCCTGTTTCACTTAGAGCTTTGGTTGGTGGCTTGTCTGATACCCCTATTACCTGGCATCATGCCAGGATAACAATGAAATAAGGTATGGTGGTAGGGCTACATACGCTGCTAAAGTGTCAAATCTGTAAATCGGACTTTACAGAATTGTCCATTATTACGTTGGTTTACCAAGGCTTATATTGCCATATACTGAAGAAAAATCCAAGTGTATGTTTTCTCTTGACCCACCAGATTTTGGACATTTTGAATTCAGAGCCTCTCAGCAACTACAAAACATGTTTCATTCGGTTTTTTTTTTTCAATGCCCTGAGTTGCTAAAACAATCACAGAAAATAATCCGAAGTCTTTTTGTATCCATACTGATACCTGTTACCATGCCACACGACTTTGAAAACATCAACCCTCGCTGTATGTTTGCATTTGACCTCAACTATACACAGTATTATAGCACCTGCTGCAGTATGGTTGTCTTAAATTTGATAAAAGTATATGAGTATTATTTTCAAAAACTACAACACATGTTACAGGCGAATTGTGACAAAATGAATAACAACTGAAAAAAAGTGTTTTCTTTATACTACTGTTACTTTTACATCATTGAATTTGATCAAGTTACATGTACAATGTAATTTAGTCATTGTAATTCAGTTTCTCATGAACTGACCGAACGTTCTGATAAGAGTGACCAAAGAGATCATAGCTCGCTTTCACTTTCCTAAATCAAATTGCAAAAACACTGGCTGAGTGAGAGAGTAAGAACCTTGATAAACGTACGTAGAAAGCAGATAGTACAAGCATTTTCTGAAAGGAGAGGAGCTACACTGTATCGACACATTAAAAAAACCAACACAAAAAAACAGAAAGCCTCACAGTGCAAAAACTGAACTCAACGGAGAAGACTAGTACCAGAGTTGTAAGACCCCCTTGTTGTCAGACAAACTTGCCATGTGACCGCCCGCTTCCCGCACTAAGTTGGATTTTTAGTGCATTTTTTACCCCGAAGAGAGAGTGCAACCCCGTGAGAGACCGCTTCATGGCCGCAGATGGGGTGATCTTATAACGCAGAGACCACTGTATCTGAAATAAGTTTTTTCTACCTTGTTACATAATTATAATATGACATTAAAAAATCTAACACAAGTCCACAACAGAGAAAATACAGAAATACGTTTCCCCTCCAGACAATTCAGCATCTCTCTGCATTGTCCTTTGATTTATGAATATTTCAC
Organism: Platynereis dumerilii; assembly: GCA_026936325.1. Classification (NCBI taxonomy): domain Eukaryota; kingdom Metazoa; phylum Annelida; class Polychaeta; order Phyllodocida; family Nereididae; genus Platynereis; species Platynereis dumerilii. The sequence continues at coordinate 48,305,831 of JAPTHN010000002.1, forward strand.
ATAAAACGGAATATATATTCCCAGCTGTGGAAAACAGTTTTTGCCACCTTATGCTGCAAAGGAATCCATATAAAAACAATTTAGGCACATGCATTGTTGTCATCCCTCATAAATTCTGCATGAACAAAGAGTAAAGTACATTTTCTTTCTTTTGTTACCTCAGACACATTTCCAGTAAGGTCAGTTAAAAGCAATCAGTGAAACGGAAATGTTTGCATTTTTTTTCTTTAATGAAATTGTGGCGGGGGTCAACATTGAATAGATTTTGGGACATCAAAAAATTCTATTAAATATTTGCAAAAGACAACCAACACGTTTTGTGTTTAATTGAAAAATTATTCTTGAAGTTAGCCTTCCTAAAAATTAAACAAGGAAGACATTCAAGACAACCATAATTGCCCTTAGTCTTCTTTGTGTGGACAATTATTGTGTCCAAAAAATATATCTTGTAATTTGGGTCTACACTTAGAAAATACCTACACTTTGAAAACTGTTTAAGACAAGCATTAGTATTTGGCGTTCATCTGAAATTATCAATTCTGTCAACAGAGAGACATTTGTTACGGCGAGAATTTTCTCATTGAAATTTTATATAACATAAATCTAAACTGAGATTGCTGCTGGTCCAACGTCAAAAGTTGGTAAAATTTGGAATTTTTGGTCATTTAGAACAAAAAATAGATAATCGCAGATATGTTCATAAGAAGATTCCAAAATGCAAACGTCATAGGTTGTAAATGCATTAAATGCATTTTTAGGCTAACAAGGCCAGGTAATGCCATTATGTTGAAACATAAATATGAAAAAATAAAATCTGTGAATGGTGTGTTTGATGCATCAAAAATCACATGGTCCATTTTGGCTTTGCTGGTGACACGCTACAAAAGGCGTCATTCTGAAATATATTTTCTCCATTCATATGATGTTCAGCTAATCAGGACACAACACCAAATTGTTAATTTTATTCTAACTGCATTCACAAGCTTGCATTTTAAAGTTTTACATGCATTTTTTCTCATGCAGTATCCAGCATGACGCCAGAAACTGATCCCATATGCAATCATTTATCATTTAATATTATCAAAAGCTGTGGGCAGTGGAAACATTCAAAGAGGACATCACAACCTTTCATATGATTGATAATACTATCAGTTATACCCTGCTTGTTTGGAGGATACGGGAATATACACCATGAAGGACTCCATACACCACGAAGCCGAAGGCTGAGTGGTGTATGGAGGCCTGAGTGGTGTATATTCCCGTATCCTCCAAAAACAAGCAGGGTGTAACGGTTTTATCCTCAGACTTCTTGTTTTATTGATGCCAATAAGTTATCTTGCAATCTGAGTCAGAAACATCTTCCAGTCACAAAGGAACAGTATTGTGACGTCACCACCTGGATGATGTCACAATAGCTCTAACAATGGTATTGTGACATCATTGTTTATCCTGTATACCCTGTCTGGAAGACTCGTTTCTGTCCACATATCAGTGGACAAGCAAGTAGTGAGTGACGTCACAAAGCGTTTGTGAATGAGCGGATGTTGATTACATTGTTCTCTCGACCAATCAAATCACAGAAAGCGGTACTAGCTACCTAAGGTCATGAAATGCCTTGGATCCCAGATTGCTGTCTGGTGGCAACAGAAGGGGTATACGGTCTGATATACCTCAGCTCTCAACCAATCAGAATCGAGGATGCCATTCAACCATGATATAAAGCCAACTGAGCACCACATATATACGGAAAATAGCGTTAAGATGTGTATACATTATAGACACTTAAACACCACCCTCAAACGAGGCAAAGCTCCTCACACAACTTTGTCCTTACAGACTTGAAAAAGCCATTCCAGCATTTAGCTGTCAATTTTCAATTTTAATTTCCAGAACCAATAATTAGCTCTAGATACATTTACAGTTTTTAAATCACAATAAAACGAATTTGTTGATCCTAAATAGAAACTGTAATGGAGCTGGGAGACCTCTCAAAGGTCTAATGAAGTACCGCTATTAAGAGGCCACCCAGTTTGAACTTAACATGTTTTTAGTTGTTATTCCACAGGCCAGCAGTGAAAGACCTGCACACAGTCACTGTGGTTACAGTTGATGAATAAATAAACATACATACATAGAAACCTAATTGCAAATTTAGTATAAAGATTTACATATCTCTAGGAATGAGTCAACAGGACATGGAAGACCATAGCTGATTGATTTTGACAGATGTAGCAATTTAACAGAGGTGCCAACTTAAGATTCGGCAGCCTGTTCTTGTGCCAGAATAGTCTTTGAGACATAGATGACAGAGGGGAAAACAGATATAAATAGAACAATATGTATTTGAAATCACCCTTACATGGATTGTCTGAAGGCATCACATGCCTCTAGAAGTTGAGCCATAGGAAACCAGAGCTATCAGCTAACTCAATGGAAAATGGAAATGCAAAACATTTTGCCTTCCAAAACCTTGTCAAGTAAATATTCAAAGCGCACAAACAAATTCTAGATTTCCATGACAAATGAGATTTGTAGAAACAAATAGAATCTCATGTATGAATTATCGTTATTCATTGCTTAGAATTAAATGCATAACTTTTGAGTTCAAAGAAATGGCAGCCATAAAGTATGCAGATATTAACTGAGTAAAGATTGTTGCCCCCCCCCCCATCTAATGACAAAAAGACAAATTTGCTAATTGTAGTAACACCTCCAACGACCTGCTCTATACAAAGTTATTGCTACTATGAAAGCAGGAGAAATGATGTCAGTCAACAAGAAGAATTCCTAAAGTAGTTAACGACCAATGTCAGTAATGTTGACGCAACTTGACGGTGACTGTAGATAAGTGCTTTGAACAAATAATGCCACCAAAGATTAAGCTAAAATATAAAGGCTTCGGGGCCCCAAAATCTCCCTGCCGTGACCTTGACGGCTCGTTGGGCTTCATGCAAAATTTACGTTTGCCAATATCATCCCCCCCTACAAAAATGAAAAATCTACGCCCCTGCTGTGTTGTAACGTTATGTATGTAGACTGTGACTATTTTTTATAGATCATATCTTATTTGAGTTGATTTTTTCCACATTTGATAAAAATGTGATGCCACTTGAATTCCATCAACTGATATATATGCTACTGGATAATGAATGTGTAGGAACAGGTGTGAAACAGGTGTGAAACACGAATATATGAATCAAATGAGTCAATCAAGAATGACCAAATGCATCGTCACAAGTCCTCAAAATCACTTGGCAGTCGAAAGTTGATTGGCACACCTAGGCAATAAAACAATCCATGGATCAGCACCAATTTGCTTACATTGACCAAAGAAGATACCATGCATTCATATAGAGACACCAGAATCAAAATAGAATCCATTATACACATAGAAGTGTAGATTCAAGAACACCAGAGTATAATAGCAAAGCCAGTGTATATTGGGACACCACATAACAGCAACATCATTCCTGTCACCTCCTGCACTAATCAAGCAGGGCTTTAGCAACAAGAACAATAGAAAAGAGATGTGGCACCCAGGCAGGCTATGCTGAGGAATTAAGGCACAAGAAAGGTGAAGTAGTACATCTTGACCTGTGACAAGCAACTGTGATTTGCATGAGAAGAGATTGAGTCTTTGTGCATGAGATGAATGAGATTAAATCTTACATTTAGTGACAGCTCGTCTTTCTACAATGTTTAATGATGTTGATCTGGTGATTGCTTATGATGTCATCCTGAGGTTTTTTTGTGATTTTTACCAGACCTTCCTTAGAATGTGAATTGATGTTCAACATAATGTTAAGTTTCTATCCTTATATATATTGAGGAAACATGTCACAATAAAAACAAGCACAAATCACTTTTTTTACAAATCAGACTTATGCTGTCCAAAATAACTCTCTTGGTGTCTCGTCAAAGGATATTATGGCTTCTAATATGCTAACTTGAGTTTTATGTAAAGCGGCTACAAGTGCTCAGTGGTATCAGTTCCTACATTGTATGGGGGCTGGTGGGCCAAAAATGGCTAAACAAATTCAGAGCTTCCGTAACTCAGCTGTGCCCATGCAAAAAAAAAGTTAAAGATGTCAATGTCCCACCACTTTATTTAGAAAACGACGCCACTGCAGGTGCTTCATTGGAAATGCTAACAAGAGGCTCTTTCTTTATCAGTTAAATGCCGAAAAACAAAGTCCCAAGCATCAATGACTTCCTTCAAATCACCAAAAAGACACTTATTTGTAAGAAATTAATTGATAGAGGCTGAAGCTGATTAACGATTGGCTGAAGCTGATTAAAGATTGACTATGTAGAAAATGGGCACTTGCGCAGACTGACAGATAGAAAGGCAGTAAGACAGAGATTAATATAAATTGATCGACAGATAGATATTTTACCTCATCACTACATGCATTTCATCAGACCATATTATAAAGCCACAGGTCTCGAGCGTTACAAGATACGGACAAGAACATTTTTTTCGGAAAAAAATATAGCCGATATTTGTAGTTATAATATGTTTTGCTAGATAATGGGATTTTTAAGAGATTTGTTGAGGAGTTGATGAGAATTCCATGGGCAGCTTCAATTCAATGCTGCAAGTTCCTTCATGTCTGATCTCTTTCATAGCCTTTCTACCTATATACCTGTCTACAGATCTTCTGTCTGTCTATCATATTTATTTACCATCTGACAGATGATCTGTGCTATTGGCAGCTTTAAAAGATCTCCTCTGCTCCATGAAAAGAGCCACAATGCAGTTGTGGCCTTTTCTAGGAATCTCAGCTGCAGCAAGGTCACACTGACATTTCCCCAACATGTCTAAATTTAGCCCAGGGTTTCCCCAAAAGTGCACAAACTTTGATGATGTGTCTTCACACATGTTTCCTTATTTCCATTGACAAATCCACCTGGTGGACTCTTGGTGGTGAACATATATCCGCCTACGGCAAGTAAGTTACTTCACATATCTTGTATTGCTAAAATACAATTGAGAGGTATATATATCAGACACTTAAACCCCGCCCTTAACCTGAGGTAAAACTCACCACACAACATACTCTACAGCATACAGTCTATACACTAGAATTAGGTATGCGCTGAAGCTGGAATTGGCATTCGTCCCCGATCAAATATTTCTTTTGGCAACAGTTGTTCCTCCATAGCCACAATAGTTTATCACAAGACCTTTAGATAGGAAAAATGGATACAAATAAAACAATATGTTTATCAAGGCACCCTTGCATGGCTTGTCTAAAAGCATCACTTGCACGCAGGAAAGTATAAACCCCAGCAAACCTGAGCTGTCAGTTAACTTAATGGAAAATGGAATCGCAAAACATCTGGCCTTTCCAACCCTTGTCAATATGTAAAAGTGGCAAGTAAAATATTCAAAGCACACAAACCAATTCAAGATTTCCATTGCAAACAAGATTTGTAGAAATAAATAGAATCTAATGTTTGAATTATTGTCATTCATTGATAAGAATTATATTACATGCATATGTAGCTTTTGAGTCCTTGGCAAGGAGCCAGGCTGAAAAAATTGGAGTTTGGTTTCAACCCAAGAGAAGACCACTTAAGTTATATATACCATATGAATCACTGAATATTGTGTAGTTTCAGAATTTTCCTGTTACAATCAAAAATCAGTTGAGAGCTTTTTGCAGTTTGATTATCATCGCAACCAATTCAGAAAATTATGTTATAGTTAACTAGAAAATCAATAAAACGGTCTCTTCCAAGATGTGCTTGCTAGATAATCTTCATGTTTCTTTTGGATTATATTTTGTGGGAAGGCCCCTTCTATTGGTCACCTGATCAGTTGGTAATTATTCACATGACCATCAGTGGGAGGGGGTTAAACAGACAAAACGAACATTTTGAAGCTGTGTGGACACTAGAAATAAGCACTGGACAACACAATTCTATGTCACATGGCCAAGTTGTTGACATTTCAGAGCTATCATAAGAAAATGCAGCAATGAAGTATAGGCCTATAAAGAGATTCCAGTCAATAAGAACATTTCCTAAAGTTTGCAATATTCACTGTGACAGTAGGTTAATGCCTTATACCGAATAATGCTTCCAATGATTTAATTAAAGTTATTTGTTATACTGGAACACCACAGCAACCAAATTCCTGTCATCTCCCGCACTAATCAAGCAGAGCTTAAGCAAATTGCAAGTCAGAACAATAGATTAGAGAGTAGGCATCCAGGGAGGCTAGGCTGAGGAATTAAGGCAGAGGAGAAAATGGAATGAGTACATCTTGACCTATAACAAACAATTGTGCTTTGCATGGGATTGGATTGGTCTGACACTCAGTGACACGTCTTCATTCTACAATGTACTATGATGTCGATATTGTGATTGCTTTAAATGTTGTCCTGAGGTTTTGTTGTGCTTTTCACCAGACCTTCCTTTGATTCTTATTTGGTTGTCATGCCCAAAAAATACAGTTGTGTTGTAAAGATTCAAGTATGAACCAAAAAATAACAAGATCTGGAACACGTCATTAAAAAGGGGAATTTTACAGGGCTTAGTACCAATGACAAGGTTGCCATTTATAAATTAGTCAAATGATATCAATATGGACTGCAATGATGGATAGAAATATGGAAAAAAACAAGATGGATGAGGCAGCGAGGAAAAAGTTAATTAAGAGATGGCCCATAACACTGAGAAGTGCAGAACAATGGCAATGTAATTGGGAAAAACCTTCATAAGCTTTAACAGCTTTATAGCCTGACTGAGTGTCAAAAACAACCTGGATTTTGACACTCAGTCAGTTCTGCCTGATTACTTCATTACTATGGAATTTCAAAGAAAATTTATTCCTTGCATCCAACAGACCCACTTTAACACGTAAAGAAACCAAATATGAACCGAAACAGTCTAATGAACAAACCGTGTGTAATAAAAAAAACCATTAACCAGCAACAGAACCATATCAAGGCACATATTGTAGAAGCCATTCAATCACAAACACCGTATTACGTATTGACAACCTTCCATTTCCGTCCATTTAGGTTTTATGTGTTCACCATGCCACCATCAGTAGTGAACATAAAAATCATCAGACTCATCCACCACATTTCACAAATGACTAGATCTGTGTAGGGTGGTCCAAAAAACCTTTTTTGTCAATATCAATTCGCACACCCTCCTATTTTGTGAGAAATGGTGCAAAAACAATTCAGCTTAAATTTTATGAAGATCCAACAAGAAGAATGGGTCTCCCAAAGACCTTAAAGTTTCAATGTTTTTTAAATTTTCAACCACTTTCGCCAATCCGCGGTTCTCTATGACATTCTAATTACCACGGTTGGAAAGCTATCAAAATGACCTTCAATTTGCATACCAACATCAATGGTCTAGGATGATATCTTGATTCCAATTAGCCCTACAGCCTGCACTCTTTAGAATGAAAATGCATAGATTGTCTAATCCTGTCAAAAAATGACTTTGGAATTTTTTTTCAATGATAATTACAGTGATTCGCATTCTCATAGTTCCAGAATGACCGAATACCAAAAAAGTTTTTGATTTTTACCATGGGAGTGCCTGGTTTGTGAGTGATGAAGTTTTAATGTTAACGTTAGTTGAAATGTGAGATGGGGTCTACTGCATTTCATACAATATCTTCGTCAGAATTCATAGCAGGGCAACATGAGTGGTAACAAATGAAAGAAAATACTCTCAGCATTCTCATGGTACCAATGATGTTGTCCTATATTAAATTCCTGCGAAGTTAAAATATGAAATATAACAGCCCCTCCATGAATTGTTTCAATAATTTCGACAAAATTTTGCATTAAAACTTCCAAGCTTATAAAGCAGGATTTTCCAAGACCAAAATTTAAAGACTATTTTACTTGCTTATTCTGGAACTTGAAGAATGTGAATCACAGCAATTATCAGTGAAAAAAATTCAAAAGCCTTTTTTAATAGGATTAGACAGTCAGCAACATTTTCATTCAGAAAAGTGCAGGCCGAAGAGTCAATGGGAGTCAAGATATCGTCCTAGACCATTGATGTTGGCATGCAAAATGTAGGTCTTTTTGAGAGATTTCCAACCATAGCAATTAGAATGCTGTATGACTAATACTGACAAAGTTATAGAGAACTGCTGGTTTGGCGAAAATGGTCGAAAAATTAAAAAAACATTGAAACTTCAAGGCATTTGGGAGACCGCTTCCGCTTGTTGGATTTCCTTAAAATTTCACCTGCATCTGTTTTATACTTAACCTCATCAAATAAGAGGGTATGCGATGCGAAATTCACAAAATAATTTTTTCCCATGTAAAAATGAACCACCTTACTAGATCACATTAGGGCTAATGTCTTCAGCACTGATTTTGTGTCCGTAAACACCATTTGTCAAATGTAATAACTATTTAACAGACGCAAATTAACATAATACAAACAATAATTGTATTCTCTCTTTATAAGCTGCCTGAAGCGCTTGTTACCCAACAAGGAACAAATATTGAAATAAGCTGTGTGTTCAGTTTTGGGGAGTCAATTTACTTTGCCAGTAAGGTAAATTGCCTTACAACTGTGAAAATTCACAGAACCTTGTTAAGTATTTATACATTGCATAAACGTATTTTAGATCAATGGCTGACAAGAAGCAGAAAAATGATTAACTGCTATAGTTGAGACTTGAGCTTGGAATTATTATATGTAGCGGCATTGTAGCCCTATGTGCATCATACCCACACAGGTAAAAGGTGAATATATTACAGTTTACTGTTTGCACTGCAGGAATTGGGAAACAGCACTGGTTTGATCATATATAATGCTATGCAGCATCAGCAACAAAAACATAATGTAAAAGCATACGTAGTGGTATTAAGGGAGTATAAATTATATAGCATGGTACCCATTATTGAAAAGCTATGGCGGAAGACCCTATATCACAAATCCTTATCAATCTTATGAGCTGTGCAACAACTGATAATCACCACTTCACACACACCATTTGCTGACAGACTCCTCAGCAGGAAACACTGCTCAAGGTATTGTTTAATCTATGATGATGTGGCTCTCCAAGCATCCACATGTCTCCAGAAATAAGGCGGCCACCATTTAATCATAAGGGGGCTTGGAGTTTTTTTTTAATAGATAATTTCTTGCTCAGTTTGAGTCAAATAAATAAATTCTTTTTGGACAGCCATAAAATAAAAGCAATTTGTGGAGGGGCTATTTCTTAAAGAGGCATCGCTTGATTTGGGAATAAAGAAGTAGGGACTTCGCGTGCTTAAAATGAATAATTATGGCCGCCATTATTGTGAAATAAATAATTTCCCGCTGACAAAGACTCCAAGCCCCCCTTGATTATTAAATGGTCGCCCCCTAAACACGGATGCATCGTAAATTCCCAGGACACTGGAGTTGTAAGGGTTCACTTTCTCAGGAGGTCCTGAGTTATCAAAAATCCGATGGGAAAAGATTGAAGACATCCACTTTCATCCTCATTTTTAATATGTAACACTTCATTTATATACAACTCAATGGTAATCAATTAATAGCAAAGAATGACGAGATGTTCACAGGCTGATGAAGACCATGGAGTCTGCAGAAAGAGATATATTTGACTGGGCAGTCATGTCAATTTCCCAGTGGACCTAAGAACACATTCTTGCAGGTCCAATTGATCCTTTGTTCTGTCACTCATGTGTCAAGCAACCTCCTAATATTCTGCTTTGGGTCTAACATAAAACTAGGTGTTTTTTTCTCTTTCCATCTTCTCATCTCAGCTGCTACTGTATTAGTCATCTCAGCTCTTGTCATTTTAGACTTCATTGGAAGCCAATGTTCATTGAATGGACAATCCTAGTATCACATAATATGTCAAACCATGTCCAAACATATATAGCAACCAAGGAACGCCATGTGATGCCAACTACTCATTAAGTCTAGTCAGCCCTATATATAGCTCCTCTTCAATACATGGAGATCTGATTGATGACTTCATTTGCTGCCAGATGCTTCGTCACATTCATCAATCACTTTTCATGACAACTCCCATGCCTAAGTGTTACTTACTCTTCATTTTGTGCAAATGCCAATGGACGGCAGGAAGATAGATCTATACATGGAAAGAAACAGGTATGGAAGACTTATATTGATCGACAGCCATAATTATAGAACTATGAGGCCTTTAAATAATTACAAGGTCTCAGGGTACATTGTTATTGCAGTTTGTAAATAATTTCCTTGATAAATGAATAAAATACAGACTAGAAGGATAGCACTGAGCTACTTCCAAATGGATATATTTTGAGATTGCCAGACAACAATTATTCTAAGACAGGTACACACAAGAATATATATAATTTCATTGTTCACATGGTTGAACATTAATGAACAAGATGATGGCAAAGGAATCACCATCAATACGAGGGGCGTTCAGAAAGTTTGAGGCTTTTTTTGTAATGGACACGTATTTTCAATCTAGAACTATTAATTTTTCACAGGATAAAATTCAGCATATTTGGAATGGATTCCCAAAATTTTGGGCAATTTGGACATTTCTAAGTCATTCTGTGGTTGCCATGGAAACAGAACGTTCAGTTAGTCGGGGCAGGTAATACTGAAACCAAGCAAGCCAATAAATTTTGGCTGTGAGAGACCTCTGTCTATCACTTGTATTAGTGAGTTTGACCATATTTGACACAAGAAATATAAAATTAACCTTTAAAAATACTTCCAAGCTCACCAAAAGCATCAATTCATACACCTGACCTATTGAAGTAAATGTTCCTCGAAGTCCTCCAAACAAAGTTCCGTGAAAGCATTTCGGTCATCAAAAGCCTTTTCTCCTCTAGTGCCTGAAACTCTGGCCCCCATGGACTGAAGTAATGAAAAACCAGGACTTACGTGAAGCAACTTGTCACAGCAATAGCTGGAATGGATAATGCTGCACATTTTAGTTTCTTGTTCATACCAGTGAATCCATGATTTCACAAGTCCTTATTTTGTCAGGGAAGCACGCCCCTGCCGCCGGAGTTTCCTTACTAAATCTGGCATGCAGGAGCACTTTCCTACATGGGTTCAGTGTAAGAATACACACATATAGTGTGCTTGAAAGTATATGTAGGAGCTAATATCATATTTCTTGTGTAAAATATTTCCAATACCACTAATACAAGTGATAGAGAGAAGTCTCTCACAGTCACGATTTGTTGGCTTTCTTGGTTTCAGTATTACCTGCCCCGACTAGCTGAACTTTCAGTTTCCATGGCAACCACAGAATGACTTAGAAATGTCCAAAGTGTCCGAAATTTTGGGAATCCATTCCAAATATGCTGAATTTTACCCTGTGAAAAAATCATAGTTCTAGAATGAAAAAATAAGTGTCCATATAAAAAAAAGCCTTGAACTTTCTGAACGCCCCTCGTACATCAGAGAAACTCGCAACTGCCACAGATTTGAAAGCTCAGTCATATTACTGAGGTATATGACTTTCACTACAATGGGAAGAGGAGATAAGGACACAGCTAAGGTGTCGGAAATTTGACTGGGCCAATATGGACGAGAGACAATGCAATACATTTTATATATGAAGGCAATGACGTCACAAAAACATCTCATTCTCTCTGTGAACACTCTAAAAAATTTCAGACAAATTGGTTTTTTAGATTCAAAATGGTTTTTTGAAAAACCAAATTTCAATGCTTAAAACCAACATGGATTTTTTTGTCCCGACATTTTTTAGAGTGAAGGTTAGGTTGTCATTGTCTATGAAACATCCAATACTTTCAAAGCTATCAAAACAAGTCACGTGACAATCTTCAATGAGGTAACAATTCAAATACTTGTCGTTATTAGAATGATATGGGTGTATGCATGCATATGGATGGTACATTGGTGTAACGGCAATTTACAACGGATATGTTGTCTAAAAGATTAGGTATTGCATGTTATAGATCAATGCAGTTCTCAAAGTTGTTGCCCCCCCTCTTAAATTGAAAAGAAAGAGGATTGTCAAACAATCAATTGACCTTATATACACAGTGTCTCATTATAGGATCTATTACTTACTCAGCCCACTCATGAAGTCCACAGTAGTTTCACTGCAGAAGGGAGATAATTATAACATGCTGAACATAATGGAAGAGCTTAACATTATATAAGAACCCATGTCTTGGTGCAATCTTGAGGAAGAAAGACGATATTTGTGGTTGAAAAAGGCGACACAAAACCAACAGAAGAGGGCACACATATACCACAAAATCAAACAGTTGATCTGAAAATATATCGATGGTACATGGACAAAATAAATCAGGCATATTATACTGTATGTAGTACTTAGCCCATTGGGGCTGCATTACCAGCATACATTGTGTCCAGGTAGGTTTATAATAATTTAGTGAGGAATTGTTATAACTAATTTTAAAACAACCGTATGCTTTTCAAAACTTGTATGCAATCAAGGACCAAGCCAAATAACAACCATGAGCCAATTTAACAGAGATGACTGGGCAGAGGTTGGTGCCAATGAGACATCGCTAAAAGCAAAGTTAAGAATTGTGAAGCAGGTCCCTACCCTAAAAGTACTATGAAAGAACTGGGGGCGAATGATAATAAATACGGTACAACTCAAAATAAAGTATGACTACCCAACAGGAAGGAAGAATCAGCCACTACTTTACCCTTTTTACACCTTTTGGCTCCCTTCAAATCACTTCCACCATTTATATACTTTAAACTAACTTTTAAAATTGCATTATCAATAAAATTGTCATTTAGCCAATACCATGCAATTCAAACTCCAACACACTAATTGTGTTTGATTTCTTGGACATTGTGTCACTTGCCAATTTCAATTCCTTTAGGCCTACCACCTGTCTTAACAGAGTTCTTCATGTGGAATAAAGTTGTGGTGAGGAGTCAAAGGTAGTTGTGAGGAGATTTGGGTGGAGAGGAGAAAAAAGAGGGCAAATTAGGTAAACAGAGGGCTTCGGACAGAAAATGTTCTTACTCCATTCTGGGTTGTAATGTAATAGAAAATATGTAAAGCAATGGAGTAGGGCACAGTCAAAGCATCTGAGTTAAGCACTTTAAAATGGTCAAGCCCAGATTGTTTTTTTATGTTGGCTTCTTGAACTTTAGGACAAGATTTGTTATAGTACAGTATTGGCTCTGCAGCCAGCATACTATACTGGTTGCCCCATACGGAAAAAGTGTCAACCAGTTTGGTCCCCACCATTTAGTAATATCAGCTAGAGCATTGCAAAATATCTTATGATCACAAATACTTAATATTGTTGCATTGATGTAAAAGTACACCTGCCACTCATTAATCGACCAATTGGTGCAGATACAATTGTTGCAGGACCTGAAATAATTGGGGGTGAGTTGTAACTATTGGGGGTGAATAGTAATGAGAGCAGTTTGTTCTATTTATTGGTCCAAATCTTGGTGGCACATCCTTTGGGTGATTAACAGATTGTTAATGACTTACAGTTAGTGACTAACTGGCAGTTAAAGACTAACAAACAGTTAGTGAATCAACAACAGTTAGTGCTTACTAACAGTAAGTGACTAACAACAGTGACTTACTAACAGTAGTGACCAACTGATAAACAACAGTTAGGGACAAAATGACTAACAGTCAGGGACTAGCAGTTAGTAACTTAACAGTTGATAACAGTTAAGGACTAGCTGACTTACATGACTAACTAACAGTTAGTGACTGACTAACAGTTAGTGACTGACTAACAGTTAGTAACTTGCTAACAGTTGGTGACCAACTAACAGTTGGTGACTGACCAACAGTTTGTAACTGACTAACAGTTAGTGACTAACAGTTAGTGACAATTAGTGACTAATTAACAGTTTGACTAATTAACAGTTTTTGACTAACTAACAGTTTTTGAGTAACTAACAGTTAGTGACAATTAGTGACTAATTAACAGTTTTTGACTAACTAACAGTGTTTGACAAACTAAGTTTTTGATTAACTAACAGTTTTTGACTACCAGTTTTTAACTAACCTAACAGTTTTTGACTAACTAACAGTTTTTGACTTAGTTTTTGACTACCAACAGTTTTGACTACAAATAGTTTTTGACTAACTAACAGTTTTTGACTAACTAACAGTTTTTGACTGACAAACAGTTTTTGACTAACAGTTTTTGACTAACAATTTTGACTTACAGTTTTTGACTACTAATTTTGACTACAAATAGTTTGACTAACTAACAGTTTTTGATTGAATAATACTTGTTTTTAAATTGAATAACAGTTTTTGACTACTAACAGTTTCGACTAACTAACCATTTTGAATTACAGTTTTTGACTGCCAACAGTTTTGACTACACAAACAGTTTTTGACTAACTAACAGTTTTTGACTAACCAACAGTTTTTGACTACTAACAGTTTTTGACTAACTAACCATTTTGACTTACAGTTTTTGACTTCTAACAGTTTTTGACTACAAATAGTTTGACTAACTAACAGTTTTTGATTGAATAACAGTTTTTGACTACTAACAGTTTTGACTAACTAACCATTTTGACTTACAGTTTTTGACTACTAACAGTTTTTGACTACAAACAGTGTTAGACTAACTAACAGTTATTGACTGCCTAACAGTTTTTGACTAATGATTAGTTTTAACTGACAGTTTTTGACTAACTAACAGTTTATGACTAAATAACATATTTAGTGACTAAAAAATAGTAACTACCAAAACAACGGACTTAATGACTAACAGGTAGTGACTAACTGATGAACAACAGTAAGGGATGCCTGATTAACAGTTAGGGATTGACAGTCATATATAGTGGCTTACTAATTAATAGTGAGTCATATTGAACCTATGCTCCCCCATATGAACTTGCCAACTCCAGCTGAACTGTCATAGGAATGAAAATAACAGTCAATACAATACACTTGTAAGTTAGTGTAGATCAGCAGAGCAGGTATAAGAAGCTCTAAGAGGATTTATAGATGAACCCATGATATATGTGTGTTCCAGACCTAGTTAGTGAGAGATATAGAAAAAGTATAGTTGGTGTCTCCGAAGTATCGCATGCCCCCTTGGGATGAAGAGATAGAGAGGGTGAGAGATAGACAGATAGATAGATAGATCTATCAGGGGTTCATCTATAATTCCTCTTATAGCTTCTTATACCATATCATAGGTTCATCTGTAGTTTCTCTTACACCATATTTTAAAATTCTTTTGGCAAAACATACTCTTATTGTAAATTTTGAAATCGTAATCACTACAGCCAGCATATATCTTTTTTTTCAAAAAGATTTTCTTGTTTAAACTGCAAAAGGTGTAAACGCACATTGTATCTATGCATGGTCAATGTTTCTATCCATCTGTTTCGTTTATATGTCATTGGTACGAATGTTTTTCCGATGCTTTGGCTTCATGTACCTGTTCCAGTTGTTGAGAAAAGGACCATCAATGCGACTTTTGAAAAAGTGATTTTATCTTCATCAATTATTGCTGAAAATTATTGCATTGATTGCCATAATTATCATTATATGTTCAAAATTAAAATAGTATATAAATGGAAGGTCCCTTATATCTGTGTTCTAAATTGACCATCATTGTACATTTTCTTTCATCTGAGAAGGGAACCTTATGGTTAAAGAAGTGAACACCTGATGATGCTATTTGTGGCAATATCAGGTGGGTTACCCTTAAGGGGCCGACCAGATGATCTTTGGGGGGGGGCTATGGATATTTGGTGAAAAAAAAAGATTGTTTCCCACTTTAAACTGAAAAAAAAAGTTTGTTCAGCACATGGAAATAAAAAAAAAGTTTGTTTCCACCTGTAGCTAGGGTACCGTAATGTTAAAATTCCAATAAAAAAGTTTGTTGCGAATGCGCATGCGAAAAAAATTGTTCGTCGACGCGTCGCGAATGAAAAAAAAAGTTCGTCCCGGGAGTAAAGTCCATAGCCCCCCCCCCCAACTATCGTCTGGTCGGCCCCTAAAGTTACCCTGAATGATAGGTCAGGATCACACCCAAAATTTCTCTAATTTTTACATTTTCTGCTGCAGCGTTCACAAGTGGCTAAGTGTGCAAAATTTCTTTGCTCTATGATAATTATTTCTTATTGAAATGACCCAATAAGGGCACCAAATGACCCCTGGATTTATTTCGGGTATGCACGGAAAAAAATCTCGAGCCTTGCTGGCTTTCTACTTTGTGACGTCATCACAATTGTAAGAATTTGTTAACTTATAACAATATGTTTATAACAATGGATATTGTGACGTCATCTGTAATAGATGTGCTGGAGGATGCAGGCACTATCAAGAAAAGTAAAGGAAATTACTAGATAATTTATGTAATATAAGATAAGATATACCTTAAAAAAATAGTTTTAAATATTAATGATCACAAGTTTATGTTATAAGGCACAGAAAATCACCCATATTTGGCCAAGGATTTTATCATTCAGGGTAACTTTAATAGGTTTTATTAGAAAAATGAGGTTACTCATTGGTTGTTTAGTGCGCATGCACTTTTGGATACACAAAACCTTCGGTGACACCCTATGAGTCCGAGGGCCCGCCACTCCGAGGGCCCGCCAGTCCGAAGGCCCGCAAGTCCGAGGTGCCCTGAGGGCACCCTGAGTCTCAGGTGCCCTGAGGGCACCCCTTACGATCGTCCCCAAAGGCCCGCAAGTCCGAGGGCCCGCCACTCCGAGATGCCCTCAGGGGAAATGGGTGATGCCCTCAGAGGATTATCTATATCTATCTATCTATCTATCTATCTATCTATCTATCTATCTATCTATTTATCTATCTATCTATCTATCTATCCAACATGTCATCCAGGAGATTCAGACATATTGTCTTAGACACTCTTAGTGTCAAAAACACCTAAATTCAGCAAATAGCTCTGAATGTGCCACTTTTCGGAGCTATTGTCTGTATTCAGTGATATTCAGACCTATAATCTGAATCTTACCTGATTGTTTAGAGTATCTATAAATGTTCAGTCATGTGGACGTGCTGAATGAATTGGACGCACATTTATGTAATTGGGATAGATGATATATCATTAAGATTCTTCTAGGCTTAGTAGGCCTACATGTATTGGAGTGATATTAGAAATGTACTAAATAAATGTGTATAGAACATGTCCAGGTCGTTTTTGTCCCTTGCCCAGGAAAATATAAAATTAGGGAAGATGCGAGAGAATTTATAAATGACAAAATCAGGAAAAAAACCGGAAAAATGAAGGAAAGTGGTATTTTGCCTCAATCCTATGAGGCTTTTGCGGGCCCATTTATTACTCATTATCTATAGGTACCCAAATTTATTCAGTTGACAGCTATATCATGTTTATTCATACTCCCATTTTACTACAAGAGAGCATGCCACATGTGGCTCCATCTATAAGGTTCTCAATAGTGCGAGTGGGGGGGGGGGTTGTTTGATGGATGGATGACTTGAGCCTTACGTCCTGTATTATGCACTAGGTAGGTTAATTAGGACAGGAGGAAACAGCAATGGGGCGAAGAAGGATTGAAACAGCTGTCCAACAACTTTAACAAATCTGGCTAAAGCATTTTTTACCAGCTAAAGCCTAGCTCCTTGAGCATTTATTTTTAAACAGACGTGAAAATATCCAATTGACACGTTATCTTTAATTATGTAATGAATGCCAATTAAACAATAGCATTAATGGAATAGACCCACTGCCAATGCGTTCACACCTTTTGGACTGGTGCTATGCACTACTCAATGGAGGAGATTTTTGGAGAGACTCAAGGAGAATCTCGATCGCCGGCCCAGCAAGTGTCAGAGCGAACCAGATCACCAGTCTTTTCTGCTTCAAAGTAGGGGAGACCGGGGTAAGTTGTGCCGCGGGGTAAGTTGAGCCACCCACTGTTTGGGTTAAATGAAGAACTGGGCAAAGAAGGCAATGCCACCCATATATACCCACTTGGTCAACATAATGAGACACCAAGAAAAAAATTACCGAATATAATGGTATGAAAAGCTACACTAATAAATTCAATTTTGTTGCTGAAAACTTGGAAGTGCTAAGGACTGACATTCTGGTTTCTCAGTCATTTGGTATTTATAATAAGATGATGTCCCTCTGGTAGGATGGAGTTAAGAGGTATATCTAGACATTTCTGTTGTTAGATTTCATTTTGCATTGTTTGTTTATTTTTGACAACCAGTTTCATCCAGAAAATCAATTTGGGGTAAGTTGTGCCGTTTTGATTGGGGTGAGTTGTGCAAATGGCATGACATAGGAATTAATATTTTATTAATGTTTTTTTGTCTTAACTTTACGCAAGGCCTAAAAATGTTGTGAAATAACTTACATTGAAAGGAACACGTGTTAAAAGAGTTATAACACCCTCTAAACAATAAATAATTCTGGTTTTTTCAGCCTTTTTAATTTGTGTATAAAATGGCTAATAAATGCCTGATTAGTTTCATGTAACATGTCAATCGTACGTTAAAAACATGATGCAAATTATCTATCTGAAGAAACGGGTGAAATACAAGAGTTTTTTGGAATAAATTAGGCGGCACAACTTACCCCATCTTGCGGCACAACTTACCCCGGCACCGGGGCAAGTTGTGCCACTTGACCTACTTTTTTCAAATGCCTGCCATGACCTTCCCAATGGTCGGACTGCCCTGAAACTTTGGTTGATTCTGGCCAACATATTATATTTTGAAGTCTGATTTTCAGATTGCATGATCAAGCTAGGGTTTTTTGGAAAATCAGCCTGACGAAAAAAATGGCACAACTTACCCCGGTCTCCCCTAGACGTTGCTAGGAACTGTTTTAGCTCTAGTTTTTAGAAGTAGTTTTCATTGTGATGTTTTCAACCCGGATTTTAACATGTAACACAACTCCTTAAATAGGAGGTTCGTCTAATATAAAGGCGGAATATAAACAGAAGAAGAAGAAGAAGAAGGACAACAATTGATTGTATTGATGTACTCCTAATTTAATTGCTGTTAGCCCAAATACCAATTAAATTATCAAAATATCCAATGCAGTTTAAATAAATAACAGAATCATGCATCTCTGTTCTCATCTCTAAAGACTTAAAATTCTTACCTGTTTCTGTACTATTTTTATTGTGAAATATATGTCTTTATTCGTACACAAAAAATGTACAAAGCAGTAAGAATTTAAAATGTAAAATAATTAAAAACAAGCAGAAAAAAAATTAATTAAACGTAAATCATAACAGCTGGACTAGCCTAAACACAAATCTTCAATGATAATTCATTAATTTTACATTGACTTGTGTCTAGCAACCATTTATCAATACTGTCTCTATAAATGGCCAATTCCCGTATTTGTAAGCATTTTACAACATTTTCTTCATTGCATTTCAACAACCAATTAACTTTACTTGTCTGTTCTATACTACTTACAAACACTGATTAATAACTTATACATGTAGCATATGTATATTATGAGTTGAGATCATTGCCTTAAAACCCCTATGATTATAACTAGGTCTATGTATAGGTCTATCGTAGCTTGTAAGATCTTCAGCATGCAGGCCCAATTAAGGTCTTCCACCAGGAATTAGTTAAAATTTAATTTGAAAGTCTGTTAATTTAAAAGGTGAGATTTCCTTAAAAAATACTTCATCTTCAACACAATTTGTATTTTATACTTAAATCAAACAACATGGAAATTCATATTGAGGAAGCCATAAGTTGTCCTTGTTTCATGGTTTAAAATCATTTTGGTATAAATTTATATAATTTTCTCGATATCCTATTTTATTATTTTCTATGAAAAGCTGTAAAAGCACAATTTTCTTCCATATAAATGACATTTTGTCATTTTGTACACATTTCCTCTGGTTTGATATGATTTTACCAGTAGTTTCAGACAGAAAACGGCTGTTAAAAATTGGACAAAAATACACGTTTCGGCTAGTTTTCGGTCAAAACAATGCTGATGAGGCTCAAATAAAATAATTTGCACTAGAGAAGATACAGTCTATGTTCATATTTCATCATGACCCGAAATTATCCAAAATTTGTATTTTTTAGTGGTCTAAGTCCAATTTTTAAACTGTCTTTTTGTGGTCTAAAACTACTGTTATGATCTTGTTACAACTGCGGATAAATTTCATAAACTTGGAAGATAACTGGCTATGACAACTTTTTATAATATTCCATAATTTGGGATATCGAGAAAGGCCATAAATTTCAACCAAAATGACCTAAAATGACAAAACAAAGGCAACTTGTGACTTCAGTGTGACTTCTGATATTGTTTGCATATATCTGCACATGTTTTTATCCAATTTTAATATAGGAGAATGAAGTGTGTCCGAGTCTGTACTGACAACTGATTCTCAGAACAGAAAACGTCTGTCAGGGTCAAGAAATCTTTAGTTAATGTTAACTCTTTGATACTGGTCTTCAGGTTCAAGAGCTGTCATCCTACTCACTGCAGGTGCATGTTGGTTCTTTACAGGATAGCTTAAGCATGCCCAGGATCTGTTTCATATATTTCATGTTCTTCTTCACTTATTGGACTTCAAGACAAATGGCATCAAGCTTCACTTATTCTATCATCATTAACATGGACATAATCACAGCATAGAGGTTACTGCCAATACAAAGACTTAAATAGTCGCTTAAGGCTTGCTTATTTGGACACCAGTTGGAGGCTCTTATGGCACTTCTCTTTGTAAGCTCTTGGGCTGCAGCGGTGCATGATTCTGGCTCAAAGTTACAAATGTTTCATTTTCCTTCTCAGGAATCCACCTACCCCTGGATTTATACAAGCAATCTTTGAATTATCGGCCTGGAAAACTTTTTGGCCCTGCCAAACAGCAACAGATGGAGAAAATCAAGCCAAACTAACAATTCAACCCACAATATTATGGTAGCAATATAAGCTGATGTTCCAAGATCTAACGGCTCTGTGAGTTTGGTTCCAACTGATCCTTGAAGTACTACAAAACACAAGGGCATGAATCCTGTTCGGAGGCTGGACGCATGTGCATTCTGCAGTTCCATGCAAGTGGCTTGCTCTCATGATATTCTGGAACAATGTACTCACAACACTAGACAGATGACAAAGTTACTATAGCCATGAAGCTTGAGATTGCTATTTTAAAAACTGTAATGCATTGAGAAGCAAAGAGCTCTGGAATGAAGACTAATAATTTCTCTGTCAATGATTTAACCTCAAGTGTTGGTTCTTTCAGGCTGTTTCCTACATTGCATGTTGGACTATATATGTGCATATATTGTATGTACTTGCTAAACAAATATGATGCCTGATGGGAAGATCAGGTAAACCAGATTGATGTGAATTAGTTTGAAGTCACTGAAAGTTGTGAATACTGTGGCATAAAAAGTTACAATATATTCTGCCAAAATATTACAACAAATCCTTTGGAACAAAGGTTCTGCTTCTTGTGGCAGAACTGAATGGCTGGAATTTTTGACAAGTCATGAGCATGAGGGTATACACTCAATGTATGATTGCAACTGGTAACTATAAATTCATTATTGTCAGAATTAATTATAATTTAAAGCTTGTACATTCTTATGAATCTTACTGACGATGTGCATAGCATTTTCAGTACTTTTTCTGCAGTGACTGCATCATTAATGAGTAATTAGAGATTAATAAGCATGCACAATTTTAAAAGCATGATACTGATCCTACATAATACTTAAAATCTGCCATATGGTGCCATAAGTTGAATCCAGAAGCAATTTTATATGGAGTTATATGTGAAAACCCATCTGAAACCGTATGAAATTCAGGCTTTTTTTACCAATTTCAATGAAAAATGAAATATTTCATAAATTTTCATTTCCTTTGCAACATTTTGATGACAAATCACATATCTATCTATCTGCTAGGAAAATTCTTTCCTTTCATTCGGCACTATTTTGAAGGCTCTCTGTGATGAATTGCTATCAAGTAACCAGACAAAATGTAACATAAAATCATAGAAAAATAGGCCTGCGACTTCCGTTGAAATTGACCGACTACCGTTGAAATTGACAACAAATGTTGAGGGCTCTTGAGGCAGGGTTTCCCTTCACCCCAGACCAAAATGAATGTGATATTTGGATTCCCCAAACCCAAAAGCATGGGAAACCAAACAGGAGGCTATTAAAATCTGCATTGTTTGTATTCTGAACAGGTCGACAGCACCTTTTTGCCTTAGTTCAGGATGTAACTGTTCTGCTCCTCTGATGGTTCCTTTGGGCACTCTTTAATTCCTCAGGGCACTACTTGTACCCTCAGGGCACTCGTTTGTTCCTCAAGTTACTCATAAATCCCAGGGGTACCTTTTTATTTCTTTTTGACACTTTTTTAAACCTCAGGTCCTTTTGTGCATTCCTCTGGGTACTGTTTCGTGCTAAGGACACTTTTCAACTCCTCTGGGCACTCTTTCTTGGGTCATTCTGGTTCCTTGCAGCACTTAAGGGCACCTTTTTGCCTCAGGGCATGATGTCACTGTTCTCGTCCTCCTTGGTTCCTTGGGGCACTCATTGATTCCTCAGGGCTCTACTTGTACCCTCAGGGCACCCTTTGTTTCTGAAGTTACTAGTAAATCTTCAGGGCACTTTTTATTTCTTTTTGACACTTTTTATATACCTCAGGTCCTTTGATTTATTCCTCTGGGCACTTTATTGTGCTAAGGAACAACAAACTGCCATGAGGAACCAAAAATTGCCTAAATAAACCAAAAATTGCCCTGAAGAACAAAAAAGTGCCCTGAAGAACAAAAAAGTGCCCTGAAGAAAAAAAAGTTCCCTGAAGAATAAAAAAGTGCCCTGAAGAACAAAAAGTACCCTGAAAAACAAAAAAGTGCCCTGAAGAACAAAAAAGTGCCCTGAAGAACAAAAAAGTGCCCTGAAGAACAAAAAAGTGCGCTGAAGAACAAAAAAGTGCCCTGAAGAACAAAAAAGTGCCCTGAGGAACAACAAAGTACCCCGAGGAACAACAATGTGCCCTGAGGCTATTTTTCTAACTTGGGCACACTTGTGTTCTTTGGAGCACTCTCATGTTACCCAGTAGGCCTATACTCTTTCATTCCAGAGCCAACTTTATTGTTCCTCAGAGCACTTTGTTGTGCCTCAGGGCACTTTGTTGTTCCTTAGGGCACTTTGTTTTTCCTCAGGGTACTTTGTTGTTCTTCGGGGTACTTTGTTGTTCCTCAGGGCACTTTGTTGTACCTCAGGGCACTTTGTTATTCCTCAGGGCACTTTATTGTTCCTCAGGGCACTTTGTTGTTCTGCAGGGCACTTTGTTGTTCCTCATGGGAAGTATTAATAGTAGGCCTTTGGTATTACTTATCTCTGATGTAGCATACTTCATTGTACGTGTATAGATATAACATATATCAAGTAATTGTAGAATGTGAATATATTGTAATACAAAGGTCAGTGTTTCACATCATTGAAATAAAGGTTACTCAGTATGCATAATGTCCTGGGCAGCAATAGGATTAATTAATCTGTAATACTAGGATTTTATCAACATGTGTTTATTTACTTGTAAATAAGATATTATTGTTCTGGTTTTTTTTTCCTCTCTCTTTTCTCACTATATGTAGCTATATACTTACATGTTCTTTTTTTCTTTTCTTTTGGATTTTTCCAAAATGCAAATGATTATGTTTAATGTATTTAAGACTCTTTTGGTAAAAGCAAATACATCAGTATTGGCGTCAGCCTACCATGATTAATGCTGACAATTTTTGTATGTCGATGTAAATATTATTTTATAATGGTCAATAAACTATTCTATTCTATTCTATTCTATTCTATTCTATGGCTATTTTTTCTAACTTGGGCACACTTGTCTTCTTTGGGGCACCCTCATGTTACCCAGTATACTCTTTTACTCCTGAGCCAACTTTATTGTTCCAACCTGAGGGGCACACAATGTGAACACAACATTGCTGATTGGTGGAGGACTTGTCTGTTCGTCACATAGAATGTATGGCAGAAATGATTTTGCCATAGTGTGAACAGCATGTTGAGATTTTTTTTTACACTGTTGCAACGACCTCATATTCTAACAGCGTATCTTCGACATTGCTGTACAACGTTATGAAAATGTTGCTGCAATGTCACTTGCCAACATCATAATTATTTTGAACGTTGCTTCACAATGTCGGGACAAGTAATTCGTACCATAAAATTCTATGTAATAAATAAAGCGAAATATATCTCATTGATCCCGATAGAAGGAATACAAAAGAAAAATTAAATGAAGCAATGTAAGTCATAGTAGGCGACTGAAATTAGGCTAGATTTGAACATAAAACTGTTATTCTTGTCAACAATGTGGCATAGTTTTAGAGAACTATGACTACTACTACCACTACAACATATTTAATTGAAATAATTGATATATTCAAGTTGAATAGTTGAATTTACCAATTCTACAAAGACGTGAATAGAATAACTGAACAGAAATATTGATTTATGGTCAAACCATCCCTCCCTGCAAATTTTCACGATCTCTAGAGATGACTTTTTTGACAGCATGTGATCTCATGATATCTAATTGAAATATTCCTAAAATCTGTTTTGCTAGTTCTTCTTATCTTGTCTTGTTATTAGAAAGTTTAAAACAGACCTTTCAAAACTGCACTAACCCTGTCAGAATAGCCATTTATGTGAGGCATTATTGTTGGGACAAAAACATTATGGTTGGGACAAAAACATTATGGTTGGGACACTGTCATCTTCACATTGCTGTATGAAAAGTTTTCAGAGTAACTGAAAAAATTAAAGTGCAATGAACTGTGTATGGGTAAAGGAAAGTAAGTCAGAGAATATAGCTTTCCAAAGCATTCACGAGGGAAGTACTTCCTGAGAGTTTACCTATTGGTTTCAACTGTTATGGTTGGGACACAAAAATATAGGGTAATAAAGATGTTTTTATCTGCTATTGAGTTTTAAATATTTGGTGCCAAATTGCATCATTATTTTACCATTGGTTTTATGTTGTATTTCTTTGTTATCCCCAAATATTGGGGTTAAATAAAATAAATAAATAAAAATAAATATGAAATTACGAGCTGGTAGTTTAGTAAAGGGCGATTAGCGAGATTAACAGTGATTGATCTTTGGTACAGTTGGATCCTCGGGAGGCAAAGTGAACCAACCCTGAAATTCCAAAACAAGTTTAACCAAGTTTGTAATGTTCATGGTTCGGAAACTTTTCCAGTTACATATATTGAAATTATAACAACTTTAATGTATAAAACCACAGTCAAGTTTTTATAATTGCAATATATGTAACTGAATAATTTCAGAACCATGAGCATTACAAATTAGGTTAAACGTGTTTTAAAATTTCAGGGTTGGTTCACTTTGCCTCCCGGGGATCCAGTTGTCTTAGTCTACAAACGAAAATTCTGTATTTATCATTATATGATTGGATTTTATATAAACAATTGGCAACTCCGGTGAGAGGAAGTGAATAGTCTTTCAAAATTATAAATCACATATAGGGTAAGTTCCAGTCTGACACTTATAAATATTCTGCACATTCGAAAATGTGATATATCTTGCTTGGCCTAGCTATGAGTTATTTATGATAAACCAAGGCCTCAATTTAAAAGTTTTCACTAAATCTAACAGAAAATTGACAACTTGCACAACACAAGAAGTAAATTAGTGGTTAAATTTCTGAAATAAGAAAAAATATCCTTGAGTGGGACAGCTGTGTTCTAAAAACATGACATCAATGATACAGTTTCTTTAGGTCCTTCCCTCCAGATAAAAAGGCCCATATATAGAGCACAAAATTGGTTAAGCCTACTTCTGACTGAATGAAATAGAAACTGAAGTCATTTCAATACCAAAGGCAAGCAAATAACTTAAACAAGACAAATTTACACAAAAAGCTCTCAATTAGCCAGTGCAGTCCTAATAAAAGTGACCGACTCAAGGTTACCCTCTTTTAGTGTCCCACTCAAAGAAACTTCCCTTATAGGCCTATATGATATGATTGCACTCATAGAATAAGAAAGAGCTGAACTCTAATCTGACACTTCAACATTTTCAATAGCAATCAGATAGGCACTCCAATCTGACACTGCATTACAACTGTGGCAATTCAATATTGCAATCAGGCAATTCATTGGCAATTAGGCATTGTGGCGATCAGGCAATTTGGTAATCAGGCAATCAGGCAATTCAATAGCAATCAGGCATTGTGGCAATCAGGCAATGGAAGACTTCTCAGTGGCTGGTGGTGGCGCTACTGTACTAGAGAGTCACTGTGACATCACCATTGTCACAATGTTGATGTCACAACTGCAACAATGACACAATTGATGACATCACCATTGTTTACTCACTATCTAATGGTTACCCCTGATGCATTGAAGTCCCCCATTCAATAGCACTCAGGTAACTCAGTCTGGAATCTTCATAAAGCCCTGAAAGCTTCTTAAACTTATAGTGCCCTAAGGGCACCATGGCAATGCCCTGAGGGCATTTCGGACTGGCGGGCCCTCGGAATGCAGGGCCTTGGTACTTCTCCAGTGGTGGGCCCTCGCAGTGATGCCCTCAGGGCAACATGAACAGGGTATGCCCTCAGGACATTGCAATGCCCTGAGGGCACCACAATGCCCTCAGGGCACCAAAAATTCGGACTGGCGGGCCCTCGGGATGACGGGCCTTCGGACTCGCGGACCCTCGGACTCGCAGGCCCTCGGACTGGCGGGCGGACACCAAAACCTTCAACCAGGAAGTCCTATCTGTATATCAATCTTCTGACCTGTAGGCAAATCTTTTTTTACTGTTAAGCAATCTTCACTTCATGTCATATATTGCATTGAGCAATGAATTTATTTCCTCCATATTTGGGTCTTGAGCAGGAATAATGATGCAACGAGTTAAATATGAAGTTATAATTATCATCAGTCACCTTCATAGGAAAGAAAACATATCAAAATTTGAATGAAGACAATAAGTTATGGTTGTAATCAATGCCCCAGGCCTGCTATGCCAATAATATACTCTCTCGTATTTCAGCTAGCATTTTAAAGCAAGATACATGCATGGTTCAAATAAATGTATGTCAAGCTTAAAATGCGTTTTAGACTGACAAAACGGTATTAAGGAGAAAAGAAAGATACATCAAATTCTTTGACAAATGACAAATCCGCTTTTATGGACTTTTGTAGGGTCACAAAACCATTTCAGGAGACCTCGAGTCGTCCTAGATCTTTGAAGAATCCATCAAGACAAAAATTAGATTTCTTTTCTTTTCTAACTTCTATGGTTCATATGGAGGAAACTGGAGGAGGAGTTCAATGTCATGCGAATCAAGATGACAAACAAGTCAATGGCTGTAATTTTTTGTGTTTTTGTTTTTATGGATTAGAGCTTTGCAAAAGGTACTTTCTCCCTCAGTTACCAAAAAGATGAACTGAAACAGACTTGTGCCAAGACATGCATGAGTGGTTCCCCCAGGGTCCACAATGTCACCCCAATAAACGCAAACTCATTCAATTTCCCAGGTACTTTTAAAAGCTGCAGGAGTCTGCAGCTCCCTGCAAAGGTCCAGAGCCATTGAAAAGTCCTTGGAGTTAATGGTGAGGATATTAAATTTCATATTCAATCAATTTTCGCTTGTCAGCATTTTGCAACATGAATTTCACACTATGATATCGGTAGAAAATAGGAAGCAATAAGTGACAAATGTACAGAGAGCAGCATAAACGTCCACAAGCCTGGATAGAGGAGAGTGAATGGCAGCAATTTTCATGCTGATGGGAATTCCTCAAGGCAATATTTGTCTATGGGCCAAGTTTTCCTTTTTTGTCACTCTTTTATCAGGAAAGCATGCAATATGCAAAGGTCATCCACCATGAGAGAGGGAATATGTAATTTATAACCTCAGGACTTTAGCCTCCAGTGTGTGATAACAAATTCCTGATCCGATGGTGAGTGAGTCAGTGAATTTGTGTTTTACGCCCCATCAGCACCGGTGTGGGTTATTTAGAGGCAACATTGATTTGATAGATTATCTTGAATCTAATTTCTCATAAATTGTAGAAGCAGTCGTTGACTCTGAGGAACTGTGTGATATTCGACGCTGAATTTTCTGAGAACAAATGTTTGAGATTGCCTGATTGAAATGGTCTGTGATGTAGAATGTTATTACACTCTATCAGAACATGTTTTTGATTGTCAGTGGAACTTGGCACCCTTCACTTATTGGTGCTGAGTTATTGTTTAATAAGTGTGAATGGGTTACTCTGTTGTGGCCTATAAGACATATATG
The DNA here is from genome assembly GCA_026936325.1 of Platynereis dumerilii. Taxonomy (NCBI): domain Eukaryota; kingdom Metazoa; phylum Annelida; class Polychaeta; order Phyllodocida; family Nereididae; genus Platynereis; species Platynereis dumerilii. The sequence continues at coordinate 48,334,102 of JAPTHN010000002.1, forward strand.
GATTACAATTTGCTCTTTGCATTAGTCACTGTGCACTAACGACAGGGGTACCCTCGCCATCAGGGCAGCCATTAAATCTCTCGATCCAAAGTGATTTTCTGTCATCCTGAGCTTATTTCATCAAATTCAAAGCCCATATTTGTCAAGCATGTAGTTCAAATGTTAAACTAACCCTAAGATACACCTTTCATGTGTGATTAGGCACATAATTCTCAGATTTTCCTCTTGAAATATATCGTCATGGCGAGGGTAACAAAAAAGCCACTCGAGGGTAACACCATTTTCAAATATTGTCATGGTGAGGGTACCACCTGAAATGACTGTTGTGGAAATGTTTCCTGTTCAACCATTGCTGCAGTGTGATATGAACAGCAATGGTGATGTTATGAGATTTACTGGAAAAATTAGACAAGATAAGATAGATACATCATAGATAACCTTTAGTCGAAGATATTGATAAGATAAGATACATAAATAGGTAGATAGATAGACTGCTGGCCAAAGTCAGAAAATGGTGCTCGTCATTGAATTAGTGTAGTAACAAATCTTCTTGGGGACACATGAATCATTATCTCATCAGAAAAAAATGACCAGAAGATATTTTCTGTAATACTAATAAAATGGCGAACAACAAATTTGTTTCCAAACTTTATGCCAATTGTAGATTCTTGCACAACCTGTGTATCAAGTGGTCTATCTATCTATCTATCTATCTATCTATCTATCTATCTATCTATCTGTCTATCTATCTATCTATCTATCTATCTATAATCTATCTATCTACCTATCTATCTATCTATCTATATGTATATCTATCTATCTGTCTTTGAAAGAAAAGCAATACAGACACTGAAAGAATTTAAAAACATCTCCAATACCCATGGTCAGACACTTGGTTTGAAACAGTATGTCTTCATAATTATAACTCTGATGATGACATGGCTTCTTGGGAGGGGCACTGGGTAGTCACTGGTCAGCCAGGTAAAGCTTCATAGCATCAAAACATGGTGAATCTTAACAAAAGGCATAATAATTATTGCAAGGAAGTTTCACTGTGGATGGTAGGCCTATTGTTTTGGGAGTAGTCTAGGCTAGAAGCCCAAGGAACTTGAGCAGTAGAAGACTGATTAGGAACCACAGAGCACGTCATGCATTGAAACTGTATAAAATGATAACTCACTCAACCACTTTTGAACATAATATTTATGTCCTTATGACTTTTAAGCTGCAATGGTTATGCGGTGTTATGTAGCCACATATGCAAGGTAGTACAGTCGAATGCATAGAAACGTGTATAGCTATGCACTAGGGGCAGACAAATTAAGCATATTTTTAAAATTTGAACGCAACAGGGCTGCATTTTGAACTGGATTGCCAAGAAATGCAAGCCAATTTGTAGGTCAATATCAAGGAATGCAGTCTTATGTGGACATATAATTATGTCAAGTCTTTGCAGCCCTATGTATCAGTATGCATCAATTTGTATCGATACACAAGTAAACTTGACTTTCAAAACAAACTGGATGAGTTTTGGTGCTAAAACTAACTTGACTCTCCTCAAGTACTCGATACTGTCTTAGAGTATGACAATTTGCAGACTTTCACAATGGGGTAGTACAGCGTAGGCATATTAATGGCCAGCTGTTACCTCAATGGTAGTCAATTAATTCGCAGATTTTATATTATTGACAGGGTATTATAATTCATCTTCCTTTGAATATGAATATACAGATACAAAATAATTAGAAACAAAAACTTAATAGGCCTACTAAATGCAAATAAAAACCATCACAGAATATAAAAAAGTAAATAAAATATCCCTGTGGCTAAGAACTCAATTAAATCACCAATTTCGGAATAACTTAAAGCTATAACATCACCCGATTCAACATAAAATTCAACTTGCAGTTAAAAATTATAAATTTATCAATTTTAAGTAGGCCTATAGTATACACTTCCAATCAACAGAATTGCGTATTTCCGTATTAGCTTAATTGACTTAAACACTTAAAATTACTAAAGGAGAGCCCTGCATTGCTTGATTTGTCAACAAAACAAGACTTTTTAAAGACATGAAAAACTGTTAGTTTTCAGTGTAAAGGTACGTATCTTCAAATATTGAGCTTAGAATTACAGTTACATAAATTTTGCATTGAAGATAGGTTTAATACGAGTCCAGTCTTTCTTTTGGACTTAATTATAATCTGACGACATACTAGCTTTAAATTAAACTCATCATGTAGTGCATCTCAAATAAAATCGATTAATTAATCTGAGCACCAGTATATGTCACAAAATTAGGATTAATTCCTAATTTTATACAAATGAATGCATAGTTTGTCGCCATAACAGATTGGTCTAGCCCATTACATAACTTCAAAGTTTTTTATTGCAACTATGTTCTTGATTGGAATTCCTGATTGCTTACAAAATTGCAATTATGAATGTGTTAGCATATATGCTCTGATCTTGCACAACAAAGGGAACAGAATAGGCAGATTCATTGACTTGTCTGCCCCTGATTAAATCAATTCACAGCTTGCTTATGTGTATGTCTTGTGTTACCCTCACCAACGTTTTGGTGGTTACCCTCGCCAACCGAAGTGACCCTCGCCCAAATCTTACAGTACCCTCGCCATTTCCGGGTTGGTACCCTCGCCATTTTAGGTTGGTACCCTCGCCATTTAGGTTGGTACCCTCGCCAAAATGCTGGTACCCTCGCCCTGCCATTTTTCGTTTTTTGTGGTACCCTCACCTCGAGTGAATTCTAATTTCATAAATGTCTTACTTCATCTTGCATGTATGAGTCTGGCACTTGGCAATGATTCATTCCACAAGCAGTTTAACCTGTCTTAACAATTGTAAGACCTCACACCCCCTACATTTTTTGTAATTTCACTTTGAAATCACGAAGTGAGAGTTGTAATGGCCACCCTGATGGTGAGGGTACCCCCCTCGTTAGTGCACAGTGTTAGTGCACATCAATTTCTATAAACTTCATGACTTGTGGTAGGATTGTGCGCAGTTAGTATCGTTGGCAAGCATTCCATCATACTTGCCAACTATATTTGGTAAATTCATAGTCCATATAAGGGACGATATAGTCTGTTATATTTTTACTTAAGGTTCTCTTCACATGAAGATCGGCCATCACATTTCGTTTGATATCGACATGACTTGGGATCCAACAAAATATAATCTTCTTGTTTTCTTCAATCGCTACTAAGGTAAAAAGAATGTCTAATGCAAGAGGTGTTGCCACCTGTTTGTTAGCTGCTATTGCCTGTAATGCAGACTTGAGTCAGAGCAAATTACAAATTGTTAGTTTTTGAGTTTTTCTACTGCCTTGTGGATAGCTGTCAGCTCCACAGTGAATATCGAGCAGACATGAGGTATATGTTCATAACAGTAATTGAACTTGTTTTTGCAGAGATGACTGTGTAATCAGTCAGAAGTACATCATTGGACCCATCTGTGTAAAGAAACTTGAATGATGGATACCGGGATCTTAAACTGAGGAATTTACTCTGGTATTCCTGAGGATTTCTAAAATTTCTTAAATTTTTGAATTTTCTAACATAAGGGTAGGATCTGGGTCTTCTATATTAATTTGATTAGTGCAGAGGGTGACAGAGGTGAAGTTATTTTGCCATGGCTACAAGCCATGCAATGTGCTTTTGCCTTTTTGTGTTTACATGCCAGTCACCACAATGATTCTTCAAGATATATATATAGCCTACTGTTAGTGAAGTCAGTTTTTGGTCTAACAGCCTCTTTGCATTTGGCAGTGGGACCTCTGCTACTAACGAAATAGTATTTAGTAGGAAAAAAGTTCCTATTTGAAGCAGCAAATAAAATCACTGCCTAAGTGCCACAATTTGTTCAGTGTAACTTCCTCATTTTACACCTTTTAAGCATTCCGGTGACTTCACAGATGTCCAGAGGGCACAACGACTTTTTAAAGCTATTACAGCTAAGAAATTTTCTACAGTAACTCTTGAAGGAAGAAATCTTTACTTGTGATGCATATAATTCTTAAAATGCAATGAATGGTATACATGCCAGTTAATCATGCTACAATTTTTTTGGTGTACGTATAGCAGGATTTACCAGCATGAATGTTGGCTAAATTATTGCGAGATTTTTCTAATTTTTTTACAATCTATTTGTCTACCTATCTGTCAGTTCATCTGTTTTTCTCTACTACCTCTTATCAGGGTTTTCATAAACTTTACTTGCAACCAGCAAAAGGTTGTACTAAAATTTACAGTTTGCGAGACTGTATGCCAGGTTGATGCTAATGCAGTTATGAGTTGAAAGTTGCTCAGCTCCAGAGCAATGCTTATTTTGCGTGACTTTCTCTCATCTGATTTAGATTAAGTTGGAGTTAATCTATTTTCTACCAAACATGTTTATCAAAATCTCCATATTTCAGTGGTATTTCATGTGAGATTTAAATTGTTTATACGATTTAAAAATTACTTTAGTTAAAATAGATTAGTGAGGAACGATCATAATACATGCCTTAGACCAGAATAGGCCGATAAATTTTGTCAACAATGTCATACAATCATCATCATGAATAAGAGAAATTGACAGACAACAAAATATGGAATGGACTGTGAGGAATTGCTGCTTCGTACATCAAAGTGCATAAATATGAAGTAAAAACCAACTGGTTCTACACAGGGATTTATAGCTAGCAAATTTTCTTTCTTTTGAGTTTAATGTTTATCTAAATCTCCTGAAAGACGAAACAAGAAAGTTAACTATCATCAGTGTTGCATGTTTAAGTTGCTTTGAAAAAATATTTGTTAGTGATAACAGATTTCTTTTGAAAAATGTAGTCTAGTTACGTTATACCAGTTAGTTGTGAGAGCCAGTCTGGTGAAAATGAGAACTGCATTCTGCTGCCACCTGGCACAAAAGTTGATTTATGCTGGTTAATTGCTGTCCCAAGAAATAGTTCCAATTTCATTGCACATTCACAAAATTTCTATTCAACATTGATGTATACCAGAGTCAGACTCGGCAATCAAATTCTCTAAGGAAGTAGACAAGGCCATCAGCACACTCAGAAACAGCCTCGGTGTCTTCCACATAAAATTGTGTGTGTTCCTCGGATCGAAATGATGTGGACACTCGCAGGAGCTCGCGGAATAGCACACTAATCACTAGGTGGCAACCCAAGATGGCATATGTTCTGATCTGTGGCAATGCAAGAGCAGTCCACTTGTAGACAGTGTGAGAGCAATATAACTAATAGATCACAAGTTAGATTACTATTAGTTACTTTTATCTTCTGGACAAACTGAGGTGAATTTAAACCAACAACTAAGGTATTTCGCGATTTTTTTAAATGATTAATTGCATCAATTAACAAATTTTGATAAAGAATTTTCTATTAAAAGAACAAACACTTTAACCACAACTACGGCTGGATGCCACTGTCAACATACAGCGAAGATCACCCAGTTTGATTGTTGAATATTGACAGATCACTTTATGGCAAACGACACATAATTTGTAAAAGTAACTAACACAAAAAAAGAAAAGTAACTGTAATCAGAGTATGACAGTTTTTGTAAGTAATCACATTACAAAGTAATCTGATTATGTAATCAGATTACATATTGGGTAACTAAGTAATCAAATAGATTACTTAGTTAACCCAATACGTAATCTGATTACGTAATCTGATTACTAATCACACTGGCAATTATAATACATTGTTTCAACCTGCAAAGTCATTTCCATTCTTTCTTCTTGATGAACTTTGTGTTGGGATTGTTGACATCAATGTCCTGATAAATTTGGAAGTTCAATTAATTATTTGCTTTTAATTCTGTTTTTGGTAAAAGACTTCTATCTCATCAATGTAAGTGTCAGAGGAGAACTAACTAAGTAAATCTTACATGTACACCTCGGATTTATACTGGGGAAATACATTCACAATTAAAGCATGTGCAATTATATATCTTACCTTTAAAAAACAAGTTAATAATTATTTGTCGTTCTTGCAAGACTTTTGTCTCATTGCCATATCAGATAGCATAATAATATCATTGCCCGGAAACTAGATACTTCCATTCCATTCACAACCATTAGTGAAAGTAGCTGTCAGACTCAGGATTTGCCTTTTACTGAAACAGATCCAGGGTTCAATTTAAAGATGCATCAATCTAAAGGTTTGCTTTAGCTCCTCCATTCCAAACTCTGCCACTCCTGTTTAGCATGAAATGCATCTTTCCGTGTAAAATTGTCATGCCATAAGACATCTTTAGAACAACAAAAGTTTATCTCACTCTTCTATTGAATTATGGTATATCATTTTGCATTCAACTCTAAAACGCGTGAATTTTTGCACAGATCAAATAAGCTTTCAAGATTTGTTTCTAGGTTACTCCCCCCCCCCCAAGATGTTTACACATCCTCCTAACTTTGCAAGATTATAAAGCAAAGACGATCTAAAGATGAATAAAAGATGGCAAGGGAGCAGGAGCAAAGACGTTAGGCAATTAAAGACGAAGAGCTCAAACTTTTGCAGTTGCTTTGAATCCTTCCCTGATTGCCGTCGATTGAAAGGCGAACAAAGCACCCTTTAATTGAAAGCTCAATGCTTGAAGGAAATCCAGTGTGTCAATGACTCCGCAGTCACTTCTTCAAAAATGATTTAAAGAATATTGTCAAGCAGAAACTATTTGACGAAGATCGAAAAAAAAGGCCTTCCAAACCCCTGTCAAAATGTTAAATGAAATATCCAAAGCAAATATAATCTAGAATGCCAGAGCACACTGGTGGAGCTTGAATATTGGCAACACCACGCATGTGTAGGTAAGGTGGCACTGTTGTTCCACTTCCTGTTTGATCATAACAATGTCTTGTGAAAAGCACATGTTTGAAAAAAAGTCAAATTACTATGAATCTAATTGTTGTCAGCAACATAACACCATGCAGAACTCTCTATGTAATCATTGTTGGTTATATCTATGCTAAAGTACACATTCAGACTTCTTTGATACTGAATTAAATGGCTTCAAAGTTGCCAGGTAAGTTGGCAAAAGTTTTCTGTGTTGACATGGTTTTAGGAGAATTTTGATCTCTTACCTTGCATATTGTCGTCTACAGGGCAATATGTTTATTTTGCCCTCTCCAGGTATATCCCTTGCAATGAAGGTTCAGTAAATAGATAATTCCATGTTGATAAATAGACCTGAAAATGTCTCAATTGAGATATTTTTGGCAATAAGTCCATGGCTGAGCTCTGATATCTTCTACTTTGACAGTGTTCATGAGGCTCTTTCAAGAAACAGGTGACAAGATTATAATCTTGTTGTATTGTTTTGCACTGATTGCTGGCTATAATCCCCTGTCTTGAGCCTCAGGTCAATAGACTCTGAACTTGACACCCATTTAAATGTGATTAAAACTGGATTCTCATTCAAAGGGTTGTGTGACCATGACCACGGCAGCAAAACCTCAGGAAATTCCTGTCACCCCCTGCACTAATGAAGCAGGGCTGAAGAAAATTGTAAGACAGAACAATAGAATAGAGATGAGGCACCCAAGCAGGCTAGGTAGAGGACTGAGGCAGAGAGAAGCTGAAGGAGTACTTCGTGACCTGGTGAAAAGCAATTTTTGTTTCGCATGAGATGGGATGGAGTTTGACAATCGTTGACTGGCTTAAATGTACTTTGCAAATTTAATCTGGTGACTGCTTTTTGATGCTATTCGCACAGCGAAACGGTCAAAGGCTGTTTCGCAAAGCGAATTGAGCACAAGAGAGGTTTCAAAAATCTGTGCAGTGATGGTCTCAACATCAATGGTCCACAGTAGAAAATTAGCTGCGCTGCGCGAATATTATACATGTTATGATGAGCAGTTTATGCTGACTCGGTTGCCATCAATTACAAGTAGTTGTAAGGTGTTGAAGATTAAATAATTTCAATGAAATCAATGACAATGTAAGTTTCAGTGATAGATAGAAATATGAAACAAAGCAAGATGGATGAGCCGGCAAGAAAAAAGTTGATTAAGAGATGACCCATTGCACTTAGAAATGGAGAACAAGGGCAATATAACAAGGAAAACTATCATCGGATATGGCCTGACTGAATGGAACACATTCCAATGGGAAAACATTGTGCACTTATCATTTCTACTTCAAAACACAAGTACTTGCACGCATCATTTCACTTCAGCCATTATGTATCATCAGCCAAACTTCGTCCAATCTTGTTGGCATCTGGGAACACTGAAGTGAGCCATGTGATTAAGTTATCATATATGTGAGTATTTTTCATTTCTTATAAGCAAGAATGAAATGAGTATTTTTCATTTCTTATACGCAAGAATAAGATGAGTCTGAGTCTGACGCCAGCAACCTTCCTGTCCACTCTGTCCCAGCAACAGCTTTAAAACATAGGCTGCGCAGCAGCAAACCTTCAGCGGATAACACATTTAGAAGATTACAATTACATCATAAAATTGGTGTGTTTACCAAATTCCGTATATTATAGATATGCAACTGTGGTCGAGTAATGGCATTCTATTATCTGTTATTTGCCTGCCGCCCTGCGATCTACCTGTGTGCTCGCCAGGGTTTGTAAAAGCAGGGAAAGGCCTTATTATACTAATTTACTTATATTATGGTACGGTTTTATGCATGGCCCAATTTTTTTTCCGATCATTCAAAAAGTGTTAAATACAAGTCAAAAAGCACTGCTACATTTTATAGGTGATACGTGTAGGAAATGGCATTGCTGTATATGCAATAGTGGGCACGTTTTGGCTCCTATAAGAAAATAAGTATTTTTAATATTTTTTCTCAATATTACAAAAAGTATAGAAGATGTATCAGTCAGACCATGAAAAGGCACAACTAAACCACATAAGTCATATGTGTACCAAACTTTATCCATGTACATGCAATAGTGACCAAGTCTTCGGCCAGAAACAAAAAATATATTTTTTTCTCTTTTTTTTCAATATTTCAAAAAGCATTTAATATTTTCCACCAGACCTTTCAAAGGGCACAACTAGACCTTATAGGCCATGTGTGTACCAAACCTTATCCATTTACATGCAATAGTGACCGAGTCTCAGCCCAAAAAACTAAAAAAATACATATTTTTCTATTTTCCAAATTTTTGCAAAAAGTATAGAATATCCATCAATGAGACCATTAAAAGGCACAACTAGACCATATAGGCCACATCTGTACCAAATTTCATAATTGCACATGCAATAGTGACTGAGATTTGGCCCGGAAACGAACAAAAATAATTTTTATATTTTCTCAATTATTTCAAAAGGTATTGAATATCTATCAATTAGAACATCAAAAGGCACAACTAGACCATACAGGCTATATGTGTACCAAATTTCATCCATGTACACTCAATAGAGGCCGAGTACTGGCCCGGAAACGATCTATCCGCCCGCCGCCCGACCGCCCGCCCGCCCGCCCGGCGGACGGACAACATTTTTACCCAAGTGATTACAATACCTTCTTCGAACTTCGTTCGCTGAAGGTAAAAAAAGAAGCTATGATCGATGACTCCATTTGCTGCCAGGCATTTTATGCCTCCTCACATTTCTCAATCACTTTCCGTGACAACTCCCATGCCTAAGTGTTAGTTAACCCTCATTTTGCGCAAATGGGCTGAAGAATGATTGATAATACATAGTGATAGATTCACAGACAAATGGATAGATGTATTATCAGTTACACCTTGCTCATTTAGAGGGTACGGGAATATACGCCACAAAGGACTCCACGCACTACGAAGCCGAAGGCTGAGTGGTGTATGGAGGCCTTAGTGGAGTATTTTCCCGTATCCTCGAAAAACGAGCAGGGTGTGACAGTTTTATCCTCAGACTTCTTGTTTTATTGATGCCCATAGATTATCTTGCAAACTGCATCTGAAACATCTTTCAGTAACAAAGCAACAGCATTGTGGCGTCATCACCAGTGCTACCACTTGGATGATGTTAGTCTACTCAAACAATGGTATTGCAACATCATGACGTCATGACTATTGTTGCTACTAGGATGACGTCATGACTATTGTTGCCACTAGGATGACGTCTTGACAATCCAAAATTAGCATTATGTACACTGTTGTACATTATCACAAAACAACAAGTCAGGGTCACTGAGTAAAAATATCACGAACTTGTGATATTGTACCAAGTGCCCTGATGCGTTGTTGTTTTGTTTTTATCACCTGGTTTTACCTCAAATCTTCAGTTATGAAGAGGGACTATTTTCTGCCATTACAAAAATGTGACGTCACCGTGAAGCAACAATGGATATGACGTCACAATCCTGTTATTCTGGCCCTTGTTTGGTTCGTGACATCATCAGGCAGTTGAAATGCTGGTGATGTCATAACCATTATTAAAAAATATCGCCCTTGAAGGGTGGTATTTTTTGCAATATCATAGGCCCTGATATTTTTACTGTAAACAGTGATATTCACAACCAACCAGGTGATAAATAGTCATGTCCAATGGTTTGGTGGTTCATTCATTGACACTGAAGCGCTGCAGCATGAGATGTGACATCACAATGGTGTCACTATGGTGATGCTTATCAACCTCTCTTTCACATCATCAGTAACATTCATTTCTTTGTTGTGAGAAAGATTTTGTATCTTTAAATCAAATACCTTACAAGGAGGCGAGGGGGTGCAAATGATGGCTACTAACACAACCACTAATACTCTAGTAGCTCATGGTAGTGGTGTACGCAATCATATGTCCAGAGCTAAACTCTTCAGAATTCCATTATTTATAGGTCTAGGTATGAAATTAGGTTGGTGTCACTTTTCTCATAGGGGCCGAACTTTCCAAAATGGCCGCCACCATTTTTACGCTGTTTTAACATTTTTTCTCTAGATAAACGGGCCGTATCTCGAGAACCGTTGGAGATAGGAGGTTGTGTGACCACTCAAAATTTGCAGCATGGCAATGTTATAGGGAGTATTTGATACATCTTTATATCAAAATATCAATAGTTTTTAAGAAAATTGCAAAATACTGATTTTATTTATTTTTCACAATAAATAATTTCCGTAAAAGCTGATAAATTAACTGTTTTCAAGACAAACATTGATTCAGCACCAGTACAATACAAAGATAAGTCATTGTGAATTCTTAAACATACATTGGACATCTCTAATTTATTATTAGGCATCAAAATAACCTTAAAAGTACAGTAAAAATGGAATAACACATGTTTTCTATAAATATATCTAACATTCAAAGCTAGCAGACAAATCTAGTTATACAGTGTTTTAATTTATCTTTTTTGCAGTATAAAATTCAACAAATTTAATGTTTCTTTTGTTTGCATGTGCAGGATTTGGCTCTGTACCATGGTGTGGGGCATTTGCATGGTGGGGGCAGGTCATCGGGTCTGCATGATACTGGCTGTATCACTGGTCTTAGACCAAACAGTGTTTCTTCATGAACCATAGGCCTATTGCAGTGGATCTGGGTTAGTGGTGGGAGGACTGGTAGCTTACTGCCATATCTTGCACTGCAGATATGACCTCTTTATGGGTGGGATGCAAAAAGAGTAATTAAATCTCCACACATATTATTCTATCACATTTTGGTACATTTCCATCCAGGAATTATGCTTCTAATTTGAGAAATCCTTTCTGCCTGAAAGGCTTACCATTAAATGATGCCACAAAGATCCCTCAACCATGGGATTCCCCAACCTGGGAACCCCCAATGTAAATTACTAAATATAGACACACAAGTGGATACATTGACTTCGATTAGATTGGATCGCATCGTTTAGATTAACCTGGACTGGATTGCATAGAATAAATTGGATTAGTTTGAGTTGCATGAGACTAGCTTGGATTGGATTCAATGGGTTGGAGGGATTGGATCAGATTGGATTGTGCAGATTGAATATTACTACATTTGACTGGACTGGATAGGATTGGATTAGATTGAACTGGCTTAGATTAGATTGGCTTAGATTAGCATAGAATGGACTAAACTGAATTAGATTCGCTAAGAATGGACTAAACTGAATTAGATTCGATTGGAGTGGATTACATGTAGCTTAGACTGAGTTATATTGAGTTAGATTAGATTGGCTTAGATTGGATAAAATAAAATTGGATTGATTGGATTACTTTGGATTCTATTGGACTTGATCAGATCGGATACACTTGGATTGGACTAGATTGGAATGCCAATGGAATGGATGAGACTGGATGTGATCGAATTAAATTTAATTGGATGGAATTAGATTGGGTGGGATTTGATTCAATGGGATTGGATTGGACTGGCAGGAATTGGCTTGGATGGGATTGGATTTGGCTAGGTTGGACTATGTTAGGTTGGGCTAGGTTAGATTGGATTCAGCAAGAGTTGCTTGATTAGACCCCGCGATTGGCAGTCTAGCGTGCTACCACTAGACAAATCCTTCCCCTAGATAGATAGATATTTAGATAGATAGTGATGTTTATAAACAGATACACGGAAAGGGAAACTAGGGGAGTCCTGCTTGAAAGTGCCTTGGGCATGTACTGTTATGCTCTTCTTGAATTTGAGCAGCATACCAAATGGTTGAAGTGGAGCTCTACCTTCAAGTAGTGATACTGCTCTCACCTGTACTCATCAAGTGTGATGCAGACTGTTTTCTTTATTGCCTACAAAAGAAACCTTTCTTCTTTGGTGACCAGTGCAGGAAGTAGCTCTCCATCCCCAAAGCCCTGGGGTGAGGAAATATCCAAGGTTGCATTCAAGCCTGATAGTTTTGGACCCACTTTGCTGGTCATGTCACAATTGCTTAGTGCATAAATTGCTGGGAGGTACATGTAAGACACCAAGTCGCTGTCCAGTTGATCAACCAGAATGTAAAGTGAAGAGTTTTCTTTTTTTTTGGTAACCTCCAGCTTCAAATAAAACTTCTGTAGTTTACAGGATTTGCTCGAGTGGTAAATGAGTTTGATCAAGACATCAGTATGAGGTGAAACCACAAAAACTGATTGAAGCCCGTTTCACAACATGATTGTCTATCAGCATTGCACTGGATTAGTACCAGTGAGAGCAGTATCAAAAATCGAAGGTTGAGCTTGATTTTAAACTGTGTGTATGCTGTTCAACATCAGTGGAAGAGCATATATATAATAGGGCAATTTGTAGCATTCTATAACAAGGATAAGTGTAAACATCCATATAGATAACCAAAATGGTCTGCGAGGTTCAAATGTTAGATATATTCATGGAAAAGATGTCTTATTCTAATTTTACCTGACCTTTAAGGTTATTTTTAGGCCTAACAATAAATCAGAGGTGGCCAATGTATGGATATATATAGAATTAATAATGACTTATTTTTGTATTGTACTGGTGGTGTAGCAGTGTTTGTTATGAAAACAATTATTTTTTCAGCTTTTACTGACATTTTTGATTACGAAAAATTAATAAAATCAGTTTTTTGCAATTTTCTTAAAAACTATTGATATTTTGATATAAAGATGTATTAACCACTCCCTATAACATTGCAACGCTGCAAATTTTGAGTGGTCACACAACCTCCTATCTCCAACGGTTCTTGAGATACGGCCCGTTTATCTAAAGAAAAAATGTTAAAACAGCATAAAAATGGTGGCGGCCATTTTGGAAAGTTCGGCCCCTATGAGAAAAGTGACACCAACCTAATTTTATACCTAGACCTATAAATAATGGAATTCTGAAGAGTTTAGCTCTGGACATATGATTGCATACACCACTACCATGAGCTACTCTAGTATAAAACCATTCATTCCTTTTTTCTTTTTTTTGTAAAAGTGAAGTCTCTGAAATAAGACATGTTCCTGATTAATTTTTTTTAACACAATTTCAATTTGGCTCATAATTTTCATAACTTTCTTGTGATAATAGGGGGGTTCATGGTACAAAACAATTGTCTAATGGGTAAATTGTGGGACATGAGATACGGACACCCTGGCCTCGAATGTCATGTACAACTCAGCCTTACGGCCTTTAGAGAAGATATTGCTTCTATCTGGTTTCTTGGAAGTTCAATGGTGACTTGGGTATTGCCTATCTGATGGATGCATGTCAATTTCTCTTTATATTTGTTATTTATTGGTTGAAAGAGGAATGTTCCATCTGGTTGGTGCTTTATACTGTCTGCTACTCTGTAGTCACTCGGTGCTGCAATGACTTCATGAGAAGAATAGGTGACAAAACGTCCAGCAATTTCAGATCTCCTCTTATGACAAGCCAATTTCCAGTCTTCAACATTTATAGGGGGCAGTCAGGGTCAATCAAGTCATCTGAGGATGTCCTTGTCCTCTGAAATTTTGATAGTCCAGTCGCTAACTTTTCGATCTCAGCCTGGTCTCCCACTGAGGGACACGCACGTTGGTTACCCGGTTGACGATCCGGTTTGGAAACATGATTTTTGACATAATCATTTATATTCCCCTGTACGGTAAGGGACACACCATGCAAGCACACTGTCTCATGTGGGCCACTAAGGATAGAGGTCTTCACCTTATTAGTGTTACCACCCATGGCTACGAGGAGGCCCGAGACCTGGGGGGGCATGTATCATATAGGTACATACATGTATGGACATGCTGTAAGATTTTGGATAAGTCTAAGAGAGGTGGAAAATTTTTAAGAACGTTAAGATTGCCCAAAAGAACACATCCATATAGCTGAATAAAGCGATGACAGAGGAATCCCCATCCATAGTCAGAAAAACTAATAACTGTCAGGGCTTTGACAGCCCATTGCATTTGGCTGAGGGATACGACTTTTGCCATACAGCGAAGAGGAGGTAAAAACAGAGCCAAGGCGTCAGAAATTTGACATACTGGGCTAATATGGAAGCAAGCAACATAACAGGACCCAAGGCATTTTTATATATGACGACAATGATGTCACTAGAATGTCCCCTGAGACAGTTTGAGAAAGAGAAGAGCCAAAAAAGAAAAAGAAAATGCGATGTATGTATGTATGTTTGAGGTCCTATATTTGGATTATACAATAGTATATCATATAAATATCTGTTGCTTGGGGTTGGAAGTATTGGAAGAGTGTAGTCCCCATTGGCAAGTTATTGACAAACTCCAAGCAACTGTTGCTATATGATATATAGGCCTACCAAGGTTACCAATGATTGAATATATTTTTGGTCTCAATTTAATAGTAGGGTTTTTATTTTTTATGTCACTCGCCTAGCTTTAGCTTGAAGTTGATCTTTCTTGTTTAAAAACAAGTTATAAATGTATCCCAGGTTAACAGCTGGCCAATTAAGACTTTTTAAAAGGCGTTTGTAAATGGCGACGACTTGTAACACCTTGAAGATGTGAAGGACAGACTGGAACACAAGTTTTACAAGAGCAAACACAACGAATGACCTTTTGTAGTTTAAGCTGAGGTCTTCCTGGAAGGACCAATCTCTTTCCCTGTTCCATTTAATCAAGAACCAAGCCAAATATCAATGAGTAAGTACAAAAAGGCAACTTTAATCAAGGAGGCATTGCTGAGTGGTGTCAAGAATTTTGCAGTGAGTCAGTACTCAACAAGACCAATTAGGGTGAATAACACTAATTATACTGACTCAAACGTCGGCAGATAACAGACCAATTCCATGTGATTAAAAAACAAAATTAAGAATTCTCGATCATGTTGACTCTCATTATCTATCAATCTATCTATCTGGCTAGCTAATAATCATAATAATATAGTATGATTTTATATAGCGCCCATTCCAGACAAATCTGCTCACCGGCGCTCACCATACTGAACGGCAATCATACCAATCATTATATTTATATTATATAATAATTAGCCATCAGTGTTGGAGCAGGTATGTTGCAAGTTATCTGGTGGTAAGGCTGTTCCGTTTGTAAGGAAAGGATCATTAATGGAGTTTTTAAAGAATAGGTCGACATTTTTTTGCCTGTTGTTCGTGATGGACCATCATTGCCAATTTTCCAACATCTATAAGAAGAGCACCTTTTAGTCAAGGAAGTGACCACCTAATGAAGTTATTAGTGTCAAGGTAAGGTGGGCTTCCCTCAATGTGTTCAAATGGAAAACTGATGTTTTTCATTTGGTAGTTTGGCTGGCTCAAAGAGCTTACACTTTCTTAAACAGATTGGTGATGGAAAAAATCTGAAATCAGGGATGTGCTTTTGATAACGCAAGATGGAAAAAGACAGTATTCATTGCAGGTTTAATCATCATTATTGGTGCTTTCCTTCCATCTCAGTATTATATTTATCATATGTAATAAACAATTAGAATCTTTAAGATAAAAATTATTATCCAGGCTTGTTATGCCAACATTTTTCTGGTGCTGGCTTCTTGGATTCATATAACTGTATGTCTGGATCAACAAAACAGTACTTCAAGAGAACAGAACAGTCTTAAGAAAAACACAGAAGCAAAATAATTTCTTTGAGAAATGACAAAGTCGATTTTATAGACTTTTGTAAGGTGACAAAACCGCTCAAGGAGACCTGCAATCCAACAAGATCTTTAAAGAAGCCATCTAAACAAAAAGTTAATTTATTTGCTTTTCCAGCATCCTTGACTCACAGGCATTAGTCAATTATAAAATTAATTGTCATAATTGCACAAACAGCATATTCTTCCTCTAAAATCAGATTCCACAACTTTAATTATCAGCCTATCACAGCTCAGAGACCACATCCAAGATGTTGAAGTGAATGTTTAATAGGCCCATATATCATTGACCATTTCTAAAGAATTTTGTGGTGATCAGTATTTTTCAAAGATTAATCATCACTATTAATGATAAAATAGATAGTCCTATGTTCCAGAACGCTCATTTTCCCCCCTATTTTTCGTGAAAAAAGGCATCAATCATGGAATTTTTTTTTTAGATTAGGTTATTTATCTTCCATTGCCGTAATTTGCCTGTTGTTCTAAATGGACCATCATTGCCAATTCTCCATCACCTAAGAAGGGCACCTTTTAGACAAGGAAGTGAACATGTGATGAAGCTATTAGTGGCAAGGTCAGGTTGGTTACCCTTAATGTGTTCAAATGGAAAAGTGATGTCATTCCTGGGGTGGTTTGGCTGGCTCGAAGAGTGTTTTATTTTCCACATAGATTCATAATGGAAATGTAAAATCTGGAACCTGATTATAGTTGTGTTAATCTTCTTTATTGGCGAATTTTTCACCAGCTTTCTAAAAGTTACATCTTTCTTATTATTATTTTCATAGATATGTGCTTTTCCAGTTCGTACTTCACGTATCTCAAAACGGTGATGTCATAGATTTAGTTGCATAATCTTGTATAATTATCACAAGCACATATTTCAAGAAACTGACTAAGTGCATTTACACATGAAATTTTTGGCATTCATTACGGTAGCCGCCTTTAAAGAGAGGCGAGCTGGTTTTACGTTGTAAACTAGTCAGACCTGTTATGCCCATCCTCACCTCTCAGAGTAGCCTTGCGTAAGCCTACCAGACCACATTGGCTATGTTTCCATGAAGTGATCATAAAAAGATTAAAAGCCTCCGGCATGATAAAGGCAATTCACAGCTTGAGATCCTTAAAATCAATTAAATGTATCTTTGAACGTTTAACTGTTATCTTGTTTGTTGTTTTGATATATTTATTTTTAGAAAACCACTAACAGTTGCTTAAATCTTAGACTTTAAACATCGGAAAAAAACTGTTAAAGGATTAACCTATATTCATAACACTGTCATTGTTTTGTGCTTGCTGGCAGGGTAAGTGTAAACGAACCCTGCAATGGGTGGACGACGATATCTACCTTAATATTTGGGTCAAAATTTGGTAAAGCTGAAATTCTTGTCTCCAGTGTCTTAGAACAATTCATACGGACATGAATGTACATGCAAGGTTCATGGCGGTCATTTGTTTTAGAGCAACATATCAGCAAAAAATTTGGCACATAATATATGTGGCAGACAACTTTTATCCCAACCAAAAATTGAATGAAAGTGCTCTACCCCCCTGAAAATGGCCTGTCTCCACTAGCATTTTCCTTCACCAATCAACTCAAACAATTGAACTTGTTACCTTAATCCACCTCATTTGCACCTCAAAGTGAACCTTGACCAACACCCTTTCAAATTCTAAAACCAGTGGCTTGACTGATATTGTCACCCAACAACAGGGGGCTCTTGTGTCTTTGTCTCCAATCTCATGTCATTAACGTCACACCCGGTGATTTTTCTCATAAAAAATCAACCGACAAACATTTTTTTATAGCACTTCAATGTTGATGATCTTTAGGAACCCTACCAGCTGACTGAATCAGCTGCATGTCCATAAACTGCACAGAATATAGATAATTACACTATTTATACCAAAATGTCAGTTGTCCTACCTTGATTTGTCATTAACAAATGCCCTCCTGGCTAATTTTGGCAATGTATATCTGAACAAAAATCAATGTGGAACTTTGCTTTGGTGTTCATGAGTCTTAATGTAAGCCAAGATTGGCATCACATAATGTATTCACTGGTTCAAGGAAATATTAGTTTAAAATTGTCATTAACGTCACATGTCATTAACGAACATGGTTTTAATAAACTATTTGTGATTCTAAAGGCAGTTTTGGCGCAATCACTCTAAATTCCCAATGGAAGTGACACTAGTCATTGGCAAATGTGACATCACATGCATTTTGGAAGTCCTGATTTATTTGCACAGTTGCAGCAGTATACCACTTCAGTAAGCTTCCTGGGTGCAGCATACATATAAAAACAATAAAATTTCTTGCATTTATCCAATAATTTTTAAACTTATGATATATTACTAACCTATATGCACAAATAAGAGGCTCAGGAGTAATTTAGCAGCCATTTGTGTCACAAGCGTCATATTTTGTCATTAACGTCACGATTCACAGGTCAAAAATAGCTAATTTTGGGGCGTTTATTGCTTGATTTGAAGTTTAAAAAGTGTAACACAGGATCTTTTTTTGCACGAATCATTTGGCATGTGTACAATTTAGTAACTAAATAGAGTTTGGTGTGCTGAAATCAAGTAGTGTGAAAGAAAAACTTAATGGAAGTGTAGAAAAAAATGTAATTATTTGCCTTTTATTTTGATTTTGGTTGCTGTCAGGCAGATAGCAGTACTCCTTTTATTATATGATTGTTCTGTCTGTACCTCATACTACCTCTGCATTAGTGCAGGTGGTATGATTGTGTTAATTTTGAGAAATATAGGAGGTTTTCACAGCGTGATATTAATGACGCCTAAATGCAGTACCCTGGTATTTACCTCCACTGCACATAAAAAGTTTGCTTCCAGACCCTTGGACATCAATGTACTATGAAAGGTGATTGTTCTACCTTGCAAAATAAATCGAAAGGAGCTCCTTTAAACCTGATTTCAAATCAACTTTTTGCCTGACTGAAATTTCAGCGTTTTCAAATTTTGACCCATTTAATAATAATAATAATAATAATAATAGTGATTTATATAGCGCCTCTTCCAGTAAACTGCTCAGTTATGGTTTTTCTTCCGTAAAATGGCAATTTTTGATATTCATCATGGTAGCTGCCTTAAAGAGAAGTACAATGTACAACAGCAACGCATCTCTTATAATGCACAAAGATGAAATGATATCTATTGTACTGCTCATAAAATTATTTTAAAAAATCCTGTATTCCTATAGTCTTCGTGATGCCCATGCAGGACTGCGGTGGTAATAAGGATAATGCCAGTTTCACTCCAAAATCAGAAACAACAGAAAGGCCTTGAGATGTCTTATTGGGTCTGACACTTGATATATTGCATTTAATACCTGAGTGCAAACACATTTATATTTTGGACGGTCTTCAATTTGTCTTCCAAAATCAAATAAGGCCATTTCCACAGTTTCACTATATACAGTGCATATATCTCAGGTAGCAGCTGCAGTGAATAGATGGCTTTTGCTACATAATGGCTTGTGATGCTGTCATAAATTCTTCATCAAAGGCAAGGTCAGTTGTTGTATATAAGTAACCTCCTTTGCAAAGAGGCAAGGAAAATATAAACATTGTAACACCAGATGAGACAGCATGTAAGAGGAATGAAAGGTTAGTTAACCAATCTCTCCTGGTCAAAAGGGTTAACCACATTCTACCTTTTTGACAGGTAGTAGATGGATAGTAAGAAAAAGGTAACTGCAATGCATTTTCTAACTTAGTAACTGGGAGACCAAATTTTCTCCCGTGGTCGGATTTGGTCTGCCAGTCATTGCTAAATGGTGGTCCCTGGGAGAACACATTTTGTGTCAAATTATCTCATGGCAAATTTTAGTTATATCAAAACAATTTAAAGTCTTGGCCTCATGCTAGACACTAACCTGTTTCAGTGCATTTTTAAAATATTATTTCAAAAGAGACACTTATTTGCAAAGCAAAGTCATAGATGGTCTTCACAGACTTTGCACATTCCAAAGTAGTGAGGTCACCTCCTCCACCAGGATAAAGTTCTAAGCTTCTCCGCAAAAATATGGTTTTTATAAACAGTTTTAACAGTTTTAAGCTTGGAAGGAAAAAATATATAGACGGAAAGACAGACAGATATAAGAACCAATAGATTGACAGAAGAAAGACAAAAGTGCCTCAGGCGAGTTCTTAATTCATTCACTATGCTTTCATTCACTCTGGTTTCATCCCAATAAGACTGCATTAATTCATGATGCGTTAACCACAACCTTAGGTAATATGCAACATAACTCTCCTGAGAAAAAGAAGCAGAGAAAACGAATTCTTTGAATCATGATAAATCATAAGCATAACGATTCACAAAGCACAAATTCACAAAGCACAAAATTTAATTTTACAATACAAAAGTCAACTCCTTCCCCGTAAAAAGTAGACCAACTACACTGTATAATCACTTTTCTCAAAAGTTAAGAAACCACTGAAATCATGTTTACATTATAATGCAACACTTGCTAAATTTGTTGGCAATGACGAAGGCATTCCATTATCAATCAAATGAAGGTTATTTGTTTTCCGCCACAAAAAGGCTGGCATAAAAAGCTCTTGAAAACACCAAAAGGAAAGAATCAAAGCCGCATGAAATCATTCAATGTCAATCCGACACTGAAAGCAAAGCCATAAATTGCATTAGGCTTGCCCATTAAGAAGCATTTCAAACCACAAAGAAAAAACGACAGTACCTGAGCTGTTGACATTCACACTGCAGCTCATTCAACATTTTATTTTTTGTTCTATTCATATATGTCAAAACAAATTCAAAGTCCAAATTGGACTGAACTATATTCAATATTGTGAATGGTGTTCCTTGATGCTATTTCCAGGCTTGACATCCCAAATCTAGACACCTCAAATCTGAGATGCTGTGTTGCAGATTGGTTACAATCCTCTTCATACTTACGTTGAATCTCAAGATTTTTCTATGCTGAGATGACTCTATTCTGGCATTGCAATATATAATGTAAATTAACTGCAGCTGTGATGGCATATGTCAAAAACTGAGTAGAAATTTGGTAACACCATTTCATTATGGAAGTTGCAAACAGAATTTCCAAGCCTGCTAATTAACTGCCAGGCCAAAGATTTAAAACGTTTGAAGAAAATGTGATTGTTTTTGAAAGAGCCAGACAAAAATTTTGTATGGTTGTTTCAAATTTGGGATTCACAAAATTGAATGAGGCTGTAATGTGAAGAATACCCACCACATCCACATATTAATCATTTCAAATAGTCAGCAACGAAGTCAAACAAGATTGCATTGCAAAAGATTGTCAGGATGTGACAAACAAAATATGAAAACAGCAATTTGGGCTAAAATTCAACCCAAAACCAACGAAATGCAGTAAAAATGCTTGAAGGGGTCAAGGGAACCACTTTCATCATCCATGAATTTGAAAAATTGGACTCTGATGGACTTAATGTTTTGTGCCTTGATTTGCATTGGTTGTGATTTCGGTTTTTGAAGTGCTCAGTATCACGAAGTGTGGACTGATGCAGCTGATTCTCAATGTTGTTCTATGAAACTTTCTGGACAATAGGCCTGGATATTCAGCAAAAGCAGTACAAAATTGCATGGTCATAAGTGCATCAATCAGAAATTATTTTATAGGCAGTGTTGAAAGGTGTGCGTTTTTAAGTGTGAGCAGTTTATCGTGGAAAAATTGAATGGGTGTGTGTTTATTGAGCAAGACATGTGGATCCTTGGGGTACATATTAATCAAGCTCCAAAATTCAAGTTACTAATGCACACACAATATTTAAATAACAATCCAACACTGAAAGAAAAGCTATAAATAAATCATCACTGACCGAGTTTTTGATTTTAAAAAATATCTTTTTTTTTGGATGGCACGAAATGAATATTTTTGGCTGAGGGACTTCTTAACGCTGGTTTGTTTGATATAGAAAAAATTAGGATCACATCCACACATAATAAATAATTATGTCTGGCACAGGAATTAATCACTATTGAGGAAATCTCCAAGTCAGCGCTGAAAAATCTGCAAATCTGTAGTAACAATTATGAGGACATAGACTCATAGTGGAGTTGCTGATCTTCAGAATCCATAACTAACCCATCTCATCGCCTAGACCAAATACACAAGTGGGACAATTATCCACATTTTATATCGTTATTGATATATAATAGAATCCTCTTCAAGCTGTACACTATCAATGAAGTCAAAAACTGAAAGCTTGAAATGAAAGTTCTGTGTAAAAAGTAAAGCATAACAATAGACATTGTATGTAATACGACATCCTGATAACACCAAAACAGACCTCCCACAGAGCACAAAGGCAGGAAATATCAATGACAGAAATATACATAAAAGCTTAGCAGACATAAAGGCGCGGAAGATAGAAGAGAAACAGTTACCAAGAGACGGAATAACTGATAAAGAGAATGACTGATATACGCAAGAAGCTGCTGTGCAGAGATAGTCAGGACAAATGGGGGGGGGGGGGTTGGTTATGTGACAAACATAGGTGAATCTAGATTATATATGTTGTAGGGAAGAGGAATACGATTTATAAACACTCATCAAAACCATGCACTGGATGTAGCATAATATCGATTGGGATGATTAGGGATAAAAGTTTGAATGTGCTGATTAGTAGGTTTGGATTTGTATCAAAATAGTGCAACCTTATTATCCTAATCTCTTTTTAACGGAATATCAGAGATCCAAGAAGGAATGCATTTGGTTTTAGTAACATCGCACTGTACAAACGGAGAGACTCAATGGCACTTATCAGGCAAATGTGGTTGTGAATATATTTTAAAAAGAAACAAATAACAATGCATATAGGCCTTATGGCAATATAATAATCCTAAATGAAATAATTGACTGAAAGAACTTTTATCCTGACGAAAAAATGCAATCAAAAATAACCACTAAAATATGTTATCAATTGAGGCATGTGTACTATAATTGGTGTCTTACTTCTGTCTTTCTAACTCACTTTTTAGTTATTTTCGGTAAAAAAATTGGAAAAACTGAGAAAGAGGTGAACAGCTAAAAGTATAACGCATTTTATAAGATACTTTTCAAGCTTTCAAATGCTTCATCAATCCACTAGATTAGCATTTTACAGCGATGCACTTTGATACCAAAAAAGAGTATACGGGGAACGGGGGCACATTGGGACGCTTTTAACATCTACTAATTTTGCTCAATTCTGAAAGCACTGAAGAACTCAGAAGTTTGCATGAATATCACCAGAGACACTTTGTCTCTGATATCACCAATACAACATGTATTGAGCTTAAATGCAAGGCATAATAAACTAGACTGCACCTGCCCTTTTGCAGCCAGAGAGTCGTAAAAATGACTGTCCCAATGTGCCCCAGCAAATAATTTTAACACTCCATGTGCAATAGATATCATATATAAGTAGTGAGTAAGACAATATACAGTGTTAACACCTTGTGCCAATAGTTCATAACTTTAAACAGTTTTAAACATTTAACATAAACTATCCTGGGTGCGGACATCTATGTAAGTAACACACAGTGCTTTGCGACAAATTTGTTCACAGAGCATGGTAATCCACTACACCTCTATTCACTGTGGCCTGAACACCTGTTGTGTGCTGTCCCAGGTCATTCAGTTGCCTTGGACACTTAAATTCTGCCATATTAAGTGCGTCCCAATGTGCCCCGAATTCACTGTCCCAATGAGCCCCGATATGACTTTTACGCCAAAATGCTAATTTCTCAGACACCAGTGAGTGTGTTTATCACGATAGCAATTCATAACTGTTCGATACGATATATCAAATTCATACAAGCACTGAGAAAGCCTCATTGCTCATGATTTGTCCACAGAATGGTTCGAATAGAACCCATCCATATTTACTTTTTTAGTAGGAAAACAAACTTTTGCTCGCAATACTTCTGCATGTGGCTGTAATTTGTCTATAAAACCATGGAAACATCAAGATGTGAAATTACAAGATATGATGGCACTACCATATCATATTCCTTGCCAGGATCCAAGAAAATCCCACCGTCCCACAGTGCCCCATGTCCCAATGTGCCTCCGTCCCCCATACTGTTGCACTGTGAAAATGGCACTTCATGTGTCATCATACAGATGATTTGTCATGATCATACCCAATACTTTCAATGTTAATTTGATTTAAGGAGACTTATCCCTCTTATTGGTGACAGCCAAACAAAAGGATCATGCATCTGATTTTCAATCCAAAATCAGTTATGACAGGTCAAATGGGCTTCTCTTGATCATGACTAATCAAACTGTCTCTATGTTTCCCATGTTGAATGTATAGAAGATGACACTTCATCAGCTATCATGAATCACAAAGTGCATTTTTCACAGTGAACTGATCGTCATTTAATTCGATATCAAAGTGCATCGCCGTAAAATCAGCTTCTACACACAAATCTTGAAAGGACAGCTGAATGCAGTAGGCTTGAACTGGCACATTTCAACAGCGCCTTTAGTTTTTGCTAATTTAGATGTGGTTAACTGGTGCAATAATTATGAAATACGGTGTACAAAACGACCAACAATATTAGGAACATGTTTACTTAATTTCCAACGTCTTGATATTTAAATAATTAACCACCAATTGTGCCACAATGCGGACATTTTCTCAGATTTTTTATTCTTTGATGACTTAATAATTCATGGAAATGTGAAGATGTAATGCACCGAGAATCATCAAGAGATGCCAGTTGAATAATCCAGGCTATGCAAGTATCTCATATAAGGTTTCAAAAGAATAATATAAAAGGAAATAATAGATTGACTGTCATTATCATCACATTACTCATGATTACTACTGTATAGCCTGTCCATTCTTACAGTGTGAACATTCCACATAATGATCACTGGCACTCAGTTGTCATCATTTTGTGAACCTTACAGCGAAACACTTTGATATAGAATTAAAGTGGGCTGTAGCACTGTGAAAATGGCACTTCTTGTGTCATCATGCTGGTGATTTGTCATGATCAAACCCAATACTTTCAATGTTAATTTTATTGAAGGAGACTTATCCCACTTGTTGGAGACAGCCAAACGAAAGGATTATGCATCTGATTTTCACTCTAAAATTTGTTATGAGAATTCAAATGGCTTACTCTTGATCATGACTAATCAAACAGCCTCTTTGTTTCCCATGTTGAAAGTAGAGAAGATGACACTTCATCGGCTATCATGAGTCCCAAAGTGCCATTTTCACAGTGCCACAGTCCACTTTAATTCTATATCAAAGTGTTTCGCCATTATATCATGGAGTTCCACATTGAGTTTCAAATGTCAGAATGTAGAACAATAGGTCCTAGGAGATTCATTGCACTGTAAAATCGGACTCGCTGATTCAGCTCAATTGATTGAGTGAGATGGTTGCACAAGTTGATTGAGCTAACATAGATTAATGTTTTAAGCTGAGATAACTCAAAATACTGAGCTGAGATAACTCAAAATACTAAGCTATGTTGACTAAAGTATTCAAGCTGAGAAAACTCAAAACAATGAGCTGTGTTGACTTACAGCTCAAAATATTGAGTTTTGTTGACTTATTGATCCAAGCTGACACAACTCAAAATGTTGAGCTGTGTTGACTTATTTTTAGTTGTTTTTCATTTATATTTGTGTGACCTGTCTTATAGAGTTATTTATGAATATGGGCTGTAATCCCGAAATATTGTTTGATCTCTCAGTGGGATCCACCTGATCCAGTATGCTTCATTTCAGCACATCATGGAAAGGCCCAAGATGCATTCAACAAAGACCATTGCATCACAAGGATTTAAAAATTAATTTCTTGTGAATAAATCCCAATGGCCTGTGGCTCATCTCAGTTGGTATACAGTGCTAGAAGCCTATATTTGAACACACTCTGACTTGGAAATGTTGGTTGACGTATGAAAGCATGCATCTAATTACTCCAACAAATTAATTCAAGAGAGATAAAAATAAAAAAGTAACCAGCTAAAGAGGTGTGCTCTTCATTTTTTCTCTGGGATAGCGTAATATAAATATTATTTTTTCTTGTAAGTAAATAATTATTTAAAACTAAATGCAGTCTTATGAGAAGTGCTTGTTATAGATGGCGCTATATGTGGCATGACTGAGATGTCAAGCTATCTGCAACAACTGAAGCCTTCATGTTTTCACAGCTTAATGTTATGATTCGTTTGGACAACTTACAGCGTTGAGCTATCATACCTTGACAACTTATAGGATTGAGCTATCATAGCTTGAAAATTATTAACATTCTCAGACAGCTCAAATTCTTGCATCAACTCAGTTTTCAAATTTTACAGTGTGGCTGCTCAGGAGAATTCTCATAAATGTCTTTGTCAATTTATCTCTTTCTTTAAGGATGGGGATATTTCATCTGCCACCGAAAATTCAGCCATTTATTGCCTGAAATCTCGTCTGTCAACATTTTTAAATGAATGTGTCAAAGCGTGGTGAAGCTAAATTTAATTTGATACAAATTGAATGTCTGCATTAACGTCCCCTTGGATGTTTCAGTGGCTCGGAACCATTGGTCCTTCCAACTGCTCATGACAGCTCAATTGCACGGGGAAAATTGTAGGACTTTGTGATTATTGGGGGCAGACGTGTGGATTCTTGAATAATCATCCAGATTCCAAATTGTTCTGAGCCAAATGCCATCATTCCATTACCACCCAGATTCCTTCTATTCAGCTAGTCTAATGCTCGTTGCGTTCATGGTACCTTTTTACCTGAGATGACATTTGCTGCATCATGAGCATCCCAGAATTATAGCAGACATCACCTCGGATTCACCTGGTGAGGCCAGAAGTTGATTGCCACTTTTCAACAATAAGTATTGTAACTTAGAAGTATTTAGCTCGTGACTACTTTTCATAGAAACAACGTTTAATTGGATGTATCTCATATTTCTCCCAGGGACTTCTCGATAGCTATGGACCTTTGAAGCCAACTACCCTTTCTCAACTCAAGTATATCCAAGGGAAATTAAATAAGTGTGTGTTTATTAAGGGGCACATGTGAATCAAAAATTTAAATTACTAATGCCTCAAGATTTCCCCATAGTTGTCAGTATGTACATAATAATTCCGAGAGAACGGGGCTGGGCAATGGGCATTCCAAAGACAAGGCAGCTTGGTCTGCCCTCTTGCAGTTTCATGATAATATTGTGTCCACAATTATCATTATTCATGTACTGATAGACCTGAGTTGCTGAAAGTCAGTGCCCATAACAAACCCTATACTAGCTTAGTGCCAAAAAGTGCACGAATGGGCCAATTATCCACATGGTCGCATGTCACAAGGTCGTACAATTTGCGTTACATGGCGGTTTTGGACCAAAAATTGTTTTCATCAAAAAAGTCTAAATTAGGTCTAAAATATCCTATTCAAACCAAAAACCAGCGTAATTTCACAAAAATTAGGGCTCTTTGTCTGATTATTTGATTTTATTCACCATACAAATCAATGTAAAACTTAAACTTTAAAGGCATTTATCTCAAAAACAACTTTATTTCAGTAACGTTACTATAAAGTACAAAGTACTCATTGTATCCCCATGAAATTTTCACTGAAGTTAGTTGAGAAGATGTTCCTACTAATCAAAGCAACACAAAATGCCCTCTTCTCCTAAAAAGACTTTATATATGTGTATGAATTTATGTTACTGCGACAGAGAAAAAAACCTTTCTCAGGCATCATGTTTAAAACTGTGCCAGAAGCCTGATTATTGTCAAAATCTCAAGTAAAATGTTTAAGGTGGCTCGCTACTCATGTAAAAACCTCATTTACGCACATTTCCGCGCAGCCAGGCAGGCCCTATCTGTCATAACGTCACCATTGTGCTCAGACTGCTTCATCATCTTTTTTTAATTTTTAGAATTTCATTTGTCGGCCACTTCGTTTTACATTTGCGCCACTTCTGCTGGGGTTAGAGACTTCTCGTTTTGAGCATTAGATGCGCTATGAAAAATACTATAATCCGACGGACTTTCAGCTCTCTAATCTTAGTAGAATATTTCTGCAGGCGATTTTAGAAAAGC
This sequence comes from Platynereis dumerilii, assembly GCA_026936325.1. Lineage (NCBI taxonomy): Eukaryota > Metazoa > Annelida > Polychaeta > Phyllodocida > Nereididae > Platynereis > Platynereis dumerilii. The sequence goes on from JAPTHN010000002.1 coordinate 48,362,641, forward strand.
ATGTCGAAATTCTCAAAAATGACTCTGTAACATAAATAAATTTCTAGATCAATTTCCAGGCCCGTTGGGACGTATGTCTGTATCATTATATTGTTCCTCACTTTATTTGGAAGCAAATGACAAAGAAATAAAAAATCCTATCTCGTCAATTTTTTTTTGCGCTATGGTTCATTAAAAAATCAAAATTTTCAAAATCGAAACTTTTGTTCCGAACCCCCAGAAAAGTTCTTTAAACTAAATATATTTCTCTGGAATTTTAATCAGCTTTTCCATACACCTGTCTTCTTTAATTCCATGCTTCATTGAATAACATAGGATGAATGGCCACTGAATGGCAGGGAAAAGTTCACAGTAAAAAAATTAAGAAAAAAATTGAGTTTTTCAGGTTTGCGTGGACTGACTTTCTTTTGCATAACCTCAAATATTTTGAAAGAAAGGCTGGTAGCGACCACTTTCGTTTATATATCCTTGCTATAAACTATATTGTGGATCATTTTACACTGTTTTTAAGAAATCCTATCTTGGAAAGTTCACGAGTATCGAGCCACCTTAAAACATTACCAAGACACCTGAGAACAAATTCTGATATAATACCAAATAAGATATTATAAGATATTTACATGACATGTTGCAAATATATCTTCTATCAGTTATTGTCTAGTGCATGAGAAATCAACATCTCATGTGAGCATACCATTTTGGAGCTATCTGTGGATTTAACGCACATGTATCTATTTTTTTGGCTATATAAGAGCAAGATTATCAAATGTGATTGTTACTTATTCATTTGATGATGTAGCCTGCCCTTTTTGTCCTTTTGGAAGTCCGTTACATTAAGCGAAGAAATCTTGTACGCTTCAAGCATGTATGTGTTACATTTGGTTCAGCCTTGTTCAGAGCATCACAGAAGTGAGAAAATGATTAAAAACATAGCAATATTTTATACCATAGTAAAATATGGCTCATGAGCATTTAGGCGATAGCCTTATCCACTGGGTGTGGTTAACCAACTTCGAGTTCTGGTGGTTTAAACTTAGAACACCTCTCCAATTTTATGGGTTTTTGCAAGTATTACGAAAAAGTTCAGCCTAAAGTAGTCAAGCAGCACACAAAGAATTGTACATGCAAGCAAAATTTGATAAATGCATTTGAAAATAGAACTTATGAGCATTTAATTTATATATATTTGAACTTCCTAGCCCTAATATTGATAGCAAGAGACTAAATCTAAGAAAATGTGTTGAATTTTTTTTGTAAGCGGGACAGGTTCACGTCGCTGCAAATTAAAAGATCTACAGAAGGCACTGTAACAGTTAGATAGAAAATTTAACCTTTGAGAGCTTAAGTAGGAATCAGGTACTCCTGCAGAGAAAACCAGATTAAAATATCTTTTTTCGTTGCAAGAAAACTCACTTTCTAGATGATTTTTTCAAATCTGACGTAACGCGGGACACAAAAAAATCACTTGTTTTCCTGATGTTTTTGATGGCTAGAAGCCTCATTTTGTGATAAAATGACTTTTTAAAACCTAATATGATATAGAAGAAGCCAGGCCTTCCAGTGGTGTATAATATTACATAATAGATATTTGTAATGTACATGTAATCATCATTTAAATGCAAAATTTCTGAAATTGTACGACATTACAACACATGACCACATATAGGGGAGAGCCGGGTATAGTGAAACACCTTTTTTATTTTCAAGTGTTCCAAAATTTTGGCAGCCACCAGAAAAATAATTTCAGGCCCACATTATAGATAATGAAGTTGGGTATATTGTCCAGTGATTTCAGTTTCCTAACTTTCACAAGTTTGGAGTAACTTTGAGTTACATCCATGCTCACAAGTGTCTCTCTGTGCCCCGAGGGCGGAGCACAGCGAGACAGCAGGCGAGGCACAGTGAGACAGGGCATCTGCTACCATATTGCCGACCCTCTGGACCTGCTGAAATTTTCAATCAATAAAAGCAGCTGCCCAGGTGATTTTTTAGGTCCTTTTTAGGGCATGTTTGGAAAAGTCATCCCACAGGAAACATGCATGACTTATTTAACCTGCCGCACCTGTTCCATACTAATTTATTTTCTGATGGCTCACTAAAATCAGAGGGTTTTCGGCAAGCATTTTGTTTTTGATTGTGAATTGTGAGATTTGCAATAAATTTAGGTCTTTTCTAGTGTATTTTATGATGTCTCATCGTGCCCCACACAGCTTTCTTTATAAAATGTTGTCATGTGGACCTGATACCTGCATTGTAGAACATTATCTCACTAAACTAAAACAAATAGCCAAGGTTAGAACCCCTGATGACTGATTTCCATTATCCCATTTTTCTTGGGAAAGGTAACAAAAAGTAATTTAGCCAAATCATTTTATCTTATTAGCTAAAACCATAATTTTGAAATTCCACTCACCGCATGCTGTCCAAGCATTCGGTATATAGGACAGCCTGTCACTTACCAACTTTTTGTACTATACAAAAGAGGGTTGTACTGTAAATAGGACCAGTTAGACACTACGGGCTTTGTCTCACTGTACCTGCCATCTCACTGTGCCCCACTCTCCCCTATAAACACTGTGTGATAGAATCCTCTTCAAAGTGTAAACAATTGATCAAGTCGTAAACTGAATGCTTAAAAGATGATGTTTTGAGTAATGTAACTAATGTTATACAATGTTATACTTTTCCTTGTGAGCCCTAATTTCGTGGAGTTCCGTTTTGACTTAGAAATGTCAGGACGTAGAAACGATTGGTCCTGAGAGAATGTGATATTGGGTACCCAAGAGAATTCTCATAAATGCACTTGTCAATTTTATCTTTTTTTTCAAGCTTGCGGGCTTTCATCCATAAGTGAAAGTTTTGCCATTTATTGAAGTTTATTGCCTTCAATCTCAGCTGTCAACATACTCTGAACTGAATGTGTCAAGTGTGTGATGAAGCAAAATTAATTGAAAACCGGGGAACGTCTCCAGTATTTTCCCTGTGGGAATTTGAATGGCTCTTGACCTTCGTTGCTTTAAAATGGACTTGAGAGCTCCTGTATGAAGGGGAAATTGGATGAGTGTGATACAATTGAGGGGAGATGCTTATTCTTTAATAACCTTCCACGCATTTGAAATTCCATTATCCAGTTGCTAACCCAGATTTCTTTTATTCATCTGGTGTTCATGAAACCTTTCTAGCTGAAATAAGCTCTAATACTGTAGAAGAACTATAGCAGACCTCACAGTATGCTGTATGACACCAAACTTCATTGCAGTAATCCAACAGCTGTTATTCACAAATGACCAGCTCTTGAATTTACTATGTGTAGAAGCATTATCTAATTGGATGTATGAAAGTGAATATCATCTTTTCCCCAATGGGTTGTCAATTGCTCTGGACCCATGAAGCCAATCGGCCCTGCAGCTCAAGAGGGTTGGGAAAATTGAATGAGTGTATGTTTATTGAGGGAGACATGTGGATCCTAGGAGAATGGAGAACTGTTGATGTTCTGAATTCAGAATTGCTAATCCAACAATGTTTCGTCTCAGTACATCATGAACAGTACAACCCGAAATAAAGTAAGAACATTTTCTGTCAGAAGTCCTTTGTTTACCTATTTTGCCCTCCTTTCTCCTCCCCCTCCCCCAAATCTCTTTACAACTAACTACCTTTAACTCCTCACCACAACTTCATCCCATACTAAGAACTCTATTAAGACAGCTGGTCATGTAATTGCAATTAGCAAAGGGGCACAATATCCAAGAAATCAAACAAAATGGGAGTGACACAAGTTTGAATTTGTAATTAAAGTAATTTTAGAAGGCAGTTTAAAGTTGGCAAAGAGAGGAAGTGATTTGGAGGGAGCCAAAAGTTGTGAAAGGGTAAAGTAGTTGCTTATTCTTCCTTCCTTCTGTGGTAGTCGTACTTTAACATGGGCTGTACTGTTCATGTTAATGTGAGTGAAGCAGTCTGGACAAGTAATTGGCCATTTCAAAGACCGAATAAAGCACCAACATGGAAAAGACCAGCCTCATTAAGCTAGTCTTTTCCACGTTGATCTTGAACTTTTCACCAGTCTTTCGGTAGTTTGTGTTCTTCCAGTATTTTATGTTCTTCCATGTTACCATGTGGCTGAATTATTCACTCTCACTAAAGATTGGCACTATAAAACAGACAAACATGTTCTTATTAATATCATTTATGTTCCAGTGTTCCATTCATGTATTAAAATTGTTTTAGACTGCAGATCTGTAGAGATAACATTGACTGTATGTACATAACAGTGTGTTTCTTGCCTTCAAAAACTCATATGACTTGGCTTGACCAGCCGTTGACTGGTTCTAACCTGAGCAAAATGTGACCTGACTGTACAGAAAAAAGTCAGAAAGAAGGTCAAAGCCAAGGTCAATCAGAGGTCAAATCAAGACCCTTTCTATACACTTTTTGTGTGAGTAAAATGAATACTAGAATAGAAAGGTCAAGAGCACTGACATCAGAGGACAGATTGGAATAACTTTGCGCAAGAGCTCATCTGGAAGGCAAACACAAAGACTGACCTTTGAAGAGTTTAGGCTGATGCCTGCCTGGGATGACCAGGTCTTTCCTGCTGCATTTAATCAAGGACCAAGTCAAACGTCACGGGATGACAGCAGACAGCCCTACAAAGAGCTAACAAGGCCTCATTGCAAGTATAGTGAAGAAATGTAAAGAATTGCAAAGTAGATCACTATTGATTAGATCTGTAAATGAGTGAAACTGGAAGCAACTATACAAATAACTATACAAGTTATGATGGCATTACTGGAAAAATTGCATTCCCATAATTCATTGCACATGTTACTCATAAGACACAGGTTAGAAGTCAGTTGTAAACTCCTCTCACTCGGACGGAGTGATTTCAAAAATGTGGAATCAAGAGGTTACGCATTTTTTGTCTAGTTGCTCCAGAAGACAGCAATGTTGAGGAATAGGGTGTCAAGCATATTGTACCACATGAAATCTTCTTGTAAGAGGAAGGCTATCCAGTTCTTCTACCGGGAATTTATGAGTCAGCAACAAACACACATCATTTGTGTTATGCAAACGACCAATGTAAGCCGTTCCAAAAATTCTCTTGAAAAAAGCAAGATCCAAAATAAATCAGATGTGACACATAGAAGCAGATATTGGTTTGAGGCCTACCACACAAAGAATTACCCTAGATACCTGCGAGTATATCAGCATGCCCTGCAATACAATGGCAGTCAATTCTGCTGACTGACATCAGGTTGCCAATGCCAAAAGGTAACTGGTGCAGGCCTATACCTAATTTGGCCAAAGTCAAATTTAACTTTGAATGTCAACAGTTGCTCAAGATTATACTCAAGATTATACAAACAGCCTAACAAAAGGCCGGCAGTGGTCTGACGAAACAAAACCAGTCTATGAAGTGTAAAGGTAGCAGTACATGAAACCTAATTTTGATCACAACATCATATTTGAAGCAATTGAATTATTTTCAGTGCCAAATTCTACGGAAACAACACTAAACCCATCATGGTGAAATCATACAAGAGGATCTGTATGTGAAATGAATCCATATTAAGCTTCCACAATAAAGGCAGACTGTGGATTACACCATCAAGAATGACAGGCCAACCAGGACTACGCCCCTAATCCCTTTGTAGTTTGACAAAAGTGACAGATTAATTCCGCGTAACATTGAGCCAGTTCAAATTGAAAATCGGGAATGAGGCTAACACATTTATATAATTGGCATCCAAGAGGTTGGTTGTTAATCTGCTGCATCCAAGAGGTTGGTTGTTAATCTGCTGAGGAGACCTATTTCTCTTCTTTGGATGGCAGACAGAAAACTTGTCACAATGTACCGTACTTGAGGGTTAACAACAGTTATGCGTTTACTGCAGATTCAGTTAGTATGAGTTTCAATAGCCAGTTTTCTCACTATCCACGTAGTATTTTAAGCTTGCCTGATTGGTCTAGGAGGAATCAAATGTCCTCCAAATCCATAAGTTGGACGTAGAAAGCCTTGAGAAACGTACCGTTCTTCTTCGGTGAGCAGCTGAGTTTGATCAGTTGATAGGATTATCAGTTTTAAAACACCAACAATCACCATCCATTCCAGACACCAGTGAGACACGTCACTGGCTCTGTGATACGTTTTATAGTATTTAAATTAGATATTTCCTATGTAATTCTATTCCTCAGCCAATCATAAGCACAGTATTTGCTACGTTTCACTATCCTTTAGCAGAAACTCATACTTACAGAAATTGCAGTAATAGATTGAAATATCATTAGGAGAAATCTGGTGGATACCCTGACAGACGTCTGAATTTATATATCACCAAGACAGATGCTCTTCCTTATCTCTAAGTAACAAAAATCCTAAACAGGCAAGGACAACTTGAATCAAAGTCTACCGAATACATTCCACACATGGAAGTGACACCCTAACAGCTTGAGACACGGGACAAATTGGACACGGTTAAGGGAATTTCCCAGCACACTCAACCAGTGGCAATCTCTCTGCTATTGATTAAGACCTGGTATGGCTGGTCCTTGGGTTACAAACTGCAAACTCATTCATCACAGGGCATTTCGTGGGGCAGAAAATGGCCTCAGAGTGTGATCCGAATTCTGACGGTGTTTCTTGATACTCTCTGCCAGAGTAGGGCAATTAGGGTTCACATAGCAAATTGCACAAGGCCACAAACAGTGCCGTCCATTTTTAATGTTAGCTTGATATTTGCTAGTGTATTTCTGCAAATATATACAGTGGGGGAAATAAGTATGGGACCTGCTGCCATATTTTGTTTTGGGCACTGGCGCTAGCTCCAAAACTTTTCAGGTAGATCTGGTCTAAAATTGGAAGACTTGTAATGCACAAAAATTGAGTGCGAGGCATTATGTAATAGATCTGCATAATAATCCCAATAATCTTCGGAAATAAGTATTTGATCCCCTTTGTTTGCAAAGGGTTTATTACCGGACATTCACAAAACTAAGGCTTGGAAAACTACAAATATTAATAGTAGATTTGTCAAAAGTAGATTTTTGTAAAATGAAGTAGATTTTGACAAAAGAATGGAAATTTTGTGAAAATTAAATTTTTTTTAAGGTAGATTTTGTCAAAAGTAGATTTTGGAAAAAGGAGATTTTGTGATATCAGGCGATCCCAGTATTGGGTTCAAGTTGTAAGCAACCTGGTCCCAGCTCTGCTTCTGATTCCAGAAATGCAGGGAACAGCAGTTCTGGGTCAGTAACACTCCCCCCTTCTGAACTGGATCTGTCAATTCCTCTGCTTTGACACGACAGTGGCCAATCAACCTTCACATGTATGTTTTACTTGGGAGTATGGTTTCAGAATAAATCATAAGGACATGACGGACTTCTGTTCTTCTCCTGGGATATAAGTTTCAAAATAACAAGTTGTATACCCAACCAATAGTAAATCTAGTGAAAGGACAGGGGCACTACCAACTATTGTATGAAATTCACATGCTTTCGTGGAAAAAACATTTTCTTTGATGGCAGTGATGTCATGAAAACATTGTGGTCTTTGATGAGATTCAGACGCTTCTAAAAAAATTAACTTTAATCTCCATTATATCAGGTAACACAAATGAAGTCCTAAATCCGCACAGGAACCAAATAAAGAATTAAACATGTCCTGCGTCTGGAGGTAACAAAATTTTGTGCATTAGCTTTACCCAACCAGCAGTCTAGTGAGTGAACAATGCACCGCCACGGTTTAAATGAAAGTCACATGCTTTTGTTGCAAAACAGTTTCTCTGATAATGGCATCGCACTAGATGAAAGACTTCTGCTTATAGAAACACTGGTGTGAGATGAGATTAACAAATCCACATGTTACTAAAGAAATTAAGTGTTCATCTTTATCATATCACGGGATTCAGTAGGGGGGGCGCTATTTGACCAGGAATCCAAAGGAAGTATTTTCAGCTGCACAAGAACTTCAGTAAATGTATAGTCAAGGGGCAAACATCACCACCCATATGAAATTCACATGCTTTTGTGGTATAGCATTTTCTTGATGGCGGCAATGTTCAAAATGGGTTTTCTTCACAAAAACGATGGGTCTTGTATTCAGCATTTTAATATTTTAACCCAAACAGACCGAAATTTAGCAAATAACCAGACATAGAATTCTTGGAAAAAAACCATCACACTTCTACGCTTGGCGAGGCATTTCCAGACAAGCGAAAAAGGAGGGCCTTCCATCAAGACCACCAAGTATACATCTCCAAGTTGGAAGAATGGACAGAACTACTCGGACAACTAGAATTCAAGAATACTGTCCTATATCCTATTGGGACTGCATAGCACAGGAGGTGGACTGGTTTCCCAGAGCAGTTTGAAAAGCTGGGATAAGATCGCCGAATCTCATGCAAAGGAAGAACAAAGGGGATCTGTAGAAGAAATAGTCCTCTGCTCAAGCCCACTGGTTCCAGCAGACGGTTTTCCAATATTTGAGAAATTCTAAACGGACTCCAGAAATTTACAAATGAGCACAAACTCCAGTTGCACGATTTCGGTAAAAAAAAAGTGTCAGACCAGGTAGTCTCAAGTTACAGAGATCTGGATATTTGTGAAAATATGAATACATTTTTTTTACGAGACGGCATCACTGCCCTCGAATCAGAAAAAAAACCATGAACACACGTCATCAGGATCATTAAAGCTTGGTATATACTCACTACCAGTCAAGCAGTTTGAACAAATTAGAATAACATTTAGGCAGTTACCAAATTAAGGAAATTCACATACCAGACAAAGATATTTTCATCGATAGAATAACACAACTCAACTTTTTACATTAACTTTATTGAAAATGGAAATTCCCTGTTGGCCTGACCGGACCGCAAGACCAAGGAATGAAAAGCATAATTCCCAATAATAATAAGTCCGGGGGGGGATGCAAAACTCGCAAAAACTTAAGAGTTATTACATATGATTATATGAAATCAGCAGAACCATCAGAATCAACTCCAGAAGCACTATTATCATGGGCATTTTAACATTTTTGACATCACTAACGATGAAGACATCAAATTGCATTGGATGCCCACAGGAAGTGGATGAGAATCACATGCTGTCACTCAAGCATTTTTATCAAATTAAAACTGGTAACTCGTGAAAATCATCACTTCTCGTTTTTTTACCTTTGAACCCAATAACATATTCATGAAAATCCTATTACCTCGAACATTTTATTTTTGGGACAGACTTTTCATGAAAATCATCACTTCGTGTTTTTTTACCTTTGAATCAACAGATATTTTCATGAAAATCACATGCCTCGATGAACATTTTACTTTTTAACAGACTTCCCTCTCAAAATCAACCTGAAATATCCAGCTGAGCATTAGACCGATAATAGTTTCAGAAACGATCGATCCGCCCGCCGCACGCCCATCCACCCAACAGCCCACCCGGAGGACAGAAAACATTTTACCCAAGTGATTACAATACCTTCTTCAATCTTTGTTCGCAGAAGGTAAAAATTAACTGACATCAGGTCATTCAAAACCAAAGCATCAAATCTTACTTGAAACCGGACCCACAAGCGGTGTCATCGCTCGTCTGCTATTTAAAGAATACAACCGAAAGAACATAGATCAAAGAACAAGCAGTGTCCTCTTCCGTTTCTTGTTGAACCTGTAATAACAGTTTGTTTAATATAAAGAATACAACCAAAAGAACATAGAACAAATAACAAGCAGTGTCCTCTTCTGTTTCTTGTCAGACCTGTAATAAATGTTTGTTAAATTTAAAGAATGCAACCAAAAGAACATAGAACAAAGAACTAGCATGCAAACACAAGCAGTGTCCTCTTCTGTTTCTTATTTAAACTGTAACAAAAGTTTGTTTAATTCAAAGAATACAACCAAAAGAACATACAACAAAGAACAAGCATGCAAACCCAAAAGGTGTCCCCTTTTCTTTCTTGTTGAGCAAATGATAAAAGTCAGTTTAATTAAAAAAATACAACAAAAATAACATAGAACAAATAACAAAGCATGCAAACACATGCAGTGACCTCATCTCTTTCTGCTTGAGCCTGTAATAAAAATTTGTTTAATTTAAAGAATACAACCAAACGAACATAGAACAAATAACAAGCAGGCAAACACAAGCTTTGTTGTCTTCTCTTTCTTGTTAAACCTGTAATAAAAGTTTGTTTAATTAAAATAATACAACCAAATAAACATGGAACAATGAACATCAGCAATGTCCCTTCCGTCTCTTATTCAACCTACACAGCAAAGAACATAGAACAAGGAACACTAATGAAAACAGCAGCAGTAACCTATTCAGTGTCTTATTGAAACAAACAAGAGTTTCTTTAATTCAAAGAATACAACCAAACATCGAACAAAGAACAAGCATGCAAACACAAGCAGTGTCCTCTTCTGTTTCTTGTTGAATGTGTTATTAAAGCTTGTTTTATTTAAAGAATACAACCAAAAGAACACAGAACAAAGAACAAGCATGCAAACGCAAGCAGTGTCTTCTTCTGTTTCTTGTTGAACCTGTAATAAAAAAGCTTGTTACATTTAAATAATAGAACATAGAACAAAGAACAAGCATGCAAACCCGGCAGTGCCCTCTTCTGTTTCTTGCTAAACCTGTAACAAAGTACGATTAAAGAATACAGCCAAAATAACACAGAACAAAAAACAAACATGCAAATACAAGTAGTGTCCTCTCCAGTTTCTTGTTGAACCTGTAATAATAGTTTGCTCAATTCAAAGAATAGAAACAAAAATAACACAGAACAAAGAACAAGCATGCAAACACAAGCAGTGTCCCTGTTTCTTGTTGAACCTGTAGTATAAGTTTGTTTTATTTAAAGAATACAACCAAAAGAACATAAAACAAAGAACAAGCATGCAGGCAAAAGCAGTGTCCTCTTCTGTTTCTCGTTGATCATGAAATAAAGGTTTGTTTTATTTAAAAAAAAAAAAAAAAAAAGAACATAGAACAAAGAACAAGGCTGTACAAACAAGCAGTGTCCTCTTCTGTTCCCTCTTGAACCTAAAACAAATATTTGTTTTATTCAAGGAATACAACCAAAAGAACATAGGCTATGATAGAACAAAGAACAAGCATGCAAACACAAGCAGTGTCCTCTTATTTTCCTTGTTGAACCTGTAATAAAAGTTTGTTTTATTTAAAGAATAGAGCCAAAAAAACACAGAACAAAGAACAAACATGCAAACACAAGCATTGTCCTCTTCTGTTTCTTGTTGGACCTGTAATTAAAGCTTGTTTTATTTAAATAATTTAAATAATACAATCAATAGAACATAGAACAAAGAACAAGCATGCAAATAAAAGCAGTGTCCTCTTCTGTTTCTTTTTGAACCAGAAATAAAAAAGGTTGTTTACTTTTAAGAATAAAATTGAAAGAACAATTATATTATCTAGAACAAGCATGCAAACACAAGCAGTGTTGAATTCAAAGAATACAACCAAAAGAGCATAGAACAAAGAACAAGCATGCAAACAAAAGCAGTGTCCTCTTCTGTTCCTTGTTTAACATGTAATTAAAGTTGCTTTAATTTAAAGAATACAGCCAGACCAAGCAGTGTCCTCTTCTGTTTCTTGTTGAACCTGTATCAAAAGTATTTTTAATTTTAAGACTTCAACTAACAGAACATAGAACAAAGAACAAGCATGCAAACACTAGCAGTGTCCTCTTCTGTTTCTTGCTAAACCTGTAACAAAGTACGATTAATTTAAAGAATACAACTAAAAGAACATAGAACAAAGAACAAGCAGCCAAACACAAGCAGTTTCCTCTTCTGTTTCTTGTTGAACCAGTAATAAAAGTTTGTTTTATTTAAAGAATACAATGAAAAGAACATAGAACAAAGAACAAGCATGCAAACACAAGCAGTTTCCTCTTCTGTTCCTTGTTGAACCTGAAATAAAAGTTAGTTTTATTTAGTTTTTTTAAACAACTAAAAGAACAAAGAACAAGGAAGCAAACACAAGCAGTGCACTCTTCTGTTTCCTGTTGAAACTGTAATAAAAGTTTGTTTTATTCAAAGAATACAACCAAAGGAACATTGAACAAAGAACAGGCATGCAAACACAAGCAATGTCCTCTTCTGTTTCTTGTTGAACCTGCAATAATAGTTTGTTTTATTTAAAGAATACAATGAAAAGAACATAGAACAAAGAACAAGCATGCAAGTAAAAGCAGTGTCCTCTTCTGTTTCTCGTTGATCCTGAAATAAAAGTTCGTTTTATTTTGTTTTTTTAAACAACTAAGAGAACAAAGAACAATGAAGCAAACACAAGCAGTGTACTCTTCTGTTTCTTGTTGAACCTGTAATAAAAGTTTGTCTTATCTAAAGAATAGAGCCAAAAGAACGAACATAGAACAAAGAACAAGCATGCAAACACAAACAGTGTCCTCTTATTTTCCTTGTTGAACCTGTGATAAAAGATTGTTTTATTAAAAGAATACAGCCAAAAAAAACACAGAACAAAGAACAAGCATGCAAACACAAGCAGTTTCCTCTTCAGTTTCTTGATGAACCTGTAATAAAAGTTTTCTTAATTTAAAGAATAAAACCAAAAGAACATAGAACTAAGAACAAGCATGCAAACACAAGCAGTGTCCTCTTCTGTTTCTTGTTGAACCTGTAATAAAGTTCGTTTTATTTAAATAATACAACCATTAGAACATAGAACAAAGAACAATCATGCAAACAAAAGCAGCGTCCTCGACTGCTTCTTGTTGAACCTGTAATAAAAGTTTGCTTAATTTAAAGAATACAACCAAAAGAACATAGAACAAAGAACAGGCATGCAAACACAAGCAGTGTCCTCTTCTGTTTCTTGTTGAACCTATAATAAAAGTTTGCTTAATTTAAAGAATACAACCAAAAGAACATAGAACAAAGAACAAGCATGCAAACACAAGCAGTGTCCTCTTCTGTTTCTTGTTGAACCTGTAACAAAACTTCGCTTAATTTATAGAATACAACAAAAATAAGACAGAACAAAGAACAGGCATGCAAACACAAGCAGTGCCCTGTTTCTCATTGAAATTGTAATAAAAGTTTGCTCAATTTAAGGAATACAGCCAAAAAAAACATAGAACAGAGAACAAGCATGCGAACACAAGTACTGTCCTCTTCTGTTTCTTGTTAAACCAGTAAAATAAGCATGTTTAATTTTAAGAGTTCAACCAACAGAACATAGAACAAGCATGCAAACACTAGCATTGTCCTCTTCTGTTTCTTTTTGAACCTGTAATAAAAGTTTGTTTTTTTCAAAGCATACAGCCAAAATAACACAGTACGAAGAACAAACATGCAAACACAAGTAGTTTCCTCTTCTGTTTCTCTTTGAACCTGTAATAAAACTTTGTTTAATTCAAAGAATACAACCAAAAGAACATAAAACAAAGAATTAGCATGCAAACACAAGCAGTGTCCTCTTCTGTTTCTCATTGATCCAGAAATGAAAGTTTTTTTTATATTAAAAAAACAACCAAAAGAACATAGAACAAAAGAACATAGAACAAAGATCAGGAATGCAAAAACCAGCAGTGTCCTCTTCTGTTTCTTGTTGAACCTGTAATAAAAGTCGGCTCAATTTAATGAATACAGCCAAAAAGAACATAGAACAAAGAACAAGCATGTAAACACAAGCAGTGTACTCGTTCTGTTCCTCTTCGAACCTGTAATAAAAGTTTGTCTTATCTAAAGAATAGAGCCAAAAGAACATAGAACAAAGAACAAGCATGCAAACACAAGCAGTGTCCTCTTCTGTTTCTTGTTGAACCTGTAATAAAAGTTTGTTTTATTTCAATAAATCAACCAATAGAACATAGAACAAAGAACAATCATGCAAACACAAGCAGTGTCCTCTTCTGTTTCTTGTTGAACCTGTAATAAAAGTTTGTTTTATTTAAATAATACAACCAAATGAACAAAGAACAAAGAAAAAGCATGCAAAAACAAGCAGTGACCTCTTCTGTTTCTTGTTGAACCTGTAATAAAAGTTTGTTTTATTTAAGGAATACAATCAAAAGAACATAGAACAAAGAACAAGCATGCAAGTAAAAGCAGTGTCCTCTTCTGTTTCTCGTTGATCCTGAAATAAAAGTTTTTTACATTTTGTTTTTTTAAACAACCAAAAGAACAAAGAACAAGGATGCAAACACAAGCAGTGTACCCTTCTGTTTCTTGTTGAACCTGTAATAAAAGTTTGTTTTATTTAAAGAATACAGCCAAAATAACATAGAACAAAGAACAATCATGCTAACACAAGCAGTGTGCTCTTCGGTTTCTTGTTGAACCTGTAATAAAAGTTTGTCATATTTAAAGAATACAAAAAAAAAACATAGAACAAAGAACAAGCATGCCAACACAAGCAGTGTCCTCTTCTGTTTCTTGTTGAATCTGTTATATAAGTTTGTTTTATTTAAATAATACAACCAAAAGAACAAAGAACAAAGAAAAAGCATGTAAAAACAAGCAGCGACCACTTCTGTTTCTTGTTGAACCTGTAATAAAAGTTTGTTTTATTCAAAGAATACAACCAAAATTACACAGTACTAAGAACAAACATGCAAACACAAGTATTGTTCTCTCCTGTTTCTTGTTGAACCTGTAATAAAAGTTAGTTTTATTTAAGGAATACAATCAAAAGAACATAGAACAAAGAGCAAGCATGCAAGTAAAAGCAGTGTCCTCTTCTGTTTCTCGTTGATCCTGAAATAAAAGTTTGTTTTATTTTGTTTTTTTAAACAACCAAAAGAACAAAGAACAAGGATGCAAACACAAGCAGTATACTCTTCTGTTCCTTGTTGAACCTGTAATAAAAGTTTGTCTTATCTAAAGAATACAGCCAAAAGAACATAGAACAAAGAACAAGCATGCAAACACAAGCAGTGTCCTCTTATTTTCCTTGTTGAACATGTAATAAAAGTTTGTTTTATTTAAAGAATACAATCAAAAGAACATAGAACAAAGAACAATCATGCAAACAAAAGCAGCGTCCTCTTCTGTTTCTTGTTGAACCTGTAGTAAAAGTTTGCTTAATTTAAAGAATACAACCAAAAGAACACAGAACATAGGACAAACATGCAAAAACAAGCAGTGACCTCTTCTGTTTCTTGTTGAATTTGTAATAAAAGCTCGTTTTATTTAAAGAATACAGCCAATAGAACATAGAACAAAGAACAATCATGCTAACACAAGCAGTGTGCTCTTCTGTTTCTTGTTGAACCTGTAATAAAAGTTTGTCATATTTAAAGAATACAACCAAAAAAACATAGAACAAAAAACAAGCATGCCAACACAAGCAGTGTCCTCTTCTGTTTCTTGTTGAATCTGTTATAAAAGCTTGTTTTATTCAAAGAATACAACCAAAAGAACACAGAACAAAGAACAAGCATGCAAACGCAAGCAGTGTCTTCTTCTGTTTCTTGTTGAACCTGTAATGAAAAAGCTTGTTTTATTTAAATATTAGAACATAGAACAAAGAACAAGGATGCAAACACAAGCAGTGTCCTCTTCTGTTCCTAGTTGAACCTGTAATAAAAGTTTGCTCAATTTAAGGAATACAGCCGAAAATAATATAGAACAAAGAACAAGCATGCAAATCCGGCAGTGCCCTCTTCTGTTTCTTGCTAAACCTGTAACAAAGTACTCTTCGAACCTGTAATAAAAGTTTGTCTTATTTAAAGAATACAGCCAAAATAACACAGAACAAAAAACAAACATGCAAGCACAAGTAGTGTCCTCTCCAGTTTCTTGTTGAACCTGTAATAATAGTTTGCTCAATTCAAAGAATCGAAACAAAAATAACACAGAACAAAGAACAAGCATGCAAACACAAGCAGTGTCCGTGTTTCTTGTTGAACCTATAGTATAAGTTTGTTCTATTTAAAGAATACAACCAAAAGAACATAAAACAAAGAACAAGCATGCAAACACAAGCAGTGTCCTCTTCTGTTTCTTGTTGAACCTGTAATAAAAGTTTGCTTAATTTGCTTAATTTAAAGAAAACAATTAAAAGAACATAGAACAAAGAACAGGCATGCAAACACAAGCAGTGTCCTCTTCTGTTTCTTGTTGAACCTATAACAAAAGTTGGCTTAATTCAAAGAATACAACCAAAAGAACATAGCACAAATAACAGGCATGCAAACACCAGCAATGTCCTCTTCTGTTTCTTGTTGAACCTGTAATAATACTTTGCTTAAATTAAAGAATACGACCAAAAGAACATAGAACAAAGAACCGGCATGCAAACACAAGCAGTGCCCACTTCTGTTTCTTGTTGAACCTGTAATAAAAGTTTGTTTTATTTAAAGAATACAGCCAAAATAACATAGAACAAAGAACAATCATGCTAACACAAGCAGTGTGCTCTTCGGTTTCTTGTTGAACCTGTAATAAAAGTTTGTCATATTTAAAGAATACAAAAAAAAAACATAGAACAAAGAACAAGCATGCCAACACAAGCAGTGTCCTCTTCTGTTTCTTGTTGAATCTGTTATATAAGTTTGTTTTATTTAAATAATACAACCAAAAGAACAAAGAACAAAGAAAAAGCATGTAAAAACAAGCAGCGACCACTTCTGTTTCTTGTTGAACCTGTAATAAAAGTTTGTTTTATTCAAAGAATACAACCAAAATTACACAGTACTAAGAACAAACATGCAAACACAAGTATTGTTCTCTCCTGTTTCTTGTTGAACCTGTAATAAAAGTTAGTTTTATTTAAGGAATACAATCAAAAGAACATAGAACAAAGAGCAAGCATGCAAGTAAAAGCAGTGTCCTCTTCTGTTTCTCGTTGATCCTGAAATAAAAGTTTGTTTTATTTTGTTTTTTTAAACAACCAAAAGAACAAAGAACAAGGATGCAAACACAAGCAGTATACTCTTCTGTTCCTTGTTGAACCTGTAATAAAAGTTTGTCTTATCTAAAGAATACAGCCAAAAGAACATAGAACAAAGAACAAGCATGCAAACACAAGCAGTGTCCTCTTATTTTCCTTGTTGAACATGTAATAAAAGTTTGTTTTATTTAAAGAATACAATCAAAAGAACATAGAACAAAGAACAATCATGCAAACAAAAGCAGCGTCCTCTTCTGTTTCTTGTTGAACCTGTAGTAAAAGTTTGCTTAATTTAAAGAATACAACCAAAAGAACACAGAACATAGGACAAACATGCAAAAACAAGCAGTGACCTCTTCTGTTTCTTGTTGAATTTGTAATAAAAGCTCGTTTTATTTAAAGAATACAGCCAATAGAACATAGAACAAAGAACAATCATGCTAACACAAGCAGTGTGCTCTTCTGTTTCTTGTTGAACCTGTAATAAAAGTTTGTCATATTTAAAGAATACAACCAAAAAAACATAGAACAAAAAACAAGCATGCCAACACAAGCAGTGTCCTCTTCTGTTTCTTGTTGAATCTGTTATAAAAGCTTGTTTTATTCAAAGAATACAACCAAAAGAACACAGAACAAAGAACAAGCATGCAAACGCAAGCAGTGTCTTCTTCTGTTTCTTGTTGAACCTGTAATGAAAAAGCTTGTTTTATTTAAATATTAGAACATAGAACAAAGAACAAGGATGCAAACACAAGCAGTGTCCTCTTCTGTTCCTAGTTGAACCTGTAATAAAAGTTTGCTCAATTTAAGGAATACAGCCGAAAATAATATAGAACAAAGAACAAGCATGCAAATCCGGCAGTGCCCTCTTCTGTTTCTTGCTAAACCTGTAACAAAGTACTCTTCGAACCTGTAATAAAAGTTTGTCTTATTTAAAGAATACAGCCAAAATAACACAGAACAAAAAACAAACATGCAAGCACAAGTAGTGTCCTCTCCAGTTTCTTGTTGAACCTGTAATAATAGTTTGCTCAATTCAAAGAATCGAAACAAAAATAACACAGAACAAAGAACAAGCATGCAAACACAAGCAGTGTCCGTGTTTCTTGTTGAACCTATAGTATAAGTTTGTTCTATTTAAAGAATACAACCAAAAGAACATAAAACAAAGAACAAGCATGCAAACACAAGCAGTGTCCTCTTCTGTTTCTTGTTGAACCTGTAATAAAAGTTTGCTTAATTTGCTTAATTTAAAGAAAACAATTAAAAGAACATAGAACAAAGAACAGGCATGCAAACACAAGCAGTGTCCTCTTCTGTTTCTTGTTGAACCTATAACAAAAGTTGGCTTAATTCAAAGAATACAACCAAAAGAACATAGCACAAATAACAGGCATGCAAACACCAGCAATGTCCTCTTCTGTTTCTTGTTGAACCTGTAATAATACTTTGCTTAAATTAAAGAATACGACCAAAAGAACATAGAACAAAGAACCGGCATGCAAACACAAGCAGTGCCCACTTCTGTTTCTTGTTGAACCTATAATAAAAGTTCGCTTAGTTTAAAGAATACAACCAAAAGAACATAGAACAAAGAACAAGCATGCAAACACAAGCAGTGTCCTCTTCTGTTTCTTGTTGAACCTGTAACAAAACTTCGTTTAATTTACAGAATACAACAAAAATAAGACAGAACAAAGAACAGGCATGCAAACACAAGCACTGCCCTGTTTCTCATTGAAATTGTAATAAAAGTTTGCTCAATTTAAGGAATACAGCCAAAAAAACATAGAACAGAGAACAAGCATGCGAACACAAGCAGTGTCCTCTTCTGTTTCTTGTTAAACCAGTAACATAAGCATGTTTAATTTTAAGAGTTCAACCAACAGAACATAGAACAAAGAACAAGCATGCAAACACTAGCAGTGTCCTCTTCTGTTTCTTTTTGAACCTGTAATAAAAGTTGTTATTTTTCAAAGAATACAACCAAAATAACACAGTACGAAGAACAAACATGCAAACACAAGTAGTTTCCTCTTCTGTTTCTCTTTGAACCTGTAATAAAACTTTGTTTAATTCAAAGAATACAACCAAAAGAACATAAAACAAAGAATAAGCATGCAAACACAAGCAGTGTCCTCTTCTGTTTCTCATTGATCCAGAAATAAAAGTTTTTTTATATTAAAAAAACAACCAAAAGAACATACAGTGCCGCCTGTAAGTAAGTGAAACGCATGACATTGTGCCATTGCATCAATGCTAAACATCCTCAGCCAACTGCTTGAGGAGGGATGAATTCTCATCGGATGAAAGGGAAACAAAGTGGGTCATAAAGGCCGATGTGTGAGGCAAGTGGGATAAAAATAGCAGCCCATTTTCTTCGCTGTAGTCGGAGTTAGGTATGGGTCAAAGTCTTTGATAAGTAAGTGAACCACCCTTCCCTATGTTTTAACATTGGGCCTGCGTTTCACTTACTTATCAAAGACTTTGACCCATACCTAACTCCAACTACAGCAAAGAAAATTGGCTGCCATTGTTTTGCCACATGCCTCACACATCGGCCTTTGTGACCCAATATGTTTTCCTCTCATCGGATGTGAATTCAATTTTTTCATGGGCAGTTTTGTTGTGGATGTTTATCATTGATGCAATGGCACAACATCATGCGTTTCACTTACTTACAGGTGGCACTGTAGAACAAAAGAATATAGAACAAAAGAACATAGAAAAAAGATCAGGAATGCAAAAACCAGCAGTGTCCTCTTCTGTTTCTTGTTGAACCTGTAATAAAAGTCTGCTCAATTTAAGGAATACAGCCAAAATAACACAGAACAAAGAACAGACATGCAAAAACAAGCAGTGTCCTCTTCTGTTTCTTGTTGAACCTGTAATAAAAGTTTGTTTTATTTAAATAATACAATCAAAAGAACATAGAACAAAGAGCAAGCATGCAAGTAAAAGCAGTGTCCTCTTCTGTTTCTCGTTGATCCTGAAATTAAAGTTTGCTTTATTTTGTTTTTTTAAACAACCAAAAGAACTAAGAACAAGGATGCAAACACAAGCAGTGTACTCTTCTGTTCCTCATTGAACCTGTAATAAAAGTTTGTCTTATCTACAGAATAGAGTCAAAAGAACATAGAACAAGCCCCGATAGCTCAGTCAGTAGAGCGCTCGCCTCACAAGCGAGGGACCCGGATTCAATCCCCAGGCTGGCCATCATGTCATTCAACGACATCATCGTTCGTATCAGACGTAAATTGGAGGCGCCGTGGGCCCAACTGGAAAAAAGTCACTAACTTAGCTTGGCTACCCACGTTAAATAAAAGTCCCTTTACCAAAGAACAAGCATGCAAACAAAAGCAGCGTCCTCTTCTGTTTCTTGTTGAGCCAGTAATAAAAGTTTGCTTAATTTAAAGAATACAAATAATAGAACATAAAACAAAGAACAAGCATGCAAACACTAGCAGTGTCCTCTTCTGTTTCTTGTTGAACCTGTAATAAAAGTTTGTTTTATTTAAATAATACAACCAAAAGAACAAAGAACAAAGAAAAAGCATGCAAAAACAAGCAGTGACCTCTTCTGTTTCTTGTTGAACCTGTAATAAAAGTTTGTTTTATTCAAAGAATACAACCAAAAGAACATTGAACAAAGAACAAGCATGCAAACACAAGCAGTGTCCCCTTCTGTTTCTTGTTGAACCTGTAATAAAAGTTTGTTGTATTCAAAGAATACAACCAAAATTACACAGTATAAAGAACAAACGTGCAAACACAGTATTGTCCTCTCCTGTTTCTCGTTGAACCTGTAATAAAAGTTTGTTTTATTTAAGGAATACAATCAAAAGAGCATAGAACAAAGAACAAGCATGCAAGTAAAAGCAGTGTCCTCTTCTGTTTCTCGTTGATCCTGAAATAAAAGTTTGCTTTATTGTGTTTTTTTAAACAACTAAAAGAACAAAGAACAAGGATGCAAACACAAGCAGTGTACTCTTCTGTTCCTCGTTGAACCTGTAATAAAAGTTTGTCTTATCTAAAGAATAGAGCCAAAAGAACATAGAACAAACATGCAAACACAAGCAGTGTCCTCTTATTTTCCTTGTTGAACCTGTAATAAAAGTTTTCTTAATTTAAAGAATACAACCAAAAGAACACAGAAAAAAGAACAAGCATGCAAACACAAGCAGTGTCCTCTTATTTTCCTTGTTGAACCTGTAATAAAAGTTAGTTTTATTTAAAGAATACAATTAAAAGAACATAGAACAAAGAACAATCATGCAAACAAAAGCAGCGTCCTCTTCTGTTTCTTGTTGAGCCAGTAATAAAAGTTTGCTTAATTTAAAGAATACAACCAATAGAACATAAAACAAAGAACAAGCATGCAAACACTAGCAGTGTACTCTTCTGTTTCTTGTTGAACCTGTAATAGAAGTTTGTTTTATTTAAATAATACAACCAAAAGAACACAGAACATAGAACAAACATGCAAAAACAAGCAGTGACCTCTTCTGTTTTCCTTGTTGAAACTGTAATAAAAGTTTGTTTTATTCAAAGAATACAACCAAAGGAACATTGAACAAAGAACAAGCATGCAAACACAAGCAGTGTCCTCTTCTGTTTCTTGTTGAACCTGTAATAAAAGTTTGTTCTATTTAAAGAATACAACCAAGAGAACATAGAACAAAGAACAAGCATGCAAGTAAAAGCAGTGTCCTCTTCTGTTTCTCGTTGATCCTGAAATAAGTTTGTTTTATTTTGTTTTTTTAAGCAACCAAAAGAACAAAGAACAAGCATGCAAACACAAGCATTGTCCTCTTCTGTTTCTTGATGAACCTGTAATAAAAGTTTGTTTTATTCAAAGAATACAACCAAAATTACACAGTACAAAGAACAAACGTGCAAACACAAGTATTGTCCTCTCCTGTTTCTTGTTGAACCTGTAATAAAAGTTTGTTTTATTTAAGGAATACAATCAAAAGAGCATAGAACAAAGAACAAGCATGCAAGTAAAAGCAGTGTCCTCTTCTGTTTCTCGTTGATCCTGAAATAAAAGTTTGTTATATTTTGTTTTTTTAAACAACCAAAAGAACAAAGAACAAGGATGCAAACACAAGCAGTGTACTCTTCTGTTTCTTGTTGAACCTGTAATAAAAGTTTGTTTTATTTAAAGAATACAGCCAAAATAACATAGAAAAAAGAACAAACATGCAAAAACAAGCAGTGTCCTCTTCTGTTTCTTGTAGAACATGTAATAAAAGTTTGTTTTATTTAAATAATACAACCAAAAGAACAAAGAACAAAGAAAAAGCATGTAAAACAAGCAGCGACCACTTCTGTTTCTTGTTGAACCTGTAATAAAAGTTTGTTTTATTCAAACAATACAACCAAAATTACACAGTACTAAGAATAAACATGCAAACACAAGTATTGTCCTCTCCTGTTTCTTGTTGAACCTCTAATAAAAGTTGGTTTTATTTAAGGAATACAATCAAAAGAACATAGAACAAAGAGCAAGCATGCAAGTAAAAGCAGTGTCCTCTTCTGTTTCTCGTTGATCCTGAAATAAAGGTTTGCTTTATTTTGTTTTTTTAAACAACCAAAAGAACAAAGAACAAGGATGCAAACACAAGCAGTGTCCTCTTCTGTTCCTCATTGAACCTGTAATAAAAGTTTGTCTTATCTAAAGAATAGAGTCAAAAGAACATAGAACAAAGAACAAGCATGCAAACACAAGCAGTGTCCTCTTATTTTCCTTGTTGAACCTGTAATAAAAGTTTGTTTTATTAAAAGAATACAGCCAAAAAAAAAACACAGAACAAAGAACAAGCATGCAAACACAAGCAGTGTCCTCTTATTTTCCTCGTTGAACCTGTAATAAAAGTTTGTCTTATCTAAAGAATAGAGTCAAAAGAACATAGAACAAAGAACAAGCATGCAAACAAAAGCAGCGTCCTCTTCTGTTTCTTGTTGAGCCAGTAATAAAAGTTTGCTTAATTACCGGCCATGCTATGCATAGTCCGGTAATGCAGTGATATCCATCAAGTGTGAATCACGAGGCTCCAGGCCCAACCAGACTATTCCAAGGGTTTATTTTATATGTATTTCTTAGTTATAACATCGTAGATTGTCCAAATACAAGTGTGTCTTTTTTTAGTTAAATGCAATATTATTATTAGATTTATAATAATCCCTTCTAATACCCAGCGCTGCGTCAGTCAGGCTGATTTTGCGCCTCCATTTTCTTGTGTATTGGGGCTGTCACTACACTGAGTGCTGTATTTGAGATGTCACAGTACTTAATAGCATAGAGCTATAAGGGATAATAGGGTGTTCATATCTTTTATTGTATTTCCTCTTTTCCAATTAATAATTGTTGTTCAATGCTGAATTGCTCTTCACCATTTAGGGCTAAAGTGCAATTCACTTTCACACCTCCCTGACATCTGTCTGCTTAATTGTACCCAATATTTTCAATCAGCTTCATACTTATTTAATTCCTATTTAAACTCCATGCTTGAAATTATATTGTTATTGGGAAACAATAAAGTATTGAAATATCTTACAAAAGAGAAAAAACTAGACTGTGAATATTTATGCATAGGATATTAAAACAATTTTGTAATGTACCTGAAATTGGAGGCCAAATGAAAAGAAACAGTTTTTTTGAGCAAGTCAATTCTGGTATTAATTTAAAATACACCCACGTCTACCAGGTAATGGAAAAAAAATCAATTAAATATCTTTTTATTTTTCCCATCCACATGTATATATATCGATTCCACTGATAAAGCATGTGCAGCATGGCCGGTGCTGTGCTCTAAGAGTGCTTGTTTAAAGAATACAACCAATAGAACATAAAACAAAGAACAAGCATGCAAGTAAAAGCAGTGTCCTCTTCTGTTTCTCGTTGATCCTGAAATAACAGTTTGTTTTATTTCGTTTTTTTAAGCAACCAAAAGAACAAAGAACAAGGATGCAAACACAAGCAGTGTATTCTTCTGTTCCTCGTTGAACCTGTAATAAAAGTTTGTCTTATCTAAAGAATACAATCAAAAGAACATAGAACAAAGAACAATCATGCAAACAAAAGCAGCGTCGTCCTTCTGTTTCTTGTTGAGCCAGTAATAAAAGTTTGCTTAATTTAAAGAATACAACCAATAGAACATAAAACAAAGAACAAGCATGCAAACACAAGCAGTGTCCTTTTCTGTTTCTTGTTGAACCTGTAATAAAAGTTTGTTTTATTTAAATAATACAACCAACAAAACATAGAACATAGAACAAGCACGCAAACACAAGTAGTGTCCTCTTCTGTTTCTTGTTGGACCTGTAATAAATGGGTTTTTTTTAAAAGAATACAACCAACAGAACATAGAACAAAGAACCAGCATGCAAACACAAGCAGTGTCCTCTTCTGTTTCTTGTTGAACCTGTAATAAAAGCTTGTTTTATTCAAATAATACAACCAATAGAACAAAGAACAAGCATGCAAACACGAGCAGTGTCCTCATCTGTTGAACCTATAATAAAAGTTTGCTTAATCTAAAGAATACAACCAAAAGAACATAGAACAAAGAACAGGCATGCAAACACAAGCAGTGTCCTCTTCTGTTTCTTGTTGAACCTGTAATAAATGTTTGATTTATTTAATAATACAACCAACAGAACATAGAACAAAGAACAATCATGCAAACAAAAGCAGTGTCCTCCTCTGATTCTTGATGAACCTGTAATAAAAGTTTGTTTTATTTAAAGAATACAACCAAAAGAACAAAGAACAAGCACGCAAACACAAGCAGTGTCCTCTTCTCTTTCTTGCTGAACCTGTAATAAAAGTTTGCTTAATTTAAAGAATACAACCAAAAGAACATAGAAAAAAGAACAGGCATGCAAACACAAGCAGTGTCCTCTTCTATGTCTTGCTAAACCTGTTTTATTTGAATAATACAATCAATAGAAAATAGAACATAGAACAACGAACAAGCATGCAAACACAAGTAGTGTCCTCTTCTGTTTCTTGTTGAACCTGTAATAAAAGTGTGTTTTATTCAAAGAATACAACCAAAATTACACAGTACAAAGAACAAACGTGCAAACACAAGTATTGTCCTCTTCTGTTTCTTGTTGAACCTGTAATAAAAGTTTGCTTAATCTAAAGAATACAACCAAAAGAACATAGAACAAAGAACAGGCATGCAAACACAAGCAGCGTCCTCTTCTGTTTCTCGTTGAACTTGTAATAAAAGTTTGTTTTATTTAAATAATATGCCAAAAGAACAAAGAACAAGCATGCAAAAACTAGCAGTGTCCTCTTCTGTTTCTTGTTGAACCAGTAATAAAAGTTTGCTTAATTTAAGGAATACAACCAGAAGAACATAGAACAAAGAACAATCATACAAGTAAAAGGAGTTTCCTCTTCTGTTCCTTG
Organism: Platynereis dumerilii; assembly: GCA_026936325.1. Taxonomy (NCBI): domain Eukaryota; kingdom Metazoa; phylum Annelida; class Polychaeta; order Phyllodocida; family Nereididae; genus Platynereis; species Platynereis dumerilii. Next base: position 48,387,947 of record JAPTHN010000002.1, read on the forward strand.
TTGAACCTGTAATAAAAGTTTTCTTAATTTAAATAGTACAGCCAATAGAACAAAGAAAAATCATGCAAACTAAAGTAGTGTCCTCTTCTGTTTCTTGTTGAACCTGAAAAGAACTTTGTTTAAATTTAAGAATACAACTAAAAGAACATAGAACAAAGAACGAGTAGGCAAACACAAGCAGTATCCTCTTCTGTTTCTCGTTGAACCTGTAATAAAAGTTTGTTTTATTTAAATAATACAACCAAAAGAACAAAGAACAAGCATGCAAAAACTAGCAGTGTCCTCTTCTGTTTCTTGTTGAACCAGTAATAAAAGTTTGCTTAATTTAAAGAATACAACCAAAATAACACAGAACAAAGAACAAGCATGCAAACACAAGTAGTGTCCTCTTCTGCTTCTTGTTGAGCCTGTAATAAAAGCTTGTCTTATTTAAATAATACAACCAAAAGAACTAAGATCAAGCATGCAAACACAAGTAGTGTCCTCTTCTGCTTCTTGTTGAGCCTGTAATAAAAGCTTGTCTTATTTAAATAATACAACCAAAAGAACTAAGAACAAGCATGCAAACACAAGCAGTGTCCTCTTCTGTTTCTTGTTGAACCTGTAATAAAAGTTTGTTTTATTCAAAGAATACAACCAAAAGAACATAGAACAAAGAACAAGCATGCAAACACAAGCAGTGTCACCTTCTGTCTTGTTGAACCTGTAATAAAAAAGTTTGTTTACTTTTAAGAATAAAATAAGAAGAACAATTATATTATCTAGAACAAGCATGCAAACACAAGCAGTGTCCTTTTCTTTTCAATTTAACCTGTAATAAAATCTGAACATCAAAAAAGGAACAAGCATGCAAACAGCAGCTTGTGCTCTTCTTTTTCTTATTTTACCTAAACAACCAAAGAACAATTAACGAAGAACAAGCATGCAAACAGAAACTGTCACCCTTTCTGTTTCTAATTTAACTGATTCAACAAAAGAACATCGAACGAAGAACTAGCATGCAAACAGAAACAGTGACCTCCTCTCTTTCTTATCGAAACCGGTTACTAAAGTTTGTTTAATTTAAAGAATAAAACCAAAAGAACAATTAACAAAGAACAAGCAAGCAAATACAAGGAGTTTTTTGGTTTTTATTAAAATTTCATAAGATTGACCCTCCAAATTAGTAAAGTAATTTAAACAGGTATCATTAAGACATCTAAATGCAAAATTTCAGGTGTCTTACCTCAAAATTGACGGAATCATGGTAGATTTTCATGTCCATAGGTATAACCGTTTTGGAGCTCTGCTCCGGAAACAAGAAATTTTTTTCTTAATTTTCAATATTTTGAAAAACTGTACCGATTGCTTAAATATGTACACCAAAAGGCACATATATGCTATGAGACCCATTCATGTGCCAAATAGCATATGAACAATTGCAATAGTTTAGGCACAGTGGCCAACACACAATGACTTTTTACGAGCAAGATGTAAGATTTATACACAATATTGTTTCACTGTAATTCACCTTGTCTAAACCTTTTGTATTTACATGTAAAAGAGTTTGAAATAAATATTATATATAAAGGAAGTCACGTCCAAATTACAACATACCTACTATTCAGTATTCATGCCTATTCCAGAGGCACGCTCCATAATCAAGTAATATGTCATTCTTGGCTCCAAACACCTCAAAAATGTCAAGTCAGGGCCAAAAAGACATTCTGAAAGTGCTCAAATTCCATATTTTCAGGCAAAACTTTCCATTTCTCTCACGATGACTGTAGAAATGGAGATGTGTTCACACCTCCATTAAAAATGTGACAAAAATACATCAACGAATTTATTGGATAGATTTTGCTTGCATTGCCAGCTAACAATTTATATTTCAGCCATTTTAAAACTGAATAATTTCCATTTAGGCTGAAGAATATGTACATATTTATCCGTCAGTGAACTAATAACATTTCAAAAAATACTTCTGGAACCCTGATGAAATCATGTATACAAGCTTTGGTAACATAACTTAATTTCTGATCGTTTAAACCGTTATTGTGTATGACGGTTTTACACTGGAAAATAAAAAGACGTTTTTGGCATTTTTCGCTGGAAATAGGAAATATCAGAGAAACTGTAGAAAACAGGGAACACTAAAAAACAAGAATCTGAGGATTCAAACACTTGGTTTAGCAATCTTTGCATATTTATTATTGTTAATAAGATATTTAAAGTTGGGATATATGTATTGCTCAATGACCTGCTGATGAAAATAATTTTACATGAACCTTTTTTTAACAGCTTTAAAACATTAATTTGTGCTCACAAAATTAATCATAGGCAAATATTTGCAAAGTAACAACTGCCTATTTTGCTGATATTGTGCTGCTTAAAATATGAATGCCTTATCAGGTTTGCAGAGATACCACTTACATTATTTGTGAGCACAACTTGCACCAACACTGCAAGCCAGAATTTGCATGATTTGCGCTAATATATAGTTATGCTGATACAGATGTTCTCACAACTTTTAGTAAAATATTAAGGTCACAGTGGACAATTAAAAAATGGTGGCAGTTTTGTGGTGGCCATTTTAGAAGCTTTATAGGATTTATCCTTACTATCTTGATCCGTAGTTTTAAACAAATCACAACACAAAATTCTGACACTGAATACTCAGCTCACAGTGGACAAATAAAAATTTGCAGCCATTTTGTAGAAGCCATCTAGGATTCCCTCAGGTGTTATTGATTCATACTCTCAACAAATCTCTACACATGTACCAAATTTCAAACCTCTAGTTGACATACTAAGCTCACAGTGGGCAAAACAAGAATGGCGGCCATTTTGTGGCAGCCATGATCTTGAATTTCCCCAAATGTTGATCCACACCATCAAGTGAATATCTACATCAAATTTCATACTCTTACAGTCTGTCCCACAACATGCGAACTGGTGTTTGGCCTGACTGCTCCTCAAACCTCATTTACAGGTCATACAATAGAAATACTCAATACTAATGGATAGATGAGCTAATTCATCACACTTTCATCATGTTTTCGTGCAGTTTTACTCAGATTTTTGACGACGGCCGTCTTTTCTCAAAATGGGACAGACAGTACGTGAAAATTTTAACTCATCGGCAATCAAGAATAGCAGCCATTTCGCGGTGACCATTTTGGCAGCCATCTTGGATTTCTCAAAATTTTCCTTATTTAAACACTCAAGCGATCATCCCTACAGTAAATTTCGTAACGCTAAGTGAAATAAGTTGCCCGCAGTATGTGGCAATTGGCTGCCAAAACAGTGTGATTGAGGAAAAAGACATGTTTTGGGATTTTGCTAAATTCTCAATTACCTCGGCACAATGCGGCACATACAGCACCAAATTACAAAAACCAAGTATCATAAGGTCCCCAGTTAGTTGGTAAGCCTCTGAAGCCACAACATTTTCCTTCACAACTTTTGACAGAAAAACATTTTGACCCATTCTCTGTCAAACATTGTATTACAATGGGGGAAACCAGTGTAAAAATAGGAACTTGACACGGGTGTAGGGAAGAAGGTGATACATGAATATAGGAAAAAGTTGAAACATAGAATTTAAAGCAAGGATGTAGTGTTCCATCAAAACTGCAGTGCTCAAAAATTGGGACTTGCATTCACACAACTAATTTTTGCACGATCTACTAGCTAAAGACATTTGCAGCTCTACTTGTAGATTACTGACTTTGATCGTCACCAGTCGAAACATGCAAATAGTACGTATGAAGCATGGTTTATAACAATGTGGGTGATTTTCTGGATTTGCCTATTACACTTCAAGAGTAGTCTGACAAAAAGGTGGTTCACAGGCATCTAAATAAAAAACCAAAAGTGCTGCACATAAAGTTTGACGTGAGCACCACGTGTGACAACAGAGCATGACTATTAAGTACGTTTATATGTTGTATGTCGTAGCTAGGTACCAGACGCGAAACGATACGTGCAGCTGAGATAAAAAATTCACTAACCAAGGGCTTAAAAATTTTGCATTTGCCAAATTAGCAAGAATAACATATATTATATGGTGACCAGGTGACAATGACAGAATAAATGTAATTGGTAGAAGTATTTTCAAGTAGTACATGACAATGGACAATTGCATTAGACATATATGTCAAGTACATGACATTGTGAAATATTGAATAAAGATGAGGTATGTATATACATTATGAAATTTTGTTTCACATGAGGAATATAAAGTACATGACATTGGACTGTGACTCACTACTTTTATATGCATTTTAGCATAATTATTATGCCAAGTATATTACATTGTAAACCATTATTTTGTGTGAGGAGTGTCAAGTACATGACATAGTGAAATAGATTCCATGAAGAAATATCAACTACATGACATTCTTCTCAGAAGGACAGTCAAGTACATGACATTGTGGAATGTGTTTTCATGAGAAATGTCAAATGTCAAGTACATGACAAAATATGACATTTGCATAGGAAATGTGAAGCACATGATATCCTGAAATAAGTTAACATGGTATCTTTATATATAATGCGTAATTTGCAAGAGGAATGTCAAGTACATGACATTGTGAAATATCATATTTACATGGGGAATGTCAAGTATATGACATTGTGTAATATCATATTTGCAAGGAGGAATGTCAAGTACATGACATCGTGAAATATCATATTTGCATGGGGAATGTCAAGTACATGGCATTGTGAAATATCATATTTGCATGGGGAATGTCAAGTACATGGCATTGTGAAATATCATATTTGCAAGGAGGAATGTCAAGTACATGGCATTGTGAAATATCATATTTGCATGGGGAATGTCAAGTACATGATATTGTGTAATATCATATTTGCAAGGAGGAATGTCAAGTACATGGCATTGTGAAATATCATATTTGCATGGGGAATGTCAAGTACATGACATCGTGAAATATCATATTTGCAAGGAGGAATGTCAAGTACATGGCATTGTGAAATATCATATTTGCATGGGGAATGTCAAGTACATGATATTGTGTAATATCATATTTGCAAGGAGGAATGTCAAGTACATGGCATTGTGAAATATCATATTTGCATGGGGAATGTCAAGTACATGACATCGTGAAATATCATATTTGCAAGGAGCAATGTCAAGTACATGGCATTGTGAAATATCATATTTGCATGGGGAATGTCAAGTACATGATATTGTGAAATATCATATTTGCATGGGGAATGTCAAGTACATGACATTGTGAAATATCATATTTGCATGGGGAATGTCAAGTACATGACATTGTGAAATATCATATTTGCATGGGGAATGTCAAGTACATGATATTGTGAAATATCATATTTGCATGGGGAATGACAAGTACATGCCATTGTGAAATATCATATTTGCATGGGGAATGTCAAGTACATGACACTGAAATATCATATTTGCAGGGGGAATGTCAAGTACATGACACTGAAATATCATATTTGCATGGGAAATGTCAAGTACATGACATACCGAGATTTCTCAGGAGAAATACATTGTATCAACTACACCACACATCACCTACAGGTCACCGTGATATACTAATTTGGAGGATGTGTCAAGTACATGCCATTGTGAGGTATAGTACTAGTACTATTTAACTGAGGGCCTCTACAATTTTGAAAAAGCCAGAAAAGAAAGGGAGGAACCACAATCTGCCAGATCTACTTCAATTATTTCAACAGAGAGAATTTGTGTAGCAGATTACATCTTTCGAGCAAAGTATTACTTCAATAATCATTACTTTTTAGCTATAGATGATATTACTACAAAGAATGAATGAAGTCGAAAAACTGACTGAGAACTTCGAGAGAAGGAGAGGAGAGGAAAAATAAAGGATGATAGGCAGAAGGATAACAGCAAGAAGGATGAAGGTTGTGAAAGAAGAAAATAGGGTGAAAGAGGATGAATGAGGATTTCTGGGAGGCAAATTGAACCAACCCTGAGGCTGAAATTCAAAAACGGTCTTGACTGAACTTGTAATGCTCATGCTTCTGAAGGCATTTAAGTTACATATCTTACAATCACAACAACCTGATTGGGACTTTTGAAATGAACTATTTCTAAAAATAGATAACCTAACAATCAGATAAAGGTCACAATTTTTTTGTTTGGCCCAAAAGGGCCAAAACCATGGGAACATGGAAACGCCCAAATTCAGGTTTGGTTCACTTTGCCTCCCGAGGATCCTGGAGAAATGAGTTTTGACAAGAGCAACATTCTATACACATGATAACATAATATTTGAAACAGCCTTCCATACATGGAGACTGAAACATTGGAATAGACCTGACCTAGGAAAATAAGTCCGGGGCAATGAAGTTTCTTCAACTCTCCAAATAATACCAGTCTATTTAGACCCTGAGTCAGTCGGTTAAGTTGAAAAAGCCAGTTAAATTTTATTTTCAACTGAGTCAGTCACATTTGGATCAACTAGTCACTGGTGTTTTTTGCCAAAATCAGTTGGAATTTTTCAACTGAATCTAACTGAGAAAGCATATCCAAGGATGAAAACTACTTTGATTTAATCATTTTGAAAGTGGATAAGAGTTTGATCTGTTGTCTTTATTGATTTTTTTAAAACACATTTTTTGATAATTGTAATTTTAAAAATGAGAATCCAATTGTTCGTGAATCTTGCCTTTCCCCCTTTTTTGGATATTAATTTTGAAAAGTTGGATTTAGTCAGTTGAATTCTGCCAACTAGTTAAATTAATCAGTTGAATTCCAATTTGATCAGTCATGACAGCGACTTGTTTTTCAACTGACTCCTGGGTCTAAGTCTATTAGGGGCCAACCAGATGGTACCTGGGGGAGAGCAAGGGTTTTACTCCTAAGATGATCTCTTTCACCCTCAGGAATGTTATACAACATGTATTGTAGTTACTTTAGGAATATTTGTCCAACCAGGGGGGGGGGGATAATCCCGGATTTGTCACCCGGGCAGCCGCCTTTTGTTTCGGGGTCAGTATGCCAAAAGTATAGCCCATGAACTTTTCATATTGGCATATAATTGCATTTTATGACCTAGGTGTGTCTTTTGGGAGTCTCAATATCCTTTTCGTAAATTTGAAAATTTTAATTTAATCATTCGATTCCAGAACAGAAAATGAAACGGCAATACCTATGGTCTTGACAATTTTCATGAAATCCATAGTTGATGGAATACGGTTTTTTTTTTAGTCGAAATTTCTAAATAATTCTTGGAACTAGATTTTAGTTTCTATGTATTTTATAGTGAAGAGAACAAGTCTAACAGCAAAAATCACCCATTGCTCAATTTTCAAACTCGAGGTGCCTCAGTATTTAGCATCCTCACTATGTCAGTGTAAGGCAAGTGAACCTACCCTGACCACATGCACAATGTTTCAGAGAAGATTGGCAGCCTGTCAATTATGCATCCGGCGCCGTAAAATGGGTTCTGAAAGGTTGCAGTGGTAGGTAAGAGGCACTGAAAGGTGATCAGTTGGAACATACTGACCAATCAAAGACTGGAGTAGAAAGTGGAATAATTGAAATCTTTTCATTCTGGGCTACTTTGTATTTCTCTGTTTTAAAAAAGTGTCTTTTTAAGTGTTATGGGCGTCATAATTGTAGTTGATAAGTACCATGTTATTGCAGTTCTAAAACTGACTACAGTTTATGATTTTTAATGGATTACAATTCAACTGTCATTCACACATGACACAAACAACAAGTACTTGTTTGACAAACGACCCCTCGCCTGCCATCATCAAACCCAGTGAACTGGCAGACCCAGTAGTTAATTAAAAGGTGGCAGCACCTTACAGTGCATTGCTACAATGCTAAATGAAACAAGTGTTAGAATTAATAAATACAACTTAGCATTTTATTTTACTTATTTTAGACAAACAGTGTAATAGTTTCACCTAATCTACATGTACAAAATTATAATGAATCCACATTTATAAGTAAAACATGCACTGATTGTGATGCCCTGAAAACAATCAGATAGACAGATGAAAAAGATTGGTAGATTGTAAGTGGGCATATCTAGAAGTTGCCATACGGGTCCAACGGATAGATAGACAGATAGATAGATAGATAGATAGATAGATAGATAGATAGATAACTTAAGTGCAGCCCTCTAAACCCAGTTCTGGGTATACTGATGAGATGGGTGGGAGAGTGGAAGTGCTCAACATGTGTTACACATTTACGCTAAGTGAGGGATCTTTTATTTGCCGACACAAGGGGCTGCCAATTTTTTTATTATTCAAATGATATCCACTCATCCGGCAGGAATTTTGCTCATGAAGGTCCACTGAAAATAAAGGGTTACCAGGCCTAGTTGAGAGTATGTTTTACTCATTAATGTGGAATGCACGCCCGGGGAACGCACGACTCAAAAAGGTGGTGCGTCTCTTTATAAGAAATAAATGGACATCAGACAAGATAAATTAAATTGCAATTCATACATTCATTATTGGTTGAGAATGGGAAAATAGGGAAACTTAATGTTGTTTTCATTGAGCAAATGATTAATATGTTGTTGACAAGTTTCAGCACAGCTGAAAAGATAGTGCAATGCCTTTTGGGTCAGCTTGTAATGTGTGACACAACTTTTGATGTTTGTCACAGCTGACTATCCTCTTTCAATGTCTCACCTGCAACATGACATAAGTCACAGTCAGCCTAGAATGTATAAACAGCCTCCTGATTGGTGAAAGCTATCATGCCATTGAAGTATGTAAGTGGGTCAATTTTAATGAGACTCCGCTCTCAGACAGGTCTTGAGAGCAGGGGTAGTGTCAACTATCCCTGCGTGAGGAGGATGGTATTTAGGGGTCCATATCTAGCATGGTGGAATGATGGTAAGAATCATTCTTTCACGCTAGAAATGGACCCCTGATTGCTGGGACACTCTTTGAAACTTCAGTAGTTGGTGATTTTTTACTGCTTGTTACTGGTTGACTTGTTCTCTTAAAGCTAGTATGTCGCCAAAATAAAACGATGTCCAAAAGGAAGATTAGAGTCATATTAAACCTATTCTACCAGCCAATTTTACTTAACAGTCATTCTAAGTTCAATACTCATATATAAACAGTTTTTCATGCCGTGAAAAAGTATTTTGTTTACAAATCACGACATGCAGGGCTCTCCTTAAGTAATTTAAGGCTTTACAGTCAATTAAACTCACTTAATTATAGAAGACATGCAATTCTGTTACTGGAAGCGTATAGTATACTGAAAATCTATCAATTTATGATCTATAACAACAAGTTGAATTTTACATAGAATCGGCAGACTTACTACCTTTAAACCTATTCTAAGAACAAAATCTACTTATAAGTCAAGCAATGCAGTGCTCTCCTTAAGTAATTTAAGGCTTTACAATCAATTAAAGCTAGTATATCGCCAAAATAAAACAATGTCCAAAAAGAGAGATAAGAATCATAATAAACCTATTCTAAGAACAAAATTTACTTATTAAACTGTCATTCCAAGCGCATTACGAGAAGATAAATTCCTTCAAAAATGTAAACAAACAGTAGGTCATGTTGTAATCACTCAGGGAAATAGACTCAGGCCAGACTGTAAAGAATAACATATTTTCATAATCCATGGGAAAATTTGAAATCAAAACATTTTAGTTGGATGGCCAGTAATCAGTCACTTTTGAGACATTCACACGGGAGGAGTTATCTCTGAACAAAAGAAATAACCTATTTGCTTAGGGGAGACAATTGGGCAGTCACAGACTCTCAAAGACCAGCCTCTTCTGATTTCTAATTACCATACTCACCAACTAACTTGCATCTGATTGGTCTAGGGCAGGGCCATTCTCAACAAATGTGATAAGGTCTTTTTTTATAAGGTGGTCGTAATGTGATAAAATAAGTTCCTATGTATGCATTATACTATACATGTACAATTATTGTACATCCAACTTATTTTTGAGAGGATTTGGGAAAATACAATAAAATATACTTATCTTTCAAGCGATGATGTTTTAAAAAGTCCAGAGAGCAGTTGTCCTTGAAAGGTCAGAGACCTGATGTCCATGGCATGAAAGACCAAAAAGCCTGTTGCGAGTCCAGAAATGACATTGTTGCATTCATAGATCTTTGCCTTTCTTCGTTGCTACATGTATTGATGACACTGATGACAAGACTTGATGAGTACAAGTTCAAATTGGAATGTTTTGAAATATCCTTGCCACTGGTCAAAACAATCAAGAGAACTGAACCATCTCGCCATCCAAGAAGGCCATATGAAGCCTATCCGAGTCTCAACTACTCGATGTGCTTTTGTTGTCACACAATGCAAATCTTTGTTGTGATCTGAAATGGATATTTTTTTATACATCATAAAGTTCTCTATAACACCGCATTTCCGATTACTATGCAACTTACTATGATTTATTTCCCATTGGCATAGCATTGTAAATGGGATGAGCTCGATTCAAATCACGATTACAGTGTATGTAACTGTTCTAGTGGGTTATTTTTTACAGTCAAATTCTCCTTTTTCAAAAATCACCCTTCCCAACTTCACTTTTCTCAAAATCTCCTTTTTTTGATTTTCTTGTGTATAGAGGAGTGTTCTAATCCTAAGGAAAGCATACAATGACTTTGATGATGATTTAATTTTTTTTTTTTGAGGTTGAAATCTGTGGGTCTGTTATTGTAGTAATAAGATTTTCATTTCAATGATTTTTCATTGCAGGGAAATAGCATGAATTGCTTGGATATGAAAGTATCCAAATTTAAATTGATGATTGTAAAATCACAGACGTTGGAGAGACGATCTGCTTTTAACGGGGCAGTCCATAATAGGGTCAGTGGGGCTTATTACCCGCAGTAACAGATCGGGGGGGGGGCCCCCGGGGGGTTAGGGGGTTCAACCCGCACCCCCTTTGGCCTGTATACACACATTTTAATGTAAATATAAAAATCTAGACATTTTTAGGGGCGGCCGTTTAATAATCTCGGGGGGGGGGGGGTTGGAGTTTTCCTCAGCGGGAAATTATTCATTTCACATAATGAGGGCAGTAATTATTTATTTCAAGCGCGCAAAGTCCCCAAATATTCATTCCTAAGGGGGCCACTATTTTTCTCAAGGGGAGGGGGGCTTGGAGTTTTTTTAAATAATTAATTTCTTGCTAGGAACGAATATTCGGAGACTTCAGTGGCGTCCCTATGGGGGGCACGGGGGGAGGGACGGGTTGTCCCCCCCATATGAGACCTGCCCCCCCCCCCAGGTGCCCCCCATATGAACTTTTAAACCTTGGCTAAAATACACAATTAGTATTATGAGTGCCCCCCCCCCAGAATCGCGTGCCCCCAGGTGTCCCCCCCCCCAATTTACACCCCCTAGTTAGGCCACTGGGGAGTAAATGGCCCCCTGATTTCTAAGACTATTTGTATGATTTATTTCTTTGAATGAGCTAAACGTTTATGCCATTTCCTAAAAAGATTAATTCCAAGAAATTGCACAATCATGATTGGAACACCCATGGGGGATAATTAGATCTACAGACCTTGCATCTTGTGTTACTGGGGCATACAGCCGCCCCCCCCCCCCCAATTTCCATTTAGTCAAATCCTGGAAAGTATTTCATTCATGTATTAAACTTACCAATAGAAGTAGCCTATCATATTTAGCTCCACATTCCTTAGACACACACTCCACTCACAGAGGAGACTGTGCTCTACTGTTACCCTGCAGCTTTCAACACACGTGTTCTGGACATGTATATATTTTTCATTATTTGACATGTACACGAATTTGTGGAGGTATAAAAACGAGCATGTACGAATTTGTGGACATGAAAAAACGAGCGTAAGTGCTCGTGTATGTGTAATAACTAGCACTCGTGTATGTGCTTTATTATTCATTTGTATACCTGCCATTACTAGCATTCATGGAGGTGTTTTATCGTTCAGTTTTAGTCAAAATTAGGTTTAGAGTTAGTTTTAGGCAAGTTCAAGGTTCAATGTTCGTTTTTGCACCTGCACAAATTCGTGAATTGCAATATTTCACACTAACACGAATGCCAAATTCGTGAGTATGTTCGTTTTTGCAGGTACACAAATTTGTGTACATGCCAAATAGTGAAAAATATATAAACCTCGTTCTGGTTCAATCCATGCCTATGTTCAAATGCGGTATCTGCCATGATCATCTGGGTTCATCACTGGCCATCACAATGCAAGGAAACTATAGAAAGCGGTAAGGGGGTGACCATTTAATAATCAGGGGGGGGGGGGGGGCTTGGAGTTTTCCTCAGCGGGAAATTATTTATTTCAAGCCCCCAAATATTCATTCCTATCAAACATCACGTTCTTAGTAAAAACCCCCACCTGAAATTATTTATTTCAAGACCGCCCAGAAAGAATTTATACAATATTATTTCATTAAAACTGAGCAAGAAAATTCATTTATTTCAAAAAATCTCCAAGCCCCCCCCCCCCTTGAGCAGAAATGGTGGCCCCCTAATTGTACATGTTAAATTTACGTATTCGTCCTAGATGAATCATGGTGAGAAATTAATTCCGACTAATTTAAATCTTCACAGAAATTATTAGAGCAAGAATTGAAAGACCTACGCGCATAGGAAGAAAAGAGGCTCCAGGGGAAAAATCTACTTTTTCCAAAATCTACTTTTCCATAATCTACTTTTCCTACCAAAATCTACTTTTTTTGAAAACCAAAATCTACTTCATTTTGCCAAAATCTACTTCTGCCAAAATCTACTTTTTCCAAAATCTACTTGAGAGAAAAAAAAGTTATTTAAACCTTAATTTTGTTAAATCTAGTTTTACATTACCTTTACATGTTTAAAATACTTAACTTTTCTTAAACTTATACAAAAATTAACATCTTTTTATGCTAAAAATACACACTAAAGACCAGGTTTGGGTTCAAAATACAATTGAGCCAAATGTGTCTGAATACAAATACAAATACATACAATCCCATGCAATAATAATAATTTTGAATACAAGACTGTTAAGTGACTCTAGGTTAAAAAAAATTTGACAAGTAAATGACATTATTTGAATTTTTCATAATATCATAAGAAAGTTCCTTCTTTAAAATCCGTTGAAGTTAGTATGTTTTGATAATTATACAAACCAAATTGTGGTTTAAAATATTAAGGAATATAGTATCTTATTCCTAAAATGACTGAATCGAATATTTTGCAAATAAATCTGGCTTATTAGGCATGCCTATATACATCTGTTAATATTACGGAACAAACCCAATAATTCCACTGAGTAGATTCTCTGGGTGATTAATTCTAGCTTTAATACCGCATTTCAACTCATTCAAATGATTGTTATCACTTATTCAGACACACTGGCTGAAATGCAAAATTTTTAAGTAAATTCTGAAACAATTATGCTCTTTGAAATGATTCATGTTGTCTATTCATGTTTGTTCTCCAATTTTTAAGAAACTTACTTAAATTAACACACTAAATGACTAAATTATTTAAATGATGACATTTAAATAAGTAAAATGATTAAGTAAATCATCGATTGAAGTGAATTGCTAATCAAATAAATAGGTAAAATGACGAAATACGAAATTAGTGAAACTTGTCATTTCACCTATTTTAGATTTGATTTACTCTTAGTAAGTCAAAGACAATTTCAGTGTGAAAAACGATTCTGTTTACTTGAAATTTATTAGTTCAGATGAGTTTATTATTTCATTATTTACTTGCAGTAAAATATTGAAATTTAAAGAAGATGTATAAACTTTACAAGCAAAATAATATTACTTGAACCTTATATGAATGCTATGTGTCTAAGTAATTGCAATTTCTTAGAATATACCATGCATGGCCAGTGTTTGAATCGCAATTAAGACAATAGTCAGTGTTAGAACAGCAGTTAGCATTCAAATTCAAAATGGGTGACAGTTAATTAAGACTTATCCAGGAGCTCTGGTCTATTCCTTTAAGTTTTTAATGGATTATTTATCACTAAAACATTATTTTATCAAAGTAATTAAATAAAAAAATTGAAGGAGATTTTGTCAAAAGTAGATTTTGGGAAAAGTAGATTTTTGTAAAATTAAGTAAATTTTGACAGAAAAAAGGAGATTTTGTCAAAAGTAGATTTTGTCAGACATGGATTTTGGAGAAGTAGATTTAGGGAAAAGGAGATTTTGACTGGCCCCCAAATTTATTGAATAAATGAAGAAAAAGAAAGGAAGAAATCAAGGAGGGAAGAAAATTAGATAGATAGATAGATAGATAGATAGTGACTGACTGACTGACTGACTGACTGACTGACTGACTGACTGACTGCCTGGCTGGCTGACTGACTGACGTGACTGACTGACTGACTGGATGTGCGACAGTCTAAAATTAGGATTTTTTTTCATCTGTATTATAACTTTAACTTTGCAAGCGAACTACTAGTATGAAAATTCCTTAGCCGTAAATTAATTAGCTATCATCAAATTGAAAGATTGATGTTGGAAAATGTTTGATTGGCACCATCTAGATCAAACATATTGACTGAGCAGACGAGATAATGTTAAAATTCTCTTAAGTGCAAAACTTCATTTGTTCAGATTGCGCACGTGTAATTGCAACTTTCATTGAACTTCGAGAGGATTTAAATTGATTTTAATCAAAGATTTATCCAAACATTTTTCCAACATTCATTTTTCAGGAACATATTGACTGAGCAGACGAGATAATTTTAAAATTCTCTTAAGTGCAAAACTTCATTTGTTCAGATTGCGCACGTGTAATTCCAACTTTCATTGAACTTCGAGAGGATTTAAATTGATTTTAATCAAAGATTTATCCAAGAAACAGAAAAGTACGTCTTACCTTTCGAAGAATCCAGAATTAACTAATTGAAATATGAAGGAACGAAAAACGCCTTCAACTTTGCGCGCCTCATCAGCTAACAGCCAATCAAGTTACCTTAATTGGGCTTAAGTGACATGCGTTGCATAACTGCAGACTGTTGATTCGCGCTGCTCAACTGATATTATACGGGCTGAATATCACAACAGAAAACTGTCAGTGTCAAACAAAAAGAAAAAAATTGCTGATTATCTCTTTTGCAAATTAATGCAAGTAAAGAGTGACAAATAAATTAACATATTTGATGATCCAGCAGACTTTTAGCCATAATTAAATAATTAAAAGATACGATTTTTTTTTTCGTTGGTTAAAAAAACACACACAAACACAAACGTTTTTGGGACTAATTAATTAGAAACGAAAGATCAGGATGAAAAGATCACATTTAAAATTATAAACAAGGGTAAAATTTAATTTTAAATCATAATCAATACAGAGTCTAGCAAAATCATTGATCTATATCATTTAATATCTTCCAATTTTGCTTTAAAAAGCAAACATTTTAAGCCTATGTATAAATATGTATAGGCCTACGTTTTATTATTTTTATTTAAAAGAGTATGCAATGAGACAGTCATTCATAATGCCAGTCTCATTCATTCATTTGAGAAAAAATAAATGAGAAAAAATACGGATAAATATGATACCAATGGAAATGGAAAATTGTGCAAGCAGAAGAAATGAAATACAGAACCTAGTAAAAACGATTTTCAAAACTAGAGTTTTGGATGTGGGGCCTAATTTTTTTGATGTATAGATAGATAGATAGATAGATAGATAGATAAGAGTACACAAATCGAATTTGTTGAGCAGTTCTGCCCTTATCTGACAAAAGGCATTTTTTCAGAAATTGAAGGTTTTCAGGAGAGCTCCAAAACTATTTAGATCGATGCTGCATGAAAACTATTTGTCTCACACTCCCAGATTTTTTCAAGGATGTGTATATCACTAATGTGTAAATCCATAAGGTAACTCTGATTTCAATGGTTCAATATTCGATGAGATAATCACAAAGTAATCCTTCTGTCAGAACATTCAAGCTGAGTCATGAGTCAAAAATTTCTGACAAAAGGCATTTTTTTGCTAAAATCTCAACAGTTTTCACACTAAATTGCCAGAAATACATCAATAACATAATGTTGGTCTTTTTCAATAATCTTATACACAACATAACTACTGCAAAAACATATTATTAATTTGATTAAAGACTTTTACTACAAAATATGCCCACACAAGTACATCTATAAGACAATAGTGATTCATTTCCGATGATCCTGGACATAAAAATATTGCCTGCTGGAAATAATATTCATGTAATTCAAAACTTTAAATGCATCTTTTTTATGACTTTATTTGTTTACTGATTAAATGTTAATAACAATTCTTGGTGTAGCAATGTCTTGTCCTATCTATTTATTTAATTATAAATGTGTAAAATCAACAAATTCAAATGGTCTTGAAAATGAAATAAGACAAAATTAATTCGGTATTGAGATAATTTCAAAAATCATCAAGGTTGTGTTTGGAATTTTAGATTCTCCAACAAAAAGATACCCCAGCACTTTTCCATTTAACAGGATGATATGGACAAGGGGTCACATGTCATTAGGTGGGCACCAGAAAAGGGTGGTTTTGTGACACTCTGCAAGGAAATTGGTCATTCAACTTTCTATTTCACAAGAACTAAAAGGTCTATCATTGTGTCTGTAGTCGCATATTGTAGCCTTGAATGTTATCTTTAATTTGAATGCAACTTTATTTAAATTGATTGAATAGTTTGGGCCCTGCTACCCTGTAAATGAAAAAAATCCAAGGGTGGTTCGGTGGCGGAGGCAGTGGAGGGAGGTGAAAGCATTAATCAAGCCTGTATCTCTGAACTTCTGAAGTACTTGACTGTAACCTGAACATACTGTTTCAGTGTATAGTTCAGTTTCTTGAATGTCTCTACTAGGCCTTTCAGATTTCTCTGGTAATGTCTGTATATTTAAAAGAAATTGATTGTACCACAAGCACAGACGAGTTGTTTTTCGTCTGTTTTTGACCATTAGGACACAATGTGCTTAAAAGAGCCTCGTGAACACTTGTTTCCATTATTAGGTATGTCAGGGGGGACTTGCTCATTGGAAAGGCATTCAGAATGACATTTTGATATAATTTGTGGTCTATGATTGGATCAAAGGAGTCATAAAGAGCAAACTTGAGAAGATATTTACAACGAACATCTGAACAATTTATTGCTACTTTTTACTCACAATTCATACTCCTTTACACTTTGATAAAGCAGGTTATTTTGGCCTTATCTTATAGTCACATCTGTAATCCATGATTTAAAACAGACCAGAGTCAATTCTATTGAGATTTGACCTTGCAATGATTTCTTTTGTAAAAAAAGGCCCAAATTGAGAAAAATGCGTTTTTTAGATCAGGCTTTTAGTGCTGTTAATTAATTACACATAAACGCATAAACGAGTATATCTCAGTTATAAATAAAGATAATGAAGATCTGTTTGCTGTATTTGATGTGTGTGATGGCCTACAATAAGCTATGGGAATATTGAAAAATGGGTCATTTTTACCATGTCACACATTTGTGGCACACCTTATGACATGCGACCAAGGACAGGTCAGCACTCTGTCTGTCAAGAATCTGTTTTCGGCAAGACCTCCCATGAAACCAAGATAATTTTAAGCGAGTAGGTTTCTTTGGCAAACTTGCCATCTGTTGTCAGCAAGAAAAGTTGACATTTTTGCCATCAAGCAGGTAAAAATAGCTTGCCAACTTTACCCCGGATTGCTGACTTTACCCCGTTTTATGGTAGGTCAACCTTTCGTTTATGACAAAAAATCAAGCAAGTAGATCAACCGATGGGTTATGCTTTTATTTTAGCTTCCTTTACATCGGCATCCTGAATTATCACTTGGGAGGGGACGTCTATCCACCTGGCTATGCAGCTGATATCAAAACGACATTCATTGCTTTTTCTGCCTTGGAACGTTCCTATGGCTATTTTACTAAAAAAAAATACAAAAATTCGAATGAAGTAACTGAGGTAAAATTTAATTGCAAATTACCAATGTCCTGATTCAAAGTAATTAGGGCCTAGACTATGATTAGAGAAGAATATCTTGGTCAGCCGACACCAAATCAATTTTGTCTGCTTCTTATTATGTTTTAGAATTTTGTGCATAACAACAGTATTATTTACGTTTTCAATTCCCCGTGCTGCACATACAGCCATCATGGAAAATAATATCTGCCAAACCTTCAAAGCATACATGTCACAGATTTTGAATTAAAACATTTCCCATTGCACAGAACCTTATGTACATTGCAATGTTCATGTAAATTGTATTGAATGGTACAAATTTCATTGTCACAACATTGTGAAGCAACATCAATATATGACAATAGCATACATAATTTTTTGGCAAGTTTGTAATAATGCTCTGAAAACATATCTCAATGCCGTGTGCAGTACTGTGCACGTTGTGGCAACATAATTCCTATAACACAGAATAATTATGTTATCAACTCTTATATTTTTGCTACTTTTTGAGGCATGATAATTTCTGACAAAAAGCATTTGTATCACAAAAAAACATGAAAATATCTGACAAAGGGCATTTTTATCTCACAGAAGGCATTTTTTCTGACAGAAGGCATATTTTTGATGAAGTAATGCCGTTTGCAAGAAAAAATGCCTTTTGTCAGAAAAATGTGCTACAAAAGTGCAAAAAAATGCCTTTCTAGGTACTGGTTTGACAAGGTTACACATGCAGTAGAGCCACGAAATTTCACTGGCAAATAGCCATCACCATAATATGTTGACTAGTCGAAAAAAAAAAAGAATGCCTTTTGTCAGAAAATGCCTTTTGTCGGATAAGGGCAGAGTTTCTTTTAAAATCGGTAGCTAATCCAGAGTGTTGGGGGGGGGGGGTTGGGCCAGTCTATGTTTGCTTGAGGCAATGGCCAAGTCTCTGTTGATCAAAGAGAGACAGGGGCGTATCTGGAAATGGCCTGAGGGGGAGGGGGTGAATACAGGCGCTCTGCGGCTTTCCTATCTCTTCCAATTTTTGGCAGGGGGGGGGGGGGCATGGCCCAATGCCCCCCCTAAATACTCCACTGAAGATAGAGAATACAGTTGTAGGTCTATAAATAAAAAGGCGACCATTAATGATCGGGCGGGAGCTTGGAGTTTTATCCGGCGGGAAATGATTTATTGACATGTAATGCAACGCTGGCAAGTGAAGTCTTTGAATATTAATTCCCTAATGAAATCAAGCAATGCTCCAGAAATTATTTATTTCAAGACTGTCCAAAAATAATTAATTTATTTCACCAAAACCGAACAGGAAATTATTTGGTTCAAAGAAACCCCAAGCCCCACCCCCTTAAAATGAAATGGTGGCCCCCTAACTGGAATCTGTTTTGAAGTTGTCTGGCATGACCTTTTTAATACTGACAACTTTACCGGTACGGTTAGGGGCCGACCAGATGATAGATGGGGGGGGGGGGCTATGGACTTTTCTGGGAGCAGGTGGACGCAAGTGGGGGGGAAGCGGGGGGGCAAGTTGGGGGGGGAAGATGGCGGTAGCAGGGGGAATGGGGATTAAAATGGGGGTAACTGATATCGTGGGAATAAAAACAGGGAGCAGGGGCCGGGGGGTGTATCCATTAGGCCTGCTATCCTATATATATATTTGTGGAAGAAACTATATCATCTCAACCATAAGACTTTATCCTGTCAACTAATAACACTATGAATCTCACTTTCAAACTCCTGAATACACATGAGGATTTCAACCATGCGACGATTAACCTCAACTCTCATTATTTTCCTAATTACAATTAATTAGTTAAAATTGCCATGTGGTCACACTGCTATCCTGCTTAAGGTTTCTGTAAGTGTCCATTTCTGACCTTAGTATTTCACTTAGAGTTATAAAATTTTGTACCGATATTGGCCTGTGGGTATTGGTTTGTAGTATGTTGAGAAATCCAAGATGGCTGCCATTTTGTGGCGGCCATCTTGGCAGCTATTCTTGAACTGGCCACTGTCACCTTAATATTCCGCTTACAGTTATGAAATTTGCAACAGCTATTGGCCTGTGGGTATTGGTTGGGAACATGTCCAGAAATCCAAGATGGCTGCCATTTCGTGGCGGCCATCTTGGCAGCCATTCTTCAACTGCCCACTGTGACCTTCATATTTCGCTTACAGTTACGAAATTTGGTGTACCTATTGGCCTGTGCATATGGATTGGGAACATGTTGTGAAATCCAAGATGGCAGCAATTGTGTGGTGGCCATTTTGGCAGCCATCTTTCTTCATTCATGAACTGCCTGCTGTGACCTTGATATTTCCCTCACAGCTACGAAATTTCCTGCAGGTATTAACCTGTGGGTGTTGGTTGGGAATACGTCAAGAAATCCAAAATGGCCGCCATTTTCCGTTGGCCATTTTGTCAGTCATTCTTCAACTCTCCGCTCTGACCCTAATATTCCGCTTTGAGTTATGACATTTTGCACAGGTATTGCCTGCAGCTATTACTTTGGAACATGTCCAAAAATACAAGAAGGCTGCCATTTTGTGCCGAGAACATGTCCAAAAATCCAAGAAAGCTGCCATTTTTTGCCACCCATCTTTTTTCCATTCTTGAACTGCCAACTGTGACCTTAATATTTTCCTTTATACAGTTATTTACAAAGACTAAACAATAGTTCACCTACGTCTTGCTTCAGCTGTATATCAATATCATTCAGATCCCCTTCTTGGCAGGGTCGCCTTGGGAGTTTTCTTCCTCGGGAATTCATATCTTTCACAGTGACGCCGACAGTCATTATTTATTTTGGGTGTCTGATGTCCTCACTTATTAATTTCTAAATCTTTTTTCAACACTGCCCACAACTACTTCTTTTGTTTCACCAAAACAAGCCAAGAAGTTACTTCTTTAACACAAGATCAAAATGCTCCCCCCCCCTGACATTATTATAATGAAAATGCTGTTTACTGTCCATATTTTTCCTGTCTCTCACATTTTCTCAGACTCATTCTCCAGACTCCAACAAACCTGTTTGACTGCCATTTGTGTTATCCTTTATCACGGGTAAATGCTAGTTTAGTATAAACAAACTAGAAATATATAGCCCAATAAGGTGTTGCAGAGCCGTAAAATGCTCTATTTAAAAAGGCTGTTCAGTATATTTCTTACAAATTTTATTTATAAGGCTTCCAAGAAAATATGTCAAGGAAAACAATTTTTTTTTTCGGGGGGTCACTGTATTTTCTATTAAACAGGAAAAAATGTTACTTTCAGCTTAAAATCGGATAAAAACACTAAAAAATAGGCCGAGGGCTGAATTTTAATAGTAAAAATGCAAGTTGCAACTACGGTGTCAAATGAAAGTAGAGAAGTAGCACTACATGATGCTGGAGGCGCTTTTTTAATTTTTAATTTAAATCCCGGGTTCCATGGGGTTTTAGTTGAAACTGAGCCATTTTTTGCATAATTAAAAAAAAGTACAGAGACCAACATTTAAAAAAGCACCTCCGGCATCATAAAGTGCTATTTCTCTGCTTTCATTTGACACCTTATATGCTTTTCCACTATCAAAATTCAGCTGGGCCTCTATTTTAGCGTTTTTATCAGTTTTTTTTATATAAAAATATAATTTTCCCTATTAAAAGATGCAGTGACACCCCCCCCCCCCCCACCCAAAAAAAGATTCCCTTACTTCTGATGCCAAAATTTGGAGTAAAACTGCACAGATGCCTTTAATTGAGCATCATTTAAGGGCATTTCAGTTCTTTCCAAAAAAAAAAGCTGAAAAATGCAGCATTAATCAATCAAAGTATCAATGCTTTTAAAACACGGGTTATCCTAAAGTGGTCAAGTAATTTTACTGATATTGTGTCAATGCTGAACATGAGTTAGATAACTAGTTTTAATTAACTGCAATCATGTTACAACAGGACAACACTTTTTGGTAGTATCCATTTAGAAGGTTTATCTATATAGCAGTCAACCACCTTAGGATAACCCATGTTAAGCATTCATATAATCCAGTACTGACAGGCTGACAGATGACAGAATATTATGCTTGCAGGGCAAATGATCTGCCTTATCCCTCCGCAACAACACATCCTGAACAGGCAAACACAACTTGAATCTAGGCCCACTGGCCCATTGAATGTTTTACACAATCGAAGTGAGACACAGCCGCACCCAAACCCTGTGCACACCTAACAGACTCCAGAAAATATATCACAAAGGCAAGCAGTCTTCCTTATCTCTCTGCTACAACACTTATCCTTAACAGGCAAACCGAACTTGAATCAAGGCCCATGGAGTGTACAGCTGTATTCCACACATGGAAGTGACACCCTAACAGCTTGAGACATGAGACAAATTGGACACGGTTAAGGGAATTTCCCAGCACACTCAACCAGTGGCAATCTCTCTGCTATTGATTAAGGCCTGGAATGGCTGGTCCTTGGGTTGCAAACAGCAAACTCATTCATCACAGGGCATTTCATGGGGCAGAAAATGGCCTCAGGAGTGCAGTCTGAATTCTGACCATGCTCCTTGACACTTTTGGCCAGTGTAGGGCAATTAGGGTTCACATGGTCGACATGGCAAATTGGAAAAGGCCACAATCACTGCCGTGTATTGGTAGACAGAGAATAGTAACCAGTTTAAGGTTTGCTTCTTATTTACAAGTGTAATTCAGCAAAAATATACCAAAAATCCAGATGCATTACTCTAATGATATTGAGCAACTTGAGTGACCTGCATTCAGTTGATTTTTGAGCAATGAAATGGGATCAGATGTCCTCTGTTCCGTATAACAAACATTCCTTTTCTACTTCCAATCTTCTTCCAAGAATATTCCATATCAAGCCATCCTGACATCACATGGCATGCTTTTATACTGCCCATGCACATTGTATGCCATTTACTAAATAATGTTGATATTGGAGCCTTCACAATATTAATTTAGCACCATCTGAGAGCAACTGCCTGATGTCATGTTGCCGACTCTCCCGACCAATGAGCATGTACAAAAATTATAGCGTGACATCACAGAAATAGCCTTGCATGATATACTGTTTTTCTACTCTCGCCTCAACTGACCAACAGCTACCTAGTCTCAGCATGACATCAAGCTTCCAGTCTAAGAAAAAAAAAATTGAAGAATATGTATTAGTTACACACCGATTTGGACAACTCTAACTGACAAAAATGCATGGTAGTACCTGACAAAGGGGTGTCTAACTGACTTAGACATCATATGCTTCTCCTATTACACATTTTGTCATGTAATTTTTGCAAAATAACTAATAATCTGATTGTTTGTTTGCTGTTGTAAACTGGGTTAATCCCTAGGCAGGCACTAACCTGCAAAATTGTCTGTTAGATACCAGCTTTACCAATGGTAGAAGTGTCTTGGTGATGTCCAGATGGATAACAAAGTTTTAGATTACACAGATTTTATATACACTGTATCTATAGCTGCATCATTGCCACAAAGCCAGTCTGAAAACTGAACAGTTTGTGCTTTCTGCTGCTCTGCATACACTACTTCCAAAGGCAGTCCTGACAATTTACTTCAGCTGTTTTTTGCCGTTGTTTTGTTTTTTTCTCGCTAAGAATGCACTTGGTGTTGGACCTAAACTCAAAGCAATCAAAGCAAAGCTAATCTATTTGTTGTTTCTGTGAGAAGTCTCTTTATGCAGGCACTGCACTGGGAGGAGATTGGATGGGCTGTTTGGCTGCAGAGTCTTATATAACTCTTCACCTGAATCTGTATTATATATATATATGTGCACCAGTTCCATAAGATTTTATCATATATTTCCATAATTTTAGCAAATTCTATTCAGCAAGTTTCCATAAATATTGCAACTTGGCTCTTTAGGGTGCCACAAAGTATCTTAAGCTATAGGCATTATATAAAAATATGTTGCTTTTATTTTTTGTATTTTTCTGGAAAGCAACCAGGAGGACAGTCAAAGTAAAAATTTTAATTTCCAAAAAAATATATAAAAACTGTAATCTACAAAAACAAGAGTGTCTTAATAAATATACGGGTTTTACTTCAGTTTTTTGCAGGCAGCTAGGCGGCCTGTCAAACTATAAAAAAAAAAAGAGTAATACATTCACATCAGAAAATATCCTGATCTCGGCATTGATACATAGAGGACCTGCAAAGGACCTGCAACATATTGTTATTTGTTACGTACATAAAAGCCGGCAAGAAAATGTTGCCACAATGGCATTTTAAAGAAAGCCTAAGGAGTAAGGTATTTCACAAAGAATACCTAGTAAAAACCTTCCTATGTATTTGTATTATCAGTCCTGAAAACGGAAGGAAATTTGAAACAAGTGGCGAAATATGAAAAAGGCCCAAGTGGATTATCTTTCTTTCGAAGTGCATTACCAACAGAAAAACTGGAAGCATTTGTGTTTTTGAACAAGATTTATCTGTTAAGGAAGGGTGTTTGCAGCTATGAAGATCACATTCCATTTTCTCGATAGATGACTAATGGCACCACCATGATTAGTATTTAAAGCTGTAAGGAAGAAATTGTTCTTTGAAATACCTGATTTCAGGGCACATATTTGTAAAGTCGTCCCAGTAAATTTTTCAATAAGCTGTACATGATATAGCCTTTGATATGAACAATCCATTGATCAGCACAGTCCAAGATTTACAGCTTGCGCTTAAGAGGTTGCAATCAAACAGGCTATATAATGCCTAAAGGCCCTCATAAAAGGCTTGAATGGAGGTGCTGACAAGCAACTCCTGACTATCTGGCATTTCCAAGAGGTTAGACCACTGCTTATTTAACATCAAAGAGGTCTCAAACATAAATCAATTATGAACTCACTTTAATGGACATATCCACTCAGCTGCCTCCATTATCTCCCATTGTGTTAAAATGAAAATATATTGCGTTTATAAGTAAGTCTTAAAGACACGCAGCTTTAGAGTTACTTGAAGTTATGAAAAGAGCCAATGATTCTTCAAGAAAACTATATAACAGAGATTTCAGGAAAATCCATACAAATGTAACTGCGTGTCGTAACAAAAAATGTTTTGGATCAGCCATTCCCATATCGATTACAAAAATGTTCTCCTCTAGTGAACCTTAGATTATGAGGGGCGTTCAGGAAGTTCGAGGCTTTTTTTTATATGGACACTTATTTTCAATCTAGACCTATGAAATTTTCACAAGGTAAAATTCAGCATATTTGGAATAAATTTGTTAGCTTTCTTGGTTTCAGTATTACTTGCCCCGACCAGCTGTACTTTCAGTTTCCATGGCAACCACAGAATGACTTAGAAATGTCCAAATTGTCCAAAATTTTGGGAATCCATTCCAAATATGCTGAATTTTATCCTGTGAAAAATTCATAGTTCTACATTAAAGATAAGTGTCCATATAAAAAAAAGCCTCGAACTTTCTGAACGCCCCTCGTACTCTCAATAGGATTGGCCATTTTAGCAATTGTTTGGTTGAGAACACTTTTAACTTTGTCAAAATAGGCTTGTGCGAGGTTCTGACCAATTTTACTGACAGACATCATATCATTTGAACACGCTGAATCACATTTTCACAAAACCAATTTGAGGTATTTTACTATTTATTTTAAAAATGCTGTAGTCGGTTACAAAGTAGCTAGACCAAAGTATGCAAATACTATCATGTAGGTCACAAATACCCCAAGACAATGAATGCCACAATCCAAACTGAGCCAAGCAACCGAGGCAGCCATGGGAGTTAAAGTTGACACCAGTGATGGAAATGGAAAATTTTCGTCGGATGAGCTCTCGGCTGGTGCGGTAGCGATGCGCCTTTCAAAATTTTTAAAAGGAAAAAATTACTGCCACCAGGGCATAATTTTGGCCAACAGTATCTCGAGGAATCAAAAAATGAACAGGAAATTTCGTATTTACCACTGATCATTTGGGGTGCTGCAGCAGGGAAGAGCTACCCATGCAGTTTCCTGATCAAGGGAGCTCAGCTCCCCCATCACTGGTCGACACGGCTCCAACTGAACTGCTGAACCTGGCAACTTCGGCAGCCATGTTAAAGAGTCCCAGAGGAGTAGGTGACTTTGATGACCAGCAGCAGGATGATGGAGCTAGAACAGGTCCCCACCGCCAAGAGAAAGCCAACAAGACAACATGCAGGCCAATGGATAGTTGAATCTGAGGAATTCCATGGTCACATAAAGACTCAAGCCACTCCTAAAAGTGTGTGACTAACTTCCAAAATGGTGAAGAGTGCTCTTATGGAGTGCTTGTCAGATGTCCACGTCTTCTTGACCACCAAGACAACTAGGAGGTTCTAGAGAAAGATCACCACCATCACCAAGTGCACAGGCCAGGCTGCAACAATGCCCTTGAAAATACATATAGGCCAACATGTACTTGTTATTGTACTACCTTCAAAGGAAGCTAGGACAGATTGTCTTTTTGGCCGATTGGCCAAATCTGTTTTGAAGAGAGAAGGCATCTATTGTGAATTTGGCTGGTATACATTGTATGGCTGTGCCTGTAGCATTTGCTGAAAGAACCATTTTGCTGACAACTTCACTGGTTAGTTTGATGAAGAGAATCATACCATGCATGTTACACGCAGTATAAATACTTTTTCAAGTTTGCTATAATAATGCAGAATGGAATGAGGGATGGGCATTTTACTAGCTTTGAGTCTTATCTGTCGCATCCAGGTTTTTTAAGACCATACATACTTGGTTCAATAACAAAGCGTTTTTCTTATAAATTAGTGTTCAGAAGCTTGTAAACTTGAAAAAAGGTTACTCACAGCATCCTATATCTGATGTTATCCCATGTCTAGGCACATTTTCTCCCTGATACTGTGTTTTTTACTGGGCCAATACAGCAGGGAAAAAGTCAGTATCGGGGAGAAAAACCAGTATATGGTCAGCTGACCTGTATACGACGTTATTTCCCCGGGAGTATACTGACTTTTAATCTATTAGCCAATCACAATAGAGAAATTGGCCACACCCACTTGCAGGCCAGCCAGACATGCCAGGCCTCCATGCATGAGTGCACAGAAAAAATCAATAATCTGCCACGCTGGTCAGCACTGCACAACAAACTCTGCCTGCCAAAAAGTAAAGAAGATGAGTTTCTGTCAGACATGAGCAACATTGTTATAATCAAATTGCGTTTTCTCAGATTCTACTTCGTCAATCAAATTGAAACTTTCTGAGATTGTGTTGAAGGATATGATACACCATCGTCGTTAAGGACGTGAAATTTAGGTGCTTTTTGTAAATTCTATGGCCCATCGTTTGGGAACAATTATTTTAAGAAAAAAACCACAGGATCCCATGGCCGTTTTATTTTTTATTTCAGAACTTAATCACCCGAAATTCACGAAAGACACAGGCTATTTCAAGCATATAGCATAGGCTGCTTGTGCTAAATTTCAAGGCCGTACCAGCAATATGCTAGCCACATGCTCATTTTTCCTAAAATGGGAAATTTTTAAAATGAGTGCAAAATCACACAATTATTTGACTCAACTCTGAACTTCTTTCAAAAAACCAAGACCGTTTTATTTTATATTTCCGGATCCAATGACTCCAGTTCCATTAAATTCATTGGCTGTATAAAAGAAATATTATCGATTAGGCAAAATAAATTTTAAGCCTTTATCTTAAAGATTGTGGCCATACACATTTTATTATTGAAACTAATGCCCCATTCTCACGGGAGATGACGGTAAGCTTTTTATCAACGGCGGCGCAGAGCCAGACGAATTCTTGCAAGATTTTCAGTTAGGACGGCGCGAAGGGCAATTATGTAATCAATTAAGGCTAATCGATAACCATGCAGCGAAAGCCACGGCGGGGTTCTTTTTGTTCCCTGCGGGGAAGAAAAGTTGTACGCCGTCATCAAAAGTTCGCCGGGGGGAAAGAAATTTCCTCCTCCTGCGGGATACTTTTATATCGCCCCGTGATATAAAAAGTACCCCGCAGGGAACCTATAACTGCCCCTCAGTGAACCTATTTCACCGCGGCGGACTATATTTTCACAACGCCGGGGATTGCTTTTACGACTGCGGGAATGGTT
The DNA here is from genome assembly GCA_026936325.1 of Platynereis dumerilii. Lineage (NCBI taxonomy): Eukaryota > Metazoa > Annelida > Polychaeta > Phyllodocida > Nereididae > Platynereis > Platynereis dumerilii. The sequence continues at coordinate 48,415,949 of JAPTHN010000002.1, forward strand.
TTGTTCTCCACGGGGATGTCTGTAGGCCCGAGGGCACATCGCCGGGAATGAAAAGCATGACGCCGTTGTCAAGGGCACCGCGGCGGAGGAGGGCGCTGCGAAAGCCAATAAAAAGGGCCGCAGAGGGCCGCCTTGCTTCACTTGCTGCTTGACCTTTGAAGGGGACACTCCTGGATGCTGGACAGACATGATGGCTGATGAAGATGCTGGGGAAGACCTTGACGTTGCTGTTGTTGCTGCTGTTGCTGGTGCTTATTATCTAAGAAGAATACGGAGAAGGAGGAAGATGAAGAGATGGTGGATTCGGAATTGGCTGCTGCAGAGGGAACAACATGGCCATTTCTACCAGCTGCTGCCTGAATTGGCCAACAATGATGTCTCTGGCTACTACAACTTCTGCAGAATGCCTCCTGACATTTTTGCTGAAATCCTGGCTGCTGTGGCTCCTGCAATTACAAAACAAGACACCAACATGAGGAGGGCTCTGGAACCTGGATTGAAGTTGGCAGTCACCCTACGGTACATGGCGACAGGAGAGAGCTACAAGTCCTTGGCCTACGGTTTCAGAGTGGCTCCCAACACCATCTGCAATTTTATCCCCAGTGTCTGCATTGCCATCATGCGAGCTTACGAACATCTGCTGGCCCTGCCAATGGATCCAGCATCCTGGAAGGAAGTTGCCAAGGGCTTCGAGAAGAGGTGGAACATGCCCCATTACATCGGAGCACTGGATGGGAAGCATATTGGCATCAGATGTCCTCGGAAAGCTGGGTCAATCTACTTCAACTACAAGGGCTTCCATTCCATTGTGCTTATGGCTTTGGTGGATTCTGACTACAAGTTCCTCTACGTGCAGGCTGGATGCCAAGGAAGCTCATCGGATGGAGGAGTCTTCCTGGACACAAGGCTGAGGGACCTGCTGGAAGAAGAACGACTTGGGCTACCCCCTGCTGAACCTCTACCTGGCACAGTTGGGAATCCTTTTCCATACTTCATCGTTGGAGATGAGGCCTTCCCCCTGAAGAGCTGGTTGCTGAAGCCTGTTCCAAGAAGAAACCTTGACATCCCCTCCAGAGTCTACAACTACAGAATTTCAAGAGCCAGGAGAGTGGTGGAGAATGCCTTCGGTATCCTGTCCTCCAGGTTCAGATGCTTCCTAACTACGATGCCCCAGAAACCCGGCAGAGTGGCAGCCATCACTCTGGCAGCCTGCACTCTACACAATCTTCTGCGAGACAGAATAGGAATTCATCGAGCCATGGACAACGACGTAATGGACAGAGAAGATCCTGCAACCCATGAAGTCACTGAAGGACTGTGGAGAGGAGACCCATTGCATGACCTTGGATTCGCTCCAGCATATGGAAATGCCACAAGACAAGCCAAACAGTACCGAGACTACCTACGAGACTACGTGAACAGCCCAGCAGGAAGTGTCCCCTGGCAGATGGACAGAATTTGAAGATGAAGCAGAGCAGCAGCAGCAGCAGCAACAGCAATTCAATGCCCCCCTTAAAAAACCACAAATTAACCCAGCCCTTGTAAGGGCTTACCACTTCCTCCAGAAAGAGCAGGCCTTGTACGCATCTTTATGTTGACAAACCCCCCCCCAAAAAAAAAAAAGCCCTCCCTGCAACAACTACATATTTTGTGACGTACATAAAATAGCAAATTTTTAGCTTTGTATCTATCTGTACAACCCATTTAAATCACTTTCACTTCCTCTCTATCTATCTATCTATCTATCTATCTATCTATCTGCCTATCTATCCATCTATCTATCTATCTGACTATCTGTCTGACTATCTATCTATCTATCTATCTATCTATCTATCTATCTATCTATCTGTCTATCTATCTATCCAAGTGCAATCCCTGCAAAGTGACGATAACTGCTTTTGTTTTCTGCAGTGTATATATGTAACGAGCATTGTGTTCCATCTATCTATCTATCTATCTGTCTATCTATCTGCCTATCTATCTATCTATCTATCTATCTATCTATCTATCTATCTATCTATCTATCTATCTATCTATCTATCTGTCTATCTATCTATCTATGCAAGTGCAATCCCTGCAAAGTGACGATAACTGCTTTTGTTTTCTGCAGTGTATATATGTAACGAGCATTGTGTTCCATCTATCTATCTATCTATCTATCTATCTATCTATCTGTCTATCTGTCTATCTGTCTATCTGTCTATCTGTCTGTCTATGTGCCTATCTGTCTATCTATCTATGTGCCTTTCTATCTATCTATCTATCTATCTATCTATCTATCTATCCAAGTGTCATCACTGCAAAATGACGATCACTCGTTTTTCTTTGCTGCAGTGTATATGCGACGTCCAAATATTTTCTTCTATATAGCTATCTATCTGCCTATCTATCTGCCTATCTATCTGTCTATCTATCTGCCTATCTATCTGTCTATCTATCTGCCTATCTATCTATCTATCTATCTATCTATCCAAGTGTCATCACTGCAAAATGACGATCACTCGTTTTTCTTTGCTGCAGTGTATATGCGACGTCCAAATATTTTCTTCTATATAGCTATCTATCTGCCTATCTATCTGCCTATCTATCTGCCTATCTATCTGTCTATCTATCTGCCTATCTATCTATCTATCTATCTATCTATCTGCCTATCTATCCATCTATCTATCTATCTGACTATCTGTCTGACTATCTATCTATCTATCTATCTATCTATCTATCTATCTATCTATCTATATTAATTAAAGTGGTGAAAAAACTTTAATTAAGAAAGCAGAAATGCCACCTGTACTGGTTAAGCAGAAAGTGAAAATGGGCAAAAAAAAAAGAAGGGAAATAGCACCTTGCTTTTATGAAAGTGTTTAAAATTTACAAGGGCCAGGACCGGAATTTTTTTTTTGGGGGAATTTGTCAACTTTTTTTTTTTGGGGCTCTTTTCATTTTTGCTCTTGTTTGTCATCGCAAGAGTTTTTTTAGTCAACATAAGATGTGTACGTGGCCAGCTCTTTTTGGAGGATTTGGTGGCCCTTAAAAGGGCCAGGGGTTTTTTTTTTTTTTCAGACGACTTGAACAGGCATCACTTCCTTGGAGAGGGCATATTGACTTGGCTCCACTGGAACGACAATGGAGTTTGCCGCTGGTGGACAACTGTCGGCTGCTGCTGCTGCTGTAGAGACTGCTGCTGCTGCTGTAGAGACTGCTGCTGCTGCTGTAGTGGTGGCTGCTGCTGCTGTAGTGGTGGCTGCTGCTGCTGTAGAGACTGCTGCTGTAGTGGTGGCTGCTGCTGCTGTAGAGACTGCTGCTGCTGTTGTGGCTGATGCTGCTGTAGAGGCTGGTGCTGCTGCTGCTGTAGTGGCTGCTGCTGTACTGGCTGCTGCTGCTGCCCAAAAGAGGGTCCGGGGAAGCCAAGCTTCTGGGGGCTGTCAAGCATCAGCTGGCTGAAGCTTAAAGATGACTGCTGCAGGGCTGGAGTCTGGCTTCGAATTGGCTGCAGGGACTGGAACTGGCTGCTGCTGCTTGGCTGGGACTGCAACTGCTGGCGTGGAGGCTGGGACTGCATCTGAAGACATGGCTGCTGGGGCTGCTGGGGCTGATGCTGAGTTGTTGCAGGCTGCTGCAAGTCCTCGTTGACAAAGGATGGAGCTGGACCAGGAGGAGGGATGTATTGGTGCTGCTGCTGCCCTAGGATCATCTCCACATTCTCTTGCTGCATCATCAGGATTTTATCTTGGACGGCCGCCTGTACGAAGTAGTTGTCCGTCTGGCTCAAGGAGTGCAGGAGGCGAAGTCTCAGGGCACGGTTCATGTTCTTCCCAGATGTGAAGATACTCCTGCACATGTTCTGCAACTGGTGTACTTCTGGATCCAGCCTGTGAGCAGTTTGTGGGCACATGTCACAGAATGGTCCTGCCGGCTGAGGTGGTGCTGCTTTCCTGGGCCTGTCTGAAGTGTAGTGACCAGCAATTGAAGTCAGGGCAGAGGCCATCTCCTGGTCTGTGTCCTTCCTCTTCTTGGATGGCTTTCGTCCTGGGAAGACCTGGGACTGCTGCTTGGATGGCTGGAGGGACTGCTGGGACATCTCCTGGGAGGACTGCTGCTGGCTGGCTGGGAGGCTGTCATCAAGGTCGGGCATAGGATTGTAGTCCATGGGGGCATCAGAATCGGACGACAGGCGGTTACTTCCTCCTGGTCCAGTGAAGCTGGAGACTTCCACGGCACCCTTCGGAATGATGGAGGACCTCAAGAATTCACACTTCGCCAGGATGTACTTGTCTCGCTCGGACATCTTCTTTCTGCCAGCTCCAGAAGGTTGAGGTCTGATGCACTTTGAGAAGGTAGTCCTGATGTTGTTCCTCCATTTGTAGACTTTAGCTGCTGTGATCTCCTTCCCCACTAGCAATGTCAGTTCTGCTGCTTTCTCTGCATCCAGTCTGTCCTTCTGTCCACTCTTGAAGGTGGTTGAGCCCTTGGTGTACAGCTGCTTGTTTTCCCGGTACCAGTCGATCAGGTCATCCTCCTGCTCTTCTGTGATGCCCAGTAGGTCCCTGGAGTTTGCCTTCCTGTAGCCCTTCTTCTTCTCCTTGTGGACAAACTGGCCATCGGCCTCCTGGATCAGCTCAACCTCAGATCCAGTGTTGTCAGAATCTTCCTTTGGCTGGTTCTTCCCCTTGCTGCCCTTGGACTTGGCACCCTTCTTCTTGGGAGTATCTTCCTCTGTGGTGGCATCGTAGTTGGAGTCCAGGGTCTGCTGGTGGATCATTGCAGCTGTCAGAACACAGTCATCATCTTCATCATCAGCAGGAGTATCATCTGGAGGTGGAGGTGGAGGCTGGACTGCAGTCTTGGCTCGGGTCTGGGCTGGAGTGACAGGCTTGACTGGAGGCTTGACTGGAGGCTTGACTGGAGACTTGGCTGGAGGCTTGACTGGAGACTTGGCTGGAGACTTGGAGGTGGCGTGACGCTTGGCTGAAGGAGACTTGCCAGGAGTGCGAGGCCTTCCCCTTGGAGCAGTCTTGGTGGGAGTCTTGAAGACAGCAGCATCAGCCGACTGGGTGCGCTTGGTGGGAGACTTGACAGAAGCAGCAGCATTAGCAGCATCAGCAGGCCTGCCACGCTTGGTTGGAGACTTGACATCAGCATCAGCAGACTTGGGACGCTTCTTCTTGGCTGCAGCAGCAGTGGCAGGCCTGCCACGCTTGGTTGGAGACTTGACAGCAGCAGCAAGCTTGGCCAGGACTTGATCTTCAGCTTCTTCATCATCATCTTCATCCTCCTCATCAGGTTGTTGCAGCACTTTGGGTGGTGGCGGGCCCTCGAAGATGGTCTCACTGGTCACTGTTGATGTAGCAGTGGTCACTGCCACGATGCTGTCCGGCAAGCTGAACATGCTTGGAGACAATGTAACAGCTGTGTAGTCTATGAAAGGAGCTGGTGAACCAACTGGAGTTGAAGATGGAGTGGTCAGTGGAGTGTTGGCTGGATTGATGCCCTTGCTTGGTGCCCTCAAGGTCTTCTTCCCTCTTCCTCTGGGTCCCATCTTGAAGCAGGATCAGTCAGAAATGAAGCAGGATGAATCAGCAATGAAGCAGGATCAATCAGCAATGAAGCAGGGATTCAGCAATGAAGCAGCAATTCAGTAGGCTGTGAAGCAGAGTGTCATGGAGTATAGATGCGTTCGTCTTGAAGTTCAGAGTGGTTATGGTGCTCTAGTGGCTGCTCTTCTATTTTATAAGCGAGGCGCGCGCCAGTGCGTCTCCATGGCAGACCCCCCTTTCCCGCCGTGGCACAAAAGGTCGACGCAGTGATGGTTTCAGTACCCCGCGGACAAAGGATTTTGCTAAAAATAGCCCCTCTGGCGCCACTCTGTCTGCTCCGGGAGGGGGTCCAGACGACGGCGCGAAGGTTTTGCACACGTCCCGGAGCATTTTCCTTGACGGCGGAGTGCAGAAGAACCGCGGGGTCGACCTTTTTGGCGCCACGCAGAGAATCCCGCTTGTTTTCCTAAACGGCGGGAAACTTTTTGCCCCTCAGTGGCGCGAAAACTTCGACGCAGTCTTACTTTTCTGATCGCGGCGTCGAACAATTTATCTGGTCTGCTCCCCCGTCGATTTTAATAAAATTTGTACTGGTTGAAATTTTTTTCTGCTCCGTCGCGATTTGAAGTGACGGTAAGAAGCAGGATTCTTGACGGCGTGCAACCAAAAGATGTCCGGCGGGAAGCTAAAATGCCCCTGCGCGATACGTAAAAAGAGGAAATATTTTTCCGTCTCTCCTGAAAATACTTCGCCGCCGTTTCAAAAAGTTCTCCGGGAGCTGCCGTGAGAATGAAGCATAAGTGTTTGAGTCAATATCTTTCAACACCCCATGCCTGTTTTACTTTTTTTTCAAACTCAATTAATCCAGGTCAATAAAATGAGCAGGCAATATTGGGTAAATTGTGTAAATTACTGAAAATAAATTTCAAGGCCATAAAAATGTTTTCCCAAACAAGCAACATTTTTTCACAGCTTCTTTCTTTTTGTTTTGTTTCATCAAATATAAAAGATTGTGTAAAAATTATGAATTGATCTGAAAATGTGCCTAGACGTGGGATAAAAAGGTCATACCATGGGTAGGTGCAGTACATCCCCGTATACTCCCCTCGACCCCAGTATATTCCCTCGACCCTTCGGGTCTCGGGAATATACTGGGGTCTCGGGGAGTATACTAGGGATGTACTGCACCTACCCATGATATAACCTCATATACTACTACAGACCAGGGATTCATAATGGTCTGAAATGTTGTTAAAGAGGTTAACTGTCCAATTCATGGCCATCAACAGACCTCTTTGAGGAAAGGCCAATGTGTATGGTTCATATTGAGGCATAATGCAGCCTCATAAAGGAATGTCACGAAAGCAGCAAAACCTATATAGAATGGTCTTCTTTATGAGGTTAACAGCTTAAAGGGTGCTGATGGAAATCAATAAAGCAGAAGATGAGCTGAAATAGGGGCAGAGAAAGGAGAAAAAAAGCGCTAAAACCAGCAATCCTAAAAGTCTGTCAAATCCTCCTGTTGCTGAAATTGCTGGGGGAAATTGATCTATGAAGTTACACAGAGACTACAAGATGTTCGTATTTGCCACTGGAAATGAGCTGAGCCTAATGCCTTCCCATTCCCAGTGAATTAAAATTCCCCATGGTAGGCTTTTCCACCATTTCAGGATATCCCTAATCATTTCTACCATTTGCATGGGAATGTGATCTTTATCCTCCAATGTCCTTGGTCATGGTGTTGAACGTGCTCCCTGCAGAACTGAATATTGTCAGCACTAGGCCGAGTCACTGGATTGGATAAAGTGTTTGTATAGGATCAAGACATAAGAGGATGGATGCTACAGAGCTGTCTCTGGTAAACGTGATTTGACAGCCTCAAATGCGGGGCAGCCATAGGCAGTACCTTAATCTTAATTTGACTTTCAATTACTTAATAATATAAACCTTTGAGAGATGTCAGCCTACCACAATGTTTTTATGAACCATGACAATGTATTTCTTTGTTTTTAGTGGTCAATAAATTGAATAGAATTGAATTGAATTGATTTAAACTTCTGCATAATAAAATTATCCTTCAGCTTGTTATAGGTGGGGAAAGACTAATGCAAACTGTTGGCTGTTTGAAAATGTTAGTGGTGCCTACAGATCTCTGTAATGAAACTGCACTCACCTACATAATGAACAATTGAACATGCCTTGAGCATATATGCGCAACATTTTGGCAACATACTTTTTTAACCTTTTCTTTCATAATAAGTCACTTTAACCAGTAGTCTTGACGAAAGATTTCAAGGGCAAATGACATAGTATACAGCAATCCTTCACTGTTTATCTCCAATATTACCAGAGCTCACTTTCACCATGCATGATCCATATTCAGTTGAATCAGACCTGGTTTGTTCAATTTGTCATTTCTGATATGGGGGATAAGCCTATAAATCTACCATCCAGAAAAATGAATCTGAAATCGACCAATGAATCTCTGATGCATTTTCAAATGCATTTGATTAAAACTGCAACAATCAATCAATCTCTTGCAGATACATTTTTCAAAAGCTTTTGTTTCTGCCATTATTTATCATGTCTATGACAAAATATGAAAATTAAATTGGAAAACAACCGATGGTTGAATATTAAAAACAAGGAGATTCAGAAGTGGAGGGAATAGTCATCAATTGAATGTGAGACTGAACAGAGCTCTGAGAATCCATCACAAATTTCCAAGGACACATGCATGTACAATTACTATAACTCCTCAGTTTCTGTTCTTTCTTCAAACATGAAATAATGCTTATCATATTGTAGTAGTCACACTCTTGGTCCACTCTTAGAGTTTCGTCTTTTGGCTGAATGACATGAATCTCCACGATGCCTGGAATTATGCAAGGCCTACTGAAGGACATCAGGCCACGTGTCAGACTGACTGTGGGCCTCCAAGCATCTGCCGACCTGGACACCAACAATAAGGCAGGCTACCATTCCCAGACTGAGGATGATGTAAACGTGTTCCTCCTCCAGGACTCGCTCCTCCGTTAACCTCGCTTGCTGGGTGATGTTTATATCCTCTGTAAAATAAACATATGGAAAATTTATGAAATTAACTCATGAGCAGCGATCTTGGCATAAAAGTTCCATATCTTTAAAGATGTAAATTTTTCTGAAGTAAACTTCATAAGTATACTCAGTTGTCACTTTGAAAGACAGAAGACAGATCAAAGTTTCATGGAAAGATTTTCATACTCTATTAGTGCAGTATGGAAGAGAAGCTTCCAGCACTAAGTGATTACCAGTATATCCCTGCACTGAATAAAACACAAAATCAAAGCAAAGACACACAAAGAAAAGTAATCCCCAATCCCAGGGATCTCAAGACAATCCAGGATGTCATTTCCCCTTGACAAAACCTTCAAACATTTATCCTATTGTCAAATAATACACTAGAAGAAGAAGCAAGCTTTAAATCACATGGATAATCTGCGGTGATAAATAGGCAGATCAACATGCATGAATGAGATGTGAAAGTAAATCTGCTTGTGGAGTTTTGGCCCTTGGCAAGGCTTACATGTTTAGATTGATGATGTCATATTGCATCAAATCATTCATTTCTCAGTCTCATAACCAGTTTATTCTGTCAAAGAAGTTGCATACAGATCAAGTCCTCATGGAAACAATATTGGTAGCAGAAAAGAGACAAACTAATAGCTTAGAGCCTTCAAGCCTCAGCCTTGTCAAAGACCTTCTGGGCATGCACACGTCTCTCTTACTGTTGATTCCTATTGACGACATACATCGGGACAAATAAAATGGGTACAAACCTGCTGCAACGATACTGGCATGGCTGTCTATGCACAAGGATCTCTGTACAGCCATGGCCATCACAAAAATAGCTCCAAAATTAAGCATAGCAAGCATAAACTAACAGCCATGGTTGTATGGTGTGGATGGATCGGTGAATGTGATGGAACTTGTCGATGGCTGAAGTTGTAAAAATAATTTGAGAGAAACCTTGGTGGACAAAGGAATACTTTTGGGTCATTGACACTCACTCCTTGTTGATTAAAAGTTTGGAATCCATCAAGGCGTCAGGGAAATTATGGTCACTTCTTCGAGCTGCAAATAACGAAAAGGTAAACATCTGAAGAAGTTCTCGAACTTTCAGAGGCAGAAGCACCTTACATTGAAAGTTGGTAAATGATATGTCAGTTTTTAGTCTGTCAGGAAAATCAGAAGATGATGTTTCTGAATGGTCATTTCAAAGAAACTAGAATGTAAGATCAAATCAAGACATTAATCCATCTGACAGTGAAACTAATCCTGATTTGAGCTTCTCAGAATGAGTGGTTTACAAGATAACGACCATCCCAGAAAAATGGATTTTTCTCCGGATGCCACTGAGTCTCACAAATGGGATATTTCACACCTGCAAAAAAAGAGCATTAAATCGTGAAACATATGTAAACAGTGACCTGTAAACAACCTTTTTTGGATGAATTCAACACAAACATAGAGTTACAGCATGCACTCATCCTTAAAAGTTGGGATAAAAACAGCTCACTTGCTGCCTTGATTAGCGGATATTGGTTGGTAAAAAAATCTTAAATCTGCATTTGATGTGTCATTCTGAAATAAATTTGCACATTTAAAGCTTTGAATTCAAAGCTAATCTGGCTTTATGCAAATTTCCTTTGGTTTAATCAATTTACAACACCATTTTCTAACATCTTATGGAAAGCCTGCTTTCATGTCAAAAACAGACAATATTAAAAAGGCAGAAATAAGCACTAATCATGGCTCATGTAAGACTGACAGGCAAAATGCTGAAAAAAGAAATAGCTAGTTTATGGATTGTTCTGAAAATCTCCTTGTTGATAAAACAAGTTTTCTTAATTTTGTTGTTTGAAATTATAGTCAAATTGCTGACCTCACTGATGAGGGCTGTGGATCAGTAAGTTATAGTTTCAATAGCATTGAAAGTATAGGCTATGATTGCATTAACTGCATGTGAGTATTGAAGAATAACATGGAATAGATAGGGCTATCACCTCAAAGGGAAAATTTCAGTCCAATTCTGTAAGCACTTGAGGTTCGTCTACTGTAACAATATTTTATTGACTATTAAGTCAATAAAACTAAGACTACTAGTTACTTACTTGTCAAGGCGCTGCCAATTTCAAACAGCTAAAGAGATATCCTCAAAACACTTGCATGCATACATATTGTTATATCGGCACGACACATATACATTAGACTGTATATTCACATTGTTCCAAAGAAGGAATACGTAGCTGCAGAATGCAAAGGGATGACCAAGGAATCACCATCCATACATCAGCAGAAAAACTCATAACTGTCAGTGCTTTGACAGCTCATCCCATATAGCTAAGGGATATGACTTTTACTGTACAGAGAAGAGGAGGTAAAGACACAGCTAAGGTGTCAGGAATTTGACATACTGGGCTAATATCAAAGAAGACACAATATGAGACATTTCATATGAAGGCAATGATGTCACTAAAACATAGCTCTATCACAATGCTGGTAGGTAAAAGCCAAATATATATGCAGTATAGTTGATGTATCTTAGAAATGCCATAATTCTGATCTAGGTTGGCAATGTAACGAGCCTTATTTGGGCGGAAAATGAATTCATTTTGTTGAAAAACAGGTTATATCCTAGGTAAACTGCCCGTCAAATAAGGTGTAATTAAAGAGCAGGACATTTGTGACACAGAGGACACTGGAACACCAGTTTCACAAGAGCTCATACAGAAAAAAAACACAAAGACTGACCTTTGGGCATTTACTCTAAGGTCTTCCTGGAAGGGGCAGCCCCTTTCCTGTTGCATTTAATCAAGGTGCAAGCCAAATATCACAGGGTAAATGCAAATAACCAACTAAACAGAGCTGACTGGGCTGAGTTGGGTAAGATATCCTTCATTGCTGTAATTTTTGTCTTCTATTCAAAATGGACCATTATTACCAATTTTCCACCATCTAAGAAGGTCACGTTTTAGTCAAGGAAGTGAACACCTGAAGATGCTATTAGTGGCAAGGCCAGGTGGTCTACCCCAATAGGTTCAAATGGAAAAGTGATGTTGTCTGTGGTGTGGTTTGGCTGGCACAATGAGCTTTCACTTCTTTTTTTTTTTTTTTGGTAATTGAGGGAAAAAACCTGGAACTATTGCAGAGTTTTGACTTGCATGAGATGGAGCTTGACAGCATTTATGGCTGTGTCAATCTTCTTTCTTTCTATCTTTCTTTCTATCTTATTTAATGCAAAGCAATGTATACACATTCATTACCTGATAAATGTGATTTATTCATCAATTTACAGTTCTTGTAGCAGGTTTAATGATTCACAATTATTTGTCAGTCTTTTGATCATAATAACAACTATTATCACCTTCATGAGGAATTAACAATTAGAATTTCAAAAAAGACGAAAAGCTAACAGTGGTGCTATACCAGTCAGGTCCGTTTTGCCAATAAAACTACAAATGCCTTCTTCAAGAAATAAACACAGAGCTCAAACACAATGTTTTCATTACTTATCTTAAATCTAAAAGGCCTGCTCGATTGCGCAAAACAGTATTAAGAACAAAAGAGAAAGATATAAATTTCTTTGAGAAATGACAAAGCTACGGTTATGGACTTTTGTAAGGTCACAAAACCATTTCAGGAGACCTACAATCCTCCAGGATCTTTGAATAAGACATTAAGACAAAAATCAGATTTCTTTTACTTTCCAGCGTCCTTGATTCATTTGGTGGAGAAAAAGAAGTTTGATGGTATTTGTTTTACTTCATTTTACAGTGACACTTCCAAAACTGAATGTTAATATCCACATATACAGTAAGCAAGCTAGAGCACCTGCCTAACTACTGTAGATATACTCCAACTCCATTGCTCATAAATATGGAATACTTCAACATTCTCCATTGAAATTGACAACTTTAGCAACTTATGCACATGATGGTCTGATTCAATGGTAACTACTTCCAATGACCGCTAAAGGGAAGAACCTGCTGTATAAAACGCATGCTGCAGCGTTAAAAGTTACAGCAGCACGAAATATGGAAATTCAGGGGGTTTTTTAGGGTGACGTGATTTAAACAAAAAATTTAAAATTCTAGCAAAAAGTGTGCCATTCTTTCAACCACACATCTGCCCCCATACGAAAAGCATGAGGATTGCACATAGTGTACTGCTGTTTGTCCCATGACTGTTGATACAGGTTGTGTGAGGTCTTTTAAAGACCCTGAATCTTTTTCACTTTATTTTTCCTTATAACTTATGAAGTGACTGAAATCATGAAGTATATATATTGCAATGCAGATTACTTCCTACAATACTATAAACACAGGAATTTGATTACTCATATCCTCACATGAGCAACAACCAACATTGGAAACTGTTCTCATCACCTTTCGGTACTCCAAGTTATCTGCTTGGAATCAATTGAACATGTAAAATTCTCATTCTCGTATTTGCTTCTATGGTGTATAGTTGTAAATTCTTACTGTGACTAGAGGGACAAAGTATGGTGGCCTCTCTTTTACTCTATCTCAGATACAATTTGTGACAATTTCCAAAACTTCTGAATTTCTTTGGTGTTTAATATTCAATCATCTGATATTTTTATTATTTAATTTTGAAATTTTCCAATTGACACGATAAATAATGTCATGCATTCTGAAACAAAAGCATAGGAAAAGCGTATCTGCCAAAGATCGATTAATTTGCTGCAGTTTTAATCAAATGCATTCAGTAATGCATCAGAGAATGTTGGATCGATTCCAGTACCAATTTTTAGAATGGTAGATTTATAGGCCTCTTCCCTTATAAAAAATTGACAAATTGCTTCAGCTGTATTTGAATGATGCATGCATGCTGAACATGAGATTTGGTTCTTCACAGATGAACAGTGAAGCAAGGTTGCATACTATGCAATTTACACTGAGTTTATTTTGAAAGTTGCAAAGAAAAAACAATTGGGCTTGACTAGTTTATGAAAGATATATCAGGTTAATTGACTGACTTACGAATAAGTACTTCAATGGGTTAATAAGACAAGCTCCTTAGTTAATTGAGTAACTTTTGAAAAACTCCGGCAGCAATTTTTGACTAATTTAAACTAAATTCTAATATATTTGGAAAGGTTGTCAGTGTACGATACATACAGGTACATTTACAGGAGAATATGGTTTCATTGATTAAACCTGACCAACTGGGCGTCACTGACATTTTCAAACAGCCAACAGTCTTCATTCTTCAACTCTGCCAAAATCTAGCTAACGAATAAAAGTTGCCATTGGGTGAAACATCATGTGAAAGTTATATAAATGCAAACAAATGATCCGAGATATAACCTGAAATGGTGGCAAAGCCTACCACACAGACTTTTAAGGGAAGGCATTAGACTCAGCTCATTTCCAGTGGCAAATGTGAAAATCCTGGCTTGGAAGGGCAGAGATGATTTGTAGTCTCAGCATTCTTCATAAACTGAACCAAATAAAAAACGCAAAAGTATTTCCAGGGTTGTATTTTTCAGCATATACTTTAGATTGGATGTTGAGTGTATGCATTTGTGTGATCAGGTGTCAAAGGACTCGGGTACAAAAAATCACTTAAGTGTCACAATTTTTTGCAAGTCTGTGGCTGAGTTTATCACATTGGGGTATGGCCAGTGAACTGGGACATTAGACACCCTATAGGGCAAAACTGATGATTTCATGTTAGAGCTTGAAGAAAATGATGCAAAAGGCTACACAATTCATTTCCGTTTGTGCCACCTAACTTTTTAAAAATTCGGTTTTTTGAGAAGTGAGGTCAGAGTTGGTCACACACAATGCTATTCCAATGCAACAATGAGACTATGAAAACAAGTCATCAAACAGACTATGCAATGGCTGGGGAATGAAAAAGGCTTAGGTTCTGTCAAAAAGACCTCAAATAACATGTGTAACAGCTACAGAGGTTAACATCAGTATTTTTTGTGCCTTCCTTGTGCCATTCTTTCAACCACGCATCTGCCCCCATACGAAAAGCATGAGGATTGCACATAGTGTACTGCTGTTTGTCCCATGACTGTTAATACAGGTTGTGTGAGGTCTTTTAAAGACCCTGAATCTTTTTCACTTTATTGCATTTGTACAGGCGGCTTGGAGACCTGTTTCCGTAGCTGCATTGCTTCACTGGAATATCATTGTGTGTGATAAACTCTGACCTGACTTCTAAAAAAACTTAATTTTAACAAGTTAAGTAGCACCAACAGAAGTGAATAGTGTGGTCTTTTGCATCATTTTCTTCAAGCTTTCACATGGAATCGTTAGATTTGCTCTTTTGGTAGCCGAATACCCTGGTCCACTACCCATACCAAATGTTATAAACATGGATGTAGATGTGCAAAACAATGTCAGAATTCACTTATGTTTTTCGAAATGAGTCCTTTGACACCTTTTTATACATATGCATAAACATACCAGCCAATCTGAATCATATACAGAAAAATCAAAAAAAATCTGAGGAGTCAGAGTCTGAATTCAGGAAAATTATGGAGGCAGAGTCAGAGTCTTTTTCAAGTAGTCAAATACAGTGAGATTTGGAGTCGGTTCACTTGATACCTGACTCAAAAGCACTTAAAGATTAGGCAGAAAGAGAGATAAACAAGACAGATAGTGATAGGTTGGTGCAACAGGCCAGTTCTTACTGTAATCGGTTTGGTATTATCCCTATAAAATTCTAATTTTTGAACACATCACATCTAACTTTTGGACAGTTTCAACAGTTCGGTTTATTGAACAAACACTATATTTCATTGTGAAATACTGGCTCTTTCCTTGTAACTTATTGAAATCATGAACTATATGCAATGCAGATTACTTCCTACTTTAAACACAGGAATTTGATGACTCGTATCCTCGCAAGAGCAACAACCTGCATTAGAAACTCTGCTCATTACCTTCTGGCACTCTAATCTGCTTTGAATCAATTGGATATGTAAAATCCTTATTCTCATGTTTGCTTTTATGGTGTAGAGTTGCACATTCTTGCTATGTCTCAAGGGACATAGTATGGTGGCCTCTCTTTTACACTGTCTCAGATAAAATTTATGACAATTTCCAAAACTTCTGAATTTCTTTGGTTTTTTAATATTCAATCATCTGAGTTTTTTATAATTTAATTTTGAAAGTTACCAATTGACATGATAAATAATGACATGCATTCTGAAACAAAAGCATTGGAAAAACGTATCTGCCTGAGACTGATTGATTGCTGCAGCAGTTTTAATCAATTGCATCAGTAATGCATCAGAGAATGTTGGATCGATTCCAGTATAAATTTTTAGGATGGTAGATTTATAAACCTTTTTCTCTCATCAAAAATTGACAAATTTCTTCAGCTGAATTTGAGTGACGTACTTTGGACATGAGCTTCTACACAGATGAACAGTGAAGGAAAGCTGCATACTACGCAATTTAAACTTTAAACTTTACTTTAAAGAGGCGAAGTAAAAATTACTTGGGCTTGACTAATTTATGAGAAATGTATCAAGTTAATTGACCAACTTACGAAAAAGTAATTCAGTGGATTAATAAGACAAGTTCCTTAGTTAATTGAGGAACTTTTGAAAAACTTCAGAGGCAATATTTGACTAATTTAAACAAAATTCTAATCTATTCGGAAAGGTTGTCAGTGTACGATACATACATGTACATTTATAGGAGAATATGGTTTCATTGATTAAACCTGTCTGACAGCCAACAGGGCATCACTGACATTTTCAAACAGCCAACAGTCTTCATTCTTCAACACCGCCAAAATCTAGCTAATGGATAAAAGTTGCCATTGGGTGAAACATCATGTGAAAGTTATATAAATGCGAACAAATGATCCGAGATATAACTTGAAATGGTGGCAAAGCCTACCACACAGACTTTTAAGGGAAGGCATTAGGCTCAGCTCATTTCCAGTGGCAAATGTGAAAATCTTGGCTTGGAAAAGCAGAGGTGATTTGTAGTCTCAGCATACTTCATAGATCAATTTCCCCAGCAATTTCAGCAACAGGAGGATTTGACAGACTTTTAGGATTGCTGACTTTAGCGCCTTTTTTTCTCCTTTCTCTGCCCCTATTTCAGCTCATCTCCTGCTTTATTGATCTCCATCTGCACCCTTTAAGCTGTGAACTTCACAAAGAAGACCATTCATTATCGGATAGCTGCAATGCTGCTTGCTTTTGTGACGTTCATTTATAAGGCTGCATTACTCCTCAATATGCTCCATATACATTGTTCTTTCCTTGAAGAGGTCTGTTGGTGGCCATAAATTGGGCAGTTAACCTCTTTAACAACATTCCTGACCATTATGAATCCATAGGCTGTAATACATCATATATATAATGACCACTGTGCATGTGAACTACCTCTTTCCTAATTCACAATCTTCAGAACATCAAATGTGATGTAAAGGTTGTATGCAGCAGTAAGAAAGACCGATTTGCTTCCTATGAAACATTCTGCCTCCAAATACAAATTATAATTTACCAACAGCAACGTCAATATCAGTAATTTATCAGAAAAACACTTTATATGATATTGTATGGCCTTAAAAAACCTGGAGGTGATGATTCAAAGCTTCCATTTTGCAAAAAAAGTCAACTTGAATAAGTAATGATACTGTCATTGTTTTGGCAATATAGCATGCATGGTATAGTTCTCTTTGTCACACTGATAGCTAAAGTTGCAGAAGCAATATGGTTCTTTCAGCGAATACTACAGGCAAAGTTATACAAGCCCACTTCCCACAACACAAATTTGGCCAATCTTTCAAGAAGACAAACAGTCTTTATTTCCTTTGAAGGTGGTAGAACTAAATTTGATTACAAAGGCATTAATTCAGCTTGACCTGGGAGAGATGATCTTTCTCTTGAACCTCCTGGTTATCTTCATGGTCAAGATGTGGACAACCGTCAAGCGCTCCATGCGAACACTCTTGACCCATTCGGCAGTTGGTCAAACACTTTTTGGAGCAGCTGGAGCCCTTTGAAAAGGTCACCATGGAATTCTTAAGATTCAAATCTCCATTGACTTGTCGTCTTCTGGTTGGCTTTGTCTTCTGGGCAGGAACCTGTTCTGGCTCCATTGTTCTGTTCTGGTTGCCTGGTTCAGCAGTTCAGTTGGGGTTGTGTCATTCACTGAACACCCCTTGCATAAGCCGGTTAAGCCCATTTTGACAAAGTGTAAAATGTTTCGCAACCAAAGAATTGTTAAAATGGCCAATCCTATTCTGATAATGTAGGTTTCACTGCATAGGGAAATGATTTCATAAAAGATGTGGAAACGGTTACTCCTGAAACTCTGCTTCCGTTTACTGTTGTCATTTGTGGGGATTTTACGTTATCCCTGGTATATAGTTTTCTAAAAGAATACTGGCTCTTTTCATAATTTCTCGTACGTAACTGTAAAGCTGCATGTCTTAAAGAATTCTGTATAACCGCATTATGTTTTCCTTTTTACACCAATGGAGATAATGGAGGCAGCTGAGTGGATATGTCCATTAAAGTGAGTTCATAATTGATTTATGTTTGAGATCTTTTTGATGTTACATGAGATAAGTGGTGGTCTTACCTCACTGTAATGCCAGATAGTCATGAGTTGTAGCTCAGCACGTACATTTAAGCATTTTATGAGTTTCTTTAGGCATTTAATAGCCTGTTGGATTGTTAGCTCTTAAGTGATAGCTTTAAATATTGCCCGTAATTTCCCAATGCATTGTTCATAAAGGCTATACATCGTCTGTAAGCTAATTGAAAAATTCACTGGGACGGCTTTATAAATATGTGCAGTGAGATCAAGTATTTCAAGGAAGCATTTGTTATAGCTTTAAATACCATTAGTCAAATGTAACGTGATCTTTGCTGTAAAAAACGCACCCGCTAAAAATGTAAATCTTTACAGAAAGCATAAATGGAGGCATAGGAAGCCTGCAGCTAAGGTTTTTACTGTTGGTTACGCACTTCGAAAGTAAGACAATCTTCATATGTGGTTATACAGTATTACGAGAGAATTTTTTTTTCGTATCATTCTTTACGAAATACATCAAAAAATGTTCTGGCTCTTATGCAGATGATGGTTGAAGCAAATTCCTTGTTGGACATGTGGGTAAAAAATAACGATAATAGTCATGCTGAAAGGTGATGAACTGCAGTAACAATATTGTCTTTACCCAAATATCTATAATATAGACCTTTACAGCATCTTAGGTCTACTGTCCAAGATATGCAGATTGACATGGCCTCCCTTCCTCACTTATAATCATGGCTTACAAGGTGCACAGTGAGCCTAAATTGGACGCGATTGCCTGCTGGTAACATAGAGCAGCCCATAATGCAGATGCAAAGTAAATAGGGATTTAACCAGAGCTGGTAATTAATACTGGAAAATTGCATGTGTTATTATGCTGGGACATGTGTATTGTTGCTGAATATTGAAAAAAAAGTGGGTTATGATGTTGTTATGATGTTAATACTAAAAGATATGTGTTACAATGGTGAAATGATGTTCTAACTAAAACGATGTGTGTGTTATGATGGTGTATATGTAAAAGAAAAAAAAAAGCAAATTTTGTGTGGAATCGGGAAGAGAGCAATGTTACAATATCTATGGAACTTCCCGATTCCACACAAAATTTGCCACAATTATAATTATGGACAATATATATAATAAATTCTGAAGGCAGTTGTACACAAATAATGCTGATTCAGATAAAGATTTAGGCTGCAGAGCAAAACATCAAATCTGATCTCCTCACATTGCAGTGCTTGCATAATGAGACTTCTCACAAAAAGAATAAATAGATTAGCTTTTCTTTGATTGCTTTGAGTTTAGGTCCAACACCCAGTGCATTCTAGCTGAGAAAAGAAAAACATCAGAGAAAAAAAAGCGAAGCAGCACAGGCAACAAACTGTTCAATTTTCAGACTGGCTTTCCAATGATGCAGTCATAACTTGAAATACGGTATAATCTTTTTATTATTGAAATACAATAAAAGAAACCTTCAGCAGTTCAAAAATTACAGCAGCATAAATTATATGGAATTTCTATATGTATGGGACACTATGGGTGACATTGCGAAACAGGCGAAACCAGCGCAACTTTCAACCACAATAACACATGTCAAATTGCCATGACATTGAATAACCCTACACTGATAGAGAGTGTTGAGGTGCATGGTCAGAAATCAAACTACACTCTTTAAATCACTTGCTGCCCCATGAAATGCCCTGTGATAAATGAGTTTGGTGTTTGTAACCCAAGGACCAGCCATTCCAGGCCTTAATCAATAGCAGATAGATTGCCACTGGTTGAGTGTGCTGGGAAACTTCCCTTAACCGCCTCCAATTTATCTCATGTCTCAAGCTGTTAGGGTGTCACTTCCATGTGTGGAATACATTCGTTGAGCCGAGATTCAAGTTGTGTTTGCCTGTTTACAATGAAAAGGATGTGTTGCTGCTGAGAGATAAGGCAGACCATTTGACACAGTCCTGTGGCTCCATGTCTGTTGAATTAGTGCTTACCTCTCAAAGCTTGGTTTGATTCCCCTCTTGCCAACCCATGTTAGGTGGATGTTACATCCTATGCCTAGAGTTCAACTTGCCCCATCAACATAGTCTCTGCATGCTGTATTAAAAAAATGTAATTAGTGCAATAAATACATCAAAATGCAAATATTGTTAATACACAGGTTAATGGTTTTAGTTATTATGATATTTTTCATGCAACAAACAGTTGGTGTTACAGTGTATTTTTTCCTGTAATACACTTGTAAATATGGAACAAACCTTAAACTGTTATGCTGTTTTCTGTCTACCAATTCAGGGCACTGGTTGCAGAGTTTTACAATTTGCCATGTCGACCATGTCAACCTTAATTGCCCTACACCGGCCAGAAGTGTCAAGGTGCATGGTCAGAATTACAACTGCACCCTTGAGATCATTTGCTGTCCCATGAAATGCCCTGTTATGAAAAGTTTGCTGTTTTTAACCCAAGGACCCGCCATTCCAGGCCTTTTATTATCGTTTTCATTGATACATGTTTTTCCAGTTTGCACTTCGCTTTATACCAAAACGGTGATGTCACAGATTTAGTTGCATAACTTTGTATATTACAAGTACATATTTCGAGTAACTGGCCAAATGCATTCACAAGTGGATTATATATGTTCTGCTTGTTTCAAATGTTTGGCTTTGATACCTACACTGGTTGATGAATGCTTCAATGAACTGTAACTGAAGCAAACAGACTACTTATTCTCAAAGGAGAGTTACATTGTTAGGCAGAAAATACATTTGTGAAAATAGGGTTATATTTCAAAGGTTACTCTCAAAAAATTGGGAGGTGTCATAGTAAGTCAGCATTGGCAATTGCTATTTCATCAATATATGTGCCCACTTGCTTGGAGCCAGAAGCATTTTTTAAAGCAACAAAGGAAAATGAATGCAATTCATATACACTGTAGAAACTACCCCATAAAATCCCTCTTCCTGTTTTCACATATTTTCTTCTTATCAGATAAGAAACCTTGCACCCACAAGCAAATTTGTGTAACACTAATCCAAAGACAAGAAATATACTATTACATACTATTTCCAAACATTCTGGCCTGAAGTGTACATTGACTGACAACAAATTATTTGAAATTGTGATAAATAGTGTCTGATGAAAATCGATAAAAACAGACATTGTTTGGAAAACATTGAAACAGAGGTGTACTACTCAGTCTGGACAGAAGTTGTTTGTCGCGGTTGTACAAAAATAATAATATGGCCTGGCAGTTTTGAATTCCTTTGTCTTTAACCGTGATGTCAAACTTTAAACTGAGTGTCACAGATTGAAGATTAAACCAATCACATTCGCAGATACCTGATGAGGTCACGGTTTTGCTGCAAAACGAAGTTTTCAAAAAATCACATAGCTATGAAAACAATAATAAAAATCAATAGCAGATAAATTGTCACTGGTTCAATGTGCTGGGAAATTCCCTTAACCACGTCCAATTTGTCGCATGTCTCAAGCTGTTAGGGTGTCACTTCCATCGTGGAATACATTGTGTGGGCCTTGACCCTTGATTCAAGTTGTGTCTGCCTGTTTAGGATGAGTTGTTACTGAGAGATAAGGAAGTCCATTTGCTTTGGAGATATATATTTGGTCGTCTGTCTGGGAATCCTCCAGATTCTTCAAGATATTGCTCCACCTTAGGTACGGTATAATGACAAGTTTATTGTCCACCATCCAAAAAAATTTATATTTAAGAGGATTAGATTTCTATTTTTTTCCATACCAAGTTCATTTTTATAAATTGCAATGTGAGTAGGGGCGCACCATAGATGATCACACCCCCTAGATTAAGCTAGTAATGCCGCATATCCAAATTTGTTATTCGTATTCCCAATCCCCTCCTTTGAACTGCCTTAATGTTATGTGGAATTAATCTGTCACTTTTTCAAACTGCAAAGGGATTAGGTGAGTAGTCCTGATAAGCTTGTCTTTGCTGATGGTGTTATCCACGATCTGCGTTTATCATGGAAGCTGGATATGGATTAATTAGGCATATACACTGTATACTAATACTCTTGTGAAGAAATACATGAATATCAGTGCCTTGTGCTGTTTCAGCATAATTTGTAATTATAAAATAATTCAACAGCCTTAAAACAAGGCTGTTATTGAAAAAATGGCCACAATCAGTGAATCAGATAAATCAGAAGTAGTTATAAGAACTTTTGTAAAGCTGCAATCTATACATTTTATAATGTCAAGCTGGCATCTTTCTCCATGATTCTATCCCATTTGAGTTGTATTGAATCCAGTATCTTCAGAACGTTTTTTTGAAAGTTTTAAATGGGTCTCTCGTATTGCACAGGTGATGCATGTTTGTTTCTGAACATGCCTGATAGCTGCCCAGAACAGGACAGCCTTCTTCCTAAAAAAATCAGTTTGCGGCATGGTACAATATTCTTGACCCCTATTCCTCAACATCGCTCTCTTCTAGATTAAACAAAAACAAAATTTGTGTTCCATCTTTCGGCTTCACTCAGGCCAAGTGAGGTGCATTCAGAAATAAACTGTTCTAAACCACATGTTTCATAAGAATAATATGTGGGCCTGCAACCTTTCTAGAAATGTCCTCGGAATTCGTATATGCACATCCATAGTTAATTGTATGGTAATTCCAAATTTCACTCTTTTATAGATCTATAATCAACAGAGACGTACTTTGCAAATCTTGGCATTTCTCCTCCATAATTATTTTCACTCAATGAGACCTCAAGTTAGCTCTATCCAAGGATCTCTGCAGTCAGCCTGTGATGTTTGACTTTGCCCTTGATTAAATGTACCAGGAAAGACCTGTCCATCCCAGGAAGGCCTCAGCCTAAACTCTCCAAAGGTCAGTCTTTGTGTTTGCCTTCCAGATGAGCTCTTGCTCAAAGTTATTCCAATCTGCCCCTGATGTCAGTGCTCTTGACCTTTCTATTCTAGTATTCATTTTACTCACACACGAAGTGTATAGAAAGGATCCTGATTTGACCTCTGGTTGACCTTGGCTTTCACCTTCTTTCTGACTTTTTTGGCACAGTCAGGTCACATTCTGCTCAGCTTAGCACTAACCAATTGCTAGTCCTATGAGTTTTTGAAGGCTAGAAAGCCTGAGTGATATTACAAACAAGAACGAACACTCCGAGAGCCATTTTCATATCTCCAAATGGTAATGTATTAAACAATAACAATTTTGCAAAAAAAATCGCCCATTTCTGGAGCCTGTCACCCTCAAATTTTTGTATCTGGACCTGTCTGATTGAAATATTGTGGCTATATATTGTTTCAGTATCTTAAGGTGGCTCGCTACCCATGAAATGACGTCACCTGCACATGTTTCCGCGCAGCCAGTCAGGCCCTATCTATGGTAACGTCACCACTCTGCTGTCACTGCTTCAAGATCTTTTTTTAATTCTGAGAATTTCATGCGTCAGCCGCTTCGTTTGCAATTTGTGCCAATTCTATTAGGGATAGAGACTTCTTGTTCAGAGCATTAGATTTGCCATGAAGAGTACTATATACAGCCAGAGATTCAACTTGATACTCAAAACAGAACATTTTTACAGGCGATTTTCGGCAAGCAGGTCTAATTTCTTTGAAATGACTTTGTGATATAAATAAATGTTTATATCAATTTGAAGTGTGGTAGGAAGGCCTGTCTATATCATCATGTTGTTCCCAACTATTTTTGGAAATAAATGACAAAGAAATGAAAAATTCTATCCCGTCAATTTTTTTTAGCGCCATGTTTTATAAAAAAAGTAAAAATTGTCAAAATCGAAACTTATATTCCCAGCCCCTTGGAAAGTCCTTTAAACTAAATATATCTCTTTGAAATTGTAATCACCTTTTCCATGAAAGTGTCTTCTTTAATTTCATGCTTCATTGCATAATATGGGATGAATGACCACTGAATGGCAGAACAAACTTCACAGTAGGAAAAATAAGAAAAAAATTTAGTTCTTCAGGTTTGCGTGGACTGACTTTCTGGTAAATAACCCCAAATATATTTTTAAAAAGGCTGGTAGCGACCACTTTTGTTTACATATCCTTGCTATAAACTATATTTTGGATCATTCTAAACTGCTTTTAAGAAATCCTATCTTGGAAAGTTCACTAGTATCGAGCCACCTTAAAATAACTTATTTAAATACCAAGATATGCTTAATTTCTAGTATTCAGCAGTGCAGAGTGCATTTCTTTTACACAAAAATTGCTCCAAGTGCATAAAGCCTACCAAGTGCATAAATCCTAATCAGGCCAACCATGGAAAAAATATATGAGATAACACACTACCACTACTGATATCTCAGATATCCAAACAGCCCCCTATCTGTTTGGTTTATGAAGAAACCAGTTTTATTAGGTTTTTGTTAAAACCAAACAAATTGGTATTTCCACAAACCCTAGCTGGTTTAATATTCGGTACAGCTAAAAAACCAAATTTGGTTTTTTGGAGGCTGTTTTTTTTTAGAGTGTAAAATATGGTAATTTGCAGTACCACCAGAGGTAAATGGATGGAACTTCAACCTAGAGTTGAATTTAAATTATTTATTTGCGAGAGTAGCTTTAATTTGAAGTCTTTGAAGTTATGCACTTCCATTTTTGTAAAGCGATAATAAAACAAGCTCTTTGGGCAAGTCAGATACCCGTAACTGAGACTAAGAGAAAAGAATCTGGGCAGCAACTGGTTAATAGTTGTTGAAGAATAAGTGCTTTCCCCAAATAATCAAAACTCATCCAATTTCCGCTTCATACATGTGCTCTCAAGTTAAAAGGAGCAAAGTTCCACAACCATCCAAATTCCCAATGGGAAAATAATGGAGATGTTCACTTTTGTTTTCAATTAATTTTGCTTCACCGCGCCTTTGACACATTCAGCTCTGTAGGGGAGACTGGGGTAAGTTGTGCCGCGGGGTAAGTTGTGCCGCCCGCTGTTGGGGTTAAATGAAGAACCGGGCAAAGAAGGCAATGCCACCCATATATACCCACTTGGTCAACATCATCAGGCAGCAAGAAAAAAATTACCAAATATAATGGTATGAAAAGCTACACTCATAAATTCAATTTTGTTGCTGAAAACTTGAAGTGCCGAGGACTGACATTCTGATTTCTCATTTATAATAAGATCATGTCCCTCTGGTAGGATGGAGTTAAGAGGTATATCTAGACATTTCTGTTGTTAGATTTCATTTTGCATTGTTTGTTTATTTTTGACAACCAGTTTCATCCAGAAAATCAATTTGGGGTAAGTTGTGCCGTTTTGATTGGGGTGAGTTGTGCCAATGGTATGATATAGGAATTAATATTTTATTCATCTTTTTTTGTCTTAATTTTACGCAAGGCCTTAAAATGTTGTGAAATAACTTACACTGAAAGGAACACATGTTAAAAGTGTTATAACACCCTCTAAACAATAAATAATTCTGTGTTTTTCAGCATTTTTAATTTGTGTATAAAATGGCTCATAAATGTCTGATTAGCTTAATGTAACATGTCAGTTATGTGTTAAAAACATGATACAAATGATCTATCTGAAGAAACAGGTGAAATACAAGATTTAAAAAAAATAAATTAGGCGGCACAACTTACCCCGTCACGCGGCACAACTTACCCCGGCACCGTTGCAAGTTGTACCTCTTGACCTACTTTTTTCAAATGCCTACCATGACCTTCCCAATGGTTGGACTTCCCTGAAACTTTGGTAAATTCTGGCCAACATATCATATTTTGATGTCTGATTTTCAGATTGCATGATCAAGCTTTGGTTTTTCGGAAAATCAGCCTGACGAAAAAAATGGCACAACTTACCCCGGTCTCCCCTATACTTTGACAGCTGAGATTGAAGGCAATAAAGGTCGATAAATTGCAAAATATTCACAGCCAGATGAAATAATCATGATTCTGAAGAAAAATATAAGGGCATCTATGAGCATTGTCTTGGGCAGCGAATGAAGCATTCTCTCAGGACCAATTGTTCTGACATTATGACATTTCAAAGTCAAAGTGGAACTCCATGAAATTAAGGCTCACAGAGAAAAGGAAAGAAATGATTGCTCCGACAACTAGATCATGCCATTGTTCATTATGTGAAATTTTATTTAAACCTGAAATATTCCTTGTCATTGTGGCATTTCAGATATTTATAAAAAGGAGACGTAATCCGAAAATATTCTCCAAACAAGAAGGCATTTTCCTCATTTTTGGTATGTGTATGTGACAAAAATAAGGACTCACCCCCCCCCCCTCCTTGTGTCACATCATTTGTCCTGACAATCTCCACACTGCAGCCTTATGCCTATGTCTGTTAGTCTCTTCATCAACCATTTTGTCTCTTTGTAGCTGTTTGTCTTCTTTCTAATGTGTCTTTCTGTCTGCTGAGCTCTTTCATGTATATTTCCGGCACTTATTGACATTTCCTGCCTTTTATGTTTTGTAGGAGGTCTATGTTAGTGTTCTTATGATGTCTTATTACATACAACGTATATATAATGCAGCGCTCTTAACATTTACAAAGAGAATTTTCCCTTGCAAGTATTCAGTTTCAGTCTTGATCGATAGTGCACACCTTGAAGAGGGTTCGATTGTGGTATTGTGTACTATATTCGCTTAAAGCTATGAGATCCGATATTTCTAAGGATATCATCCACTTTCAATTAACACAATTACATGCTTTTTCTGAATTAAGTGAGTTTAATTGTCTTAATTACTGCTCCGTAATCGTTGCTTTGTAAACAAAACAGTGGGAAATTGTTGCCCGTAGATGAACAATGCGAGCTTTGAGTTTGTTTTGACAAGAATGAGAAATTAACATGTTAGAATGAGCTCCATTGTGAATGTCAACAGTTCAGGTATTTTTTTTCTTTATGGTTTGAAATGCTTCCTTATGGGCAAGCTTTAAGCAATTTATGGCTTTACTTTCAGTGTCGGATTGACATTGAATGATTTCATGCGGCTTTGATTTGTTCCTTATGGTTTTTTTAAAAGCTTTTTGTTCAGCCTTTCGCAACGGAAGACAACAAATAGCCTTGCCTTGATTGATAATGGAACATATTCATCTTTGCATCTAAATATTACAGTGAAAGATTACATCAAGCTTACTCCGTCTCACATGCCAGAACTATGTTTTGTCTTTAGATGCCCCTTACTGTTCCAGTCTTCTCCACTCACAATTAACCTCTACCGAGTGGAAAACCTTGAGGCATCAGTAATTTCAAATTCTGAGCATGGATGGTCTCCAAGGATTCACATGTCTCCCTCAATAAACACACACTCATTCAATTTTCCTTGGATATTTGAGCCACAGGAGCCTAGTTTGCTTAATTCATGGGTCCAGAGCTATCTGAAAGGTATTGGGGTAAAGAATGAGGCTGTTCACTTTCATGTATCCAAGTAAAGATTGCTTCCGTACATGTAGTTGTCAAGAGGTGAACACTGGTGGATAGTTACTGTAATGTTTGCTGCAGTTCTTCAGTGGTAAATGATGGAGCAAACATCAGCACAGCTGATTTTCGCTAAGAAGATGTCATGAACCAAATTAGCTGAAGAGCAGAAGAACAGAAATAATCTGGGTACTTACTAACTGAATGACAGCATTCCACACACATCAATTTGAAGCATGACGATTTTCCAATTTAATTAGCTGCGTCCCCCCCCCCCCCCCAATATAATCACAAGCTCATTACATTTTCCCTGCATACTTGAACTGTCAATGTCACGTCGAGTTTGCAGTACTTTATATCAAATCAAATTTTGCCTCAGCACACTGTGGATACATTTAGTTCAGAAAATGTCGTCAGCCAAGATTGAAGGCATTAAACATAGTTAAAAGGCAAAATTTCACAGGCTACTGAAACATCCACAGAGTCACTTGAAGAAAAAGATGATTGACAAGGGCATTTATGAGAATTCCCCAGGGCATCCAATAACACATTCTCTCAGGACCAATTGTGCTTACATTCTGACATTTAAAAGTTAAAATGTAACTCCATGATCTCATAACCGACAAATAACAAATGCTTACAGAATTGCACCTGTAGACTAATTCCTTGTGTTGTGAAGTCACATCCCTATCCATTCATTGTTATTCTCAATGAATCATATGTGATTCATGAGGTCATGTCATGTACATTCAATACTATCAAAACAATTTACCTACTGAGTCACCACACTCATCAATGAGGTCACAAGTTACTCAATGACAAATTGGCAGTTCATTTCAATGCAATGGATACTGTACAGGGCCTGTTGTGAGGTAATTTATGGCACAAACAGAGCAATGCAGATCAAAAACACATCAATCATTGAAGACACTCAAAAGACAAAGCAAATTGACAGAATGTCAAAGCAAACAATAGAAACGTTTAACCACGCAGGTTAAAATCTGAAAGACAACTCACATAAAAGCCTTGCCAAAAGGTCTGCCTCCATCTGTTGTATTTGTATTGGTAGTTCAAAGTTTGAGCGTTGATGGCAGTTGTGATTACAAGGTTAGTTGTCTCACCAGTTGGCATAAATTTCATTATTTCAAGGTTGGTGTCGGTTCCGGTCATTTTTACGCAATATAATATATCATCATTGTAAAAATAGGCATGAAAAAAAAACCAGTCACCAGCATAATTATTATTTCATGTCATGAAATGTCAAGCATTTAAGTTGATCACCTTGTTCTCACAATTGCTATCTGTTGCAATTCACCATTATAAGATTAAAATAGAAAAATAACTATAAAGTAACCATTGCTCAATCTTACAATGCTGTCTATAAACCAATGAAAAGTTTTTCCACATTCACATATCACATCCATAATAAATCCATACATTGCCTTTTTTCATTGTACTGAATGTCTCAAATAACCCAGGATTCTCTACCAGAGCAAATCCATTATTAATTCAGGGCTAAGCTGAAGGCAAGTCTCATCAGCCAGGTGAGACACATCATTGGTAAAACAAGTTCATTAAATTCACATACTGTAGAAACCAGTCCCACTGAACACCCCACTGAATGTTCCACTGAATGTCACACTGAAAGGCCCACTGAACGTCCCACTGAAAGTTTTATCCTGCATATTCAATCTGAAATCGAGCTTTGTTGACACTTTTCCAGAAAATAATAGTTTCACTTAGAAGTTAGTATTGTACAGGTAGGTCAGCCGCCATGAATGAAGTTGCCAACAAAAAAGCAATTTTCACTTGTAACTTAGAATCTGAAACATTTTAATATTCATGATCTGCTTCTGGTGCAATGCATTCAAGTTATCCAACTATGAAAAAATCAAACTCTTGAGCTGTATACTGTACACAGGAAACATGCTGGTCAGAACACGCAGAAATACTTGTAGACTTAAACTCTCTGATGAATGGCCCTCAACAGACCACTTTGAAGAGAGGCCAAAATGTGTTCAGTATATTCCGATATTGAAGAGGAATGTATTATTTAACTTCACCAATAATCTTCAGGAATGTAGCATTCCTATAATCAATTGCATGCTCTCTCACAAGTTCATGGCTTTTAATAATGTTACTGATGGTAAACAATAATATAGAATATGAGCTAAAATAGGAGGCTGAAAAAGGGCTGAAATTGGAGTTTAAAAAGGAGTCAAAGGCAGCATTCCACTGAGTCTGCCAATTCCTGGAGTAGCTGAAAATTACTGTGGGATTGGTAAGAAGAAAATTGAAGGAGCTATGAAGTTATGTAGGGACGCCTGGGACGGCAGATCTCTCCTCTCAGACACTTATAGATTTTCACATTCACTACTGGAAATGAGGCGAGCTTAACGCCACCCTATTTCCAATTTTTTAGAAGACTCCCAATGTCTCTCATGGAAGTTTTCCTTCTCTGGCTCCTTCTTTCATATTCTTAATATTCAGAGTATCCCATGTCTTCTTCAAAATGTTTGTTTTTTAATGATACAGAGGCATAACATATCTAAAGGATAAGTCTTCCAATTGGACAGCCCTGTTATCGGTTGCATCAAATTTGAACCAAAACAAATAATTCAGCTCCCTTCCTAGAAAAGAACCAGAAATTACAAAAGTTTTGTAGTCTAATTGTGTACCATCCACTGTGGAATCAGGCATTTCTGTTATGTGGGCCACCTGTCCATTTACTTTTCAGCCCTGGATTCAGACATACACTCAACATTTTCGACAAAACCCAAGCTTCCATCTTCTTCACAACGCAACTTTCTCACTTTGATTTGAATAAGGTGCGACAATTGATTTAAATTAAATGTGTTAAAAAATCATTTAAATGGTTTTTACTCCATAATTTACATAAGACAGGCCTACAAACAGCCAGTTTTAATTCAGTAAAACCTAATTATCTATGTGAACACTTCTCCATGGAAAAATACTTTATTGCTTAATATAAAGGTACATTATTTATTTCATTAGTAGCAACATAAGATTTTACCAATGCAATAAATTTAATGTTGGTTATTTTAATATGAATAAATCACAAATCATTCCAAAGAATTGGCTGCACTCACCAAAAATGTTTCTGTACTTGATCATCAAATGGTTAATTAAATATCAATCATTCTTGACATGTAAAACCTCAAACCAATAACAATGGAGTTACCCTATATATTATGATACATAAATATTAAGCAATGTTAAACATATCAATACAAACAACACTAAATAAATCTTGTAAATATAGCCATGTAAAAGCTTTTCCTGATTAAAAGATCTTATATAACAATACTGTTATGAAATACAGCAAACATAAAGGAAAATGTGATAAAAACTGCAAAAATGCCAGGTTGGGTATATTTTCAAACATCACAGTCATCCAGTGGGTCACACATGACAGTCAAGTATGTGAGACATTTAATGATTGTTCAGAACTCAATATACAGGTTTGGTTTGATCCATTACGTTTAATCATCAAACACACATTCATCATAGTAGTTGCAACAGGTGGTATTCACTTTGAATTTTTCTTAGCAACGCCTTGAATAACAGCCTTTTACTACATGTACACCATAATAAAGGGATTTCCAACTTCCTCTTGATTAGAAACTTTCAAATATGAGTAAAAGCATGTGTATTTAAAACCAGCATTTTTGTGAATGGTAGTCATCATCCTTTGTGATATATTTATTTTCATAATTTTGCTCCACATCCTTCTTTGTAAAAAAAAACACACAAACGATTACTATAACTCCTCAGTTTCTGTGCTTTCTTCAAACGTGAAATAATGCTTATCATGTTGTAGTAATCGCACTCTTTGTCCACTCTTAGAGTTTCGTCTCTTGGCCGAATGCCGTGAATCTCCACGATGCCTGGAATTATGCAAGGCCCACTGAAGGACATCAGGCCACGTATCAGACTGACTGTGGGCCTCCAAGCATCTGCCGACCTGGACGCCAACAATAAGGCAGGCCACCATTCCCAGACTGAGAATGATGTAAACGTGTTCCTCCTCCAGGACTCACTCCTCCGTTAACCTTGCTTGCTGGGTGATATTTTTATCCTCTGCAAAATTAACAAATGGAACATTTATGAAAATGAATATCTAGTTCTGATCTTGACATACACTTAAGGTCAATATCTTTAAATTATAGTGCATGATGTCAACTTTTCTGACAAAGTCTCACACATAGATTTCCATCTCTCCACTATGGCAGTGGGGCAGAGCAGCTTCCAGCGCAAAGAGATTATCAGTATCCTTTCACTGAAGTATCCAAAGATACCAAATAAAAGTAAAGACACACAAAGAAAAGTAGTCCCAGGCATATCAGGACAAAACGAGATGTTGTTTCTACTTTCAAATCTTCAAACAAGCAATAGGCTTTTCACTATGCCCAACTTCTATTGATAATCTTTTCGTATTGATGATTAGGCGGATCAACATGCATGAACCAGTACAGAGCTCTTAGGATGAATCGATCATAATCCAGCTTCAGCCCTTGAGTAGGTTTACAAATTGACCTGACATTGCAATGAATTATCTATGTAGACCTATATCTTCACACATGCAGTTCTTTTTGTCTGGAAAACAATCTTGCAGGTGGTCAAAGAAGACAAACAAATAGCCTTAGACCCTTCATATACATGGCCTTGGGATAAATAAAATTGGTACTAACCTGCTGCAACGACACTTGCATGGGTGTCTATACACAAGGACCTGTGTATAGTGCGGATGGTTTGGTGAATGTGATGGTGAACTTGTCGATGACTAAAGTTGTAAAAATAGTTGGTGAGAAATCTTGGTGGGCCCAGGAACACAGTTGGGTCATTGTTGATTAAAAGTTTGAATTCCGTCAAGGCATCTGGAAAATGATGGTCACTTCTCCGAGCTGCAAATAACGAAAAGGACAACATCATAAAAAGCACTTTACAATGAAAGTTGGCAACTGGAATGCCAATTTGCATTCTGTCGAGATATTAGAAGATGATGTTCAATCGTCCGTGATTTATCATTTCTAAGAAACTAGAATTTAAGACAAAAAGACATTAATCAATCCGAGAGTGAAACTCTTCCTGGATTAAATTAACAAATGTCATACAAACGAAAAGTTTAATATTGGTAATAGGGGAAACGATTATGTAGGATTCTTTGATATATCTGAAGAATTCATAACCAAAATCATTCTTAAAATATCTTACCTTCTTGAACAAAAAAGTTGGCCATGTATTGGGCAACTTTAACTGCTCCAAATGAGTGGTTTACATGATAACGACTATCCCAGAAAAATGGGTTTTTCTCCGGATGCCACTGAGTCCCATAAATAGGATATTTCACACCTGTAAACAAAGAGCATGGAATTATGAAAAATATGTAAACGGTGACCTGTAAGCAACCTTTTTCTTGGATGAATTCAACACAAACATAGATATAGAGTTAGAGCACTCACCCTCAAAAGTTGAGATAAAAACATCTCCCTTGCTGCCTTGATTAACGGATATTGGTCGGTAAAAAGATCTTAAATCTGCATTTGATGTGTAATTCGGAAAGAAATTTGCAAATTTAACAGCTTTTAATTCAAGGCTAATCTGGCTTGTAATGCAAATTTCCTTTCGTTAATCAATTTACAACACCATTTTCTAACATCTTATGGAAAGCCTTCTTTCATGTTAAAAAAAAAAGACTATATTAAAAAGTTGAAAAACTGAATAGCTATTCCTGCATCTTTAGTATTCCAACCAATTTATATTTTTTGAATTGCAGACAAAGATGATTTAAAGATAATTAAATCTGAAAATCTTCTTATCACCAATATTAGAGAATGGCTCACCTTGACTGTGAGACAAACATGATGAAAGTTTGCTGTGACATTATCTTTGACAAGGATATTGTACAAGTCGTCCGGCATCGATTTCAGTAAACGGCTTTTGCGTGAACCTGCAAAATATGAAAAGGGATTTGTAAGGATTGGGCCATCCCTGAAATTCAGTATAGTGTGACATTCACTTTTGTACAAATTGTATTTCCCTCATAGCTCTGCTTGTACAGATGTATTGATGCCAGTTTGAACCAAAAACTTTAAATTTTGATTCACCACTCCAAAGAACATTTTGCCACTGATTTCCCATCCAGTTATTGTGTTTTAGAGCATACGAGACACTCTTCTCCCTGTTACCTTCCTTAGAATGCCCATACAAATACTCATAAAATCTTCACAAGCTGGGAAAACCAATCCTCAAGACTATACACTTGAAATTACAACATCATTTTTATTCAAATTTTCAGTTTGGAAATCAACCTCAAAAGATTTCGTCGTGGCTCAAGACTTATGCACAGTAGGTACCTGATCAGACCTTCAAAGTCTGAGGAGATATATATTTTTTTTGTTTTCTTTGTGCATTTATGAAACAAAATTGCAACCCATGTTACCCAATGCTATGCAACCTAGTCAATGCTCTGCGAATTCATGTTAGAGTTTTTCTGTGAAAAACTAAGTTTCAAAAGACACTTAACTCACCTGGCAAGGGCTTGAGGGGCAAAGAAGCATCCCAAACCCCACACTGACTCAGGACATGAGGACCTCCTGTCAGAACGACAAGCATCTCAAAACCAAGGCAGGTGCCCCAGATGGGAAAGTAATCTCCAGCGGAATTTGCCTGAAACAAACCAAGTACCTGCCAGTTACTTATCAAAACATCTCAAAATAAGCAATACATTGTCAAATCCAATTTAAAACGAGGGAAAAAATCAGTCCGTATATTCTACACAGTCATATTACCACACGGGCTTCAAGTACTCTGAACAAGAGGTTGTCGCTGTGATAACAAGCATGCATCACATTGCATCTGTCTGCTTAAATTAGAAACTATCTCTGAAACAGCACAACACTGAATTGCACAATCCCAGAATGTGGCCTCATAATCTTCAAATCTATGTTAACACAACTCTTGAGATCTAGCAAGCAAGATAACAGCAGTCATTCAATCCCATCAACACAGCTCCATTTGCTATTGGTGAAGTGAGATAGAATATTGACGAAACAAGTTTTCTTAATTTTGTAGTTTCAAACAATTATAGTCAAATATTTGGTCTGAATCTCAGATACTTATGTTAACACTATTTTATTGAGGCAATAAAGCTAAATAATTTACTGGTCAAAACAGCTAGAATGATATCGCTGAAAAACTTGCATATACAGACATATACAGTGTGTCTGATGAAATTACGCAAGTCGCATATTTCACAGTAGTATGCAAACTTTTGAGCCCAACATCATATCCTTTTCACATAACAACTGGATAGGGCTAGGAAATCTTCCATGTAATTTTCATCAAGATTCATTGAGGCAAAATTAAGTTACGCCATATTTTCAAATATCTTGGTGTCTGACGAAATTACGCAAAATCCACATTTTATTTGGAAGGCCCTTGAAAACGTTACATTTTCAAATAATTTTGCTTCAATCATTAGCGTTCTATCATTTGTTAACAATTCATGTCAAAAAAGTTTGCTTATCTGCTGCCCATGTCAAGCAATATGTATTTATTGTCCATTGGAACACCATTGATTTTGCATAATTATTTCAAATTTATGCTCCCAAAAATCTCAAATCAGACTGATCGTCATCAAAATTTCTTTAATTGTTACCTTTTTCCATCTATTTATTGCAGTGAAACTGACTGATCAGTTGTGTCTTTGGAATTGACAAACTATATAATTCGGAACTCCACATCCCAATCGCAGTGCTATTTTGGGGTGCGTAAAATTGATAAACTTATGCAAAATCAATGTTATTTCAATGGAGACAATTAATACATATTACTTGACATGGGCACGAAACAGGCAAACTTTTTTGACGTGATTAGTTGACAAATGATAGAACGCTTATGACTGAGGTAAAAAATTTGAAAATTAACGATTTCAAGGCCCTTCAAATAAAATGTGGATTTTGGCTTAATTTCGTCAGATGCCAAGTTATTTGAAAATATGGCGTAACCTAATTTTGCCTCAATGAATCTTGATGAAAATTACATGGAAGATTTCTTAGCCCTATCCAGTTGTTAAGCGAAAAGGATATGATGTTGGGCTCAAAAGTTTGCATACTACTGTGAAATATGCGAACTGCGTAATTTCATCAGACATACTGTAGTCAGATCAGCAGACAATTCTGAGATGCGTACACAATACTGCACTACATTCCCATTGTTCCAAAGTCAGAACAAGTTGCTGTACATAGTGATGACAAAGGAATCACCATCCGTATATCAGAAAAACTCATAACTGTCAGAGTTTTGACAGTTCATCCCATATAGCGAAGGGATATGACTTTTACTACACAGAGAAGAGGAGATAAAGACACAACCTAGGTGTCAGAAATTTGACATACTGGGCTAATATGGAAGAAGACACATTATGAGACATTTCTAAAGAAGGGAATGGTGTCACAAAAACATCCCATCTAACACAGTGTTGGGTGGAAAAATTCAAATATACGGGGTATTGTTGATGTATGCTAGAAATGCCGTAATTCTAATCAAGGTTGTCAATGGCAATGCACTGGCAAACAAATTGTTCTTCTCAATTCAAACAGCATGTTCCGTACTCATTATGTAACGAGGCTGAATTGAACTGAAAGTTGATTCATTTTGTTGGAAAGCGTGTCATATATCAGGTAACCTGATGGTCAAATGAGTTTGGAGCAAGGAGGAGCCGAAGATTCGTGACACGGAGGGCACTGGAACACGAGTTTCACAAGAGCTCATCTAGAAGGCAAACACAAAGACTGACCTTTGGGAGTTTACTCTGAGGTCTTCCTGGAAGGGACAGCCCCATTTCTGTTGCTTTAATCTAGGACCAAGTCAAATATCGCAAGGTTGATACAAGGCAACTTAACATATCAAACTGGCAGAAGTGGGTGTCAATGAGGCATTGCTAAGTACAGTCAGGAATTGTATTATGAGTCATGTAGAAATGATTCATACTAATTATTATGGTCAGCAAACTAAGCTAAGATTTAAGACTCATTTTCTTCCTATCTATCTATCTATCTATCTATCTATCTATCTATCTATCTATCTATCTATCTATCTATCTATCTATCTATCTGTCTAGCTGTTTGTCTATCTGTCTATCTACCTGTCTATCTATCTGTCTATCTAACTGTCTATCAAAACTCTATCTTTCTTGCCATTTACCCTAATATATATATTATTCTGTATTTTGTCTATGTTTTTGTCCAGAATAATGTCTTTCTGATGCGTTGATGGTAAACCTGTTCCAGTTGTCAAGAAATGTATATAATGGCGTTTTTTAAAAGAGTAGTTTATTGACATCCTCCATTGCTGTAATTTGCCTGTTTTTCCAAATTGACCATCATTGCCAATTTTCCACTATCTAAAAAGGGCGCCTTTTAGTTGATCGAAGAAGTAACACTGATGAAGCTTTTAGTGGCAATTAAGGTCAGGTGAGCCACCCTTTATGTGTTCAAATGGAAAACTGATGTTGTTGTGGACATGGGATAGAGCTTGACAGCATCTATAGTTGTGTTAATCTTCTTTACTGGTATTTTTTAGATTTTCTTTCAATTGCACTTGATGTCATGCAATTCATAACATGCTAAGTGATATTATTCATCATTACATGCTCCCAAAACAGTTCAATGACACAAGGCATTTGTTCCATCTTGTGATAATAACTGTTATCACCTTCCTTCATACAGGAAAGGCAATTCATTAGAATTTCAAACAAAGTCAAAAAATTATCACTCAGCCCTGTTACAAATGCCAATATAACTCTTTTGGATGCCTGCTTCAAGGAATAATCAATATTATAATGATTCAAAAAAGGTAAGTAAAAAATCAAATGTCTGCTCAATCGACAGAATAATATTGTAACAGAACAAAGCAGTATTCAGAACAAAAGAGAGAGATATAAATTACTTTGAGAAATGACAAAGCCATGGTTATGGACTTTTGTAAGGTCACAAAACCATTCCACGAGACCTCGAATCCTCCCAGATCTTTGAAGGAGCCTTCAAGACAAAAATGAAATAACTTTCCTTTTTTTAAGCGACCTTGATTCATTGGGTGGAGAAAGAGAAGTTTGATGGTATGTGGCTACTTCATTTTACAGTGAAGACCATTGAGATTTCCAAAACTGAATTTCCAACAATGTGAATATTCATGTATGATATACGGTAAGCAACTACAAACACCTTCCAATTATTGATATTACAAATAACTTTTCCAATCATTATAATGGAATGTAAATGCAGATGGCTTCTGAATTTAAAAGAACAAACACCTTACAGCTAAAGTCTAGTCCTATACAGATGTGATACACGCAAAGCATATGTTCAGTCATTACTTGTGACTTATGCTGTTAGGTTTCACTTGGCAGTCTTCAAGTAAGTGTGCATATGAAATGCTAATGTTCAGTTGCAGCACAGCTCCCATATTATCCACAATTTTAGACTATTTCTCCCTTATTTACCAAAGAAGAACTGAAGTAGATTTGTGCCAAGACATGCATGAGTGGTTCTCTGAGGATCCACATGTCTCCCTCAATAAACACAACACATTCAATTTCCGCCGGGTACTAGAGCTACAGGAGTCCAGTTTCCTGCAAAGGTCCATTGAAAAGTCCTCGGGGATAAGGGTGGGGATATTCATTTTCATCATCAATTAAATACGGCCTTTCCACACTTCTCCACATGAAATTAAATGAATTTATTTTGACAGCGTATCAAACGCAATAAGTGACAAAATATTTACATCTGAACCAGTCACAAAATAAGCCCAAATTAGTTTATAAAATTGACAGTGGCATTTAAAAAGGTAGATGATAAAATTGATGGGACCAGTTAAAAGGCATTTTTTCTAGACCAAGTGTTCCTTCTCCTGTCATTTGCTGTTATTGTATCAAAAAAGCAACTTCATGATATTCTACAGGAAAGTAGAGAAAATATGATAGTGGTGGGCGATAATAAGACATTTTAAAGCAAAATTCACTCCAAATTCAGGAAAAACAGAAAACATTGAGATGTCTTATTTGGTTTGACACATGATGTATGGCATTTACAACATGAGTGCAAACGCATTTATATTTCTTTCGGTCTTCAATTTCTCTTTCAAATTGAATAAGGTTGTTACCTTAGTTTCATTATACTGCTCAAATATCTCAGGTAGCAGCTGCAATGAATAGATCTATGTGTTTTTCTCCATAATGGCTTGTGATAAATTCTCATGAAAGGCAAGGTCAGTTGTTGTATATAAGTACCCTCTTTGCAAGTTGGCAAGGAAACTACACAACAATTATGCAATACTGGATGAGAGAGCATTTACACATACGAGGAATGACAGGTCTTTCAAAAGTTTATGCAGCAGGTCTGCAAGATGCTAGCATTATAATTACAGGCAGTCTACTTGTTACGGGGAAAGAGTGGACTGTTGCATTGTGAAACCTATATTTTGTGAGTCATCATGCAGCCGATGTTCTGCCAATTTTTCATGACCAAAGCATTTTATTGTTTTAATAGAAAGTTCTCTAATTTCACGAGATTTATAACATTGTGTGTTGGTGACTGACAAACTGAAGGTTTAATGAATCTGATTCTTGCATTAAAATCGGTCATTACAAATCATGTTGATAAGGACAAATCAAATAGCCTTTATACTATGGTTCCCAGCTAAAATTTTGATCTTCATTCATATGGTTCCCAGCTACAATTTTGATCTTCATTCATAACACATGATCAGCAGTCATGAATCACAATGTGCACACTCAGAGAGAAATACTATAATCTTTCTCCATAACAAATTGGCCGGCAGTACGATTGCATGTTACAGAAATGGAAATGCAACGCACTCCTACCTGACTACCAAACATGCTCCCGACTGACTACAAATTTTGGAAAAAACCAAGACAATCACAAAGAAGCACTTACTTGCATAGCCAGATCATAGAAGATCTTTGCGGTTTTAGCATACTCTGAAGTAGTGAGGTTGACTCCTCCACCCGGAAAAAGTACTCTACAAAAAACAAGAAAGTTTTCATCATATAAGTACGCATGATATAGATAAATTGATGGATAGTGAGATGGAGTGAGGGTCAAGAGTCTGAATTTGAGAAATCTAAGGAGATAGAGATTTTTCATGAGACCGAGCCCAGAGATTTGGAGTCGGATGGACAGATAGGAGTAGGTTGCTGCAACAAGCCAGATCTTAATATCATATTTAATCAGTTGGATGTTGTCATAATCAAATTCTCAATTTTGAACACATCACATCTACCTTTTCAACAGGTTCTACAGTTGGGTTCCTTGAATAAACAATTACAAGTATATATTGCAATGCAATATTTAGTAAATTTGTTGAAAAAGAAGGCATTCTGTTATCAATCAAGCAAAAGCTATTTGTTTTCTCCCACAAAAAGACTGACACAAGAAGCTCTTGAAAACACCAAAATGAAAGAATCAAAGCAACACGGATTCATTCAATGTCAATCTGAGTCTCTGACACAGAAAGCAAAGCTGTAAATTGCATAAAACTTGCCCGTAAGGAAACATTTCAAACTATGAAGAAAAAAAACATTATCTGAGCTGCAGACATTAGCCCTGCTCTCAACTATGATGATGTATATATTGATATTCTTGATGTGTCTGCTAAAAAATCCCAGTGCATCATTCTCCTTGCAAGTTGGCCACTGACATTTTGACACACTTACAAAAGTTGCCATTAATAGTTGACAGGGCATCGTAAACTTGCAGGTATTCAAAGGGCTCACAATGCCCTGCTGAAACAGGCATACTTCCCGTTTTGCAACTTCTTGACTTAATCCTGCCACTCATCATTTTCGTTTTATGGATTATGAGTCAGAGAAGACTGATGTCCATCATGAATATTAACGTTATGAATTACGAAGTTACAAGCGTCTATTCTTTGTTGGTGAATTTTGAAAGTTGTGTGTTCATTCTGTTTTAAGAATTGAATGTATTTTTTTTTGTACTTATTTTATTTATAGTGGCAGGTACATGTAGAGAACAAATGATATCACAAAACGATGTTACCCAGCCTTCTTAGGCTTATCTACCACTTTATGACAAAAATCTTGTTATTATACCATGGCTGCCCATTTCCACACATAAGTAATTAGTCTACGTTGAGTGACATACTATACATTTTTACTTTTACATTCAAAAAATAGTAATAACAATGAATGGAATGA
The DNA here is from genome assembly GCA_026936325.1 of Platynereis dumerilii. NCBI lineage: Eukaryota > Metazoa > Annelida > Polychaeta > Phyllodocida > Nereididae > Platynereis > Platynereis dumerilii. Next base: position 48,456,720 of record JAPTHN010000002.1, read on the forward strand.
GTAAACTGTCCTCAGGTTATTTATAGTACTAGGGATTTTTTTACAGATCATTTCATATTTGTAGATTTTTCTCAAATAACAAAAAATTTTGCAAAATTTAAGGTCTGACATCAGAAAATCCTGCCAGGTGATTGGTCAAGTTGCCCATTGCGTGTCACTTTTTTTCAGCTTGCTTCAAGCAAGTGATATTTGCTGGAAAAATGATGTCATAATTTTGACCAATAGTATAACGCAAAGGCCAACTTGGCATTGTGGCAGTTGTTCACACTCTTCAAACCACAATCCACATGAACTCTTTCATTTCGGCATGAGCTGTTGTATTTCACACTCCTGTGTACAACTGTTAATTGTTTCAATTGACATTAAATCCGTTTCAAGCTGACTCTGAATGACTTCACATCTATTTACACCAAGGGACTATTCAGAATTTATGACTGGGTTGAGCGGGAGATGGGAGTTTTACCTGAGTGGGTGCTGCATGCTTCAAGGGGGCACTGGGCAGTACTATTTTTTACCTTTTGTCCTGAATCTATTTGCCTTGCAGGCTAAATAGAATTTATGATTTGGGGGGAATGGGAGGTTTGCCCAACGGAGCACCAATTTTTCACACATGTTTCAAGGGGGGTACTTATTACTCACAACATGCTTAGGGGGTGTGAAATTTACAAATAAGCATGAAACCAAAGGAATGTATGCATTTTTGACAGAAAGTTTCAAAAAACTGTCCCCTTCCCCCCCCCCATAGAATCATAAATTCTGAATGGTCCCTCTGGACAGGATGGTGGCCCAGTGATGTGCGCAACAGTCATAAGAAAATCACAGTGGAAACAGAGCAGGGACCCCGTGATTTGTAGCCCATGGTCCTGCCACCTGAGCTGAGCCCCTCCTCTGAGAAAATGATGCATTCACAATTATTCATGTTTATTTTCTGTATAAACAGTCATTACATGGATCAACTGATCCCAATCATTAGAATGCACAGTATTGGACTTGCAGAATGTGTACTAAAAATGTGTGAAACAGAAACTGAAACGCTCACTTGAAACTGCTAAATTCAATCCCTGTCAGGAGATCAATGGCTTAGAATGCCACGGTCAACCATGTAAAACACTATGTCACTTTTCAGGAGAGAGTGGTGTCATACCTTCTCTCGACCAATGAAAATTGCAAGAAAAATGATGTATTTTCTACCTCAAATGTCTACAAATATGAAATCAGCTGTAATGTAAGGAAGTTATCAGAAAATTTTTCATTTTTCCAATAATAATGGAATCTGCATCATTGTTTCTGTACACCATAGAACAACTGTAGAACCTGCTCTATCACATTTGTGTCATTGACCATATTATAAATATAAACAATTTGGTTATCATTCTGTAGAAGACCATCAATGTTACAGTAAGAACAACATGGTTTTTATGGCTATGTCATAAAGTGCTTTACAGTGACAGATGCCAAATTACAATAGATCTTTACAAATCGTGCCAATGTCTAAAGTGTCGCCTCTAAGTGAATGAAACGCAGGATATTGTGCCATTGCACCAGTGCTTAACATAACATCCTCAACCAAACTGCGTGTGGAAGCATGAATTCTCGTTACATGGGAGGAACACATATTAGGTTAGGAATTGGTCACAGTCTATGAAATAACATTGGGCTTGTGTTTCATTAACTTATCAAAGACTTCGATACATACCTAACTCCAACTACGGTGTAGAAAATTGGCTCCATTATTATCAGACATGCCTCAAATATCAGCCTTTATGACCAAATATGTTTTCCTCTCATCGGACGATAAATTCATGCTTCCACAAGCAGTTTGGTCAAGGTTGTTTAGCATTGATGCAATGACACAATATCATGCGTTTCACTTACAGGCGGCACTGTATGTGTCCGCGTTTGAACCTGGACTTATAAAAACAATTTTGAGGCAGCAGTTACTCTTGAAAGGCAGCAGCATACATCAGCACATGAAATATTAAGTTGTATCATGGGATTCTTTATGCCAAGTCACCTAATTTTTTTGCTAGGTGGGTTCAATGTCTTGTTATCGGCATGATGTGTGGATTCAGTGTCATATGCATGCACTGACTCCATTATTCCTTGTTGATGGCACTGCCTTCTTGATAATATATGCTTTGAAACCATCATTGTATCTCTTGTTGACTTTAGCTGCGGGCATTTCTAGAAATAATTCAGGAAGATAAATATTGCTATGGACAGAGATCTTACATATATTGCTTGCTTCTTTTCTACTTGGCTGGATTCGGTTATGCATTATTTTAATAGTAAACTTATCAAATGAATTTTCAATATGCACAACTGAAAAATGTATTACCGTATTTGTTTATTACATGATCAATGTGCCTCTTTTCATATTTTAAAATTAACCTTGTCTAGTCTCTTAATACTTTTTTCTTGCTGAACTGAATTTTGTATTCGCAGAAGAGGTATGAGTGAAAACCTAAATGCTCCGGCCTCTGAGTGATGTCACATCCTTATGCTTTCAATTTCAAACATATGCATTGGTGACTCATATCCCTCAGATGAGCAGCAACCTGCATTGGAAACTGCTTTCATTACCTTTATCAAAATCATCTGCTTAGAATCAATTGGATATGTATATTCCTTATTCTCATGTTTAATTTTGCGGTGTAGTCTGAAGAGTTGCACATTATTAATATGGCTCAAGGGTGGCATGTCAGTTACTCTGTATTAGATACAATTTATGACAATTCCTTCAGTTTTTCGTTGTTTTTCAATATTCAATCATCTGGTATTTTTCCCATTTGATTTTAATATTATCCCATTGACAGATAAATAATGGCAATGACATGCATTCAGAACCCAAAGCTCTTGAAAAAAAAAACCTATCTGTGCTAGATTGATTGTTGCAGTTTTAATCAAATGCATTTGATAATGCATCAGAGAATACTTTGTCAATTCAAATACAAATTTTTAGGATGGTGGATTTAAAGGCTTATGCCCTTTTCAAAAATTTACAAATTGATCTAGCTGGATTTGAATGATGCATGGTGAACATGAGCTTTGGTACTTGACAGATGAAGGAATGCTGTGTACTATTCCATTTGTAAATACTGAAAATCTTTCTGATAAGATTGTTTATCACAGTGACTAATCATGAAAAAAATGTTAGTTTAGAAGTGGTGAAGTAAAAATCACTAGGGCTCAACTAATTGATAAGTCATGAATCTAGTCTATTGACTAACTTATGACTCAGAAAGTCAAATGACTTAGTTAGTAAGCTCAATTCCTTATTCAAGTGAGTAACTTTTGAATAACTTCAGCAGCAATTATTTTACCAGATTAAACAAAATTGACATTTCAAACTGCCAACAGTCTTCCTTCTGCTTTCCCTGTCAGTATCTAGCTAAATGATAAAAGTTGCCATTAGGTGAAACATCATGTGAAAGTTCATATGTAGAAATGATTGGGGATATCTTGAAATGGTGGCAAGGCCAACCACGCCGACCTTTAAATCGCAGGGAATGGGAAGGCATTAGGCTCAGCTCATTTCCAGTGGCAAATGTGAACATCTTGACTTGGAAGAGCAGAGATGATTTGTAGTCTCAGCGTTACTTCACAGATCAATTTCCCCCAGCAATTTCAGCAACAGGAGGGTTTGACAGACTTTTAGGATTGCCTGTTTTAGTACTTTTTTCTCTCTCCTTTCTCTGCCCCTATTTCAGCTCATCTTGGATCTGCTCTATTGATTTCCATCAGCACCCTGTAAGAAGACCATTCAATATCGGTTTGCTGCTTTCTTGACATTCCTTTATGAGGCTGCATTACACTTCAATATGCTCTATACACATTGGCCTTTCCTGTAGATGGCCATGAATAATTGGACATTTAACCTCTTGAAAACATTCCTGACCATTATGAGTCCATGGTGTAGCACATCACACATATGACGCTTTGCATGTGAGTTACCTCTTTCCAAATCTACTAGCTTCGGAACCTGAATGATATTTAAGCTTGTATGCAGCAGCAGCAAAAGGCTTACTTGTTTCATATGAAACATTCTGCTTCGACAAAACTAAATATAATTTACCAGCAGCAACATCAAGATGAGTAATTTATCAGAAAAATACTTCGTACGATATTGTATGGTCTTAAAAACCTTGATAGGATAAATGCAATTACCATGGAGATGACGGCTCAAAGCTTGCTAAAATGAGCATTTCCATTTTACATATATATCCAGCTTGAAAAAGTGAAAGTACTACTGTGTTTGCAGTATAGCATGCAATACCATGCATGGAATTACAGGCACAGTCATACCAGCCAACTTCACCACGGACGGTTTCTCTCTTCAACACAGCTTTGGTTGATCATTCAAGAAGACAAACTGTCTTAATTTTCTTTGAAGGCTGTGGCCTACATGCCATTTCAAAGGCATTAATATAGCTTGGCATGGACGTGATGATCTTTCTATTAAAACTGCTGATTATCTTCAAGATCAAGAAGTGGACAACCATAAAGCGCTCCATGTGAGCACTCTTCACCCATTTGGCGGTAGTCACACATTTTTTGGTGTGGTTGGAGATCTTAAGGTCACCATAGAATTTCTGAGATCCCTCCCTCTATTGGCTTGTCATCTTCAAACTGGCTTTCTCTCCCAGGTGGAGAAAAGTTCTAGCTCTGCCGTCCTGCTGCTGGTCACCCACACCACCTACACCACCAGGACTCTTTTGACACCAAGTTTGAGAACTAGCATGGCTGCCTCGTTAGCATGCTTCAGCAATTCAGTTTGGATTGTGTCATCCATTGTCAGGCAGTATTTATGACCTGCATGATAGTATTTACTGACTTTGCAAATGATTACTGCATTTCTTAAGTAAATAGTAAAATACTTGAAATTATTTTGGAAAATGTCATTCAAATGCTTCAAAAAGAAAGGTCTTCCAGTAAAACACGATCAGAACCTCCTATTTTTGCAACTTTAAAGTGTTTTGAAACCGAAGAATTGTCAAAATGGCCAATCCTATAACAATACTGAACATGATGAAAGTTTCGCTGTATCGGAATATAATTATGTAAAAAATGTTGAAATGGCTAATCTTAATATATCTCAGTTTCCATATATTGCAGTCATTTGCAGGTATTTTACTGAAACCACTGAAATATAGTTTACAGGGAATGTTGGCTCTTTTCATAATTTTGTGGAAATCTAAAGCTACGTGTCTTTAAGACTTACATATAACCACATCATATTTTCATTTTAACACAATGGGAGATAATGTAGGCAGCTGAGTAGATATGTCCATTAAAGTTAGTTCATAATTGATTTATGTTTGAGAGCTTTTTGATGTTACATTAGATAAGCGGCGGTCTTGCCTCGCGAAAATTCCAGAAAGTCGGGAGTTGCTGCTCCACACCTTCATTCAAGCCTTTTACGAGGTTCTTTAGGCATTTTATAGCCTGTTGGATTGCCTCCTCTTAAGTTTAAGCTGTAAATCTTTGTTATATTGTTCTGGTGTATTGTTCATAAGGCTTTTTCTTGTATAAGCTTACTGAACAATTTACTGCAATAGTCTACAAATATGTGCAATGAAATTAAATATTTAAAAAAACTATTTTTCATAATAGCTTTAAATACCAATGTGATACCATTAGTCATGTATCCTGAAAACGGAATGTAAATGTGTTCTTTATAGCTGTAAAACACTCTTGTTTAACACGGAAATATTTGTGGAAACATAAATGGGAGCTTGCTTGAAGTTTTTACTGTTGGTGGTGCACTTTGTAGTTAGATAATCCTCATATCTGCTTGGGCCTTCTTCATATTTCACCACTTGTTTCAGATTTCCTTGTGGTTTTTAGGCCAAATAATCCAGAGGAAGATTATTTTGTGTCATTCTTTATGACATGCATTAAGCCGTAACATGCCATTAAGGTAACATGTTGTTTTTTTTCCAACTTTTTTGCAGATGATGGTTGAAGAAAATTATTTGTGGGTAAAATATATCAATCATAGTCATGCTGAAAGGTGATTAACGGCAGTATAAATTTTACCTTTTACTCCAATATATATAACTAGATTTACCCATGATTTGGGGCAAGGCTATAATGGGGAATAATTAACCCCCCCCTCTACCTGCATGGGAATCTGGCCCGTGTTGCATGCTGACCATTCGAAATAGCATTTGTGATAATCTAGTAGGTGCTAGTGAAGTGTGTGGATGTTTTTGGCGGGAAGGCAGACGGTGGCGCCAGGCCTAAACGTGAGCAATAGCGGAACTACGATAGAGATGCATGCGCTCCTGGTGGGGAAAAACAGTAGAGGCAGAAAACGTAAATAATGGAGCTGTTTCACTGTTATTTGCTGTTATCAGAAGGACAGGATAGATCAATAAGGATAGGTGGACAGTTTAGGTGAGTGGCATTGCTGGGAGAGGAGTTTTTAGCTGTTGCAGGTGTGAGCATGTGACCCATGATTTTTGCATCTTATACCCGGCAGGGATTAGAGACTTTTACAGCATCTTACTGTCAAAGAAATGCAGGTTGACATGGGCTCCCTTCTTTACTTATAATCAATTTATTAATCATGGCTTACAACCCTGGTGCATGGTGAGACTAAATTGGAGGCGATTGCTTGCTGCCAACACGGAGCTGCCCATAATGCAGATGCCAAGTAAATAGGATTTAACCAGAGCTGGTAATTAACAGGCAGGGTGGGACACAAGAGAGCTATTATGGGATGGCAGTGATGGATTAACAAACTCCTATGACTGTGTCCATATATAATTTTGTCATGCAACTAGTTCTTTGCGAATGTTAATATTGGCAAAATGTGTGTTATAATGGAGTAACATGTGTAATGTTGCCAAATATTGAAAAAAGTGGGTTATGCTGTTAATAAGTACTGAAAGACATGTGTTATCAAGGTGTAAGGATGTTCACTTTGCATACACGAAATAACTCATGTAAATGCCTAAGAAAGTTTGTGGACTCCTGAAAAAAGATGTTACAATATTCATGGAAACTAGGTTCAGAGAATTATACATACAGATTACAGAATTTGGTACAATTATGGACAATATACAATGAATTTTGAAGGAAGTTGTACACACACACATAATAGTGATTCAGGTGAAAATTTAGGCTGTGGAGCCAAACAGCCTATTTCATCCCATCATACTGTTTGCATAAAGAGACTTCTCACAGACAGAATAAGTAGATTAGCTTTACTTTGATTGCTTTGAGTTTAGGTCCAACACCCAGTGCATTCTAAGCGAGAAAAAAAAACAGCGGAACTAAATTGTATTGACGTAATTTAGAAGCAGTGTATGCAGAGCAGCACAAGCCACAACTGTTCAGTTTTCCGACTGGCTTTGAAGCTTCAAGCAATGGTTTTGCAAAATAAATCATTTTTACACTTGAAACACATAACAGTCAACTTTCAGCAGTTCAGAAATTACAGCAACGTAAATCAAATGAGATTCCTATACTATGGATTACATTGCAAACCAGTGTAACTTTAAGGGTGTCCACTACAAATAGAAAAAAGGAGCTTCCTTTTTTGCCCTACATCGACAGGGAGTGTCGAGGAGTATGGTCAGAATTAAGACCACACTCTGGGGCAATTTTCTGCCCATGAATAGCCCTGTGATGAATGAGTTTAGTGATTGTAACCCAAGGACCAGCCATTCCAGGCCTTAATCAATAGCAGATAGATTGCCACTGGTTGAGTGTTCTGGGAAATTCCCTTAACCGCATCCAATTTGTCCCATGTCTCAAGCTGTTAGGGTGTCACTTCCATGTGTGGAATACATTCCGTAGTATTTGATTCAAGTTTTGCTTGCCTATTTAGGGTATGTGTTGTTTCTCAAAGATAAGGTAGAACATTTGCCTTGGTAATTTATATTTTGTCGTCTGTGTGAGAATCCTTCAGATTCCTCCAAATATTAGATATTTTATTTATTAAACACACATAAAAATGATTGATGTTGCTAATAGGTACAGAATAATGACACGTTTTCTGCCCGCCAACCAAAACTTTTTATATTTTAGATTAGATACATTTATTTTTTCATACCCAGTTCATAATTTGAAAAATATAGACAAACTTCAAAATTCTAATTCACTTTTGCAAATTACAGTGTAAAACTATGACCAAAAGGTGAATGGACCCTCTAAATTAACCTAGTAATATACATAATTAAATATGTAAGGATTAAATTATACAGGTGACAAACAAAGTGAATTGAGTCCCCTCAGAAATGCAGATTAATAATCAACCTCATGAATACCAAGTTGCCAACTACAAATGTGTTAGCTGTATTCCCCAAGCCAATATTGAACTTACTCAATGTTACGCATAATTAATCTGTCACTTTTGTCAAACTACAAAGGGATTAAGTCAGTAGACCAGATTAGCCTGTCATCATCGATGGTGTTTCCCACAATCTGCCTTTTGTGGAAGCTGGATATGGATTAATTAGGCATAGAGTCATACTCATGTATGATTTCAATGCGATGTGCTTAGTGCTGTTTCAACAAAATGCGTAATTGTAAAAGAATTCAACTGCCTTAAAAACAAGGCTGTAAATTAATGTGAAAAACTATTATATGTATACGCGATCAGAAAAAGAGAAAATTTAATAGTGATAAGAATTATTGTACAGCTGCCATTTACATATTATTTAATGTCAACTTCGCCTCTTAGTCTTACTCACTTCTGCTTCTGTGTGTCCCATTTCAGTTTTATTGAACCGCTTGCCCAAATTTCAGCTTCACTTGGGGCAAGTCAGGCGAGTTGAGAAATGAACAGTTCTATTCTACATGCGTTTTCAACATGTGGGCCCGCAACTTTTCTAGAAATATCCTCAGAATTTATATATGCATATCGAAAAGTTAATCCTATAGTAATTCCAAATTTCACTCTTTTATAGATCAAATGAATAGTGACCTACTTTCCAATTCTTAACATTTCTCCCCCATACATATCATCACTTAGTGAGACGTTGTTAGCTCTATGCAGGGCTCTCTGCAGTCAGCCTGTGCTGTTTAACTTGGTCCTTGATTAAATACAGCAGGAAAGACCTGTCCATCCCAGGAAGGCCGCAGCCTAAACTCTCGAAAGGTCAGTCTTTGTGTTTGCCTTCCAGATGAGCTCTTGCACAAAGTTATTCCGATCTGTCCTCTGATGTCAGTGCTCTTGACCTTTTTAATCTAGTACAAATTTTACTCACACCTGCAGTGCTCAGAATGAGCCCAGGTTTGACCTCTAATAGAACTAGGCTTTGACCTTCTTTCTGACTTTTCTCGGCACAATCAGATCACATCCTGCTCAGGTTAGCACTAGCCAAGTTCCAGTCGAGCCAAAGTTTTTAAAGGCTAGAAAACACACTTTTTGGTACATAGAAGCACAGATCACAGTCTGAAACAATTTATTTCACAAAGAAATATTTTTTTACGTATGGGCAAAACAAAGGGATGGGTGAAGCATCAGGGAACAAGTTAAAATGGATGCCAAAATACAGAGAGCATAGAAGCAAAAAAAGTGCGATATATATAACACACAAATAAAATGTAGCCAATTTCTTTCTTAATGAAATGTGGCATTTTGTTACAGGCTTAGTGTCACATGTAATTTGTCACATCTCAGATTATCTCATCTGCAGGTCTTTTTAAAAAAAAAACGGTGCTGTCTTTGGAACGCTCAGTTACTTGTCCAGACTTCACTCACAATCAACATGTAAGGCCTTGTAAGCCTACTGAGAGGAAACCTTGTCGAATTAGTCATTCGGAACTCACAACATTAGCAGCTCTCCAAGGATCCACATGTGCTACAGCTTGATGATTGCTTCAATGAAGTTTCGTGTCATACAACAGTGTACTGTGATGTTTACAAGTTATGGTTCTTCTGTGGTAATGCCGCTAATTTTAGCTAAAAAGGTGTCATCAACCGCATTAGCTGGAGATCAGATGAAATTCTGGTGAATAGAAAATAATCTGGGCTGCAACCGGATGATGAGCTGATCAAACAGGTTAATGGTCATTCAACATTTTGCCCCCCCCCCCAAATGATCACAAACTAATCCAATTTCCCCTACATATGTAGTATTGGTACAAAGATGCACTGTCAAATCCAGTTTAAAGGAGCAAAGGTCAAGAGTCATTCAAATTCCCAAGGGGAAAATGCTGCAGATATCTGCTTTTGTTCTCAGTTAATTTTGCTTCACCACACTTTTGACAGATTCAGTTCAGAATATGCTTACAGCAGAGATTGAAGGCAATAAACATTGATAAATGGCAAAATGTTAACAGACAGATGAAATAACCACAAGGTTGAAGAAAAATGTATGATTGACAAGGGCATTTATGAGAAATCTATTGGACAGCCAATAACACATTCTCTCAGTCCCAATCGTTCAGAAATTCTTAAATCCCAAATTCAAAGTGGAACTCCATACAATTAGGGGTATCAGGAAAAAGGAATGAAATGATTTCTAGGTGCCACTGTTCAACATGTGAAATGTTATTAAAACTGCAAATATTCCTGTGGCATCTTGCATATTTAGAAAAAAGGTGTTTGTGAAAATCTGTCTGCATAATTGTTTAAAAGTCCAAATTTATCTTTTAGGCTTTTCATCAAACATTCTGTCCCTTTTGTAGCTGTTTGTCTTCTTTCTAATGTGTCTTTCTGTCTGCTAACTCTTTCATGTATATTTCTGGCACTTATTGACAATTCCTTCCTTTGGGTTTTGCAAGAGGTCTGTGTTAGTATTCTTATGATGACATATTACATGCAATGTATATAATGCTTTTACAATTTACACAGAACTTCCCCTTTAAGCATTACATACCGTTTGGGTGTTGATTGATTGTGCTCACCTTCGCGCGGATTCTATTGTGGTCCAGCGCTAGTCTTGTGTACTATTCGCTTACAGCTATACTATTAGATTTGCCGATTCTATGTAAAATTTGTTCTAGAGTCGGAAATTACCGAAAACGGAACCGAATCAAATATATCAGAACTGCCCAACACTAATCCAATTACACATTCTCTCGGGGCCAAGTGTTTACAGAATTGCACTAACCCCTTGTGAAGTCATATCCCTATCCAATCCATATCATTCTCGATGACTCATACGTGATTCACGAGGTCATGTCATGTACATTCAATACTATTAAAACAAGTTACCTACAGAGTCACAGCAATCATCAATGAAGTCACAAGTTACTCAGTGACGAATTGGCAGTTCATTTCAATGGAATGGATACTGTATAGGGCCTGTTGTGAGGTCATTTATGGCACAAACAGAGCAATGCAGGTCCAAAATACATGAGAACAATGCACCTGATGAAAACCACATCCATCAATCGGTAAAACATTTTATGTTTCTGTTTTGCAAGGTTCATGGCATCATCAATCATGGACGACACTCAAAAGACAAAGTAAATTGACAGAATGTCAAAGCAAACCAGAAATGTTAGACCATGCAGGTTAAAATCCAAAAGACTACTCAAGTTCAAAGCTTGAGTGCTGATGGGAGTTGTTATCACAAGGCTAGAGGAATTCCACCAGACAGAATTCATCAGTTCCTGTCATACTAAATAAGTGCAAAAACGCATTTTTTCCAATGTACTTTCATCTATATCTCAATAACGTGTCGAAAAACTTGAAAGAATCATGAGAGACACTAGTCATCCACTATCTGAAATTTTCATGAAGTCAAGAAGTCATCGAAGTGGTCTATGCTTTATCCACCAGCAAATACAAATCGACACAAATCAAGCTTCGTGGTCAGGGCCATGAGACTCTTTAATGATAAACACCAACGTTGAGATATGATATTGAACTCTTGTTTGCCCTGTGCCATTTTTCTATTTTTGTATATTTGTAGCTGGAGTGAATGCGAAGTTATCCCATGCGGATTTAATAAAGTTAACTTGACTTGACTTGATTTGCAGGATTTTGGCATAAGCATGTATTAAAAGCAATAGGGTAACATGAAGTTGTTTCTTACAGCCGTTGTCAAAATTTGTGACCCTCAGTGAAATCCTGATGTGTGGTTTCATTATTTTTTAGATAGGTCTTAAGAAAGTTGACTAAATGAGTTCATGTGATTGGCTGAATCGATAGTAAAGTTTCAATGCACGAGACATTGTAACTTGGTATGATGCATTGGTACAATCTCTCCATGCATGACCTCCTAATCTGCAACAACAGTATAACGTCTAGCCTGGCTATTTTATATCATTAGAAAGGTTGCCTTACTGATGGCATGACAATTACCAAATTTTCACAAAGAATGACATACTGCAGAGATTCTATCAAAAAGTTGGAAAACTGTTGCACTGAAGACTCTATCCTACATATTCAATCTTGAATAGAACTTTGTCAATGCTTCTCTAGAACATTTTCTTTTCTTTAAGTTAATATTCTAAGAAAGGCCAGCAGCCATGACTGAAGTGACAAACAAAAAAGAAATTTTCACTAGTACCTTAGTATCTGTTACATCAATATTTATGATGGGCATCCATCTTCTTTGACTCATAATCCATAAAAGAAATATGACGGGTGGACAGCCTAAGTCAAGAAGTTGCGAAACAGGAAGCTTGCACGATTCAGCAAGCCGCTGTGAGCCCTTTGAATACTTGCAAGCAATGCCCTGTCAATTACCAACAGCAACTGTTGTTAAGAGAATTAACTGCAAACAGGATGTTTATGGCTGGGATTTTTTAGCAGAAACATCCTGAGGTATGCAGTATATTCAATTTATCAAATTATTTATACATTGTATATTAATGTGCTGTCACTTCTTTAGCAAAAAGCGAAACGCGTAATATTATTGTGTGTACTGTACAAACAACACGATGCTAGTAAGAACAAACGAAATAGTGGTACAGACTCAAGAAGCTTTAAAATCTCCACTTGATGGCCCTCAACTTTAAAGAGAGGCCAAAAATGTATTGAATACATTCCAATATTGAAGAGGAATTCACAATATAACTCCACCGAGAATCTTCAGGAAGGTGACATTCATATAATCACATTGAACATACACTCACAATTTCTGGTTGATGTCTTTGTCCAGATGCTTTGACAGTAATCCTGTTCATAGCTTTTAATAATGTTACTGATGGTAATCAATAATACAGAATAGGAGCTGAAATAGGGGCTGATAAAGGGCTGAAATTGGAGGTAAAAAAGGAGGTAAAAAAGGAGCAATAGCCTGCAATCCGCTGAGTCTGCCAAATCCTCTGGCTGCTGAAAATGGCAGTGGAATTGGCAAGAAGAAAATAGACATGAGCTACGAAGTCATGCAGGGATGGCAGATCTCTCATCATGGGCTCAGATACATTTTCACATTTGCTACAGGCGATTTAAAAGACTCCCATAGATGTCCACCCATTTCAGATTCATAATATTCACAATATCACATTTATCATCTTCTGCTGTAACTGCTGTGTGACCTTGATTTTTTACTAAAAGATATGATAAACCTGATATAGACAGGGCCTCAGGATTTATTTTCATTATGGTCGCATGTCACAAGGTCGTACAATTTGCGTTACATGGCCGTTTTAGACCAAAAATGTTTTCTTCTAAAATTGACTAAGGACAACCAATTAAAACCAATTAAAACCAAAATTAACCACGATTATGCAATAATTAGGTCTGTATGTGGCATAAACAAATTGTTTCACCACACAAATCAATGTAAAATCCAGATTCCAAAGGACCTTTCTCGAAAACTACTTCATTCCACTAAAGCTGATGTAAAATACAAAGTACTTCATGCATCACAATGAAATTGTCACTGAAGTTGGCCAAGATGATGATATTACTGATTTGAGCAGTAAAAAGAAGTATCTCTTCTCCAAAACCTAATACATAGATCCACAATGTTATGATACAGCAACCCACAAAAAACGTTTTCAAGCATCATGTGTATAACTAAGCTAGACGCCCGAGTTCATCTTAAAATCTCAAGTAAAAGGTTTCAAAACATTACAATACACCTATATATATATATTTATAAGAACTCGTTCAAACATCTTACTTCAATAATTATCAAAATTCACGTGACATCTCGCATATATCTGCAGTCTCAATTTTTGTGCAGTGATAAAAAATCAATAAGTCAAGTAAGTATGTAATTTCGGAGCAATTCTTATATTTTAACAGAAATGCATGCCCTTTTTCATGATATGAGGGCACAAAAGTAAATTATGACTTGTTATTTATTAGTTTGATCACTTTTTGGTAAAAATCTGTACCAATCGTGCGTGCATGTGTTACATTTTTTTCAGGGTTTTTCAGAGCATCACATAAGTCACAAAATCATTGCAAACCTAACCATATTTTATACCACAGTAGACCTTGATTTATGAGCATTTGGAAAATAGCACTTTCTACATTGTATGATTTTACTGGTTGTAGTTCTGATGGTTTGAACTTATGACCCCTCTCCAATTTGACAGTTTTTTACAGGTGTTACAAAAGTTTCAGGGTAAACTAGAAAAGCTATATAGCGAGTTGTTTACCTGCAAACAAAATCTGAGATATGCAATTGAAAGTAGAACTCATGAGCATTTATTTGATATATAGTTGAAGTTCCTAACTTTAATATTAAGAGTTTCAGACTGAATTAAAAAAAACACCTTAATTCTTTCCAGTGATATATAATAAGTGATGGTACATACAAGATATGTGTTTTTAATCATCACATAAATGTAAAATTTCTCAAATTGTACGATGTCACGACACACAACCTTATTCATTATTCAATACGCCAAAGTCAAATAAATGTCAAACAAAACTACAGGAAAACAAAAAGCCATACAAAATTATATCAAATCACATTCCTACCAATAATTGAGAATTTTAAGTCAAAAGTTGATCACCATAAAAGTAATATACTTAATTACAAATCAGCATATTTTCATGAAACTATGGACATGCCCAGCATATTTGAAACATCTATCCATCCATCCATCGCTGTTAAGCATGACTCAAACTCAGTCCAAAATTTAACTCATGTAATAGCATCACACATCTATCTGCTACATTGTATGATATGATTTGCTCTACATTTCGTCTGTATACAGTAATAATTATCTGAGGAAAATATCACCTACGGATAGTTGGATAGTATTATCCAGTGACAATTTCAATGCATATCAAGAAGGTAATTGTGTCAATAAAGCCCCCAAAAGGATGGCATATTTGACACCAAATCCAGTTATCACACCCAATTGCAAGACATTGAGCCATCCAAGAAAGCAAATTTACGTGTCGCAGAATAAGGACACCCACTTCACTGTCCTATCTCCAGTGATTGATCAATGCAACACAAAAAATGTGGCCCAGCAATTCCATAATTCCCTAATACATCAAAAGTTAAATTGGATAAAGCTATCCATTTTCACATTCATTTCAATAAATACACTGAAATATGCACCAGAAATCTGCGCAGTAAATCTTAGACTAAGACAGATGGATAGATGAAGAGATAAAACAGTATGAAAAATGTATTATTCTATCTGCAAATCATATACAGGAGCAATGGAGCATCTTAGGTTTCTGGAAACAAAGGAAACAAATATTATATAGATAGCGGATGGTGAAGAGACCAATTTTAAGTTTTATTGGCCGAAGCAGTAATATTGGTCGAGATCATAGACCAATATTACCTGCTATGGCCATAAAAAGTCAATGTTGGTGACTCAACATCCAATATTTGTAATATTCCACACCACAGTTTTCAGACTTATCCCTGCCGGGTATAAGATGCAAAAATCATAGGTGACATGCTCACACCTGTAACAGCTAAAAACTCCTCCCCGAGCAATGCCACTCACCTAAACTGTCCACCTATCCTTATTGATCTATCCTGTCCTTCTGATAACAGCAAATAACAGTGAAACAGCTCCCTTATTTACGTTTTCTGCCTCTACTGTTTTTCCCCACCAGGGGCGCATGCATCTCCATCGTAGTTCCGCTATTCCTCACGTTTAGGACTGGCGCCACCGTCTGCCTTCCCGCCAAAAACATCCACACACTTCACTCTCACCTTTCTCAAGCCCATTCCATCTGTCAATGTCTCAATGCCTAATTCTATACATTTCAATCAATCCACATTTCCTTTCAATAGATCTTTTCCTTTCCTTACGAGCCAAGCCCTCAATTACAAGCTCACGTGTAAGTACACTTCAGTGTACACCAATACATATTGCACTGCATTTGTAACTTCAATTCCTCTACCACCAATCTTTACTTATATTACAATTATTACTCAAATGCTATTTCAAATGGTCAGCATGCAACACGGGCCACATGCCCATGCAGGTAGAGGGGGGGGGTTAATTATTCCCCATTATAGTCCTGCCCCAAATCATTGGTAAATCTAGTAAATACATATTTGTGAAATACTGGCTTTTCCAAAGACTCTTACTTTTTTAATATTAATTTTTCCAAATATTTGCAATGGGCATATTTATCAAATGATAGATTGACTTTCAAAGAAGTAAGATTTTGCAAAACACAGCCTTGCCCTTAATAATTGGCAATTAAGTACATGGTTGCTGCTGAGATCAAAGGGGCACGCCAATATCACTTTCCACTAGCCAATAACACTTTTAAGACACCAATATCATTATTTATTGGAGTGTCAAGTGACTGACCTCCTGCTACATGATTGGTCTTAAAATTTTGATGCAAAATATAACATATTATGATGTAAACCCACCACTCAGGAAATTTTGTGAAATCTGCATACATCCATATTTACAACTTAACTTACAGATGCAGGAATATGAAGGCACAAATTCAGAATCAGCTCGAAGGGCACTGTGAAGAAATGAGTTATTCAAAACAATATTAACCATTACTTCAGAACGTCTTACATTGCATGGTGAGGAGCAGTGGTGAAATAGCGTCAAACAGCCTTCAACAGGCTTCTTGGAGGAGAGGAAAAAGGACAGTATATTGAATAGCACTGATGCCTGAGAGAAGAGTGCCATGAAAGCAGCATACAGACTTGAATGCCCTTCACTCCTAATTACTCGGCTTTAAGGGTGTTGATGGAATCAGTAATCTTACGATAACCTATAACAGGGCTTGGAATAGGTGTTAACAACACAACCCAGAAATCCAAATGTCTGTCAAAACCTCATGTGGCAAATAAAATATGAAATGGGTGGATCAATGGGTTTCATGTCCTACATCAAGCATTTCTGCAGACTTATAAGGAGAGGAGGACACAAAGAATGATTGGAACTGCCATTCAACATAAGTCGCATTTACCCAGCCAGTGCAAGAATTAAACCTGCAACCCACGATTTGAATGCAACAAAATGAGTTAACCCACGATCAGAGAGCTACCAAATGAGGTAACCCACGATCAGAGTACATCCAAATAAGGCAACCCACGATCAGAGTGCTACCAAATGAGGTGACCCACAATCAGAGTGCTACCAAATGAGGTGACCCACAATAAGAGTGCAACCAAATGACGTAACCCACAATCACAGTGCAACCAAATTAGGCACCCACAATCAGAGTGCTACCAAATGAGGTAACCCACAATCAGAGTGCTACCAAATGAGGTAACCCACAATCAGAGTGCTACCAAATGAGGTAACCCACAATCAGAGTGCTACCAAATGAGGTAACCAACAATCAGTGTGCAACAAAATGAGGTAACCCACAATCAGAGTGCAACCAAATGAGGTTACCCACAATCAGAGTGCAACCAAATGAGGTAACCCACAATCAGTGTGCTACCAAATGAGGTGACCCATTACAGGTAACCGAGGTAAGAGAGGATGAGCGGAGGAAATGACGAGGAGGAAATTGACAGGATCTATGAAGTAAAGCAGGAACAAGAATCTGCTCTTTAAGAGCATCTTGATTTCATATTTGCCGATGGAAATGAGGTGAACTTAATGCCAGCTAAAACCATCCTTCAGACAAATTCCTCCTATTTCTGTTGACCCTATCTCACAAATATTCTCTTAAATGTCAATCCTTGCCACCTAGGTAATTTTTTGCTTTAAATAACAACATTTTTAGCTGTTTGCGAAGATTTTTTTCTGCCACTTCAGCATTAAAAAACCATGCTCTTCAAACATTGAAATTTGTTTCAACAGACATTAAGCAAAAATCTGGAAAAGCAGAGATGAATTGTAGTCTCCGGGCAACTTTCAATTTCCTTCTTGCCATTGCCAAAGCTATTTGCTGCAACAAGAGGATTTAACAGATTTTGTGCATTGCTGGTTTTGGCTCTTTTTAAGCTCAGTTTTCAAAGCCTTTTTCAGCCTTTGTTTCAGCTCATCTTCTGCTAAGTTGTGATTGAAGGCCATGTGTTGCTTCCCTGACATCCTGCCATCCTTAATAAGGTCTCATCAACGTATTCAACACACCTTGACCTCTATTAATAGAGGTCTTTTGATGGCCTTTGGTTGGACATTTGATCTCTCTCTACTAGTGCTTCTGACCAATATTTTACATAACATATTCAGGAGGTTTTCATTGAATCAGGCAGATTGAAACTCCTTTTGGCGTAATTATGAGTTTATTTCAATATGAAGTACGTTTTAATTTCATTGAAGGACTCTTTCCTACCCTGCTCATATGAATGCAACCTGTGTACAATGATTTTTTGTGTTTATGTGACAGTAACAAGACATATAGAACAGTGTTTGCGCCTTCCGAAATGCTACTTCTACAATTTACATGTGTAATATTGTTTTTCTTGTGAGACTTCCATCGATCTTGATGAGTTTTTTCGCAGCTGACATATTCAACAAGTGGGTTCACACAGGGTTGGACACTTTTGGTTAAGCTGTTCAATTTGTTGATGCTTTTAAAGCTGTCCTTCTTTTTGATGTCTTAACGACGACCATTAAACATGGCAAAGACGAGGGAAGGCAAGCCGCACTTAAAAGAAAGAAACCTTTGGCGTTTCCCGAACTGTTTTTCAAAGACATCTTCTTGCCCTTTTATAAATTAGCGGATTTGGGTTATATTCTCCGCTTTGATGAGTAGTTCCAGTGCCATAGATTTCTGGTTGGGTTTCCTTAGCACAGTAACAGGTTTAATCTGCAAAACAACAATTCCTCAAATTTAATATCATGTTGATATTCATACATCTGTCACATTCTACTTGTTTATATTTGTCATCATCTTGTTTATTATACATGAAATTTAAATGCCTAAGGCCTGTTGTCAAAAGGATTTTTGTCAACCCAATCGAGAATGTTTTATTGTACACAGATCTACATTCTTCTCAATTGCCGTTTCTTATTAGACTGAGATCTAACTTCTTTCTGGTCAACAATTCTGTCCCTTGATATGTGTCATCAGTATGGCAACATTCAAAATGATGTGTAATCGGGTCTTGCCAGATTTATATATATGCAAACATTGCAGAATAGGAGGTCATGCATGGGGACCGGGGAGATTGAATCAATGCGCTATAAATTTGACAATGTCTTATGGAGCATTAATACAGTACCATTGATTCACTAGATCAGTAACTGTTACTCTCAAAAACCCAGTAGGTTATTTTAATTCTTTTTTACTTTCTATGAAATCACAGTGGTCATTTCTGCTACCACTTCTAAAGGGTGATGAGGCATAATTTATTCTGCAATTTTTTGTTAATAGTGACTTGCCCTTTCTTGACACTAACAATATTCGTTTACTTGGACAGTCCTGTGACTCGTTATTATTCACTCTGTGTGGACTTGCACTGTCGTTATTGATGCTACTGCCTTCTTGCTGGGCATATAAGTTGTCATTGTATCTCTGGATGGCATTTCAGAACGACATTTCAGAAGAAACTGCCAATATCATCTGAAGTCATGTGGTAGGGAAATTTTCTCTTTAACTTTTGAGTGGGTTGCACTTTGCATTAATGCCAGAGGGCAGCACGTGCAAGCCAATGTTATGCAAAATGTTGCCACCTGTGGCACTCCAAGCCACAAGCTGTTAATCCCTCCAAAATCAGTCCTGGCCAATTTTGGCATTCTCTCCTAAACTGCTCTCCAGAGTGGTTGCTTGAGAGCTGGAATCATTCAGTGATTTGCTGAACATTATAATAGGTATGTACAATTTAATTCATTAATTGTTTAGGTAGAAATTATAGGTAGTAGATTTGTACATTTCAATTGCTTTTGATTTTACAAATTCATTTGATAGATTGCTATTGCTATGTATTTAGCATGCAGTTTGCATGATTGAATTTAATTCAATGTTATTAGGAAACATATTTTAAAGTATTAATTGTTTGGTTAGGTTCCACTTTGGTGTACGGAATATTGGCCACATGGGCAGACAGCTCATTTGCACAGTGAATCATTTCGCATTCAAGTTTCAACTTTAGAAACCCAACAAGGGTAAGGGTATTTATTAGAAACTTTATTCCAATTTAATATTATTCTATACTTGTTGCATAAATGAGTTAGTGGATGGTTACTTTGTATGCACTTTGTGGGCAACTTATAAATATATTTTCAGTTCACATTTACTTAGTAAATTGATTAAGCAATTACGTCAATGTTAATCATTGTGGAGTTATTACTTATATTATAATTTATTACAAAGTATAATAATTTATTATTTACTTTACTTACCATAATGTGAAAATACACATTGATGTTTGTGGGTTTGAACTTATGTGTTTTGCTATTGGGAATATATATACTCATATGTGTTGTACAAATTGCAGGTTTCTTCATCAAATTATGAACATTCATCTGTGAATAAATTCATTATCAACATCACCGAATTCGTGGACCTCAATTTCTTATCGTAACAGTCATATTCCCATAGCTACTGTATTTGAAGTTTGTAAATTACTTGATATGTTGACTTTGCAAACACCTTCACTTTTGGCTTAGATTCTCTGTCACAGACTGTCTGCACATTTAGAAAACAGTATCATGTTCTCTCACTACTGTGTCTTTACTAGTCCTTTTGATAATTTGAGATGCTGTAAGTTACTTAAAGGAAAACCTGGATAAAGGGGATGAACTATATGGTAAATCTTCCCCTCACACTATGTGACTTCCATTTCTATATACAAAAAAATGTATACATGTATATAACAAGACATGGATTGTAGCTTTACTTTACACTGATAATGGCACAGATTCTCATGTAATCTAAACCTAAAGTTGATAAAATGATTTTAGATAACTAGTAACTAATTAATGTTCTTTGGGATGCTTGTCCTGGATTAAAATAGTATGTAACTTATCTGTATGTAGTGTGAGAGCCCCAAGGCAAAAGTCCCCTGTATGATTTTATAATCATTGAAGTTAAACTTTTGTCAAACGTTTCTGGTTTGCTTTGACTCTGGATATTTTTCTGTATTTTACAAACACGAACATGAAAACTCCCCTGATATGGCCGCTGTTGTAATCAAGTGCATTGTATCCCACGCCTGTTTGATGTATTCACGAAATGAATAGGATGATGGCAGGTTGATCTGTGTCCCTTCTTTAAAAAAGGTTATCAGGTTTGTGTAGGGCTGGGCCATGCTTTTTTTGTAAACAGGTAGAATAAATGTTAACTGGTGTCCATCAAAATTCTTTGTGTAGAATCAGACAGTAGTCTCTTACGCACAAAAAGTTTGCCTGATATATACAAAATATTGAACGGACACCAGCTTTAGAATATCTATTATGTACGTTTAAAAAAACCATTTTTATCGTGTGTAGTAATCAACGTTGATGCAACAACAACAAGAACCCAGGGGTTCAAAATGGAGGTGATGTTGTGTCTTAAGTTCATATACCATGAATCCAGCAGACGATTTGGCCTGCGCTGCTAAAACTATTCAGATGGATATAGATATATAGACATATATATATATAGACAGATAGATAGATATAGATAGATAGATTACCAGATAGATATGGCCGATATGCACAAGTGCTGCCCTTTAAGAGAAGTGGTTGCTTACACTGGTTAATCAATGGGAGATACAACACGAGCCCTCTACATGTTGCACATTAACCATATTTGAAAATGATCAAAGGAGCACCAATTTAACATCTCATCTGAGTTATACCCATCTGGGATTTTGATCTTAAATTCCACTGAAGATATTCTAAATCGGCTGCCCCAGGTTTTAACCGTTAACTGAGGCATGCAAAGACTATCAGGATTTTGGACTGACAACTCCTGGCCACCCAGCAGTCACTGAAACTCGCTATATTTATCTTAATACCTGCTTTCAGTGCTTAGTTCCTTACTATCATGGCACTCACCTTAGCACTGTCATCACCCTCCCATGACCCTCTCAAAGTGTCAAGCCAGCCATGACTTTGGCAATGCTCAAAATCATCTTTGACAGGCTATTTGAAAAATATCTGCTGCTTCTATCCAAACTTGGCATAAAGTCATATCACAGTATCAACTAACTCTATAAATTTTGACAAACCTATCCATTACATACTTAGGAAAAGAACCCGAAGGCTCCAGAGAAATTAGGGAACTGTCATCAGCTGCTGATGACTTTGCAGTACTTCACAAAATTGGATAGAATAAGTCTCGCTACTGTCATGCTGCTGTGCACAGAGATCAGACTTGCTTCTGATACCCAGCTGATCAACCCCACACACTCAATCATCCTGTCAGGGCCAGGACTTAGCTGAAATTACAATTGTCCTCATATGACAGTAATTTCCCAGACAGTGAGACTGCAGACCCAGGAGTCCAGGACCCAGCGAGTCAGGCGGCAATTGGCAACCCAGTGTGCTACAACTTAGCTGACCCTACCCAGAAATTTTGGACCTTGGAATAAATTAATTCAAGTACATGTATCAATTTCCAACCTATTATGTGGCTTACTAAACCCTTTTGATAAATCTGCGTAATCTAACTAATATGTGCATTCTATCTATTTGATCTATATAATCTCTTATAGATGAAATCCACCTTATCTATCTATCTATCTATCTATCTATCTATCTGTCAATCTATCTATCTATCTATCTATCTATCTTTCTATCCATCTATCTATCTATCTATCTATCTATCTATCTATCCATCTATCTATCTATCTATCTATCTATCCATCTATCTGAAATAGCCCTAGTTGTAGATTCATATAACTACTGACATCTCATCTCAGAAAACTGACCAATACACATCCTAATGTCACCAGGTCAGCTCATTTGCATACACAAAACACAATACATATAATTTTCAAAATGGTGGACAGCTCATTTGCATACTCAAAACACAATACACATTATTTTCAAAATGGTGGAAGGCAAACATGTAAGCAGCAAACAAGCAAACACCAAACAAAAAAACTGATAAAAGGAGTACTTAGACTTACTTCAGGTCAACTGTCAAGCTCTTGATTGCAGTAGGGATCCCGATAAAATCAACAAAGTCATACGAATCTAGAGCGTTTTCAAATGACTTAGATTCTAACTGATGTCAGTTGCCTAAAATTTGGAAGAATTTGTCTGAGGGATTGTTTCAGCCTGAATTAAGTACACTCATTTTCTGAAGGCATAAGTGAAAATCTGGAAAAGTAGAGATGATTTGTGGTCTCCGGGCAACTGTCAATTTCCTTCTTGCCATTTCCAAAGCTATTTGCTGCACCAAGAGGATTTACAATTTTGTGCTTTGCCGGTTCTAGTTTTTTAAAACTCAGTTTTCAGCACCATTTTCAGGCCCTGCTTCTCCTCAACTTTGTTGTTATTGATTTCCAAATTGTAAACTTGTGATTGAAGGTCATGTGCTGCTTTCCGGATATTCTGCCATCATCAATGAAGTTTTGTTGCTCTCCGATAGATTTGATGCACTTTGGCTTCTTCTCAAAGTTGTGTTTTGATGGCATTCAGTTTGACATTTTACACTCTGACTATAGCTCTTCTTGGTCTCATGAACATTCATCAGCTTCTGATTGAATGGGACGGACTGAAACTTCTTTTGCCAAATGATTTGCATGATTTGATTTCCCGTCAGATCGAAAAGTCAAGAACTTCTTGTACACCAGAATGCTTTCTGTATAGATCTAATGTGTAGCATTGTACATATTATCAAAGACCTGGATGAAAAGATAACACTTTCTGCAATGAATTAACACTCCAAGGGAAGAGTTGTAATCCCTCAATGCTGTAACGAATAAATGTTACATTGGGGATCCATTTAAATGTCAAAAAACATGTTTTCCTACGATTTTACTCAATCTAGAAAAAATAAACCAAAAATTTATATTGCATTGTATTGTCAAATGCTACTTGTGATCTGTTTAGACACTTGTGCAGGACATAATTCTTTCCCAGAGAAGCAGTGTCACCAAAGTTTAACTTCTAGGTTGGTATGTTGGGAAAAAGTATTCCTTCGATGGACAATGGTTCAAATTTGGAACTATCTATTGAGAAGTTTTATTCTTTTGTTAGAGGATGTGAGGTTTGTCTTTTGCCATCTGTGAGGCACCCTTCATAATGACATAAATGGGCCATGCAAGATACATGCTGCAGTTGTAGAGTAGGAGGTCATGCCTGGAGAGATTGTGTCAATGCAAAATAAGTGCAACGGTGTCAGTTCATTCTGAACCATTGTATTTTTACAAGAACGACCAATAAAGAAGTCTTAGTCGTTAAACAAGATGAAACTCACTGATTATCTTTTTAAAGCATTCTTTACAATCACAATGGTAGTTTTCACTGAATGAACTTGGATGATATGAGGCATCATGTATTGCTATCATGGTTGGTAAAATATTGGTTTGCCCTTTCTCAGTGATGGTTCACTTTATTTGTTTGCTTGGGTGACCCAGTGACTTGTTATTGGGCATGGTTTGTTGGTGACACTGTCATTATTACACATATTGATGCCAATGTCTTCTCGTGAAGCATAAAAGTTATCTATATCTGTGTCTCTGGATGATATTTCAAAATGACATTTCAGAAGAAACTGCCAATATCGTCTGAAGACATATTCCCATAGCTACTGTATATGAAGTCTAGATCTTGATATGTTCACACTGCAAGCAGTACTGCCTTTGGTTCAGATTTTTTTGCTGTATGGAAAATCTAGCCCTTGTGTTATGTGACTTCCATTTAAATATAAAGCCCGACACTTGGAACTACATGGGCCATGGCTTTAAAGCATGCCACTCTCTGACGGTGACTCTCAGCAAACTATTGTAAACCCTTTGAATATCTGTGAGCCATGCCTTTTGAATTATTAAGAGCAACTTTTGTTAAGTGTCAAATGTCTGTTGTCAACTTCTCAAGTGAATTAAAAGAAACAGGAGTTTGATGGCTGGGATTAATGAGCAAGAACATCGTAATATGCTTTCAATATGTAAAAGATCTGTCCTTTTCAACCAGAATCTATAAATGTAGATTAAGGCATGTATTGTACAGACAAAATCATGTCGATCAGAACACAGAGAAGAAGTGGTCAAGAGGTTAACTGTTAATAGATGGCTATCAACAGACCTCTTGGAAGAGAAGCCAACATGTATTGAGTATATTGAAGAGCATTGTAACCTGACACAGACATGTCAGGAAAGCATCATGCAGATATTGAACGCAGTTCGCTCGTAAGTTTATAGCTTAAAGGGTCTTGATGGAAATCCATAATGCAAAAGATGAGCTGGAATTGGGGCTGATAAAGGGCTGGAATTGGAGTTTAAAAAGGAGTCAAAGCCAGCATTCCACTGAGTCTGCCAATTCCTGGAGTAGCTGAAAATTACTGTGGGATTGGTATGAAGAAAATTGACAGGAGCTATGAAGTTATGCAGGGACGGCGGATCCCTCCACATGAGCTCAGATAGATTTTCACATTTGTTACTGGAAATGAGGTGAGCTTAATGCCAACCTATCCCCAATTATTTAGAAGAATACAATGTACCAATGTCTCTCATAGAAGTTGTTCCTTCTCTGGCCCCTTCTTTCATATTCTCAATATTCGGAGTATCCCATATCTTCCTCAAAATGTACAGAGGCATAAAATATTCAAAGAACAAGTCTTCTTATTGGACAGCCCTGTTATTTGCTGCATCAAATTTAAAACCAAAAGAAGATATTCAGCTCCCTTCCTAGAAAAGAACCAGAAATTACAAAAGTTTTGTTGTCTCATTGTACCATATCCACTGTGAAATCAGGCATTTCTGCGGGTCGCCTGTCCATTTAGTCCTGGTTTCAGGCATACATGCATAATTTTTGACTAAAACAAAGCTTCCATTTTCTTCACAACATATTTTCTCACTTTGTTTTGAAACAACGTCTGACAATTGATTGACATGTGTTACAAAACCATTTAAATTGTTTTTACTCAATAATTATCCATTTTACATAACACAGGCCCACCAACAGCCAGTTTTAATTCAGTAACACATATGTACCTGAACACTTCTCCATGGAAAAATACTTTATTGCTTAATAAAAATGTACATTATTTATTTCATAAGTAGCAACACAAGATTTTACCAGTGCAATAAATTTAATGTTGGTTATTTTAATATGAATAAATCACAAATCATTCAAAAGAACTGCCTGCGCTGTACCAAAAATGTTTCTATACTTGATCATCAAATAGTTAATTAAATACCAATCATTCTTTACACGTAAAACCTTAAACCAATAACAATTTTAATGGAGTTACCCTATATATTATGATACATAAATATAACATATCAACACAAACAACACTAAATTAATCTTGTAAATATAGCCATGTAAAAAGCTTATCCTGATCAAAAATCTTATATAATAATACTGTAATGAAATACAGCAAACATAAAGGAAAAATGTGATAAAAACTGCAAAAATTGCCAGGTTGGGTATATTTTCAAACATCACAGTCATCCAGTGGGTCACACATGACAGTCAAGTATGTGAGACCTTTAATGATTGTCCGGAACTCAATATACCGTTTGGTTTGATCCATTGCGTTTGATCATCAAACACACATTCATCATAGTAGTTGCATTATGTGTATTCATTTTTAATTTTTCAAAGCAGCGCCTTGAATAACAGCCTTTTACACCATAATAAAGTGACTTCCAACTTCATTCTGATTAGAAACTTTCAAACATGAGTAAAAGCATGTGTATTTAAAACCAGCATTTCTTTGTGAATGGTAATCATCATCCTTTGTGATAGATTTATTTTCATGATTTTGCTCCACATCCTTCTTTGAAAACAAAACATATGAATAATTACTATAACTCCTCAGTTTCTGTGCTTTCTTCAAATGTGAAATGATGCTTATCATGTTGTAGTAATCGCACTCTTTGTCCACTCTTAGAGTTTCGTCTTTTGGCTGAATGCCGTGAATCTCCACGATGCCTGGAATTATGCAAGGCCCACTGAAGGACATCAGGCCACGTATCAGACTGACTGTGGGCCTCCATGCATCTGCCGACCTGGACACCAACAATAAGGCAGGCCACCATTCCAAGACTGAGAATGATGTAAACGTGTTCCTCCTCCAGGACTCGCTCCTCTGTCAACCTTGCTTGTTGGGTGATATTTTTATCCTCTGCAAAAGAAACAAATGGAACATTTCTGAAAATGAATATCTAATATATACAAATAGGCGTAACATTCCAAAGAATTATCTACATCCATATCTTCATACCAGTTCTCTTTTGTCTAGAAGTTGCATACTGATCAAATCTTCATGGAAACAATCTTGCAGGTGGTAAAAGAAGACAAACAAATAGCCTTAGACCCTTCACATACATAGCCTGGGGATAAATAAAATTGGTATACAAACCTGCTGCAATGACACTGGCATGGGTGTCTATACACAAGGACCTGTGTATAGTGTGGATGGTTTGGTGAATGTGATGGTGAACTTGTCGATGACTAAAGTTGTAAAAATAGTTGGTGAGAAATCTTGGTGGACCCAGAAACACAGTTGGGTCATTGTTGATTAAAAGTTTGTATTCCGTCAAGGCATCTGGAAAATGATGGTCACTTTTCCGAGCTGCAAATAACGAAAAAGACAACATCTTAAAAATTCAGCCAACTTTCAGAGATAAAAGCACTTTACAGTGATAGATGGTAACTGGAATGCAAATTTGCATTCTGTCGAGATATTACAAGATGATGTTCATGAATGATCATTTCTAAGAAACCAGAATTTATATCTAAGATAAAAAGACATTAATCCATTGGGCAGTGAAACTCTTCCTGATTGGAAATAAGACACAAACAAAGAATTTGATATGGGTAATAAGGCAAAGATTATGTATGATTCTTTGATAGAATAGTCCATAACCTATCATTCTTTAAATATCTTACCTTCTTGAATAAAAAAGTTGGCCATGTATTGGGCAACTTTAACTGATCCAAATGAGTGGTTTACATGATAACGACTATCCCAGAAAAATGGGTTTTTCTCCGGATGCCACTGAGTCCCATAAATAGGATATTTCACACCTGTAAACAAAGAGCATGGAATTATGAAACATGTGTAAACAGTGACCTGTAAACAACCTTTTTCTTGGATGAATTCAACACAAACATAGATGTAGAGTTAGAGCACTCACCCTCAAAAGTTGAGATAAAAACATCTCCCTTGCTGCCTTGATTAACGGATATTGGTCTGTAAAAAGATCTTAAATCTGCATTTGATGTGTAATTCTGAAAGAAATTTGCAAATTTAACAGCTTTGAATTCAAGGCTAATCTGGCTTGTAATGCAAATTTCATTTCGTTAATCAATTTACAACACCATTTTCTAACATCTTATGGAAAGCCTGCTTTCATGTAAAAAAAAAAGAGGACTATATTAAAAAGTCATGTAAGACTGACAGACAAAATGTTGAAAAAAGAAATCGCTATTCCTGCATCTTTAGTATTCCAACCAATTTATATTTTTTGAATTGCAGACAAAGATGATTTAAAGATAATTTAATCTGAAAATCTTCTTATCACCAATATAAGAGAATGGCTCACCTTGACTGTGAGACAAACATGATGAAAGTTTGCTGTGACATTATCTTTGACAAGGATATTGTACAAGTCGTCCGGCATCGATTTCAGTAAACTGCTTTTGCGTGAACCTGCAAAATATGAAAAGGGATTTGTAAGGATTGGGCCATCCCTGAAATTCAGTTTTATGTGACATTTACTCTTGCACAAATTGTATTTCCCTCATAGCTCCTCTGCATGTACAGATGTATTGATGCCAGTTTGAACCAAAAACTTTAAATTTTGATTCACCACTCCAAAGAACATTTTGCCACTGATTTCCCATCAAGTTATTGTGTTTTAGAGCATACGAGACACTCTTCTCGCTGTTACCTTCCTTAGAATGCCCATACAAATACTCATAAAATCTTCACAAGCTGGGAAAACCAATCCTCAAGACTATATACTTGAAATTACAACATCATTTTGATTCAAAATTTTCAGTTTGGAAATCAACCTCAAAAGATTTGGTCGTGGCTCAAGACTTATGCACAGTAGGTACCTGATTAGACCTTCAAAGTCTGAGGAGATATATATTTTTTTTGTTTTCTTTGTGCATTTATGAAACAAAATTGCAACCCATGTTACCCAATGCTATGCAACCTAGTCAATGCTCTGCGAATTCATGTAAGAGTTCTTCTGTGTGACAAGTTTCAAAAGACACTTAACTCACCTGGCAAGGGCTTGAGGGGCAAAGAAGCATCCCAAACCCCACACTGACTCAGGACATGAGGACCTCCTGTCAGAACGACAAGCATCTCAAAACCAAGGCAGGTGCCCCAGATGGGAAAGTAATCTCCAGCGGAATTTGCCTGAAACAAACCAAGTACCTGCCAGTTACTTATCAAATCATCTCAAAATAAGCAATACATTGTCAAATCCAATTTAAAACCAGGGAAAAAATCAGTCCGTACATTCTGCACAATCATATTTCCACATGGACTTCATGTACTCTAAATGAGAGGTTGTCACTGTGATAACAAGCATGTACAGTACAACCATCTTAAAATGGCTCAACATAGTGATCCGTAGTGATCCAGAGCGGTCCGGATAAAGAATGATCTGTAGTGATCTGAGATGATATAACTCTATCTGTAGTGATCTACTAATCCACTTTTAGTGAAAATCAATCACGTCAATTATTTAGGATTATAAGTCAAAGAACAGATAAAATCCATCTAACAATTGAACATACTGATCAAGAAAACATATCCATAAGTTATTTGGTACAGAAAAGTACATTTATTAATATTAATTTTGATTAATAGATACAGATCTCAATAGATCACTCCAGATCGATCACTCCATATCAACCAAGATCACTATGGATCACTACAGATCGATAGATAAGTGTTGATCCAAACTGACGAGCCATTTTATGATGGTTGTACTGTATCTATCTGCTTAAATTGGGAAGTATCTCTGAAACAGCACAACACTGAATTGCACAATCCCAGAATGTGGCCTCATAATCTTCAAATCTATGTTAACACAACTCTTGAGATCTAGCAAGCAGGATAACAGCAGTCATTCAATCTCATCAACAAAGCTCCATTTGCTGTTGGTGAAGTGAGATAGAATATTGACAAAACAACTTTTCTTAATTTTGTAGTTTCAAACATTTTAAGTCAAATTGCTGGTCTGAATCTCAGAATGCTATTTATGTCAACACTGTGTCATTGAGTCAATAAAACTAAATAATTTACTTGTCAAGGTGCTACGAAATAAAAACAGCTCGAATGATATCACTGAAATACTTGCATTCAGACATATTGTCAGATTGGCAGACGATTCTGAGATGGATAAACAATACTTCACTATATTCACATTGTTCCGTCAAAAAGTGCATGGTGAGTTGCTACTTTTACTTACAGTGAACTTGGGGCTAGTAAGTGACACTGATTGCTAATTATACCAACCTGCATGATCAGAATGCTGCCATGAAGACAGTATAGAGCAGGCCACGTTCAAGATTGCAGGGAAAAAGTGCCAATCCTGAGTTCATTCATGCAGATTTAACTGCCCCACATGTTTCCTGCCATTTAATTTTGTCTTGCTCCTATCATGCAGCATTGAAATGATTGATCGGTAACCAGTGAAAGTAATGGAAATATAACTAACTAGATATACCCATTGAGGGACATTTTTAGGGGAGAATGGAGGTCCTTGAACCTTGACATTGTTGTCAAAATGCCGACTGATGATTGAGTGACAAAAGGTGGTTGCAGATCATAGATTCATTGTGGTAAGCAAAACAAGCTACAAATTTATAACTGGGCTGAAAGTCTGAAACTAATTATCCATACAATTTATCTATGGATACAAGTATCTATCTATCAAATCTTTATCTCTGTTACCAGGTACTATAACATTATATCTGCCTGTGTTATGTTTATGTCCTTTTCCAGATGTTTTTCTGATTCTTTGACATTAACCCTGTTCTAATTGTCAAGAAAATTGCCATTAATGGAGTTTTCTACAGGAGCAATATATCAATATCCTCCATTGCTGTAGTTTTTGTCTGCTGTTCCAAATTGACCATCATTGCCAATTTTCCACCATCTCAGAAGGGCACCTTTTAGTCAAGGAAGTGAACACCTGATGAAGCTATTAGTAGCAAGGCCAGGTGGTCTACCCTCAATGTGTTAGAATGGAAAAGTGATGTATTTCGTTGGGTGGTTTGTCTGGCTCAATGAGCATTTACTTTCTTGTACAGATTTTTTTATAGAAAAACCTGGAACCAGCACTGCACTTTGACTGACAAGGGATGAAGCTTGACTGCATTTATTCTAGTGTTAATCTTCTTTTCATTGGCTTTTCCTTCTGTCTTGTTTAATGAAAAGCAATGTTTGAACAGTATGCACATTCATTACATAATAAGTGAGATTTATTCATCAAAACAGGTTCCTTGAACAGGTTTAATGACACAAGTTTTTGTTCAATCATATGATAATAACAACTATCATCACCTTTATATGGAATTAACAAAATTAATTTTAAAGAACATATAAAGTTACCACTGGTGCTACACCAGTCAGGTCTGTTTGCCAATGAAACTTCTAAAAATGTTATACAACCCTCTAAACAATAAATAATTCAAGTTTTTGGAAAAAGTAGCACATAAATGTTTGGTTAGTTTCATCTGACATGTAAGACATAAGTTAAAAACATAATTCAAATGATATATCAGAAGAAATGGGTGAAATCAAAGTTTAAAAAATAAATTAGGCGGAACAACTACCCCCAGCGGCACCGAGGCAAGTTGTGCCACTTGACCTACTTTTTTCAAACGCCTCCCAGGATCTTCCAAAATGGTCGGATTAAGCTTTGGTTTTTCGGAAAATCTGCCCGACGCAAAAAAATGGCACAACCTACCATGGTCTCCCCTATATTAATTCAAGTCTTTACATTCTCATGAATCGTGCAAAGAAACTTTGAAAATAATGGTACATAAGGAGGAAAAATTAACACTTGGTCTGTCATGTCAAGTCCAGTAACAGGGAAAAACCATTGATTTGGCACGGATTACTGGACATAATGCACCAAAAATAGTCTTATAAATAACTTTTTGTTCCAAATGCAGTGGTTCTAAATAGAAATATGAATAACAGATGTCGAGTGACACTTCAGATACTAATTGCATTCAAATTAATGTCAGGGAACTGAGGTGATGTAAATTGTCACGAAATTTGAGAATGACCCTTTTGTTAAACTTAAAAGGCCTGCTCTATTGAACAAACTGTATTAAGAACAAAAGAGAAAGATATAAATTTCTTTGATAAATGACAAAGCCATGGTTATGGGCTTTTGTAAGGTCACAAAACCATTCCATGAGACCTCGAATCCTCCTAGATCTTTGAAGGAGCCATCAAGACAAAAATGAAATAACTTTTCTTTTATCAGCTTCCTTGATTCATTGTGTGGAGAAAGAGAAGTTTGATGGTATGTGGCTTCCTTCATTTTACAGTGAAGAACATAGAGATTTCCAAAACCCGAATTTCCAACAATGTGAATATCCATGTTTTATATACGGTAAGACGCTACATACACCTTTCAATTATTGATATAACACAGAACTTTTCTAATTATTATGATGGAATGTAAATGCAGATGGCTTCTGAATTTAAAAGAAACACACACCTTAAAGCTTAAGTCTAGTCCTATACCGGTGTGATACAAGCAAAGCATGGCGTGTTCAGTCATTACTTGTGACTTTTGCTGTTAGGTTTGACTTCACTTAGCAGTCTTCAAGTAAATGTGGGTATGAAATGCTAATATTCAGTTGCAGCAAGGCTCCCATATTATCCACAATTTTAGACTATTTCTCCCTCATTTACCAAAGAAGAACTGAAGTAGATTTGTGCAAAGACATGCATGAGTGGTTCTCTGAGGATCCACACGTCTCCCTCAATAAACACAAACACATTCAATTTCCTCCTGGTACCAGTACTTGAGCTGAAGGAGTCCAGTTTCCTGCAAAGGTCCATTGAAAAGTCCTCGGGGATAAGGGTAGGGATATTCACTTTCACCATCAATTAAATACGGCCTTTCCACACTTCACCACTTGAAATTGAATGAATTTATTTTGACAGCCGATCAAAAGCAATAAACGACAAAAAATT
Source organism: Platynereis dumerilii (assembly GCA_026936325.1). Lineage (NCBI taxonomy): Eukaryota > Metazoa > Annelida > Polychaeta > Phyllodocida > Nereididae > Platynereis > Platynereis dumerilii. Next base: position 48,490,282 of record JAPTHN010000002.1, read on the forward strand.
TACATCTGAAATAGCCACAACAAGCCTAAAGTACAGTCATCGACAGAAGTCTTGTTGCTACCATGATGTTCTATAGACGCTACCACAGGGGTTTTTGTGCCAACACTTTTTGTTATAGAACTATATAATCGATAATATAAACATGCGTAGACTGATTTAAATTGAATATTAGGCTGTTTTTGGTTATTTCCCTTAATGTTATATTAATATTTACACAACAATCATAGGGACAAAAATCCCTATGGACGCTACTGCTCATATCTTAACTTGCGGTTGACTGATTTTATCAAGATAAGGCTTAAATGAGGCTAAATGCTTATTTGACATGATTATATTGTGCAAGTAAAGTTTTGGCAGAGTCAGAATATTCTGTAAATTAATATAGACAGTATGTCCAAAATGTGCTCAGGCAACAGTTTTGTCGCATTGAAAAATTAATGCCGAAAAAATTGCCGGTATTAATTATGAAATGCAGAAAGTGTATGCAAAAATATCAGAGCATGTAGTCATAGTGTAGTTGAATGAAAAGACATTTATTTGCATGACTGCATCATCTTTAGAACTATATCTATGGTGTTCTACAAGGAGTCTTGTAGCATATCAAAATACTACATGTAGATGATAAAATTGACAGTGCCATTTAAGAAGGTAGATGATAAAATTGATGGGGCCAGTTACAAAAGACATTATTTCTAGACCAAGTGTTCCTTTCTCCTGTCATTTGATTCTTTTGCATCAATAAAGCAACTTCGTTATATTCTGCAGGAAAGTAGAGAAAGTATGACAGTGGTGGGCAATAAAAAGATGTTATCATGCATTTATATTTCGTTTGGTCTTCAATTTGTCCTTCAAAATCAAATAAGGCCATTACTACAGTTTCACTATATAGCGTATAATCTCAGGTAGCAGCTGCAATGAAAAGATGGTTTTTGCTCCATAATGGCTTGTGATGCTGTCATAAATTGCTCATCAAAGGCAAGGTCAGTCGTTGTATATGTGTAACCTCTTTGCAAGTTGGCAAGGAAACTATACAATTATGCACTACTGAATGAGAGAGCATGTACGAGGAATGACAGGTCTTCCAAAAGTTTATGCAGCAGGTCTGCAAGATGCAAGCATTGCAATTACAGGCAGTCTACTTGTTATGGGGAAAGAGTGGACTGTTGCATTGTGAAACCTGCACTTTGAGGGTCATCATGCAGAAGATTTTACTTCCAATTTTTCATGATTAAAGCACTTTATTTGTTTTTATAGAAAGTTATTTTATTTCATGAGACTTATAATGTTGCATGTTGGTGACTGAAAAACTGAAGGCTTAATGAATCTGATTCTTGTATTAAAATCCGTGATTACAAATCATGTTGATTATCAAACATGATTATCAAACAGCCTCTATACTATGGTTCCCAGCTAAAATTTTGATCATGATACACGACACTTCATCAGCAATCATGAACCACAAAGTGCACATTTCAGAGAAATGGTCTGATGTTTTTCCATAACAAATCCGTCGGCAGTAAGATTGCATAAGCCAGCAATGTAAATGCAACACACTCCTGACTACTGTAGTAATGAACATGCTCCTAGTGGACTACAAATTTTGGAAAAAAAACCAAGACAATCACAAAGAAGCACTTACTTGCATAGCCAGATCATAGAAGATCTTGGCGGTTTTAGCATACTCCGAAGTAGTGAGGTTGACTCCTCCACCCGGAAAAAGTACTCTGCAAAAAACAAAAACGTTTTCATCATAAGTATGCTTTCATATAGATAAATAGATAGATAGTGACATAGAGTGAGGGTTAGGGTGATGCAAAAAACTGAAGTTTTGAAATGTTAATGGGGCACCCCCTGAAGTTGTTCCAATATATGAAAAAAAAATTCATTAAAAATTTGAGCTCAATCGGACAAATATTAGAGGGTGCTACCGCATCATGAAAATTAACATTAGTATTCAATACAAAAATATCCAATATTTTGGCATGTAGCGAGTTCAACTATACCTGGTTCACCAAACCAGAGCGGCATGGTCATAATTTTTGGGTTTGGTTGTCAGAACAGCGGATCAATGCAAATTTGGATTATTTTTTTCTTCTCCATGCTGCTACCACCAGACTAACGAAGATAAAATAGTCAAAATATATCAAATTCGCGGTATTTAATAACATTACGGGTTTTTATGTCACAGAAATGAAAGTTACTTCAATGGATGGAGCATGAAAAGAGCTTTAATTTGAATACCAACACTGCTATACTCTGACCATCTGACCCCATTGAATTAGGTTATTTGTCGTTAACAATTATTTGCGAAAATTCTCATTATTCAAAGCAATGCTGTAGTACTGTAGAATATAGCAACATAGTAATGTTGGTATTCAAATTAAAGCTCTTTTCCTACTTAATAAGATGGTGTAACTTAAATTTGTGTACCTTTATTCCTGGTGATGTTATTCAATACCGCGTATAACCTTAATACTGTAATAATCGGGCAAAATTTGTTGCTTTAGGAGTGCCCTGTAGCCTGAAATGACCGGATATTGGCAAAATATGATTGGATTTGTGATGAGAATAGTGGAAAGCTTAAATAAGAAAAAAATTACCAACACTCTAGTGGTAGGATAACTTCCTTCACCTATCACCCATAAAACTGGGATTTCGCCCATTGCAATACAATGTTATATTTCAAATTGCGGTAGCACCCTCTAAAATTTGTCCGATTTGGCCCAAATTTTTACTGAATTTTTTAAAAATATATTGGAACATAATTGAGGGGTGCCCCATTGAAAATTCAAAAATTTATTTTTTTTTGTGCAATCTGCATCACCCTAGTGAGGGTCAAGGGTCTGAATGCGAGAAATCTAATTAGTTAGAGTCGGAGTCTATTTCATGAGACCGAACCCAGATTTGGAGTCGGATAGACAGATAGGAGTAGGTTGCTGCAACATTGCAACAGCCAAGTCTTAATTTAATCAGTGGGGTGTTATCCTAATCAAATTCCCATTTTTAACACATCACATCTACCGTTTCAACAGGTTCTACAGTTTGGTTCATTGAATAAACAATTACAAGTATATATTGCATTGAAAAATTTAGTAAATTTGTTGACAAAGAAGACATTCCTTAATCAATCAAGCGAATGCTATTTGTTTTCTCCATAAAAACGGGTGACACAAAAAGCTCTTGACAACACCGAAAGGAAAGAATCATTTAATGTCAATCCGACACTGAAAGGAAAGCTATAAATTGCGTAAAACTTCCCCGTAAGGAAACATTTCAAACTTGAAGAAAAAAAACAATATCTGAGCTGCCCAGCGTTAGGCCTGCTCTCCACTATGACGATACCATATTATATACATATATTCATGATGCGTCTGCTCATAATCCACTGACATTTTGACACGCTTACAAAAGTTGCCGTCTATGCTCATTTTTTAATGGTAACAAAGTGAGTGTTCTTCCTGTGTTAAGAATTGAATAAATGGAATGAGTAAACTGCACTCAGGTTATTCATAGTACTAGGGATTTCTTTGTTACTGTAGGGAAGTTTTCAGAAAATTGTTCATTTTCTAATAATAATGGAATCTGCATCATTGTTTCTGTCCACCATAGAAAACAGTACAACCTGCTCCATCATTTTGTGGCATTGACCATATATAAACAAACAATTTGGCTATTACACTGTAAAAGATCATCAATGTTACAGTATGAACAACATGGCTTTTACGGCTATGCCATAGAGTGCTTTACAGTGACAGATAATAAATTTTAGTAGTTAGAAATTGTGCCAATGTCTATGCGTTACCCTTTGTACCTTGTCTAAAAACTATTTTGAGCGAGTAGTTAGTCTGGAAATGCAGTAGCATAGTAGCATACATTAGCATATCAGGGAAGCGAAATATTGAGTTGTAACTTGTAACATGGGATTCTTTATGCCAATTCACCTGATTTGTTTGCTGGGTGGACACAATGTCTATAAATATATATGTAAATAATGCATATATATTTGTATTTAATTACATGTGCCTTTAGCATGAATACATATTATAAGTATTAAGTTTTGTATGCTGGATGAGCTCTATGTCTAGTTATCAGCATGATTTGTGGATTCAGTGTCATATAATATACACTGACTTCATTATTCCTTCTTGATGCCACAGCCATCTTGATATGCATTGAAACCGTCATTGTATCTCTTGTTGACTTTAGCTGTGGGCATTTCTAGAAATAATTCAGGAAGATAAATATTGCCATGGATAGAGATCTTACATTGCTTGGTTCCTTTCGACTTGGCTGGCTGGATTTGGTTATGCATTATTTTAATAGTAAACTTATCAAATGAATTTTCACTATTCACAACTGCAAAAATGTATTACCATATTTGTTAATTACATGATCAATGTGCCTCTTTTCATATTTTAAAAATTAACCTTGTCCAGTCTCTTAATACTTTTCTTGCTGATCTGAATTTTGTATTTCTGCTGAGGATATATAAAATATAACGTAAATGCTCTGCGTGATGTCATATCCTTATACTTTCTATTTCAAACACATTCATTTGATGACTCATATCCCTCACATAAGCAGCAACCTGCATTGTGAACTGCTCTCATTACCTTTTGGTACTCAAAGTCATCTGCTTGGAATCAATTTGATATGACATAATTATGTTTATTCCATGACTAGCCATGTATTGTACCTATTAACAGCAACACTGCCCAGGGAGATAACTCGATCCTGTACATTTCTATTTAATTTGATTAGGTCAAACTGTTATTTCATGGCTTTTCATGTTATCCCTCGTATTTTCCCTTGTATTTTACATCATATTTTAACTCCAGGTCAAATTTGCCTGCTTGTTTATGTCTGCCTGCATAGTTGCATATTATTAATATGTCTCAAGGGAATAGTAAGTTGGCATATCAGTTACTCTGTATCAGATATAATTTATGAAAATTCCCTTCAGAATTTTGTTGTTTTTCAATATTCAATCATCTGGTAATTTTCCCATTTAATTTTCATATTATCCCATTGACAAATAAATAATGGCATGCATACAGAACTGAAAGCTCCTGAAAAAAACCTACTTGCCTTAGATTGATTGTTGCAGTTTTAATCAAATGCATTTGATAATGCATCAGAGAAATGTCTGTCGAGTACGAATTTTTTCGGATGGTGGATTTATAGGCTTATTCCTTTATCAAAATTGACAAACTGATCTTGCTCAATTTGAATGATGCATGGTGAACATGAGCTTTAGTACTTGACAGAAGAAAGAATGCTGTGCACCATTCCATCTGTAAATACTGAAAATCTTTCTGATAAGATTTCTTTGTCAAAGTGACTAATCATGAAAAAAGAGTTCAGTTTAGAAATGGTGAAGTAAAAATCACTAGGGCTCAGCCAATTTATTAATCACGAATCTAGTCTATTGACTAACTTATGACTTAGTTAATAAGCTAAATTCCTTATTCAAGTGGGTAACTTCTGAATAACTTCAGCAGCAAATTTTTGACAAGATTAAACAAAATTGACATTTTCAAACTGCCGACAGTCTTCATTCTGCTTTCCCTGCCAGTGTCTAGCTAAAGGATAAAAGTTACCGTTGGGTGAAACATCATGTGAAAGTTTATACAAAGAAATGATTTGGGATATCTTGAAATTGTGGCAAGGCCTACCACGCAGACTTTTAATTCAATGGAAATGGGAAGGCATTAGGCTCTCCTCATTTCCAGTGGCAAATGTGAACATCTTGGATCGGAAGAGCAGAGATGATTTGTAGTCTCAGTGTTACTTCATAGATCAATTTCCCCCCAGCAATTTCAGCAACAGGAGGATTTGACAGACTTAAAAATTAGGATTGCTGGTTTTAGCGCTTTTTTTTTCTCCTTTCTCTGCCCCTATTTCAGCTCATCTTCTGCATTATTGATTTCCATCAGCACCCTTTAAGCTGTGAACTTCACATAGAAGGCTATTCGATATTGGTTTGTTGCTTTCGTGACGTTCCTTTATGAGGCTGCATTACTCTTCAATATGCTCCATACAAATTGGCCTTTCCTCAAAGAGGTCTGTTGATGGTCATGAATTGGACATTCAACCTCTTGAAAACATTCCTGACCGTAGTACCTCTTTCCAAATTTACTGGCTTCGTAACCCGAATGAAATTCATTCAAAGTTTGCTTGCAGCGACAGCAAAGGCGCACTTGCTTCACCTGAAACATTCAGCTTAGACAAACTAAGTTCTACCAGCAGAAACGTCAAGATGAGTTATTTATTAGAAAAATACTTCGTACGATATTGCATGGTCTTAAAATGACATGCATGGAATTACAGGCACAGTCATGCCAGCCAACTTTACAACAGATGGTTTCTCTCTTCAACACAGCTTTGGTCGATCATTCAAGAAGAAAAACTGTTTCAATTTCCTTGAAAGGCTGTGACCTATATGCGATTTCAAAGGCATTAATGTAGCTTGCCATGGGCGTAATGATCTTTCTCCTGAAACTACTGCATGGTTGTCTCCATGGTCAAGAAGTGGACAACCATAAAGCGCTCCATGTGAGCACTCTTCAACCATTTGGCGGTTAGTCACATTTTTGAGTGGTTGCAGCTCTTACGGTCACCATAGAATTCCTGAGATTCCACCCTCCATTGGCTTGTCATCTCCTAATTGGCTTCTCCCAGGTGGAGACCAGTTCTATCTCTATCATCCTGCTGCTGGTCATCCATGTCACCAGGAGTCTTTTGAATACCAACTTTGCAAACTAACATGGCTGCCTCGGAAGCATGGTTCAGCAGTTCAGTTCATGGTGTGTCATTCGTTGTCTGGTGGTATTTATGACTTGCATGATAGTATTTACTGACTTTGTAACTGATTACTACATTTTTTAAGTAAATAGTAAAATACCTGAAATTTGTTTTGGAAAATGTCATTCAAATGCTTCAAAAAGAAAGTTCTGCCAGGAAAACATGATCAGAACCTTCTGAATACCCCTGCCAGAGTCCGCGAAAAGTGCCGGTTGGCCGGTCAAAACCGGCAAAATAAGCATTTGACCGGTAAAATGAAAGTGGTTACCTGCCCAAATGTCCGACAGGTATGCTGGAGAGTCACTGAGATGACTGAGCAGTCAATGCAATCAGTACAGGCCGTTGGAGCTCAAGGGCAATTAGCAAACATCAATGATGCAAATTGGACTCACAAGAGTCAAATGGATTGCAATTTAACCTATAGATCAAGACTGCCAAATACCTAGCTTATTGCAATTAGCAATGTTCATCTATTTAATTGCTGGTATGATTCCATTGAACTCAATAGTTCAATAGTTTCTACACACGATTTGAGACCCTACAAGGTTGCAATGATGCAGTGGCTGTGCTTCAGTTGTGTATCAAATTAAAGAGGTGAACAGTTCACTTATCAGCAATATTGATGTTCCTTATCAGTTTTGACTTTCACTGCACTGTATTTTAGAATTTTTACATCATTACAAAAATTATATAAATATTTATATTGCAAACTATGTGTGAATATATATTTTTTCATTGAATTACACTACAAATACAGTGGAGGGAATTTTGAGTAACTTCATATTTTTAACATATTTAAAGACACCATTAACTCCGGAAAACCGATTGAAAATGTTGAAATTGAAATTCCGGGCAGAAAAGATCTCATTCGGGCAGGTAAAATTCTGAATCCACCTGCCCGAATGTCCTGTTTGTCAAAATCACTTTTCGCGGACTCTGACCCCTGCTATAAGCCTATTTTGGCAAAGCGTAAAGTGCTTCACAACCAAAGAATTGTCAAAAAGGCCAATACTATTACAATAATGAACATGACGAAAGTTTCGCCGAATACTGGGCTTATGGGAATATAATTTTGTAAAAGATGTGGAAATGGCTAATCTTAAAAAATCTCTGTTTCCACATAGTGCAGTCATCTGTATGGATTTTACTGAAATCCCTGGAATATAGTTTTCTGAGGGAATGTTGGCTCTTTTCATAATTTTGTGGAACTCTAAAGCTACGTGTCTTTAAGACTTGCATATAACCGAATCATATTTTCATTTTAACACCAATTGAGATAATGGAAGCAGCTGAGTGGATATGTCCAATAAAGTGAGTTCATGTTTGAGATCTTTTTAATATTACATAAGATAAATGGCGGTCTTACTTCGCTGAAATTCCAGAAAGTCTTGAGTTGCTGCCCATCACCTTCATTCAAGCCTTTTACGAGGTTCTTTAGGCATTTTATAGCCTGTTGGATTGCCACTTCTTAAGTGTAAGCTGTAAATCTTTGTTATATTGTTCTGATTTGTTGTTCATAAAGGCTTTTCTTGTACAAGCATATTGAACAAGTTACTGGGATAGACTACAAATATGTGCAACAAAATAAAATATCTTAAAGAACATTCTTTCATAAAAGCTTTAAATACCAATGTGATGCCATTAGTCATGTATCCTGAAAACGGAATAAGCTCTTTATGTCTGTAAAACACTCTTGTTTAACAGTTAATATTTATGGAAACCATAAATGTGAGCTTGCTTCAAGTTTTTGCTGTTGGTTGTGCACTTTGTAGTTAGATAATCCTAATATCTGCTTCGGCCTTCTTCGTATTTCACCACTTGTTTCAAATTTCCTTTGGTTTACAGGCAAATAATCCAGAGGAAGATTGTTTTGTGTCATTCTTTATGAAATACATTAAGCCGTAACATGCCATTAAGACAAAATGGTTTTTCCAAATTTTTGCAGATAATCGTTGAAGAACATTATTTGTGGGTAAAATCTATCAATCAAAGTCATGCTGAAAGATGATTAATGGCAGTAGAAATTTTATCTTTACTCCAATATATATTTAGACCTTTACATCATCTCACTGTCCGACAAATGCAGGATGGCTCCCTTCTTTACTTATAATCAATTAATTAATCATGGCTTACAACCTTGGTGCATGGTGAGACTAAATTGGAGGCGATTGCTTGCTGCCAACATGGAGCTGCCCATAATGCAGATGCCAAGAAAATAGGATTTAACTAGAGCTGGTAATTAACAGGCAGGGTGGGACTCAAGAGAGCTATTATGGGATGGCAGTGATGGATTAACAACCTCCTATGACTCTGCCCATATATAATGTTGTCATGCAACTAGTTCTTTGCGAATGTTAATATTGGCAAAATGTGTGTTAAAATGGAGTAACATGTGTAATGTTGCCAAATATTGAAAAAAGTGGGTTATGCTGTTAATAAGTACTGAAAGACATGTGTTATCAAGGTGTAAGGATGTTCACTTTGCATACACGAAATAACTCATGTAAATGCCTAAGAAAGTTTGTGGACTCCTGAAAAAAGATGTTACAATATTCATGGAAACTTTGTCAGAGAATTATACATGCAGAAAACAGAATTTTGTACAATTATAGATAATCATGATAATATACAATGAATTTTGAAGGAAGTTGTACACACACACATAATAGTGATTCAGGTGAAAATCCAGGCTGTGGAGCCAAACAGCCTATCTCATCCCATCACACTGCTTGCTTAAAGAGACTTCTCACAGAAAGAATAAATAGATTAGCTTTACTTTGATTGCTTTGAGTTTAGGTCCAACACCCAGTGCATTCTAAGCGAGAAAAAAAAAACAGCGGAAGTAAATGGTATAGACGTAATTTGGAAGCAGTGTATGCAGAGCAGCACAAGCCACAACTGTTCAGTTTTCAGACTGGCTTTAAAGCTTCAAGCAATGGTGCAGACAGTATTACAAATTTATAAAATAAATAATTTTTAAATTGAAACACATAATAGTCATATTTCAGCAGTTCAAAGATTACAGCAGCAGTAATTAAATGAGATTCCTATACTATGGATTACATTGCGAACCAGTGTAACTTTCAGTGCATGTACTACAAATAGAAAAAAGGAAGTTTGCCCTACACTGGCAGAGAGTGTCAAGGAGCATGATCAGAAATCAGACTACACTCTGGGGCCATTTTCTGCCCGTGAAATGCCCTGTGATGAATGAGTTTAGTGTTTGTAACCCAAGGACCAGCCATTTCAGGCCTTAATCAATAGCAGAGAGATTGCCACTGGTTGAGTGTGCTGGGAAATTCCCTTAACCGCACCCAATTTGTCCCATGTCTCAAGCTGTCAGGGTGTCACTTCCATGTGTGGAATACATTCCGTAGTATATGATTCAAGTTTTGTTTGCCTGTTTAGGGTATGTGTTGTTTCTAAAAGATAAGGTAGACCATTTGCCTTGGTAATTTATATTTAGCCGTCTGTATGAGAATCCTTCAGATTCCTCCAAATATTAGATTTTTTATTTATTAAACACACATCAAAATGATTGATGTTGCTAATAGGAACAGAATAATGACAACTTTTCTGCCGGCCAACCAAAACTTTTTATATTGTAGATGAGATACATTTATTTTTCCATACGAAGTACATAATTTGACAAATATAGACAAACTTCATAGTTCTAATTCACAAATTGCAGTGTAAACTATGACCAAAAGGAGAATGCACCCTCTAAATTAACCCAGTAATATAAATAATTAAATATGTTAGGATTAAATTATACAGATGACAAACTAAGAGAAATGAGTCCCCTCGGAAATGCAGATTAATAACCAACCACATGAATACCAAGTTGCCAAGTACAAATGTGTCAGCTGTATTCCCCAAGCCAATAGTGCACTGCCTCAATGTTACGCATAATTAATCTGTCACTTTTGTCGAACTACAAAGGGATTAAGTGAGTAGACCTGATTAGCCTGTCATCATCGATGGTGTTTCCCACAATCTGCCTTTTGTGGAAGCTGGATATGGATTAATTAGGCATAGAGTCGTACTCATGTATGATTTTAATGCGATGTGCTTAGTGCTGTTTCAACAAAATTTATAATTGTAAAAGAATTCTACTGCCTTAAAAACAAGGCTGTAAATTAATGTGAAAAACTATTACATGTATATGAGATCAGAAAAAGAGAAAATTTAATAGTGATAAGCAGGGGCGTCAGTTTCATTTTAAAGTGGTGGGGCAAATAGTGGTCACACCTTGACGTGGAAGATGTCTGGGGAAAATATACATTTTTTTTAAATTCAGAAACATGTATACTTTGGCAAGAAAGTGGTGGGGAATCTGCCCCACTAGCCCCATAGAACCTGACACCACTGGTGATAAGAGTCATTGTACAGCTGCCATTTACACATTATTATATGTCAACTTCGCCTCTTACTCACTTCTGCTTCTGTGTGTCCTATTTCAGTTTTATTGAACCGCTTGTTCAACTTTCAGCTCCACTTGGGGCAAGGGAGGCGAGTTGAGAAATGAACAGTTCTATTCTACATGCGTTTTCAACACGTGGTCCCGCATCTTTTCTAGAAATGTCCTCAGAATTTATATATGCATATCGAAAAGTTAATCCTATAGTAATTCCAAATTTCACTCTTTTATAGATCAAATGAATAGTGACCTACTTTGAAATTCTTAACATTTTATATGACTATGAATGGACGAATAAAAGTATATTCTATTCTATTCTATTCTATTTCTCCCCCATACATATCATCACTTAGTGAGAAACAGTTAGCTCTATGCAGTGCTCTCTGCAGTCAGTCTGTGATGTTTGACTTGGTCCTTGATTAAATACAGCAGGAAAGACCTGTCCATTCCAGGAAGGCCTCAGCCTAAACTCTCCAAAGGTCAGTCTTGGTGTTTGCCTTCCAGATGAGCTCTTGCACAAAGTTATTCCAATCTATTCTCTGGTGTCAGTGCTCTTGACCTTTCTATTCTAGTACTCATTTTACTCACACCTGAAGTGTTCAGAATGACCCCGGATTTGACCTCTGATAGACCTTGGCTTTGACCTTCTTTCTGACTTTTCTCGGCACAATCAGATCACATCCTGCTCAGGTTAGCACTAGCCAAGTTCCAGTCAAGCCAAAGTTTTAAAAGGCTAGAAAACACACTGGTTGGTACTTAGAAGCAAAGATCACAGTCTGACACAATTTATTTCACAAAGAAATATTTTTTTATGTATGGGCAAAACAAAGGGATGGGTGAGGCATCAGGGAACAAGTAAATACAGAGAGCATGTAAGCAAAAAAAAGTGTGATATACATAACAAACAACAATAAAATGTAGCTAATTTCTTCCTTAATGAAATGTGGCATTTTGTTACAGGCTTAGTGGCATGCGTAATTTGTCACATCTAAAGATTATCTCATCTGCAGGTCTTTTTCCTGAAACTGTGCTGTCTTCGGAATGCCCAGTTACTTGTCCAGACTTCTCCACTCACAATCAAACATGTAGGGCCTTGTAGGCCTACCGAGAGGAAACGTTGACAAATAAGTAATTTCGGAATTCAGAACGCGAGCGCCGAGCAGCTCTCCAGGGATCCACATGACTCCCTTAATAGGGTGTGTCAATTTTCAATTTTTATGTAAATTCAAAAAGCACTAGTCCCTAAAATATGCGTTTTGACTTGGGGAATCCAAATCTGTTTTCGAAATGGCAATACGACAATTCTTACCTACTCAAAGTTTCATTATTTTTTTCAGTTTCGTCCATCTTCGCCAATCCGCGGTTCTCTGTAACTTTGTCAATATTTGTCATACAGTATTCTAATTGCCATGGTTGGAAAGCCCAGTAAAAGACCTATATTTTGAATACCAACATCAATGGTCTATGACAATATCTTGACTCCCTATGTCTCTTTGGCCGGCACTTTTCAGAAATGAAAATGTTGTTGACTGTCTAATCCTATTAAAAAAAGGCTTTTGATTTTTTTTTCACTGATAATTGCTTGATTCAAATTCTCCAAGTTCCAGAATGAGCAAATAAAATATTTTTTTAATTCTTGGTCATGGAAAATCCTGCTTTATGAGCTTGGAAGTTTTAGTGCAAAACTTTTTCTGAATTATTGAAACAAATCATGGAGGGGCTGTTATACTTCATATTTTAACTTCATAAGAATTACATATAGGACAACATCATTGGTACAATGCAATAAATTCAGACAAAGATATGATATGAAATGCAACAGACCCAATCTCACATTTTACGAGTTTTCAACTAACGTTAACATGAAAACTTCATCACACACAAGCCAGGCACTTCCATGGTAAAAATTAAAAAAATGTTTGTATTTGGTCATTCTGGAACTTGGAGAATGTGAATCACTGCAATTGTCATTGAAAAAAATTCCAAAGTCATTTTTAAATAGGATTAGACAATCTGCGTCATTTTCATTCCAAGAAGTGCAGACTGAAGGCCCATAGGGAATCAAGATATTGTCCTAGACCATTGATGTTGGTATGCAAAATGAAGGTCTTTTTGAGAGCTTTTCAACCATGGTAATTAAAATGCTGTGTAATAAATATTGACAAAGTTATAGAGAACCGCGGATTGGCGAAAATGGTCGAAAACGAAAAAAATATTGAAACTTTGGACCAAAATTGAAGTAGGTAAGAATTGTCGTATCACAATTTCGAGAACAGATTTGGATTTTCCAGGTCAAAATGCACATTTTAGACGCTAGTGCTTTTTGAAATTGCATAAAAATTAAAAATTGACACACCCTACTCCCTTAATAAACACACACTCCTCAAATTTTCCCCACGCTCTTGAGCTGCACCAGGCCAATTGGCTTCATGGGTCCAAAGCAACAGACAAACCCTTGGGGAAAAGAATGAGGATGTTCATTTTCATATATATACAATTAGAGATTGCTTCTTCACACAGTAGTCAAAGGCTGATCACTTGTGAGTTACAGCTTGTGGATTGCTTCAATGAAGTTTCGTGTCATACAGTGTACTGCGATGTTTACAAGTTATGGTTCTTCACTGGTAATACTGCTAATTTTAGCTAAAAAGGTGTCATGAACCGCATTAGCTGGAGATCAGATGAAATTCTGGTGAATAGAAAATAATCTGGGCAGCGACTGGATGATGAGCTGATCAAACAGGTTAATGGTCATTCAACATCGCCCCCCCCCCAAATGATCACAAACTAATCCAATTTCCCCTACATATGTAGTATTGGTACACAGATGCACTGTCAAATCCAGTTTAAAGGAGCAAAGGTCCAGAGTCATTCAAATTCCCAAGGGGAAAATGCTGCAAATATCTGCTTTTGTTCTCAGTTCACCACACTTTTGACAGATTCAGTTCAGAATATGCTTACAACAGAGATTGAAGGCAATAAACATTGATAAATGGCAAAATGTTAACAGACAGATGAAATAACCACAAGGCTGAAGAAAAATGTATGATTGACAAGGGCATTTATGAGAAATCTATTGGACAGCCAATAACACATTCTCTCAGTCCCAATCGTTCAGAAATTCTTACATCCCAAATTCAAAGTGGAACTCCATACAATTAGGGGTAACAGGAAAAAGGAATTAAACGATTTCTTTGACAAGTAGGTGCCACTCTTCAACATGTGAAATGTTATTAAAACTGAAAATATTCCTGTGGTATTTTGGATATTTAGAAAAAAGGTGTTTGTGATAATCTGTCTGCATAATTGTTTAAAAATCCAAATTTATCTTTTAGGCCTTTCATCAACCATTCTGTCCCTTTGTAGCTGTTTGTCTTCTTTCTAGTGTGTCTTTCTGTCTGCTAAGCTCTTTCATGTATATTTCTGGCACTTATTGACAATTCCTTCCTTTGTGCTCTATAGGAGGTCTGTGTTAGTGTTCGTATGACGTCTTGTTACATACAAAGTATATACGTGTATAATTAATGCTCTTAACATTTAGACAGAACTTCCCCTTTTAAGCATACCGTTTGGGTGTTGATTGATAGTGCACACCCTCAAGAGGGCTCTATTTTGGTCCTGTGTACTATACGCTTAAAGCAATACTACTGGATTTGCAGATTCTATGTAAAATTCAACTAGATGTTAAAAATCATAAACTTGTATATGTTCATTTTTCTAAATTTTTCAAGGATATTATACACTTCCAATTAACACAATGCATGCTTTTAATTTCAAGTTCTGAGCATGAATGGTCCAAGGATCCACATGTCTCCCTCAATAAACACACACTCATTCAATTTCCTTGGATACTTGAGCCGCAGAAGCCCAGTTGGCTTCATTGGTCGAGAGCTATCGGAAAGGCATTCGGAAAAGGAATAAAAATATTCTCTTTCAAAAAAAATACTGGAGTTATTCACTGTGAATCAAATTTAATTTTGCTTCGCCACTCTTAAATACATTCAGTTTAAAAAATCTTGACATCCAAGACTAGTTACAATAAACAGCAATAAAAGGCAACATTTCACAGGCAGATTAAATATTCACACTGACATTTCAAAAGAAGATGAAATTGACAAGGGCATTTATGAGAATTCCCCAGGGCATTCGATTTAGTGTTGTGCCAGTTCCCGAAATTCAGTTCGGTTTCGGTTGTACCACTACAACCGAAACTTGAACCAAAGCTTAAAGAAACAACCGTGTGTTTCGGTAGTTGTATTTTCTCTTATTTTATCATCATTTCTTGACTTTTTCCATGCGCACTAGTAGCAATAGTTATTGGTTCCCCCTTGGCCCCGGATCGCAAAATCCTTATGAAGTCATATCCCTATGCATTCCATGTTATTCTTGATGACTCATGCACAATTTGTAAGGTCATGTCATGTAAATTCAATACTATCAAAACAAGTTATCTTCTGAGTCACAGCACTCATCAATAAGCTCACAAGTTACTCAGTGATAAATTGGCAGTTCATTTCAATGGAATGGATACTGTAGAGGGCCTGTTGTGAGGTCATTTATGGCACAAAACAGAGCAATGCAGGTCCAAAATACATTAGAACAATGCACCTGATTAAAACCACATCCATCAACCAGTAAAACATTTTATGTTTCTGTTTTGCAAAATTCATGGCATCATCAATCATGGACGACACTCAAAAGACAAAGCAAATTGACAGAATGTCAAAGCAAACCAGAAATGTTTGACCGCGCAGGTTAAAATCCGAAAGACTACTCGAGTTCAAAGCTTGAGTGCAGATGGGAGTTGTTATCACAAGGCTAGAGGAATTCCACCAGACAGAACTCATCAGTTCCTGTCATGCTAAATAAGTGAAAAAACGCATGTTTTCCAATGTACTTTCATCTATATCTCAATAACCTTTCGATGTATTGATTGGAAATTTGCAGGATTTTGGAATAACAATGTATGGAAAGCAATAGTATAATATGAAGTTGTTGCTTACAGTCGTTGTCAACATTTGTGACCCTCAGTGAAACCCTGCTGTGTGACTTCATTATTTTTGAGATAGGCCTAAAGAAAATTAATTAAATGAGTTCATGTGATTGGCTGAATCAATGGTAGTTTCAATGCGTAACTTGGTAAGCACTGGTCTTCTTCTTCTTCCTCTTCCAGCCTACGTCCTCTTCTTAGGCGAACCTCCAAATCTTTGTTAAAACCCAGTTTAAAAACAGTCAATGTTTTTTCCCTGTTCCTCCGTCTGATTCTTCCCTCCGTGGCAATCTGACGGCTCTTCTATATGGGACAGGCAGGTCTTGAAGCAGAATGTCTCTTTCTATGTGAAGCAGAATGTCTCTTCAATGTGGCAGAACAGGCTACATATCTTCACATAGTACAATCTCTCCATGCATGACCTCCTAATCTGCAACAACAGCATAATGTCTAGCCTGGCCATTTTATATTATTACAAAGGGTGCCTTACTGATGGCATGACAAATACCAAATTTTCATAAAGAATGACATAATGCAGAATTCTATAAAAATTAGGAAAAACTGTCCCACTGGAGGCTTTATCCTACATATTCAATCTTGATTTGAAACTTTGTCAATGCTTCTCTAGAAAATAATTGTTTCTTTAATGTCCTACGAAAGACCAGCGCCCATAACTGAAGTGACCTACAAAAAAGCAATTTTCACTAGTAGCTTAGTATCTGTTACATCAATATTCATGGTGGGCATCCGTCTTCTTTGACCCATAATCCATAAAAGAAAAATGATGGGTGGACGGACTAAGTCAAAAAACAGGAAGCTTGCCCATTATAATGCCCAATTCAGCAAGCCATTGTGAGCCCTTTGAATACTTGTATGCCATGCCCTGTCAATTACCAACAGCAGCTGTTGTTCAGAGAATTAACAGAAAGCAGGATATTTATGGCTGGGATTATTTAGCAGAAACCTCCTGAGGTATACAATATATTCAAGTTATCAAATTATGTATACACTAGTAAGTTACCCGTAGGATGAAGGGAACATTATAGGAAAGAATGAAAAAGAATAGAGATTGAAAACATGTTAATGGATAGATAGGTGTAGATAAATAAGCAGATGTAGACAGAGATATAGATATATATTGGGCAATAAGTTGATTATTATGCATAGGCGTATGAGGTAGAGTAATTTTGGGGGGGGGGGGGGGCTGGCCGAAAAAGTTTGCCTAAATAGGCGGAAAAAAATAAAAACTCCCACAAGTTTGTGCCCGAAACTGCATGAAAAATTGACTTCCCGAGATTTTTGGGGGGAGGGGGCTGCAGGCCCCCCTGCCTCCTACGCCTATGGATGTATAGATAGATGGGCAATGGGCATGTTTGTTGAGGTGCCATAGATGTATGTCGGAGTTCTATCTATCATAGTTATCTATCTATGTAGCTAGCTATCTATCTATCTAGTCTATCTATCTATCTATCTGTCTATCTATTTATGTATCTGTCTATCTATCTGTCCATGTGTCTATCTATCTTTTTACTATCAGTGTATTGCAGTGATTCATGTTGTACCAATGCATGTAGTGAGTATCTATTGGCAGGAAATGTTAATTTGCAATCAATATTTCATTGTTGATGTGTTTGTGAACAGTTATTGTAGGCATATGAGTTCACTATAATTGAGGTCTATCAGGGTATCTTTTACTATCAGTCGATTGTACTATTGGATGTGCAATGAGGAAATGTTCAATTTGTTGACATTTCAAAACATCTATTTGAAGGTTTATACATGGAGGCTGTTGGTTGTATTTGAATACCCACAGTAATAAATGTAAGATCTATAGTTACAATGTCGATTAGAAGAAAATAAATGACCCCCGAGGTTGTGGATTGGCAGGTGTGAATGTAAATTGCACTCAGGCAAGTGAATAGCAATGCAGACATGTCATGAAGAAAAGATTAAGGCCTGCGATGGCAATTAGTGAAGTTAGTTGCAATGGTAAGTGGTATAAGGGTTCAAGTAATAGAGTGCCTGAAATGGATATGAATCACATACACATTATTACACACAGTGTTGCAGTCAACAGGTGATGGCGGGAATAGGTAGATGATCATCCTCTGGATTAATATAAAGCAGACGAAACGGAAGTAAGGTGCATGTGGATGCTTTGATATGTTAATTATATGCATGCAGGCTGTTCTGGCTATTAGAATACCCCCTCCGAAACACATAGGCTGAGCGAGTGGAGCAGGGGGGTGTGAGCAACAGAAGTAACAGCGCTATAATGTCGGGAGGCATTTTTCCATGCAGAAGGTGTCAAATGCAGGCAGATTTCAAAGCAATGAAGAGTGTTTTGAAGGATAACAGACCTTATTTCAAGGAAAAATGTCATTTGCTCTACATATGTGAAGTTTGGTGAGGATTGAGAAAGGAATGGGAGAGAAATAAGATAAACAACAAAGTTAGAAAGATAGAGTATGATTACAGGAATTCGTGTTGAAGTAGACTTGTGAAACACCAGGACCAAGCAATTTTGCTCTACGTGACGTGTGGTAGAAAGCTACTCATGTGTGACCAATTCCCATTCAGTTCTATGCGCCAGAAGAACTTGTGAAGAAACTAATCTCTTATCAGTTTGTCCTGTTTATTTCAGTAAATTGCAAACTTAAACCAACTGGAACTGTGAAAATATGTATATGATATGTTTTACATGCTTCTCTCGCTTACAATCCTTTGCAATCATCAAATGTGCATACCAGTCTGATTGGTCCACAATATCTAGTGTATACTCATGAGAATGATGATCAACTCCCACCACATCTGAGCATACCATGAGCGCATTTTGTGAATGTGCAAACAATTAGCCAGATACATTTATTGAAGGTATGTTATGCCCCCCCCCCAAGGCCATTTCTTGATACGCCCCTGTCTACAATGTAATGTGTCTACCTATAGATCCAATAGGCCTAACTTGGATGCTCTCAGTAGCGCATCAAAATGCGGTTTGAGATGTTCAGATCACGGTTAAATAATTATAAGCTTCCATGTTCGGATATAAGTATATGTAGTTATGTACAGATGTCAGCAAGCTCATGATCCAAATTGACATGTCAACCAATAAAATGCCTAGTGTTACACACGACTGAATAATGGACAGTAACTACAAGATACTCAATTTCACAGTTGCATTTTGTCTTCAACACCTTGTTCATCTGTGTACAACAGCTTGTAATCATGATTGGAATGGACTGTGTTGCTACCACACGTCACGTAGGCTTCCATACGTCATGTAACATAGTTAAACTTCACCTACACATAGGTGAAGTTTCTTGTAATCGGTAATATTTTTATTTATTCAAACTCATCGGAGAATTATCAAAAAATTCATATACATAGCCTACAATTACCTTATTACAAATTCTGAATATGAGTGACCTTGACCTATTTTTCAAGGTCACAGAGCCTTTCAAAGTCGGATTTTTCAATATTTGAAATGCATGTATCTCATCCGGTTATTACCGGTTTTCATTTTCCTGTACATAGAAAGGTTTCAGACACTTTCTTCACAGTTTGACCTACTTTAATGAAAGTAGGTCAAGGTCACTGTGTACAAAGTCCATTTTTATGGTTTGAGGTCTATCGCGGGATCTCAGAATCCGTAAGTCGCAGAGTCATACCGATGGTGCCAAAACGTGCCCAAACTCACGGGACATCTGCCTGACTCTTTATTTTCCATCAGCAGTACCGGTTCTTGAGTTACGTAACTTTGAAGTCATACCATGTCACCAAAACCGGTGACCTTGAGAATTTTACCTTGAAATATCGATGTTAGCTCATAACATGTCATAGTAAACCCCCCCAAACATATACCTAATAAGCCCAAAATAACCTTTAAATTTGACCTTGACCTCATTTTTCAAGGTCATTTGACCCAAAAAAGTTTGAAAAAGTGCCATTTTCAGCAATTTTTTTCACCATGTTCTTTTCAAGACATCTTTGTGATTTACTGGTGACAGATGAACATTGGCCTATTTATTCATAATATCTAATCATATTTTGTGTACCTCCTTCGCCGGATTTATGAAAAAATGTTTCATTTTGCTAACCGACAAAGGTTAAAAATGACACATTTCCGCATTTTTGACAAGGAAATATTGATTGTACAAGGTTACAATGCATGGCTAACCCCCCCTTTTTCATACAATGCCATTATGAAAATCATATTTATTTTGACCTACAAAATGTTTTTCAAGGTCAAACTCAAGGTCAAACATGTAAAAAAATGTTACATTTTTGACATTTCATACTTTTTAACAAAGAAGGAATCAAGATATTGTTACAAGAATGGTAGACGTACTTGCTACAATACTTTAGAGGCTTCCTGTAATTTTACAAGGTTCTCGAATTGACCTACGTTGCACTGTAAAGGTCAAAAGGTAAAAAAAAACGAGCAAAAAATTAATGATATTTTTTCACATTTCTCAAAGATAGCGTCGTTTCAAATGGCCGTAGCTCCGGTCCGAATTAAGATAGAGAGAATCTGAAAACAGATTTGGAAAGCCCATATTCTCCTCTAGTTTTCATTTTTAAACATTTTGTCGTAGCTCCGACGGTTAAAAATATCGCCAGACCCTGAAAATTTAATGTTTTTTGTAGAATTTTCACACAATATCATTATTTTGACATGGAAGGAAGCATCCTTTTGTGATCAACCTGCCTGGGCCTATTTGTAACATCTGTTTACATAATCATGGCAAATTATGTATGTTTTCATTGAACCGTTTTGGTTATACAGTGATTTTAAGTAAAAACTACATTTTTTGAGGTATTTCTAAAGTTCATCTTCCTGAATTGTACCATAATTTCAATCTGCGATAACTCCGGTTCTAATTAAGACCCAGAGAATCTGTAAACAGATTGAAAAAGGCCAAATTCGCCTCTAGTTTTCGTCTTCTGAACATTTTGTCGTAGCTATGACGGTATATAAGATCGTCGGACCCTGAACATTCCATGTATTTCTGATGGTCAAAGAGATCACATGATCCTGAAAAATCTATGTTCTCAGAAATCGCAGAAGATGTACTGGTGGATGTACTGGTGGATGTACTGGTGGATGTACTGGTGGATGTACTGGTTCATGTATTGGTCCATGTACTAGTTCATGTTCTGGTTCATGTACTGGTTCATGTATGGTTCATGCACTGGTTCATCTACTGGTTTATGTACTCGTTTTCCTGTGCATACTTGCATGTACTCAATGTACAGGAAACATTCTTGTATTCTTGTCTGTATGAATGTTACATAATTATGTATGATTCCTGTGTACTTTTCCATGTACCTTTTACTTGCTCATCTACTTGTGTCTGTTCGAGTTACTGGTACCACAGTAGGTGAAGTTTTGTTACCGCTCGCGGTTACGTCTACTAGTTTTTAATTGCAATTACTCTTTCATTTTCTATTTCTGAACTCAGTGCTTAGTGTGTATTGTTTCATATATAATATGCCCTCTTACCTGGGCTAAAATTATTTGATTTATCTTGATAGTTTTAGCTCAAAATTGAAAATAAACATTTCATAGAAAATCCATTCAATGAAAACCAACAAGTCTACTTCAACGCGAATTCCTGTAAATAGATTGTATATCAATGTGCAGTCACCTCTTCAGCAAAAAGCTATGCACATATTGTGTGTAGGTACTGTATAAACAACACCATGCTGGTAAGAACAGGAGAAGCAGCAGTCAAGAGGCTTTAAAATATCCACTTGCTGGCCCTCAACAGACCACTTTAAAGAGACGCCAAAATTTATAGAGTACATTCCAATACTGAAGAGGAATGCACAATGTAACTCCACTGAGAATATTCAGGATAGTAGCATTCATATAATCATATTAAATATACCTCACAAGTTCCAGTTGATGTCTTTGTCAAAATCCTGTTCATGGCTTTTTATAATGTTACTGATGGTAATCAAGAATACAGAATAGGAGTTGAAATGGGGGCTCATAAATTGGAGGCAAAAAAGGGAGCAGGCCTGCAATCCGCTGAGTCTGCCAAATCCTGTGGTTACTGAAAATGGCAGTGGAATTGGCAAGAAGAAAATTGACACGAGCTATGAAGTTATGCAGGGACCACAGATCTCTCATCATCTCTCATCATCGGCTCAGCAAGATTTTCACATTTGCTACTGGAAATGTGGTGAGCTTAATGCCACCCTATTCCAGGTGATTTAAAAGACTCCCATAGACGTCCACCCATTTCAGATTCAGAATATTCACAATATCACACATATCGTCTCATTTGTAACTGCTGTGTGACCTTGATTTTTTACAAAAAGATATGATAAACCTGAATAGACAGGGCCTCAGGATTTATTTTCATTATTCATTATTCAATACGCCAAAGTCAAATAAATGTCAAACAAAACTACAGTAAAACAAAAAGCCATACAAAATGATATCAAATCACATGCCTACCAATAATTGAGAATTTTAAGTCAGAAGTTGATCACCATAAAAGTAATATCCTTAATTACAAATCAGCATATTTTCATGAAACTAAAGAAATGCCCAGCATATTTCAAACATCCATCCATCCATCACTGTCAACTATGACTCTGACTCAATCCAAAATTTAACTCATGTAATAGCATCACACAGCTATCTGCTATGATATGATTTGCTCTGCATTTCATATGTATACAGAAATATCTGAGGAAAATATCGCCCACAGATGGTTGGATAATATTATGCAATGACAATAACAATGCATATCAAGAAGGTAATGGGGTCAATAAAGCCCCCAAAAGGACGGTATATTTGACACCAAATCCAGTTATCATACCAAATAACAAGACACTGAGCCATCCAAGCAAACAACTTTTGGTGACCCAGAATAAGGTTAACCATTTTACTGTCCTGTCTCCAGTGATTGATCAATGTAGCAAATCAGTTGTTATTCAACCATAACTTGAGATCGTCTCACATTGGTGGGGAGCAGTGGTCAAATAGCCGTCAAAAAGCCCTCAACAGGCACCTTGGAGGAGAGGCAAAAGTGCATACAGTACATTGAAGAGCACTGAAGCCTCAGAAAAGAGTTCCATGAAAGCAGCATACAGACTGGAATGCCCTTCACTCCTAATTACTCAGCTTAAAGGGTGTTGATGGAATCAATAATAGTTAAGATGACCTATAACAGGGCTTGGAATATGTGTTAACAACCCAACTCAGAAATCCAAATGTCTGTCAAAATCTCAGGTGGCAAATAAAATATGAAATGGATGGATCAATGGGTTTTATGTCTGACATTCAACATAAGTCGTAGTTACCCGGCCAGTGCAAGAAGTAAACCTGCAACCCACGGTCAGAATGCAACCAAATGAGTTAACCCACGATCAGAGAGCTACCAAATGAGGTAACCCAGGATCAGAAAGCTACCAAATGAGGCAACCCACGATCAGAGAGCTACCAAATTAGGTAACCCACGATCAGAGTACAACCAAATAAGGCAACCCACGATCAGAGTGCAACCAAATGAGGTAACCCACAATCAGAGTGCTACCAAATGAGTTAACCCATTGCAGGTAACCGAGGTAAGAGAAGAAGCTGATATCTTGAGTAAAAAGAGTCCTGAAAGCCAGTAATCCGGACACAAATTTCTCACTGGTTCTCCTATTGCTGCAAATGGATGAGCGGAGGAAATGGTGAGTAGGAAATTGACAGGATCTATGAAGTAAAGCAGGAACAAGAATCTGCTCTTTAAAGCATCTTGATTTCATATTTGCCGATGGAAATGAGATGAACTTAATGCCAGCTGAAACCATCCTTCAGCAACATTCCTCCCATTTCTGTTGACCCTATCTCACAAATATTCTCTTAAATGTCAATCCTTGCCACCTACATATTTTTTTGGTATAAATAAGAACATTTTAGCTATTAGCGAAGAATTTTTTGCTGCCACATCTACGTATAGCATTAAAAAACCTCTTCAAACATTAAAATTTGTTTCATCAGACATGAAGCGAAAATGTGGAAAAGCAGAGATTAATTGTAGTCTTCGGGCAACTTTCCACTTACTTCTTGCCATTTCAAAAGCTATTTGCTGCAACAAAATGATTTAACAGATTTTGTGCATTGCTGGTTATGGCTCTTATTAAGCTCAGTTTTCACAGCCTTTTTCAGCCCTTGTTTCAGCTCATCTTCTGCAAAGTTGTGATTGAAGGCCATGTGTTGCTTCCCTGACATCCTGCCATCCTTAATAAGGTCTCATTGCTCTCCAATGTATTCAACACACCTTGACCTCTATTCATACAGGTCTTTTGATGGCCTTTGGGTGGACATTTACTCTCTCTCTACTAGTGCTTCTGACCAATATTTTACATAACATATTCAGGAGGTTTTCGTTGAATCAGGCAGATTGGAACTCCTTTTGGCATATGAATTTATTTCCCAACAACATGAAGTATATTTTAATTTCATTGAAAGACTGTTACCTACCCTGCTCATATAAATGCAACCTGTGCACAAAGATTTTTTGTTTTTTTATGTGACAAGACATATAGAACAGTGTTTACACCTTCCGAAATGCTATTTCTACAATTTACATCTGTAATATTGTTTTTCTTGTGAAACTTCAATAGATCTTGATGAGTTTTTTCGCAGCTGACATATTCAACAAGTGGGTTCACACAGGGTTGGACATGTTTGGTTAAGCTATTCAATTTGTTGATGCTTTTAAAGCTGTCCTTCTTTTTGATGTCTTAACGACGACCATTAAACATGGCAAAGACAAGGGAAGGCAAGCCGCACTTAAAAGAAAGAAACCTTTGGCGTCTCCCGAACGGTTTTTCAAAGACATCTTCTTGCCCTTTTATAAATTAGCGGATTTGGGTTATATTCTCCTCTTTGATGAGTAGTTCCAGTGCCATAGATTTCTGGTTGGGTTTCCTTTGAGCAGATTTCACAAAAAAGCTGCAAAATGACTTACCACAACTTGTCCACCAGTTACATTAGCACAATACTGATAAGGCCAGACATAATCGATTCGTAGATTTTCAGATTTTCTCAAGGGTTTCCTCTGATGATAGCTGGCAGGACAAAAAAAAGCTGAAATCTAAATCTTTTATTGTGTCAATCCATTAAATAAAATCATGGGTAAACAATCTTTTCTGTTGGATTGGTAGGTCAGAGTAGCTAAAAATAATGTCCTTGTGCTAATGTAACAACGATGAATGATGGAGGACGGAATTTTTTATGCTGATTCTACTGCAATATAAATGAAGTCACCAGCAGGGTACCACAACTGGCCTGCTCTTGGATGATCTGGCTTTCAGTTCAGAAAAAAATTGAGATCTAATCATGTGTTTTTCACGTAATTTTTATGTACACATTTTGCTAATGTAACACAATGACATGGACGGATGCAAAATTGCAGTTACATTAGCAATAAAGAAACAGGTACCACACCCAGTCGTTTATGTGTTTGGTGATGTATATACTCAAATAAGACTCGTTTTTCAATAAAATATTATAATTTCATGTTTGAAATTGGCATAAGTTGTGAGAACACAGAAAAATTTCCATGTAAAAGTTGCTAATGTAACCTTAGTGTCTTGAGACGGAATTGAGTTACATTAGCACTCTTTTTTTATTTTTCATTTTTTTCAAGTTTTATAATGACCAAGACAATTAAAAATGGTTCCAAAATAATTTTCAAGATGTTTTTTATCAAACACATACCATTACATTTTCATGAATTGGTTTTAGCAGATACCACAGAGTGCCAAAGTAAGCATGTCTGATCACCAGTAAGTTTGGTCGTCCAAAATTGTCCTCATGAGGCATAAAAAAGTATCTTTTTAAGAAGAAAAAGCTACATATTTGAGGAATATTTTATTGATATTTATTCATTACCTCAGATATGTATTTAGTAATAGGTTTACTTGCTAAAGGAAGCAACAGAGAGATAACAAAAGGGTTGGAAAGTTTAAGGTACCTTTTAAGAGCACATTTCGTGAAATCTGCCTTTGTGAAGTAAATGCTAGTAACAGGTTTAGTCAGCAACACAACAATTCCTCAAATATCATGTTGATATTCAAACATCTGTCACATTCTACTTCTCTATATTGGTCATCATCAAACCAATCGGTAATGTTTTATTGTACATACATTCCTCTCGATTGCCATTTCTGATTAGACTGAGTTCTAACTTTTTTCTGGTCAACAATTCTTTCCCTTGATATGTGTCATCAGTATGGCAACATTCAAAATGATGTGTAATCGGGTCTTGCCAGATTTGTATATATGCAAACATTGCAGAATAGGAGGTCATGCATGGGGACCAGGAGATTGAATCAAAGCACTATAAATCTGACAATGTCTTATGGAGCATTAATACAGTACCATTGATTCACTAGATCAGAAACTGTTACTCTCTCAACCCAGTAAGTTATTTTAATTCTTTTTTACTTTCTTTGAAATCACAGTGGTCATTTCTGCTACCACTTCTAAAGAGTGATGAGGCATAATTTATTCTGCAATGTTTTGTTAATAGTGACTTGCCCTTTCTTGACACTAACAATATTTGTTTACTTGGACAGTCCTGTGACTCGTTATTATTCACTCTGTGTGGAATGCACTGTCGTTATTGATGCTACTGCCTTTTAGCTGGGCATATAAGTTGTCATTGTATCTCTGGATGGCATATCAGAACAACATTTCTGAAGAAACTGCCTATATCATCTGAAGTCATATTCCCATAGCTACTGTATTTGAAGTTTGTAGATTACTTGATATGTTGACTTTGCAAACACCGTCGCTTTTGTCTTAGATTCTCTGTCTCAGACTGTCTGCACATTTAGAAAAAAGTATCATGTTTTCTCACTACTGTGTCTTTAGTAGCCCTTTTGATAATTTGAGATGCTGTAACTTACTAAAAGGAAAACCTGGATAAAGGGGATGAACTATATGGTAACTCTTCCCAACATACTATGTGACTTCCATTTTTACATATAAAAAAAAATTTTTTTTTTTTTTTTTTAATTTACCCCCCCATATTTGGGGAAAACAAAGAAACACAACATAAAACCAATGGTAAAACAATGATGAAAACATCATGATAAGAAAAGTACGCAAATGAAGATAAATAAATAAGACCATGGTATGTAAAATTTTAAAATAGTTCCCTTAGAATGACCTTGTTAGCAAATTAACCAAGGTATGTTCATCAGATTGTGGTTAATTTGCTAACAAGGTCATTCTTAGAGAACTGTTTTAAAATTTTATATATAACAAGACATGGATTGTAGCTTTACTTTACACTGATAATGGCACAGATTCTCATGTAATCTAAACCTTTGGTAAAATGATTTTTGATAATTATGAATAAATATATAATATGTAGATCTAGCAGTAACTAATGCTCTTTGGGATGCCTGTCCTGGATTAAGATAGTACGAAACTTATCACTATGTAGAGTGAGAGCCCCAAGGCAAAAGTCCCCTGAATGATTGTATAATCATTGAAGTTATACTGTTGTCAAACGTTTCTGGTTATTTTTCTGCATTTTACATACACGAACAAGAAAACTGCCCTGATATGGCCGCTGTTGTAATCAAGTGCATTGTATCCCATGCCTGTTTGATGTATTCACAAAATGAATAGGATGATGGCAGGTTGATTCGTCTCACTATTTTTAAAAAGGTTATCAGGTTTGTGTATGGTTGGGCCATGCTTTTTTTAAACAGGCAGAACAAATGTTAACTGGTGTCCATCCAAATTCTTTGTGTAGAATCAGACAATAGTCTCTTTGGCACAAAAAGTTTGCCGGATATACACAAAATATTGAACGGACACCAGCTTTAGAACATCTTTTATGTATGTTTTAAAAAACTGTTTTATCATGTGCAGTAATCAACAATGATTCAACAACAAGAATGGCAATGTTTTTCAGTATTTGTATGTGCGTAAATGTTTACTATTTGCTCTTTTTCACAGATTTGTGGCCTTAACCTGCTTTTTTAGAAAGCTCTTGATTGCAGTAGGGATCCTGATAAAATCAACAAAGTCATATGAATGTTTTCAAATGGGTTAGATTCTAACTGATGTTAGTTGCCTAAAATTTGGTGGGATTGTTTCAGCCTGAATTAAGTACACCTCATTTCCTGGAGGCACAAGTGAAAATCTGGAAAAGTAGAGATGATTTGTAGTCTCTGGGCAACTGGCAATTTCCTTCTTGCCATTTCCAAAGCTATTTGCAGCCCCAAGGAATTTAAAATTTTGTGCTTTGCCAGTTCTAGTTTTTAAAAACTCAGTTTTCAGCACCATTTTCAGGCCCTGCTTCAGCTCGACTTTGTTGTTATTGAATTCTAAGTTGTAAACTTGTGATTGAAGGTCATGTGCTGCTTTCCTGATATTCTGCCATCCTCAATGAAGTATCGTTGCTCTCCGATTGATTTGACGCACTTTGGCCTCTTCTCAAAGTTGTGTTTTGATGGCATTCAGTTAGACATTTTACACTCTGACTACAGCTCTTCCTGGTCTCACGAACATTCATCAGTTTCTGATTGAATGGGACCGACTGAACCTATTTCTGCCAAATGATTTGCATGATTTGGTTCCCATCAGGTCGAAAAGTCAAGAACTTCTTGTACACATGAATGCTTTCTGTATAGATCTAATGTATAGCATTGTACATAGGTACATTGTACATAGGTAAAAACATATGTGACAGTCACATCACAGAAACTGAGGTGGCGCTACATTTAGCAAAACTTAAAAATAACAAAGCAGCAGGAATCGATGGCATAACTGGAGAATTTTATAAATATGTTACTGATGAGCTAGTAACCCCTTTCTGTGCAGTCTTTAACTGCATATTCGATAAGGTGAATACCCCACTTCCTGGGCAGAAGGGATAATAAATGCACTTCACAAAAAGGGGGATTCCTCTGATCCTGATAACTATAGAAAGATTACTATAACAGTTGCTATGGCCAAAGTATTTGACTCTATACTAAATGCCAGATTGTACTTTAAAAATGAAGCTATGTCATTAGATGACCCTTACCAGTTCGGCTTCACACCCTCCCGGGGAACAACTGACTGTGTCTTCGTACTTGACACGGTTATCAGCTACCAGCAATCTAGAAAGAAACCTGTTTATCTATGCTTCGTAGATTTCACTAAAGCTTTTGATTATATTAACAGAAATGCCCTTTACTATAAACTTCTTAAACAAAAAATGAGTACTAAAATGCTGAAGATTATCATGAGTATGTTTGATAAGGCCGAAGCTAAAGTACATCAACTGGGCAAGCTGAGTGCCCCAATTGACAGCATCTATGGTGTCCTTCAGGGTGGCATCCTGAGCCCCAA
This sequence comes from Platynereis dumerilii, assembly GCA_026936325.1. Lineage (NCBI taxonomy): Eukaryota > Metazoa > Annelida > Polychaeta > Phyllodocida > Nereididae > Platynereis > Platynereis dumerilii. The sequence goes on from JAPTHN010000002.1 coordinate 48,519,859, forward strand.
GTTGTTTAATGAATTCCTCTCAGATCTACCAGGATATTTAAGTGCAACTGATGGAATAGAGATAAATAGTACAGCATTTACACACCTTCTGTATGCAGATGACATAGTTCTTATATCTGAATCTGTAAAGGGCCTTCAAAATAGCATTGATTCGCTGCACAAGTTTTGCGCCAAGTGGCACCTTATTGTAAATATCTCGAAAACAAAGGTAATGCAAATTGGATCAAAAAGGCAAACTGATTTCCTGTATGATAATAAAAACATTGAAAATGTTAACATATTTAAATATCTGGGTCATACAATTAGTAATAATAGAAATATACATAAAGAGATGCCAGACTACATAGCAACCCAGGCTCAGAAGGCTCTCTTTGCACTGCATGGACGGATGAAGCCCTCTCTGGGTCACATACCCCCATCTCTTGCAATTAAAATGTTTGATAGCTATGTCCTCCCGTACTTGAGTATAATAGCACCTTTTGGTCACGTAATACAGAGATTCCTAAAATTGAGAAAGTTCAGATTGGTTACCTCAAGCATGTACTTAATGTTAGACGGCAAACGCCAACACTTGCCGTTTACGCAGAAACGGGTAGATTTCCCCTTCTATTGAGGCAAAAACTTAACACCATAAACTACTGGGCCAAATTAGCAGATCTCCCAAGTTATGATATCCTTAATAAATGTCTCAAAATTCGGGAAGATCTACATAAGACAGGTCACAGCAACTGGTACAGTAAGATAGAGAAAACGATGGAAGAAGCAGATATTGCAAATTGGCTCACTGCTGATCCCACTTCAGTATTAAAAGAAGTGAAACTAAAAATATATACAAAAGAGCAGAACAAAATTCTAAACGAACTCAATGACTCTGATAAACTTCCTAAACTTCGCACATATAAACTATTTAAGACAAGCTACTGCCTAGAACCATATCTAAATTTGAATCTCCCAAAGAAAACATACACTAATATAGCAAGATTCAGATTAAGCTCCCACAATCTAAAAATTGAGACAGGGAGACATAATATACCTAAGACCCCAGTAGAGCTAAGAAAATGTGAAAAGTGTGACACAGGTGACATTGAAGATGAAATACACTGCCTTCTGATATGCAATAGTAACGCAACCCAGAGGACAGAACTTTTAAATAAAGCTCGCTGCATAATCCCTAATTTTTGTGATCTTGATAACACGCAAAAGTTTAAGGTCCTCATGTCTAATAAAAGCCCCGAATTAATATATTCCTTAGGTGCTTTTCTTAATAAAATAATGTGATTAAAAAATAATAAATAAATAAATTAATTAAAAAAAAATAATAATAAACTAAAACTTAATATGCCTCCCCTCACTTTAACTCCACCGGTGCTGCTGTGTATGTCAAGATTTACCCCAACTTTGTTATGATTGGTCTTGATTGACTCTTATGTGATTTGTAATTATGTGTATGAAACTGGGACCAGTATTACTATTTCATGAACAATGAAAATTGTATTGGATTTTATTTTGAAGAACAATGTACATGAACTGTGAACCTTAACTGCGAACATGAACTAGCATGAACTGTGAACATGAACTGTGAACATTAACTGTGAAATGAACTGTGAACATGAACCGTGAACATGAACTGTGAACCTTAACTGTGAACCTTAACTGGCATTTTTAGATTTAAAAAAAAAAAAAAAAAAAAAAAAAAAAATGTTGGTATTGTAGAATACTGTAGCTGTAGATCTAGACTTATACATTTCTATTTTTCGATTGACACATGTATCTATATTTGATATTTCTGCTTGTCAATAAAAGTTTATATATATATATATATTATCAAAGACCTGGATGAAAAGATAACACTTTCTGGAATGAAATAACACTCCAAGGGAAGAGTTGTAATTCCTCAATGGTGCAACAAATAAATGTTACATTGAGAATCCATTTATCAAAAAACAAGTTTTCCTACGATTTTACTCAATCTAGAAAAAATGAACTAGAAATTTTTATTGCATTGTATTGCCAAATGCTACTTGTGATCTGTTTAGACACTTGTGCAGGACATAATTCTTTCCCGGAGAAGCAGTGTCACCAAAGTTTAACTTCTAGGTTGGTATGTTGGGAAAAAGTATTCCTTCAATGGACAATGGTTCAAATTTGGAACTATCTGTTGAGAAGTTTTATTCTTTTGTTAGAGGATGTGAGATTTGTCTTTTACCATCTGTGAGGCACCCTTCATAATGACATAAATGGGCCATGCAAGATACGTGCTGCAGTTGTAGAGTAGGAGGTCATTCGTGGAGAGATTGTGTCAATGCAAAATAAGTGCAATGGTGTCAGTTCATTCTGTATCATTGTATTTTTACAAGAATGACCAATAAAGAAGTCTTAGTCATTAAACAAGATGAAACTCACTGATTGTATTTTTAAAGCATTCTTTACAATCACAATGGTTGTTTTCACTGAATAAACTTATGATATGAGGCATCATGTATTGCTATCATGGTTTGTAAAATATTGGTTTGCCCTTTCTCAGTGATGGTTCACTTTATTTGTTTGCTTGGGTGACCCAGTGACTTGTTATTGGGCATGGTTTGTTGGTGTACACTATCGTTATTACATATATTGATGCCAATGTCTTCTCGCGAAGCATAAAAGTTATCTAGATCTGTGTCTCTGGATGATATTTCAAAATGACATTTCAGAAGAAACTGCCAATATCGTCTGAAGACATATTCCCATAGCTACTGTATTTGAAGTCTAGATCTTGATATGTTCACACTGCAAGCAGTACTGCCTTTGGTTCAGATTTTTTTGCTGTATGGAAAATCTAGCCCTTGTGTCATGTGACTTCCATATAAATATAAAGCCCGACACTTTGAACTACATGGGCCATGGCTTTAAAGCTTGCCACTCTCTGACGGTGACTCTCAGCAAACTACTGTAAACCCTTTGAATATCTGTGAGCCATGCCTTTTGAATAATTAAGAGCAACTTTTGTTAAGCATTAAATGTCTGTGGTCAACTTCTCAAGTGAATGAAAAGAAACAGGATTTTGTTGGCTGGGATTACTGAGCAAGAACATCGTAATATGCTTTCAAAATGTCAAAGATCTGTCCTTTTCAACTAGAATCTATAAATGTAGATATAGGCATGTATTGCACAGACAAAATCATGTCGATCAGAACACAGAGAAGAAGTGGTCAAGAGGTTAACTGTTAATAGATGGCCATCAACAGACCTCTTTGAAGAGAAGCCAATATGTATTGAGAATATTGAAGAGCAATGTAGCCTGACACAGACATGTCAGGAAAGCATCATGCAGATATTGAACGCAGTTCGCTTGCAAGTTCATAGCTTAAAGGGTGTTGATGGAAATCCATAATGCAAAAGATGAGCTGGAATTGGGGGCAGATAAAGGGCTGGAATTGGAGTTTAAAAAGGTGTCAAAGCCAGCATTCCACTGAGTCTGCCAATTCCTGGAATAGCTGAAAATTACTGTTGGATTGGTAAGAAGAAAATTGACAGGAGCTATGAAGTTATGCAGAGACGGCAGATCTCTCCTCATAAGCTGAGACAGATTTTCACATTCGCTACTGGAAATGAGGTGAGCTTAATGCCACCCTATTCCCGGTTATTTAGAGGACTCCCAATGTCTCCAGTGGAAGTTATTCCCTCTGTGGCCCCTCCTTTCGGATTCTCAATATTCAGAGTATCCCATGCCTTCTTCAAAATAACCGTTTTTTTTAATGATACAGAGGCATAACATGTTCAAAGGATAAGTCTTCTAATTGGACAGCCCTGTTACAATGTATCTGTTGCATCAAATTCAAAACCAAAATAACAAATTCAGCTCCCTTCCTAGAAAAGAACGAAAAATTACAAAAATTTTGTAGCATATCCACTGTGGAATAAGGAATTTCTGTGGGCCACCTGTCTATTTACTTTTCAGTCCAGGATTCAGCCATACACCCATAATTTTTCGACAAAAACCAAGTTTCCATCTTCTTCACCATGCAATTTTATCACAAGGTCCGGCTATTGATTGAAATGTATTGCAAAATCATTTTTTAAAAATGTTTTTTACTCCATAATTTTCTATTTTACATTACACAGGCCTACAATCAGCCAGTTTTAATTCAGTAACACATATGTATGTGAACACTGAACACTTCTCCTTGGAAAAATACTTTATTGCTTAATATAAAGGTACATTATTTATTTCATTAGTAGTAACATAAGATTTTACCTATGCAATAAATTTAATGTTGGTTATTTTAATATCAATAAATCAATAAATCACAAATCATTCAAGAGAATTTGCCTGCACTTACCAAAAATTTTTCTATACTTGATCATCAAATGTTTAATTAAATGTCAATCATTCTTTACATGTAAAACCTGAAACCAATAACAATTCTAATGGAGTTACCCAATATATTATGATACATAAATATTTTAACAATGTTAAACATATCAATACAAACAACACTAAATTAAATAATTGTAAATACAGCCATGTAAAAGATTTTCCTGATTAAAAAATCTAATATAATAATACTGTAATGAAATACAGCAAACATAAAGGAAAAATGTGATAAAAACTGCAAAAAAGCCAGGTTGTGTATATTTTCAAACATCACAGTCATCCAGTGGGTCACACATGACAGTCAAGTATGTGAGACCTTTATTGATTGTCCAGAACTCAATATACAGTTTTTGTTTGATCCATTACGTTTAATCATCAAACACACATTCATCATAGTACTTGCAATAGATGGTATTCACTTCGAATTTTTCTTAGCAACGCCTCGAATAACCGCCTTTTTACTACACCATAATAAAGGGATGTCCAGCTTCTTCTTGATTAGAAACTTTCAAACATGAGTAAAAGAACGTATATTTAAAACCAGCATTTTTGTGAATGGTAGTCATCATCCTTTGTGATGGATTTATTTCATGATTTTGCTGCGTATCCTTCTTTGAAAACAAAACACATGAATAATTACTATAACTCCTCAGTTTCTGTGCTTTCTTCAAACGTGAAATAATGCTTATCATGTTGTAGTAATCGCACTCTTTGTCCACTCTTGGAGTTTCGTCTTTTGGCCGAATGCCGTGAATCTCCACGATGCCTGGAATTATGCAAGGCCCACTGAAGGACATCAGGCCACGTATCAGACTGACTGTGGGCCTCCAAGCATCTGCCGACCTGGACACCAACAATAAGGCAGGCCACCATTCCCAGACTGAGAATGATGTAAACGTGTTCCTCCTCCAGGACTCGCTCCTCCGTCAATCTTGCTTGCTGGGTGATATTTTTATCCTCTGCAAAAGAAACAAATGGAACATTTCTGAAAATAAATATCTTAGTATATACAAATAGACGTAACATTCCAACGAATTATCTACATCCATATCTTCATACCAGTTCTTTTTTGTCTAGAAGTTGCATACTGATCAAATCTTCATGGATTGATTGATTTTTTATTCGGTATTTACACATACAGTACAAATACCCTGGATTGCGCAAAAAAGTTGAAAACTTATTTCCATTGCGGTCCAGTGGTAGAATGGAAACAATCTTGCGGGCGGTAAAAGAAGACAAACAAATAGCCTTAGACCCTTCACATACATAGCCTGGGGATAAATACAAGAATCCGCGGATTCTAAACCGACCTAGATTGATGAAATTGAAGGTGCCACTGCTTAAACCACTGAGCAACTGATAATGGAAGATAGGAGAAATAGTTGATTGGAAGATGCTAGACTATTAGTATAGAATCAATGCAGTTTGAACAGATTTCTAAAAAAAAAGGAAAGATGGCTGTCAAAATGGCCGCCATCTTGGATTTCTCAAGATGCTACTAATCCATACCCACAGGCCAATACCTGTACCAAATTTCATAACTGCAAGTGAAATATTAAGGTCACAATGGTCAGTTCAAGAATGAAGAAAGATGGCTGCCAAAATGGTTGCCACAAAGTGGCTGCCATCTTGGATTTGTCAATATGTTCCCGTCTGATACCCACAGCCCCATACCTGTACCAAATTTCTAACTCTTAAGTGGAATATTAAGGTCACAATGGGCAGTTCAAGAATGAAGAAAGATGGCTGCCAAAATGGCCACCACAAAATGGCCGCCACCTAGGATTGCTCGACATGTTCCCAATCCATACCCAGAGTACCATACCTGTACCAAATTTCATAACTGTAAGTGAAATATTAAGGTCACAATGGGCAGTTCAAGAATGAAGAAAGATGGCTGCCAACATGGCCGCCACAAAACGGCAGCCATCTTGGATTTCTTGACATGTTCCTAATCTATACCCAGAGGCCCATACCTGTACCAAATTTCATAACTGCAAGTGAAATATTAAGGTCACAATGGGCAGTTCAAGAATGAAGAAAGATGGCTGCCAAAATGGCCGCCACAAAATGACAGCCATCTTGGGCGTTATCAACATGTTCCCAATCCATACCCAGAGTCCCATACCTGTACCAAATTTGATAACTGTAAGTGAAATATTAAGGTCACAATGGGGAAAAACCTTGTCTGTCATCACCAAACGTGGTTTACATCTGGTTTGTGGTTGCAAGCTTGTGGTTGCAGTTTATGCCTACTGTTTATGGTTTCACCTGATCCATTTACAGCTCCTGTATTAACCGGCCTCCGCTGTTAGGCCGGTTAAAAATTGGTATACAAACCTGCTGCAATGACACTAGCATGGGTGTCTATACACAAGGACCTGTGTATAGTGTGGATGGTTTGGTGAATGTGATGGTGAACTTGTCGATGACTAAAGTTGTAAAAATAGTTGGTGAGAAATCTTGGTGGGCCCAGGAACAGAGTTGGGTCATTGTTGATTAAAAGTTTGAATTCCGTCAAGGCATCTGGAAAATGATGGTCACTTCTCCGTGCTGCAAATAACGAAAAGAACAACATCATAAAAACAATGAAAGTTGGTAACTTTAAGAATCTAGAATTTAAGACAAAAAGACATAAATCAATCCTAGAGTGAAACTCTTCCTGGATTAAATTAACATACAAACGAAGAATTTAATATGGGTAATAGGGGCAACGATTATGTAGGATTCTTTGATATATCTGAAGAATTCATAGGAATCATAGCCCAAATCATTCTTTGAAGATCTTACCTTCTTGAACAAAAAAGTTGGCCATGTATTGAGCAACTTTTACAGCTCCAAATGAATGGTTTACATGATAACGACTATCCCAGAAAAATGGGTTTTTCTCCGGATGCCACTGAGTCCCATATATCGGATATTTCACACCTGTAAACAAAGTTCATGAAATCATGAAACATATGAAAACTGCGATCTGTAAACAACCTTTTTTGGAAGAATTCATTACAAACATATATGCAGAGTTAGAGCACTCACCCTCAAAAGTTGAGATAAAAACATCTCCCTTGCTGCCTTGATTAACGGATATTGGTCGGTAAAAAGATCTTAAATCTGCATTTGATGTGTAATTCTGAAAAAAATTTGCAAATTTAACAGCTTTGAATTCAAGGCTTATCTTGCTTAATGCAAATTTTCTTTCCTTAATCAATTTACAACAACAATTTCTAACATCTTATGGAAAGCCTGCTTTCATGTAAAAAAAAAAGAGTACATTATTAAGTCATGTAAGACTGACAGACAAAATGTTGAAAAAAGAAATAGCTATTCCTGCATCCTTAGTATTCCAACAAATTCACATTATTTGAATTGCAGACAAAAATGATGTTAAGATTATCTAATCTCAAAATCTTCTTGTCACCAAGATCATGAGAGAGTGGCTCACCTTGACTGTGAGACAAACATGATGAAAGTTTGCTGTGACATTATCTTTGACAAGGATATTGTACAAGTCATCCGGCATTGATTTCAGCAAACGGCTTTTGCGTGAACCTGCAAAATATGAAATGGGATTTGTAAGGATTGGGAGCCACAGTAGGCCTACATTGCAAAAGACTTGAGCCACCCCTGAAATTCAATGTAGTGTGACATTCACTTTTGTACAAATTGTATTTCCCTCATAGCTCCTCTGCATGTACAGATGTATTGGTGCCAGTTTGAACTAAAAACTTTAAATTTTGATTCACCACTCCAAAGAACAGTTTGCCACTGATTTCCCATCCAGTTATTGTGTTTTAGAGCATACGAGGCACTCTTTTCCCTGTTACCTTCCTTAGAATGCCCATACAAATACTCATAAAATCTTCACAAGCTGGGAAAACCAATCCTCAAGACTATATGTATGTATGTATGTAGTTTATTGTCCAACGGACCAATTTACAAAAAGATACAGTCTTGAAATGACATGAATGAATCATTTTAAAATTACAAATTAGGTGACACTTGAAATTACAACATCATTTTGATTCAAAATTTTCAGTTTGGAAATCAACCTCAAAAGATTTGGTCGTGGCTAGAGACTTATGCACAGTAGGTACCTGATTAGCCCTTCAAAGCCTGAGGAGTTATATATATATATTTTTTTCTTTGTGCAGTAATGAAACAAAATTGCAACCCATGTTACCCAACGCTATGCAAACTAGTCAATGCTCTGCGAATTCATGTTAGAGTTTTTCTGTGAAACACTGAGTTTCAAAAGACACCTTAACTCACCTGGCAAGGGCTTGAGGGGCAAAGAAGCATCCCAAACCCCACAATGACTCAGGACATGAGGACCTCCTGTCAGAACGACAAGCATCTCAAAACCAAGGCAGGTGCCCCAGATAGGAAAGTAATCTCCAGCTGAATTTGCCTGAAACAAACCAAGGACCTGCCAGTTACTTATCAAATCATCTCAAAATAAGCAATACCTTGTCAAATCCAATTTAAACCAGGGAAAAAATCAGTCCGTACATTCTGCCAATCATATTTCCACATGGACTTCATGTACTCTAAATGAGAGGTTGTCACTTTGATAACAAGCACATATCTATCTGCTTAAAATTGGGAAGTATCTCTGAAATACCACAACACTGAATTGCACAATCCCAGAATGTGGCCTCATAATCTTCAAATCTATGTTAACACAACTCTTGAGATCTAGCAAGCAAGATAACAGCAGTCATTCAATCTCATCAACAAAGCTCCATTTGCTGTTGGTGAAGTGAGATAGAATATTGACAAAACAACTTTTCTTAATTTTGTAGTTTCAAACATTTTAAGTCAAATTGTTGGTCTGAATCTCAGAATGATATTTATGTTAACACTATGTAATTGAGGCAATAAATGCAAATAATTTACTTGTCAAGGTTCTGCCAAATCAAAACAACTAGAATGATATCGCTGAAATACTTGCATACAGACATATAGTCAGATCGGCAGACAATTCTGAGATGCGGACACAATACTGCACTATATTCACATTGTTCAAAAGAAAGAACAAATTGCTGTAGGGTGAAAGCACTGTGAAGGCCTCAATTGCGTTTTAGTGAGATAAAAGTAAATTTAGGGTCCAAGAAACTAATTTCCGACATAAAGAAGAAACAGTGCAGTATTTAAGCTTGATCAACAAGTAAATCTGAGAAATTTAGACATTTTTCATCAGCATACAATTAAAACCATGCTTTGGGCAGACCTTTAAAGTGGGTATAATTTGTCAATTTTAGCATGTAACCAGTGGCCCTTTTTCTGAAGCACCGTCTCTTGCAGCAATGCTGTAGCCTAATATTTAGTTCACATTCTGCCAGTGACATTATCTGTTTACTGTACTCCCTGGCCTTCTGTAGAGACCATTTGCTGACTTTTAAATACAATGATTATGGCAGCCATGACGTCCAAAGAGAAGGTCTGCTTATAACCATATTTTTGCAAATTTACAGTCAGGGGTTCAAAAGGCTGACTGGAGGGTATTTTAATGCAATAATTACCCGAAGTTGGTGATTTTGTCTAGATATGATATTGATTTAATGAATTTCAGCAAAAAAGTTCCAATGGCCACTGATGATTGTAAGATACAAGAAGCTTTAATGGCTAAAATCAATGTCCGTCCATTACGTCCACAACTGATTTTTTGGTTATTTAAATGAATTAAAGACCAGCTAACACATCAACTGAGATGGAAATGCATGTCTATCTCTCTCTACCTATGCATGCAACTAAAAAATTAAAAAACACAATGAATCTAACTTATACACTGGACACCAGGCTAAAAAGTGTAAATGTCCGTCCATTACGTCCACAAAAATGTTCAAACTAGTCTGGGGACTGATGTTTGGAGGTCTGGTATGTCATGAATAAAGCAGGGATACCATGTTTAGTGACAAATTTAGATTATTTTATTGAATGGTGACAAGGCTCAAAAGTTGAATTTGTCACAGTTCATGCAAACTGTCCATATCACATCAGCGAAAACTGTCGAAAAGCCAATGGTCCGTTTCAGCAGAAAAAACCAAGATTTTCATGGAACTTTCATAATGTAGTTCATAGCAGCCCAGCAAATAACTGTCTTGATTTATTAGACAAACATAATTCTGTATTCTACTCATTATTAGGTTCAAATTGATGTACTACACTTGCACTTCTAATGAAAATAATTTTTAGGTCATAGTGCTTTCACCCTGTACATAGTGATGACAAAGGAATCACCATCCATACATCAGAAAAACTCATAACTTTCAGTGCTTTGACAGCAAATCCCATATAGCTAAGGGATATGACTTTTACTACACAGAGAAGGCAATGATGTCACAAAAACATCCCATCTAACACAGTGCTGGGTGGAAAAATTCAAATATACGGGGTATTGTTGATGTATGATAGAAAATGCCATAATTCTAATTAAGGTTGTAATGGCAATGCACTGGCAAAGAAATTGTTCTTCTCAATTCAAGCAGCATGTTCTGTACTCATTATGTAACGAGGCTGAATTGAACTGAAAGTGGATTCATTTTGTTGGAAAGCGGGTCACATATCAGGTAACCTGATGGTCAAATGAGTTTGGAGCAAGGAGGAGCCGAAGATTCGTGACACGGAGGGCACTGGAACATGAGTTTCACAACAGCTCATCTAGAAGGCAAACACAAAGACTGACCTTAAATAATAATAATAATAATAATAATAGGCATTTGTATAGCGCTAATTCCAGTAAACTGCTCACTAGCGCTTGTGCATGATGGATCTATTTGTAGAAACTCTTAAACAGGCGAGTTTTAAGATTTCTTTTGAAACCATCAACTGTCTTGGAGGCCTTCACATTCTCTGGGAGTTGGTTCCACAGTTTTGGAGCGGCATGTGAAAAGGCTCTGTCTGCGTATTTGTTTTTGTTGTAGGAAGTTGGTACATTTAGGAGTATTTTGTTATTGCTCCTCAGATTACAATTTCTTTCAGATTTTTGCTGAATCATATCTTGAACGTACAAGGGAGCTTGTCCGTTTAATGCTTTCCAAGTTGTTAACATGAGTTTGAATTGTATTCTGGCTGGGATTGGCAGCCAATGCAGTTGCTTCCTATGCTGGCTTACACTGTCATACTTTTTCAATTTTTCAATAAGTCGAGCTGCCGAGTTTTGGGCTACTTGAAGTTTATTTATTAAGCGACTCGATGCTCCATACAGAAGACCATTTCCGTAGTCTAGGTGAGGAGTGACAAGCGCATTGACTACTGTTTTGCAAGTTTCCTTGTCCAGAGACTTCCTAATTTTTGAAACATTTCTTAAATTGAAATAGGCACTCCTGCACATTTTGTTGACTTGTTTTTCCATGGTCATATTTTTGTCAAAGATTATGCCTAGATTTCTAACATGATCGGCTGCTTTGATTTCGACATTGTCAACATGGATTGATGATACTTGGAGTTTATTAAGCTGGTGCGGACTGCCTATGAGCAGTAATTCAGTTTTTTCTCCATTGTTGCAAAGCTTATTTTCATGAAGAAATTTCCTGATTTCAGCTATGCACTTTTCCATCTTTACAACCGCATTTCTGTGATCTAAGAATGTTGGCTTGAAAGAGAGAATGAGTTGCTCATCATCGGCATACTTTTGGTCTTTAACTTGATTTTTTGCAGCCACTTCGCTTAATGGAGCGATGTATGAATTAAATAGGATTGGTCCTAATTTTGAACCTTGAGGAACCCCGAATTTCAGTGGCAGTTTGGTTGATGTTTTGTCATTAATTATAACTGACTGTGACCTATCAGAAATGTAGGACTTAAACCAGCATAGTGCAGAATCATGAATACCATATCTGCTTTCCAAACGGTTCAGTAGAATCTTATGATCAATTGTATCAAAAGCGGCTGAAAGGTCCAGTAGTACGAGCATTGTTACCTCGCCTTTGCTCATATTCAACATGATATCGTCATGGATCTTCGTTAGGAGGGTTTCAGTGCTGTGGAATTTTCTGTAAGCTGATTGTTTCTCATCATCCAGGTTGTTTGTAGTAAGGTGGTCTGTATATTGTTTAATAATAGCACTTTCAATTAGTTTGCCCAGGAAAGGCAGATTTGATACTGGTCTATAATTCTTATAGATAAGATCCAATCCACCTTTTTTTAGCAGAGGTTTCACTAAGGCATGTTTCAACTCAAGAGGCATTTCTCCCAGTGAGAGTGACTCATTGACAATCTTGGTTATAATTGGGAGGTATTCATCAATGCATTCGAGCAAAAGCCATGTGGGAATAGGATCAAGTTGGCAGTGTTTAACAGGCATTTCCCTGATCAGTTTCTTAATGTCCCTTTGAGACAAACTTCGAAAGTGTCGCAGTGTGTGAGGGGCAGTTTTAGTATCATTAACATTCTCATTTTGTGTAGAGTCCAACTTAGACCTAAGTGTTTTAATCTTTTCGTCAAAGAACTTATTAAAATCATCTGCCAGGTCAATTTCATTTGTATGTGGTGGCAGAGGTAGTTCCTGTTTTCTGTTCAAACTTGAGTTCAGTAACTTGAACAACTTCTTAGCATCACCATTAGAATCTTTAATCTTCACTCGCAGGTCTTCTGATTTGAGGTGATTCAGCTGCAAATTCAATGCATTTCGTTTTTCTTTGAATGATTCCCAGTCATTTTCAAGTCTGGTTCTCCTCCATAATCTCTCTGCTTTCCTTTTTGATGATTTTAGAATCTTAATATCAGCATTGCTGAATGGATTTGGTGTGCGCAGAGTTACTTCTCTAGTTTTAATGGGAGCATGTTTGTCCAGAACAACTTCGGTGGAATTGTAGAGTCGAACGAGTTCATTGAGATCTTTTTGTTCAAGCCCATCTACAGACAGATGTCTCCCAATGTCTTTTTTAAAATCTTGGACAATGATTTTACTAGTTTTTCTGAAACTGATTTTCTTCTTGGGTTTTTTTGCTTTCTTTATTGGAATGTCAAACAGAATGCAATTATGATCAGAGAGCAGGTCACTGACCATACAGTTGTTCAATATCGATTTTTCTCTTGTGATGACAAGGTCTAGCGTATTGCCATCTTTGTGTGTTGGAGCCGATACATGTTGCACAAGATCAAACATTTCAAGGATGTTTTTAAATTGAATGACTTTGTTGTCACCTGGTTTGTTCACATGGAAGTTGAAATCACCAGTAATTATGATTTCATTGTTTAAAGTTTGATAGTGTCCCAGAAATTTTGTGAATTCTGTGAAGAATTCTGCAAGACTGTATTTATTTTTGTTGGATGGTTCTGGGCGGTAAACCAGAAGAATTGTAACAATTTTTCCATCTAGTTGGACTTGGATCTCCATGTGTTCAAAGGTCTTGGTCTTCATGCGATCTTTTTTAATTGCTTGAATGCCAGATCTGACAAGGCAACCTACTCCACCACCTGGTCTACCTAACCTGGGTGAACTTAGGAAGAAATATTCACCATTTTGCTCCATCTCGCCAATTTCAACTGTATAGTCGTCTTTAAGCCATGTCTCAGTGAAAAGAAAGATATCTAGATCATGCTCATCATTGTAGTCATTAACTGTCTGCGTTTTCTGCCTCAAACTTTGAGCGTTCCATACACAGGTTCTTAGAGTGTTACATTTGAGATTAATCTTTGAGGGATTTCTGGCATTTTTTGGACTAGCTGACATGAAGTCTGATTGTGCCAAAATCTGAAACCTGTTTGAGAGTTTAATTGATCCCAAGTTGCTATTTGGTAGAGGTAATGGAGTTGAGGTTGGCAGAGTATTGATATGTTTGTTGAGACCAGTCCGCAAAACATCAGAGTAAAGCTTTCTGTATTTGTGCATCGTTACTATTTGTCCCAAGTAAGAAATTACTTATGAGCACAGTAATTTGCCACTTAAGTTGGTCAGGTTCGAGGATCAAGCAATTTGTGACAGTGTTTCAGGAAGGCGGCTTGAGTATTGAATGAGATGCACAGATGTGCGCGGCTGTATTGAAGGAAGGCGGCTCGAGTATTGAGATGGTTTGTTAGGCAATTTGGCTGATTAAGTTAGTCTGTATGGCAATTTGGCTGGTTTGCAAGTGCTATGTAAGGGCAACAAAAGCACTCAAGCAGGTTAATTTGTTAGGCAAGTTGGCTGGTTCAAGTATGTCTGTTTGGCAAGTTGTCTGGTTGACAAGTGCTACTTCTTGGCAAAACAACAAGTCAGTTTGTCAGGCAAGTTGGCTGGTTCTGGTTAGTTCGTTTGGCAAGTTGGCTGGTGTGCAAGTGCTACTTATTGGCAACACAAGCACAGGTTAGTTTGTTCGGCAAGTTGGCTGGTTCAAGTTAGTCGGTTTGGCAAGTTGGCTGGTTTGCAAGTGCTACTTATTGGTAACAAGCAGGTTAGTTTGTAAGGCAAGTTGGCTGGTTCAAGTTAGTCGGTTTGGCAAGTTTGCTGGTTTGCAAGTGCTACTTATTGGCAACACAAGCACAGGTTAGATTGTTAGGCAAGTTGGTTGGTTCAGGTTTTGTTGGCAGGTTGGCTGGTTTTCAAGTGCTACTTATTGGTAACACAAGCAGGTTAGTTTTTTAGGCAAATTGGCTGGTTCAAGTAAGTCTGTTTGGCAAGTTGGCTGGTTTGCGAGTGCTACTTATTGGCAACACAAGCAGGTCAGTTTTTAGGCAAGTTGGCTGGTTCAGGTTAGTCTGTTTGGCAAGTTGGCTGGTTTGCAAGTGTTACTTCTGGGCAACACAAGCAGGTTAGTTTGTTAGGCAAGTTGGCTGGTTCAAGTTAGTCTGTTTGGCAAGTTGGCTGGTTTGCAAGTGCTACTTATTGGCAACACAAGCAGGTTAGTTTGTTAGGCAAGTTGGCTGGTTCAAGTTAGTCTGTTTGGCAGGTTGGCTGGTTTGCAAGTGCTACTTGTGGGCAACACAAGTAGGTTAATTTGTTAGGCAAGTTGGCTGATTCAAGTTAGTCTGTTTGGCAAGCTGGCTGGTTTGCAAGTGCTACTTATGGGCAACACAAGCAGGTTAGTTTGTTAGGCAAGTTGGCTGGTTCAAGTTAGTCTGTTTGACAAGTTGGCTGGTTTGCAAGTGCTACTTATGGGCAACACAAGCAGGTTAGTTTGTTAGGCAAGTTGGCTGGTTCAAGTTAGTCGGTTTGGCAAGTTGGCTGGTTTGCAAGTGTTACTTATGGGCAACACAAGCAGGTTAGTTTGTTAGGCAAGTTGGCTGGTTCAAGTTAGTCTGTTTGGCAAGTTGGCTGGTTTGCAAGTGCTACTTATGGGCAACACAAGCAGGTTAGTTTGTTAGGCAAGTTGGCTGGTTCAAGTTAGTCTGTTTGGCAGGTTGGCTGGTTTGCAAGTGCTACTTATGGGCAACACAAGCAGGTTAGTTTGTTAGGCAAGTTGGCTGGTTCAAGTTAGTCTGTTTGGCAAGTTGGCTGGTTTGCAAGTGCTACTTATGGGCAACACAAGCAGGTTAGTTTGTTAGGCAAGTTGGCTGGTTCAAGTTAGTCTGTTTGGCAAGTTGGCTGGTTTTCAAGTGCTACTTATGGGCAACACAAGCAGGTTAGTTTGTTAGGCAAGTTGGCTGGTTCAAGTTAGTTTGTTTGGCAGGTTGGCCGGTTTGCAAGTGCTACTTATGGGCAACACAAGCAGGTTAGTTTGTCAGGCAAGTTGGATGGTTCAAGTAAGTCTGTTTGGCAGGTTGGCTGGTTTGCAAGTGCTACTTATGGGCAACACAAGCAGGTTAGTTTGTTAGGCAAGTTGGCTGGTTCAAGTTAGTCTGTTTGGCAAGTTGGCTGGTTTGCAAGTGCTACTTATGGGCAACACAAGCAGGTTAGTTTGTTAGGCAAGTTGGCTGGTTCAAGTTAGTCTGTTTGGCAAGTTGGCTGGTTTTCAAGTGCTACTTATGGGCAACACAAGCAGGTTAGTTTGTTAGGCAAGTTGGCTGGTTCAAGTTAGTTTGTTTGGCAGGTTGGCTGGTTTGCAAGTGCTGCTTATGGGCAGCACAAGCAGGTTAGTTTGTTAGGCAAGTTGGCTGGTTCAAGTTAGTCTGTTTGGCAGGTTAGCTGGTTTGCAAATGCTACTTTTTGGCAACACAAGCAGGTTAGTTTGTTAGGCAGCAATGTGTATTTAGATGAGTTATGTAAAAGTAACACAATCAAATAACTTGGCAAAGACTTAAAATTATTGAAATCAATGAAATTATAACAGGAAAAGTTATAAATAAATAAATTATAAATGATTTTTCAATTAATGTATTGATTGTAAGAATAGAATTGAGTTGACAGAGAACAGGCTTGCAATACACAAAAATAGAAATTGTTGGTGTTGAAGGTTTGCTGTCTGGTAGGTAATGATTCCTGGAATGGCTGCTGGGCTGTGTTCTTGGATGTGTATTGGCAGTGTATGGGGTCCTTCAGAACATTAAAATCCCAATAATGAATGTTGTCAAGTGTAGTGGAAAGTATCTGGAATAATGTATGAGTGCTGAAGATAGAAAATATGACAATTAAATAGGTTTTGAGGTGCAAAAACGAAGGTAAAATGAGCGAAAATCAAGGTCAAAACAATGTGGATTGGAGCCAGAAAACGATGTTGAAGAAAGGAGGTAATTAAATTGCAAGTTATTGCACTAAAATCACCTGGAAAAGGTTCAAAAATGGTAAATAACAGGTAAATAACAGGTAAGAAACACAACCTTTGGGAGTTTACTCTGAGGTCTTCCTGGAAGGGACAGCCCCATTTCTGTTGCTTTAATCAAGGACCAAGTCAAATATCACAAGGTTAATACAAGGCAACTTAACTGATCAAGCTGGTAGAGGTGGGTGTCAATGAGGCATTACTAAGTGCAGTCAGGAATTGTATTATAAATGAGTCGCTAGACTCGTTTCTTAACAAGATTAATTGAATGAACTGTAGAAGTCATTCATACTAAATATTGTGGTCAGCAAACTAAGCTGAGATTTTTGTAGAGTAGTTTATTGACATCCTCCATTGCTGTAATTTGCCTGTTTTTCCAAATTGACCATCATTGCCAATTTTCTAAAAAGGGTGCCTTTTAGTCCATCGAGGAAGTAACACTGATTAAGCTTTTAGTGGCAATTAAGGTCAGGTGAGCCACCCTTTAGGTGTTCAAATGGAAAACTGATGTTGTTGTGGATATGGGGTGGAGCTTGACAGCATCTATAGTTGTGTTAATCTTCTTTAGGGACCGTTCAGAATTTATGACTTGGGGGGGTGGGAGTTTTGCTGGACCTTCCCATTAAAAATTCATACCCCCACTTGAGTTTCATGCGGATTTTTAGTAGCCCACCCTTAGGTTTCACGCACATTTTTAGTACCCCCCCCTCGATATACAAAGTAATACACACATATATACTGTTAAACATGGCCACACTTCGGGTCATTTCGCGGACTTTTGCGCGTAAAAAAGTAAAAATAAAATGATTTATGCGCGTTTTTAAACATTTCTTCTTTGTTAAAATTTCTTACTCCCCTTTGAAGTGTTGTCAAAAATTAATACCCCCCTTGAAACACGTGTGAAAAGTTAGTACCCACTCGGCCAAAACCCACCCCCCCCCAGTCATAAATTCTGAACGGTCCGTTATTGGTATTTTTTCAGATTTTCTTTCAATTGCACTTGATGTAATGCAATTATAACATGCTAAGTGAGATTATTCATCATTACATGTTCCCAAAACAGTTCAATGACACAAGGCATTTGTTCCATCTTGTGACAATAACTATATAACCTTCCTTCATACAGGAAAAGCAATTCATTCGAATTTCAAACAAAGTGAAAAAATCATCACTCAGGCCTGTTACAAATGCCAGTATAACTCTTTTGGATGCCTGCTTCAAGGAATAATCAATATTAATGATTCAAAAAAGGTATGTACATGTAAAAAATCAAATGCCTGCTCGATCGACAGAACAGTATTGTAACAGAACACAGCAGTATTCAGAACAAAAGAGAAAGATATAAATTGCTTTGAGAAATGACATAGCCATGGTTATGGACTTTTGTAAGGTCACAAAACCATTACACGAGACCTCGAATCCTCCTAGATCTTTGAAGGAGCCTTCAAGACAAAAATGAAATAACTTTCCTTTTTTTAAGCGACCTTGATTCATTGGGTGGAGAAAGAGAAGTTTGATGGTATGTGGCTACTTCATTTTACAGTGAAGACCATTGAGATTTCCAAAACTGAATTTCCAACATTGTGAATATTCATGTATGATATACAGTAAGCAACTACAAACATCTTCCAATTATTGATATTACGAAGAACTTTTCCAATCATTATGATGGAATGTAAATGCAGATGGCTTCTGAATTTAAAAGAACATACACCTTACAGCTAAAGTCTAGTCCTATACTGATGTGATACACGCAAAGCATGATATGTTCAGTCATTACTTGTGACTTATGCTCTTAGGTTTGACTTCACTTGGCAGTCTTCAAGTAAGTGTGCATATAAAAATGCTAATGTTCAGTTGCAGCACAGCTCCCATATCATCCACAATTTTAGACTATTTCTCCCTTATTTACCAAAGAAGAACTGAAGTAGATTTGTGCCAAAACATGCATGAGTGGTTCTCTGAGGATCCACATGTCTCCCTCAATAAACACAACACATTCAATTTCCGCCGGGTACTTGAGCTACAGGAGCCCAGTTTCCTGCAAAGGTCCATTGAACAGCCTTCGGGGATAAGGGTGGGGATATTCATTTTCACCATCAATTAAATACGGCCTTTCCACACTTCTCCGCATGAAATTGAATGCATTTATTTTGACCGCCAATCAAACGCAATAAGTGACCAAATGTTTATATCTGAAGCAGTCACAACAGGAAATAGAGAAAATATGACAGTGGTGGGTGATAACAAGACATTATAATGCTAAATTAACTCCAAAATTAGAAAAAAGCAGAAGGCATTGAGATGTCTTATTTGGTTGGACACATGATGTATTGCATTTAATACCTGAGTGCAAACGCATTTATATTTCATTTGGTCTTCAATTTGTCTTTCAAAATCAAATAAGGCCATTACAACAGTTTCACTATATAGCGTATATATCTCAGGTAGCAGCTGCAATGAATAGATGGTTATTGCTCCATAATGGCATACATGTGATGCTGTCATAAATTCTTCATCAAAGGCAAGGTCAGTCGTTGTATATGTGTAACCTCTTTGCAAGTTGGCAAGGAAACTATACAATTATGCAATAGTGGATGAGACAGCATACATGACACTTGATAAGCAATCATTAATCACAAAGTGCACATTTCAGAGAGGAATACTCAAATCTTTCTCCATAACAAATTGGCAAGCAGTAAAATTGCAATGCACCGTACAACTGACTACTGAACTTGCCCCTGGTTGACTACAAATTTTGGGAAAAAACCAAGACAATCACAAAGAAGCACTTACTTGCATAGCCAGATCATAGAAGATCTTGGCGGTTTTAGCATACTCTGAAGTAGTGAGGTTGACTCCTCCACCCGGAAAAAGTACTCTGCAAAAAACAGAAAGTTTTCATCATAAGTAAGCATGATATAGATAAGTAGATGGATAGTGAGATAGAGTGAGGGTCAAGAGTCTGAATTTGGGAAATCTAAGGAGTTAGAGTAGGGGTCTATTTCATGAGACAGAGCCCAGAGATTTAGAGTCAGATAGACAGATTGGAGTAGGTTGCTGCAACAAGCCAGATCTTCATTTAATCAGTTAGGTGAACACATCACATCTACCTTTTCAACAGGTTCTACAGTTGCATTGATTGAATAAACAATTTCAGTGCAATATTTAGTAAATTTGTTGACAAAGAAGGCTTTCTGTTATCAATCAAGCGAAGGCTATTTGTTTTCTCCCACAAAATGGCTGACACAAAAAGCTCTTTAAAACACTGAAAGGACAAAATGAAAGCAACACGGAATCATTCAATGTCAATGTGACACTGAAAACAAAGCCGTAAATTGCATTGTTTGCCCTTTAGGAAACATTTCAAACTATGAAAAACATATATCGGAGCTGCAGACATTAGCCCTGCTCTCCACTATGATGATACTATATATTCATGATGTGTCTGCTAAAAAATCCCAGCGTCATTCTCCTTGAAAGTTGGCCACTGACATTTTGACACACTTACAAAAGTTGCCATTAATAATTGACAGGGCATGGTAAAACTTACAGGTATTCAAAGAACTCACAACACCCCGCTGAAACAGGCATACTTCCCGTTTTGCAACTTTGTGACTTTATCCTGCCACTCATCATTTTTGTTTTATGGATTATGAGTCAAAGAAGATGGATGTCCATCATGAATATTAATATTATGAATGACAAAGTTACAAGCGTCTATGCATTTTTGTTGGTAACTTTAGAAAGGTGTGGGTTCATTCTGTGTTAAGAATTGAATAAATGAAATGAGTAAACTGTACTCAGGTTATCTATAGTACTAGGGATTTTCTTTTACTGTACGGAAGTTATCAAAAAAATTTAAATTTTTCCAATATTAATGGAATCTGCATCATTGTTTCTGTACACCATAGAACAACTTTAGAACCTGCTTTATCACCTCTGTGGCATTGATCATTATATAAATATATAAAAAATTTGGTTATCATACTGTAGAAGACCATCAATGTTACAGTAAGAACAACATGGTTTTTATGGCTATGTCATAAAGTGCTTTACAGTGACAGATGCCAGATTTTAAATTGTGCAGATGTCTACAGTGCTGCATGTGAGTAAATTAAACGCATGATATTGTGCCATTGCAACTGTGCTAAACATCCTCAACCAAACTGCTGCAGGAATTCTCATCCAATGAGAGGAAAACATGTTTGGTCATAAAGGCTGATATGTGGGGCATCTGTGATAACAATGGTAACCGATTTTCTTTGCGGCAGTTGGAGTTAGGTGTTGGTCACAGTCTATGAAATAACATTGGGCATGTGTTTCACTTACTTATCAAAGACCCATACCTAACTCCAACTACAGCGAAGAAAATTGGCTGCCATTATCATCAGACATGCCTCAAATATCAGCCTTTATGACCCAATATGTTTTCCACTCATCGGACGAAAAATTCATGCTTCTACAAGCTGTTTGGTGGAGGTTGTTTAGTATTGATCCAATGGCACAATATCATGCATTTCACTTACTTACAGGCGACACTGTATGTGTCCGCGTTTGTACCTGGACTTTTAAAAAAAAATTTGAGGGAGCAGTTACTGTGGAAAGGCAGCAGCATACATCAGCATATGAAATATTAAGTTTTATCCCATGTCTAGCCAACTTTTGTCCCTCATACTGAGCTTTTCCCTGGTCAATACAGATTGAGAGAGGGAAATACAACAGAAAGAAACAGGGATATATTTAGTTCAACCAATCAAATTCTTTTGGCTAATTAGCCAACAGGGATATACTGAAAGATAATGAGATCAACAGGGATATACTGGAACTGACCAATCAGAAGACAACAGTGCCCCTATATCACATGCTTATTAGCATGTAGATACCAGCATATTTGCTGATTGTTGTGATTTAAGGCAATTAAGTGCTGTCACTTAAGAGTATTGATTTTTTTGTAGCACAGCTGCATTCACTTTGAGTGCTTCAAACTGTTTTATATTGACATAAAATAAAAGTTTTTTTTTTAAAAGACATGGGATAAAAAGGTTATACCATGGGTTGCGGCAGTATATCCCTGGTATAGTCACCCTCGACCCCGTATATCCCTCGACCCTTCGGGTCTCGGGACATACTGGATCTTGGGTGACTATACCAGGGATATACTGCCTCCACCCATGGTATAACCTCATAGTATCATGGGATTTTTTATGCCAAGTCACCTGATTTGTTTGCTAGGTGGGCTCAATGTCTTGTTATCGGCATGATGTGTGGATTCAGTGTCATATACGCTGACTCCATTATTCCTTGTTGATGGCACTGCCTTCTTGATATGCATTGAAACCGTCATTGTATCTCTTGTTGACTTTAGCTGCGGGCATTTCTAGAAATAATTCAGGAAGATAAATATAGCAATTGATAGAGACCTTATACTGCTTGGTTCCTTTCGACTTGGCTGGATTTGGTTATGCATTATTTTAATAGCAAGACCGAATCATTCAACTTATCAAATGAAGTTTCACTATGCACAACCGCAAAATATATTACCATATTCGTTCATTACATGATCAATGTGCCTCTTTTTATATTTTAAAATTAACCTTGTCCAGTCTCTTAATACGTTTTTCTTGCTGAACTGAATTTTGTGTTTCTGCCAAAGATAATATATGAGTGATAACCTAAATGCTCTGAGTGATGTCATACCCTTGTACTTTCAATTTCAAACACTAGCATTTGATGACTCATATCCCTCACATGAGCAGCAACCTGCATTGGGAACTGCTCTCATTACCTTTTGGTACTCAAACTCATCTGCTGGGAATCAATTGGATATGAAATAATTATGTGTATTCCTGATTCTCATGTCCAATTTTATGGTGTAGTCTGAAGAGTTGCACATTATTAATATGTCTCAAGGGAATAGTATGGTGGCATGTCAGTTACTCTGTATCAGATACAATTTATGACAATTCCTTCCAGAATTTCATTGTTTTTCAATATTCAATCATCCGGTATTTTTCCCATTTAATTTTCATATTATCCCATTGACAGATAAATAATGACATGCATTCAGAAACAAAAGCTCTCGAAAAAACCTATCTGCCTTAGATTGATTGTTTCAGTTTTAATCAAATTCATTTTGATAATGCATCAGAGAAATGTCTGTTGATATAAGTACACATTTTTGGGATGGTGGATTTCTAGGCTTATTCCCTTATCAAGAATTGACAAATTGATCTCACTGGATTTGAATGATGCATGGAGAACATGAGCTTTGGTACTTGACAGATGAAGGAATCCTGTGTACTATTCCATTTGCGAATACTGAAAATCTTTCTGATAAGATTGCTTATCAAAGTGACTAATCATGAAAAAAAAAGTTTAGTTTAGGAGTGGTGAAGTAAAACTCACTAGGGCTCAACTAGTTAATTAATCATGAGCCTAGTCTATTGACTAACTTATGACTCAGAAAGTCAAATGACTTAGTTAACAAGTTAAATTCCTTATTCAAGTGCTAAACTTTTGAATAACTTCAGCAGCAATTTTGACTTGATTTAACACAAGAACCCAGGGGTTCAAAATGGAGGTGATGTATACCATGAATCCAGCAGACGATTTGGCCTGCGCTGCTAAAAATATTCAGATAGATATAGATATATAGACAATTAGACATATACATGTAGATATATAGACAGATAGATAGATATAGATAGATTGACAGATAGATATGGCTGATATGTACAAGTGCTGCCCTTTAACAGCAGTGGTTGCTTACAGTGGTTAATCAATGCGAGATAGCAAACGAGTCCTCTACATGTTGCACATTAACCATATTTGCAAACGATCAATGGAGCACCAATTTAACATCTCATCTGAATTATACCCATCTCGGATTTTGATCTTAAATTCCACTGAAAATATTCTAAACTAGATAGACCCATTGAGGGACATTTTTAGGGGGAATGGAGCGCCACCCCCCTCCTGACCCCCCCACTATATGTGAAAACGAAGAGGTAGATTGCCAGTGATGGCACTGGAAATATTGACAGGGAAATGATGAAAATCTGCAGTTTGTCTGAAAGCATGCACTTTGATTGAAATGGTAGCGAAATACGTGAGCAGGGAAAAGATGTGAATGGATGTCAGGAAGTATTGGTGATGAAAAAGAGTTAGTGATATTTTGGAACATTGCCAAATCCTACACAGCAGTCGTGTGCAGTGAGTCCTCTGCTGTGAGATTGTGCTTGAACATGAACGTGGGCCAAGTGAAAAATGCATTGGTGATGGGATTCTTCTATGCAGATTAGACTTGAGAGATAGCGTGTAGGAGCTTGGATAATAGTAGAGACATGTACATATGTTTATGGCTTGGAAAGAGCTTTAAAATGAGGGTATGATGAGGGAGTTACGATGAGTAGATATGGGTCAGCCAGTGTGCAGGCATGGGAAGCAGCTGACACTGGAGTGTGTGGATGGTTTTGCCCGGAAGAGAGACGGTGGCGCCAGCCTCTGGCATGAGCAGGCAGTGAACTACGATGGAGATGCATGCGCCCCTGGTGGGGAAAAACAGTAGAGGCAGAAAACGTAAATAAGGGAGCTGTTTCACTGTTATTTGCTGTTATCAGAAGGACAGGATAGATCAATAAGGATAGGTGGATAGTTTAAGTGATTGGCATCGCTAGGGGAGGAGTTTTAAACTGTTGCAGGTGTGAGCATGTCACCTAAGATTTTTGTATGTTATACCCGGCAGGGATTGGCTGCCCAAGGTTTGAACTGAGGCATGCAAAGACTATCAGGATTTTGGACTGACAACTCTTGGCCACCCAGCTGTCACGGAAACTCGCTATGTTTATCTTAATACCTGCTAACAATGCTTAGTTCCCTACTATCATGTCAATAACGATCTTACTTACTCACTAACATGCTGCTTTATACACCTGTCAATCCTCCTACCACTGCCGGCTTACTTATAGACTGCCAAATTGACCAACTGGATCAATAAATCAATCAATCCAGACTTTGAAATGAGGTGAAATATCATGTCGGATTGGCATTGATATTTTGGAAAGATGGACAGATGATTGGGGCTATACATCCTGTATTTATGTATATTGTAAGCTAATTAGGACAGGAGGAAGACATAGCAATGAGGCAAAGGACATTTGAAACTGCTGTCCTAGGTGACGCGGCGAGAACGGTAATCAGACCAAGAGAGCAATGTCTTCAACCCCACATGGCACTCACCTTAGCACTGTCATCACCCTCCCATGACCCTCTCAAAGTGTCAAGCCCAGCCATGACTTTGGCAATGCTCAAAATCATCTTTGACAGGCTATTTGAAAATATCTTCTGCTTCTGTCACTTCCAAACAGTCCAAACTTGGCATAAAGTTATAGCACAGTATCAACTAACTCTATACATTTTGGCAAACCTATCCATTACATAATTAGGAAAAGAACCCAAAGGCTCCAAAGAAATTAGGGAACTGTCATCAGCTGCTGATGACTTTGAGCTGCTGATGACTTTGCAGTACTTCACAAAATTGGATAGAATAAGTCTCGCTACTGTCATGCTGCTGTGTGATGAGGATAGCTGCATGGAGATCAGACTTGCTTCTGATACCCAGCTGATCAACCCCACACACTCAATCCTCCTGTCAGGGCCAGGACTTAGCTGAAATTACAATTGTCGTCATATGACAGTAATTTCCCAGACAGTGAGACTGCAGACCCAGGAGTCCAGGACCCAGCGAGTCAGACGGCAATTGCCATTGGAAACCCAGTGTGCTACAACTTAGCTGACCCTACCCAGAAATTTTGGACCTTGGAATAAATTATTTCAAGTACATGTAAATCTGCTTAATCTAACTAATCTGTGCATTCTATCTATTTGATCTATATAATCTATTATCCATGAAATCCACCTTATCTATCTATCTATCTGTCGATCTATCTATCTATCTATCTATCTTTCTATATATCTGTCTGTATATCTATCTATCTATATCCATCTATCTATCTATCTATAGCCATCTATCTATCTATCTATCTATCTATCAATATATCTATCTATCTATCTATCCATCTATCCATCTATCCATCTATCTATCTATCTATTAATCAATTTACCCACCCATATATCTGACTGAAATAGCCCTAGTTGAAGATTTATATAACTATTGACATCTCATCTCAGAAAACTGACCAATGCACATCCTTATGTCACAAGGTCAGCTCATTTGCATACACAATATGCAATACACATAATTTTCAAAATGGTGGACAGCTCATTTGCATACTCAAAACACAATACACATTATTTTCAAAATGGTGGAAGGCAAACATGTAAACAGCAAACAAGCAAACACCAAACAAAAAAACTGATAAAAGGAGTACTTAGACTTACTTCAGGTCAACGCAAATAAGCTCAAATAACAGCCCTGCATCTCTAGTTTTGGTGAATTTAGCAATTTGGAGAAAATTTAAAACATGCAAAGAGTAATTTCAGATTTTCTTCTCCTATTTCGAATTTCCCGCCTAAAGTTTGCCTCTCTCACCCACTCTCTTAGCCCCCTTTCTCACCCAACTACATAAATGGCGGTGTGTAAACACACCTCCATTAAAAATTGACATTTTCAAACTGCCAACAGTCTTCATTCTGCTTTCCCTGCCATTATCTAGCTAAAGGATAGAAGTTGCCATTGGGTGAAACATCATGTGAAAGTTATATAAATGTGAATAAATGATCAGAGATATACCTGAAATTGTGGCAAGGCCTGCCACACAGACTTTAAATCACTGGGAATGGGAAGGCATTAGGCTCAGCTCATTTCCAGTGGCAAATGGGAACATCTTGACTCGAAAGAGCAGAGATGATTTGTAGTCTCCGCGTTACTTCATAGATCAATTTCCCCCAACAATTTCAGCAACAGGAGGATTTGACAGAGTTTTAGGATTGCTGGTTTTAGCGCTTTTTTCTCTCTCCTTTCTCTGCCCCTATTTCAGCTCATCTTCTGCATTATTGATTTCCATCAGCACCCTTTAAGCTGTGAACTTCACAAAGAAGACACTTCAATATCGGTTTGCTGCTTTCGTGACGTTCCTTTATGAGGCAGCATTACTCTTCAATATGCTCCATACACATTGGTCTTTCCTGAAAGAGGTCTGTTGATGGCCATGAATTGGACATTCAACCTCTTGAAAACATTCCTGACCATTATGAGTCCATTGCATAGTACCTCTTTCCAAATTTGCTAGTTTAGGAACCCGAATAAAATTCAAAGTTTGTTTGCAGCAGCAGCAAAGGCGTACTTGCTTCATATGAAAATCTGCTTAGACAAACTAAGTACTATTTACAAGCTGAAACATCAAAATGAGCAATTTATCAGAAAAATAAATAGTAAAATACATGAAATTTTTTGGAAAATGTCATTCAAATGCTTCAAAAAGAAAGGTCTGCCAGGGAAACAGGGTCAGAACTTTCTGAATACCCCTGCGATAAGCCTATTTTGGCAAAGTGTAAAGTGCTTCACAACCAAAGAATTGTCAAAATGGCCAATCCTATTACAATAATGAACATGAGGAAAGTTTCGCCGAATTCTGGCTTATGGGAATATAATTTTGTAAAAGATGTGGAAATGGCTAATCTTAAAAAATGTCTGTTTCCGTATAGTGCAGTCATCTGTATGGATTTTACTGAAATCCCTGGAATGTAGTTTTCTGAGGGAATATTGGCTCTTTTCATAATTTTGCGGAACTCTAAAGCTACGTGTCTTTAAGACTTACGTATAACCGAATCATATTTTCATTTTAACACCAATGGAGATAATATAATGGAAGCAGCTGAGTGGATATGTCCATTAAAGTGAGTTCATAATTGATTTATGTTTGAGATCTTTTTGATGTCACATTAAGTAAGTGGTGGTCTTACCTTGCTGAAATTCAAGAAAGTCAGGAGTAGCTGCTCAACACCTTCGTTCAAGCCTTTTACGAGGTTATTTGGGAATTTTATAGCCTGTTGGATTGCCACCTCTTAAGTGTGAGCTGTAAATCTTTGTTATATTGTTCTGGTGTATTGTTCATAAGGGCTTTACCTTGTATAAGCTTATTAAACAATTTACTGTGATAGTCTACAAATATGTGCAATAAAAGTAAATATTTTAACAAACAATTTTTCATGATAGCTTTAAATACCAATGTGATGCCATTATTCATGTATCCTAAAAACAGAATGTGTTCTTTATACCTACAAAACACCTTTGTTTAACAGTTAATATTTATGGAACCCATAAAATGTGAGCTTGCTTTAAGTTTTTGCTGTTGGTTGTGCACTTTGTAGTTAGATAATCCTCATATCTGCTTGGGCCTTCTTCATATTTCACCACTTGTTTCAAATTTCCTTTTGTTTTCTGGCAAATAATCCAGAGGAAGATTATTTTGTGTAATTCTTTATGAAATACATTAAGCCGTAATTTGC
This sequence comes from Platynereis dumerilii, assembly GCA_026936325.1. NCBI lineage: Eukaryota > Metazoa > Annelida > Polychaeta > Phyllodocida > Nereididae > Platynereis > Platynereis dumerilii. The sequence goes on from JAPTHN010000002.1 coordinate 48,548,308, forward strand.
CATTAAGGCAAAATGGGTTTTTTTTTCAACTTTTTTGCAGATGATGGTTGAAGAAAATTATTTGTGGGTAAAATCTATCGATCAAAGTCATGCTGAAAGGTGATTAACAGCAGTAAAAATTTTATCTTTACTCCAATATATATATATTTAGACCTTTGCAACATCTCGCTGTCCAAGAAATGCAGGTTGACAAGGGCTCCCTTCTTTACTTATAATCAATTTATTAATCATGGCTTACAACCTTGGTGCATGGTGAGACTAAATTGGAGGCGATTGCTTGCTGCCATCACGGAGCTGCCCATAATGCAGATGCCAAGTAAATAGGATTTAACCAGAGCTGGTAATCAACAGGCAGGGTGGGACACAAGAGAGCTATTATGGGATGGCAGTGATGGATTAACAACCTCCTATGACTGTGTCCATATATAATTTTGTCATGCAACTAGTTCTTTGCGAATGTTAATATTGGCAAAATGTGTGTTATAATGGAGTAACATGTGTAATGTTGCCAAATATTGAAAAAAGTGGGTTATGCTGTTAATAAGTACTGAAAGACATGTGTTATCAAGGTGTAAGGATGTTCACTTTGCATACACAAAATAACTAATGTAAATGCCTAAGAAAGTTTGTGGACTCCTGAAAAAAGATGTTACAATAATATTCATGGAAACTTGGTTCAGAGAATTATACATACAGATAACAGAATTTGGTACAATTATGGACAATATACAATGAATTTTGAAGGAAGTTGTACACACACACATAATAGTGATTCAGATGAAAATTTAGGCTGAGGAGCCAAACAGCCTATGTCATCCCATCATACTGCTTGCATAAAGAGACTTCTCACAGACAGAATAAATAGATTAGCTTTACTTTGATTGCTTTGAGTTTAGGTCTAACACCCAGTGCATTCTAAACGAGAAAAAAAACAACGGAAGTAAATTGTATTGACGTAATTTGGAAGCAGTGTATGCAGAGCAGCACAAGCCACAACTGTTCAGTTTTCAGACTGGCTTTGAAGCTTCAAGAAATGGTTTTCCAAAATAAACAAATTTTACACTTGAAACACATAACAGTTTACTTTCAGCAGTTCAGGAATTACAGCAGCGTAAATTAAATGAGATTCCTATACTATGGATTACATTGCAAACCAGTGTAACTTTAAGGGTGTCCACTACAAATAGAAAAAAGGAGCTTCGTTTTTTGCCCTACATCGACAGAGTGTGTCAAGGAGCATAGTCAGAATTCAGACCACACTCTGGGGCAATTTTCTGCCCATGAAATGCCCTGTGATGAATGAGTTTAGTGTTTGTAACCCAAGGACCAGCCATTCCAGGCCTTAATCAATAGCAGATAGATTGCCACTGGTTGAGTGTTCTGGGAAATTCCCTTAACCGCGTCCAATTTGTCCCATGTCTCAAGCTGTTAGGGTGTCACTTTCATGTGTGGAATACATTCCGTAGTCTTTGATTCAAGTTTTGTTTGCCTGTTCAGAGTATGTGTTGTTTCTGAAAGATAAGGTAGACCATTTGCCTTGGTAATTTATATTTAGTCGTCTGTATGATAGATAGATAGATATGATAAGTGCAGCCCTCTAAGCCCAGTTCTGGGCGCTCACGAGGGTTGATTGATGAGATGGGAGAGAGAGCGAGAGTCCTCAACATGTTACACATTTACCCCATGTGAGGGATCTTTTACTTGCCCAGCATAGACACTGATACAAGGGGCCGCCAATTTAACGTCTCATCCGAACGACATCCAGCTGGGATTTTGCTCATGAAGGTCCACTGAAAATTTTGGGTTCCCCACCCGGGGTTCGAACCCATGCAGGCAAAGACCTTCAGCAGAGCAGGCGGGCATTTAATGAGAATCCTTCAGATTCCTCCACATATTAGATTTTTTATTTATTAAACACACATAAAATGATTGATGTTGCTAATAGGTACAGAATAATGACAAGTTTTCTGCCCGCCAACCAAAACTTTTTATATTTTAGATTAGATACATTTATTTTTCCATACCAAGTACATAATTTGAAAAATATAGACAAACTTCAAAATTCTAATGCAATTTTGCAAATTACAGTGTAAAACTATGACCAAAAGGTGAATGCACCCTCTAAATTAACCTGGTAATATACATAATTAAATATGTTAGGATTAAATTATACATGTGACAAACTAAGAGAAATGAGTCCCCTCAGAAATGCAGATTAATAACCAACCTCATGAATACCTAGTTGCCAACTACAAATGTGTTAGCTGTATTCCCCAAGCCAATATTGAACTGCCTCAATGTTACGCATGATCAATCTGTCACTTTTGTCAAACTACAAAGGGATTAAGTGAGTAGACCTGATTAGCCTGTCATCATCGACGCTGTTTCCCACAATCTGCCTTTTGTGGAAGCTGGATATGGATTAATTAGGCATAGAGTCGTACTCATGTATGATTTCAATGCAATGTGCTGTTTCAACAAAATGTGTAATTGTAAAAGAATTCAACTGCCTTAAAAACAAGGCTGTAAATTAATCTGAAAAACTATCATATGTATAGCGATCAGAAAAAGAGGAAATTTAATAGTGATAAGAGTTATTGTACTGCTGCCATTTACACATTATTAAATGTCAACTTCGCCTCTGACTCACTTCTGCTTTTGTGTGTCCCATTTCAGTTTTATTGAACTGCTTGTTCAACTTTTAGCTTCACTCGGGGCAAGTGAGGCGAGTTTAGAAATGAACAGTTCTATTCTACATGCGTTTTCAACATGTGGGCCCACAACTTTTTTAGAAATATCCTCAGAATTTATATATGCATATCGAAAAGTTAATCCTATAGTAATTCCAAATTTCACTCTTTTATAGATCAAATGAATAGTGACCTACTTTGCAATTCTTAACATTTCTCCCCCATACATATCATCACTTAGTGAGATGTAGTTAGCTCTATGCAGGGCTCTCTGCAGTCAGCCTGTGATGTTTGACTTGGCCCTTGATTAAATGCACCAGGAAAGACCTGTCCATCCCAGGAAGGCCTCAGCCCAATCTCTCCAAAGGTCAGTCTTTGTGTTTGCCTTCCAGATGAGCTTTTGCACGAAGTTGTTCCAATTTGTCCTCTGGTGTCAGCGCTCTTGACCTTTCTATTCTAGTAAAAATTTTACTCACACCTGAAGTGTTCAGAATGAGCCCAGATTTGACATCTGACTGACCTTGGCTTTGACCTTCTTTCTGACTTTTTCTCGGCACAATCAGATCACATCCTGCTCAGGTTAGCACTAGCCAAGTTCCAGTCAAGCCAAAGTTTTTAAAGGATATAAAACACACTGGTTGGTACATAGGAGCAAAATAATTTCCACAGATCTGCAGTCTGAAACAATTTATTTCACATCATATATAAAGCAATCATATGCTTGTAACAACTTCAGTCTGAAGAAATATTTTTGATGTACGGGCTAAACAAAGGGATGGGTGTCTATTGGGTGAGGTATCAGGGAACAAGTTATAAAGGATGCCAAAATACAGAAAGCATAGAAGCAACAAAAAAAGTGTGATATATAAAAACAAATATAAAATGTAGCCAATTTCTTCCTTAATGAAATGTGGCGGTTTTTTTACAGGCTAAGTGTCATGCGTGATTTGTCACATCTCAGATTATCTCATCTACAGGTCTTTTTCTAAAGCTGTGCTGTCTTTGGAACGTCCAGTTACCTGTCCAGACTTCTCCACTCACAATCAACATATGGGGCCTTGTAGGCCTACTGAGAGGAAGCCTTGACGAAATAGTATTTTGGAATTCAGAACATGAGCAGCTCTCTAAGGATCCACATGTCTCCCTTAATAAACACACACTCATCAAATTTTCCCTACACTCTTGAGCTGCACCAGGCCAATTGGCTTCATGGGTCCAAAGCAACAGACAAACCCTTGGGGAAAAGAATGAGGATGTTCACTTTCATATATCCAATTAGATATGGCTTCTTCACAACGTAGTCAAGGGATGATCACTTGTGAGCTACAGCTTGTGGATTGCTTCAATGAAGTTTCATGTCATACAGTGTACTGTGATGTTTACAAGTTATGGTTCTTCAGTGGTAATACAGCTAATTTTACCTAAAAAGGTGTCATGAACTGCAGCTGGAGATCAGATGAAGTTCTGGTGAATAGAAAATAATCTGGGCTGCAACTTGATGAGGGGCCGATCAAACAAGAAATGGTCATTCAACATTCAGGGTCTCCGCCCAATAATCCCAAACTAATATAATTTCCCCTTCATACATGCATTGTCAAATTCAGTTTAAAGGAGCAAAGGTCCAGAGTCATTCAAATTCCCAAGGTAAAAATGCTTGAGATATTTGCTTTTGTTCTCAATAATATTGCTTCACCACACTTTTGACCGATTTAGTTCAAAATATGCTTACAGCAGAGATTCAAGGCAATAAACATTGATAAATGGCAAAATGTTATCAGCCAGATGAAATAACCACAAGGCTGAAGAAAAATGTATGATTGACAAGGGCATTTAGAGAATTCTCTTGGGCAGTCAATAACACATTCTCTCAATCCCAATTGTTCAGAAATTCTTACATTTCAAATTCAAAGCAGAACTCCAAACAATTAGGGGCAACAGGAAAAAGGAATGAAATGATTTCTATGACAACTAGGTACCATTGTTCAATATGTGAAATGTTATTAAAACCGCAAATATTCCTGGTGGCATTTTGGATATTTAGAAAAAGGTCTTTGTGATAATTTGTCTGCATAATTGTTTAAAAATCAAAATTTATCTTTTAGGCCTTTCATCAACCATTCTGTCCCTATGTAACTGTTTGTCTTCTTTCTTGTGTGTCTTTCTGTCTGCTAAGCTCTTTCATGTATATTTCTGGCACTTATTGGCAATTCCTTCCTTTGGGTTTTGCAAGAGGTCTGTGTTAGTATTCTTATGATGACGTATTACATACAATGTATATATATAATGCTTTTACAATTTACACAGAACTTCCCCTTTAAGCATTACATACTTTTTGGGTGTTGATTGATTTTGCTCACCTTCGCGAGGATTCTATTGTGGTCAAGCACTAGTCCTGTGTACTATTCGCTTAAAGCTATACTATTAGATTTGCCAATTCGATGTAAAATTTGTTCTAGAGTCGGAAATTACCGAAAACGGAACCGAATCAAATATATCAGAACGGCCCAACACTAATCCAATTACACATTCTCTCAGGGCCAAGTGTTTACAGAATTGCACTAACCCCTTGTGAAATCATACCCCTATCCAATCCGTATCATTCTCGATGACTCATACGTGATTCGCGAGGTCATGTCATGTACATTCAATACTATTAAAACAAGTTACCTACAAAGTCACAGCAATCATCAATGAAGATACTCAGTGACAAATTCGCAGTTCTTTTCAATGCAATGGATACTGTATAGGGCCTGTTGTGAGGTCATTTATGGCACAAACTGAGCAATGCAGGTCCAAAATACATGAGCACAATGCACCTGATGAAAACTACATCCATCAATCAGTAAAACATTTTGTTTCTGTTTTGCAAAATTCAAGGCATCATCAATCATGGAGGACACTCAAAAGACAAAGCAAATTGACAGAATGTCAAAGCAAACCAGAAATGTTTGACCACGCAGGTTAAAATCCGAAAGACCACTCAAGTTCAAAGCTTGAGTGCAGATGGGAGTTGTTATCACAATTAGGCTAGAGGAATTCCACCAGACAGAATTCATCAGTTCCTGTCATCTATCTAAATAAGTGAAAAAACGCATATTTTCCAATGTACTATCAACTATATCTCAATAACCTTTGGATGTATCGATTGGAAATTTGCAGGATTTTGGAATAAGAATGTATTGAAAGCAATAGTATAATTTGAAGTTGTTTCTTACTGCCGTTGTCAAAATTTGTGACCCTCAGTGAAATCCTGATGTGTGACTTCATTATTTTTGAGGTAGGCTTTAAGAAAATTAATCAAATGAGTTCATGTGATTGGCTGAATCAATGGTACAATCTCTCCATGCATGACCTCCTAATCTGCAACAACAGCATAACGCCTAGCCTAGCCAGTTTATATCATTACAAAGGGTTCCTCAATAATGGTATAGCAAATACAAAATTTTCATAAAGAATGACATAACGCAGAGATTCTTTCAAAAATTTGGAAAACTGTCCCACTGAAGGCTTTATCCTTCATATACAATCTTGAAATAGAGAACGATTGTTTATTTAAGTTAATATCACAAGAAAGGCCAGTGGCCATAACTGAAGTGACCTACGAAAAATCAATTTTCACTGGTAGCTTAGTATCTGTTACATCAATATTCATGATGGGCATGTGTCTTCTTTGACTCACTATCCATAAAAGAAATATGACGGGTGGACAGCCTAAGTCAAGAAGTTGCAAAACAGGAAGCTTGCCCGATTCAGCAAGCCACTGTGAGCCCTTTGAATACTTGCAAACCATGCCCTGTCAATTACCAATAGCAACTGTTGTTAAGATAATTAACTGCAAACTGGATGTTTATGGCTGGGATTTTTTAGCAGAGGTGTGCAGTATATTCAAGTTATCAAATTATGTATACATTGTATATCAATGTGCTGTCACTTCTTTAGCAAAAAGCTATACGCATAATATTATTGTGTGTACTGTACAAACAACACGATGCTAGTAAGAACAAATGAAATAGTGGTACAGACTCAAGAGGCTTTAAAATCTCCACTTGATGGCCCTCAACTTTAAAGAGAGGCCAAAAATATATTGAGTACATTCCAATATTGAAGAGGAATTCATATATAACTCCATCGAGAATCTTCAGGAAGGTAACATTCATATAATCATATTGAACATACACTCACAATTTCTGGTTGATGTCTTTGTCCAGATGCTTTGACAGTAATCCTGTTCATAGCTTTTAATAATGTTACTGATGGTAATCAATAAAACAGAATAGGAGTTGAAATGGGGGCTCATAATTGGCTGAAATTGGAGGTAAAAAAGGGAGCAGGCCTGCAATCCGCTGAGTCTGCCAAATCCTGTGGTTGCTGAAAATGGCGGTGGAATTTGCAAGAAGAAAATTGACAGGAGCTATAAAGTTATGGGACGGCAGATCTCTCATCATCTCTCATCATCGGCTCAGCAAGATTTTCACATTTGCTACTGGAAATGAGGTGAGCTTAATGCTACCCTATTCCAGGTGATTTAAAAGACTCCCATAGACGTCCGCATCTCAGATTCAGAATATTCACAATATCACATATATCATCTTCTGATTTGTAACTGCTGTGTGACCTTGATTTTTTATAAAAGATATGATAAATCTGAAACAGGCAGGGTCAAAGGATTTATTGTCATTATGTATTCTTTAATAGACCAAAGCCAAATAATATCCAAAAAAACTACAGTAAGACAAAAAGCCATACAAAATGATATCAAATCACATGTCTACCAATAATTGAAATTTTTAGGTCAAAAGTTGATCACTACAAAAGTTATATCCTTCATTACAAATCAGCATATTTTCATGAAAGTAAAGACTTGCCCAGCATTTTTCAAACATCCATCCATTCATCACTGTCAACTATGACTCTGACTCAGTCCAAAAGTTAACTCATGGAATAGCATCACACATCTATCTGCTATGATATGATTTGCTCTGCATTTCATATGTATACAGAAATATCTGAGGAAAATATCACCCCCAGATAGTTGGATAACATTATGCAATGACAATTTCAATGCATATCAAGAAGGTAATGGGGTCAATAAAGCCCCCAAAAGGACGGCATATTTGACACCAAATCCAGTTATCATACCAAATAACAAGACACTGAGCCATCCAAGCAAACAACTTTAGGTGACCCAGAATAAGGTAAACCATTTTACTGTCCTGTCTCCAGTGATTGATCAATGCGGCAAATCAGTTGTTATTCAACCATAACTTGAGATCGTCTCACATTGGTGGGCAGCAGTGGTCAAATAGCCGTCAAAAAGCCTTCAACAGGCACCTTGGAGGAGAGGCAAAAGTGCATACAGTAGGGGGAACGGGGGCAATTTGGGACGCCGTTAACGTCTACTAATTTTGCTCAATGCTGAAAGCACTGAAGAACTGAGAAGTTTGTATGAATATCACCAATACTATAGAGCTTAAATGCAAGGCACAATAAACTAGACTGTGCCTACCCTTTTGCAGCCAGAGAGTCGTAAAAATGACTGTCCCAATGTGCCCCGGCTAAAACAGCTGGGGCACATTGGAACATCAATTAAAAAATCATTTTAACACTCCACGTGCAATAGATATCACATATAAGTAGTGCATAAGATAATATACAGTGCATTAACACTTTGTAGTGCCAATAGTTCATAACTTTAAGCAGTTTTACACATTTAACATAAACTGTCCTGGGTGCGGACATCTATGTAAGTAACACACAGTGCTTTGCAACAAATTTGTTCACAGAGCATGGTAATCCACTATGCCTCTATTCCCTGTGGCCTGAATACCTGTTGTGTGCTGTCCCAGGTCATTCAGTTGCCTTGGACACTTAAATTCTGCCATATTAAGGGCGTCCCAATGTGCCCCAAATTCACTGTCCCAATGAGCCCCAATATGACTTTTACACCAAAATGCTAATTTCTCGGACACCAGTGAGTGTGTTTATCATGATAGCAATTCATAACTGTTCATTACGATATATAAAATTCATACAAGCACTGAGAAAGCCTCATTGTTCATGGTTTGTCCACAGAATGGTTCGAATTGAACCCTTCAATATTTACTTTAGTGGTAGGAAAACAAACTTTTGCTCGCCATACTTCTGCATGTGGCTGTAATATGTCTATAAAACCATGGAAACATCAGGATGCGAAATTACAAGATATGAAGGCACTAACATATCCTATACCTTGCCAGGATCCAAGAAAACCCCACCGTCCCACAGTGCCCCGCGTCCCAATGCGCCCCCGTCCCCCCTACATTGAAGAGCACTGAAGCCTCAGAAAAGAGTTCCATGAAAGCAGCATACAGACTGGAATGCCCTTCACTCCTAATTAATCAGCTTAAAGGGTGTTGATGGAATCAATAATACTTAAGATGACCTGTTACAGGGCTTGGAATAGGTGTTAATAATTCAACCCAGAAATCCAAATGGCTGTCAAAACCTCATGTGGCAAATAAAATTTGAAAGGGATGGATCAGTGAGCTTTAAATCCTACATCTAAGCACTTCTGCAGACTTATAATGAGAGGAGGACACAAAGAATGATTGAAACTGCCATTCAACTTAAGTTGTGGTTACCCAGACAGTGCAAGAATTAAACCTGCAACCCACCATTAGAGTGCTACCAAATGAGGTAACCCACGATCATATTGCTACCAAATGAGGTAACCCACAATCAGAGTGCTACCAAATGAGGTAACCCACGATCGGAGTGCTACCAAATGAGGTAACACACAATCAGAGTTCAGCCAAATGAGGTAACCCACGATCAGAGTGCAACCAAATGAGTTAACCCATAGCAGGTAACCGAGGTAAGAGAAGAAGCTGATATCCTGAGTAAAAAGAGTCCTGAAAGCCAGTAATCCAGACACAAATTTCTCTCTGGTTCTCCTATTGCTGCAAATGGATGAGCGGAGAAAATGGTGAGGAGTAAATTGACAGGATCTATGAAGTAAAGCAGGAACAAGAATCTGCTCATTAAAAGCATCTTGATATCATATTTGCCAATGGAAATGAGGTGAACTTAATGCCAGCTGAAACCATCCTTCAGACAAATTCCTCCAAATTTAGCTGACCCAATTTCAAAAATGTTCTCTTAAATGTCAATCCTTGCCACCTAGGTAATTTTTTGCTAAAAATAAGAACATTTTAGCTATTTGCAAATAATTTTTGCTGCCACTTCTAGCATTAAAAAACCTCTTCAAACATTGAAATTTGTTTCAACAGACATTAAGCGAAAAGCAGAGATGAATTGTAGTCTCTGGGCAACTTTCAATTTCCTTCTTGCCATTTCCAAAGCTGTTTGCTACAACAAGATGATTCAACAGATTTTGTGCACTGCTGGTTATGGCTCTTTTAAGCTCAGTTTCAAAGCTTTTTTCAGCCCTTGTTTCAGCTCATCTTCCGCAAAGTTGTTATTGAAGGCCATGTGTTGCTTCCCTGACATCCTGCCATCCTCAATAAGGTCTCATTGCTCTTCAACGTATTCAACACACCTTGACCTCTATTCATAGAAGTCTTTTGATGGCCTTTGGTTGGACATTTGATCTCTCTCTACTAGTGCTTCTGACCATTATTTTACATAACATATTCAGGAGGTTCTTGTTCTGCTTGTTGAATCAGAAAGATTGAAACTCCTTTTGGCTTATGAATTTTTTTCCCACATATTTGATGTATATTTTAATTTCATCGGAGAAATCTTTCCTAACCTGCTCAATTGAATGCAGCCTGTGCACAATGATTTTTTGTTTTTATATGAAAGTGACAAGACATATAGAGACACCTTCCACATTCCACAATGCTACTTCTACAATTTACACCTGTAACATTGTTTTTTCTTGTGAGACTTCAGTGGATCTTGATGAGTTTCTTCACAGCTGACATATTCAACAAGTGGGTTCACATGCCCTCCTTCAAATTCTTTAATGCTTTTGAAGCTGTCCTTCTTTTTGATGTCTCAACGACAGGCCATAAAACATGGCAAAGACGAGGGAAAGCCAGCCACACTTAAAAGAAAGAAACGTTTGGCATCTCATGAACTGTTTGAACAAAGACATTTTCTTGCCCTTACAATAGATTTAGGTTCTGCTTAATTCTCCTCTATGATGAGTTATTCCAGTGCAGTAGATCCCTAGTTGGCCTTCCATTGAATAGCAACATTGTGGATCACCTAACATCAATTCCACCAATATCATGTGATTGCCCCGTTTTTAGTCTGCTCTAGAAGAGCCATTTTCCAATTGATACTCCATCTTTCGATATGCATAATGATATGCTTATTGCAATGATATCATAAATCAAACTGACTGGATCACTGGAACCAACATCGTGGATGATACACTGTATATTCCTGCTGACAGAATTCCTATAATTCACCTTGCTGTTACAATTGCCATTTGCACTCAAGCCATAGGAACCACAGAGATAAAGAGACTGTAATAAAAGACCTGTAGCATGATTTGTCCATCAGATTTCAACCTGCATGTTCAAACATGACATTATCTGGCTTGCTGTCACATTCTGGCAATTTGCTCTGTCTTTTGGATGTTTTGCATGATTGATGATGCCATGGATTTTGCAAAACAGAAACCTAAAACGTTTCCATGATTGATGAATGTACTGGTTTTAATCAGGTGTGTTGTCCACATGTATTTTGGATAATCAAATATAAATAATCCAGAGAATCATAGATTTGTCCATATTCCAGTTTTCAGTGTAATCAGAAATGTAGATCTGCAAGCCTTCAATTTGATAAATATTTTCTATGGTAGAGGACCAATTCTGATACCGTTTTTCTTGTTGTGCAAGGAAGATCAGTTTCTGTAATAATGTAAAATTATGCACCCTCAAAAAGGCAAATGCTTTGTAATTAATGTACATGAGCAATTATTCATGTTGAAAAAGAATTCTGTCATGTGTGTTTCTTTTATCAAGGAAATCACATTGCGTCAGGTGCCTATCAGCAAAAAATTCTTCAAAAATCTCTTTAGTGTTCTCATTTATTAAACATTTACTGAGGTTAGATGGAGTGACATTTAAGAGAGTATTTTTGATGTGAAGTGAGCAAAAATGGGAAGAATTTGTCTGAAGGATGGTTTCGGCTGGCATTAAGTTCACCTCATTTCCATCGGCAAATGTGAAATCAAGATGCTCCAAAGAGCAGATTTTTGTTTCTGCTTTCCTGCACAGATCCTGTCAATTTCCTCCTTGCCATTTCCTCCACTCGTCCATTTGCAGCAATGGGAGAACTTGTGGATCCTTATTATCAGGACGGGGGAGGGGGGTTGGTCTAGTTCAATTCCAGCTCTAGCTTGTTGATCTGGACATTATGTCGGTTAGGAATCATTCTTTGCCTCATTGTTGTATCATTGTTGCACCCTCTTCTTGTCTCAATAAGCAGATAAGCCTACTGCAGTGCATAAAAACAGGACATAAGTCATAAGTAAACCATTATATTCATGCTTGCAATGACAGCAACAAGAGGTTCAGATAGATTTTCGGATTTCTGCGTTGATTTTTTATAAAACCTATTCGAAGTCTTATTTTAAGCCATCTTCAGCATTATTGATTTCCATCAGCACCTTTATGCTGGGTAATTAGGAGCGAAGGGCATTAAAAATCTATATGCTCCTTTCATGGCATTTCTCTCTGAGGCTTCATTGCTCTTCAATATACTCTATGCAATGGCCTCTCCTCAAAGAGGTCTGCTGATGGCAGTCGATAGGACAGTTAACCTCTTGACCACTGCTCCTGACCAAGATGCGATGATCTGAAGTGATGTTATATGGCCTCGGACCGAAAGTGGCGAAAGTTCTGAAATACACAAGGTACTTGCACACTAGGACAACCCTTTTACAGCTCCATGGCACTTTTTCATCAATGTAAAACCAGCTGCAGCATTTCAATTATGAGCCTTTCTCAACTCCCTGGGAAGTATGCACTATGCAGCCAGCCAGCCATTTTTAGTGCACAAAATTCTAAGTCACTCTATAATCACCATCACATCAAATGAAATCATCAAATGAAATCACCAAATGATTAAGACAATACTCGTGAACCTCATTTCATGATAATCCATAAAAGGCTAAGTGTCAAAACGACAATAAGTTAATTTTATCATGCACAGCTGAAATGGAGGTTAATACTAAATATTGCACAACTGTTACTGATCCATTCTTATTTTAATTAAAGTCACTTCATCTGCTTTGGGATCCAGGTATTGTATTTTGCTGCATCCTGGGGAGCTGGTCACTAGAGCTCTTTGCTGATTGTCGGTCCATTGGAAAAAATTAATTTTCTTCTTGTCAATTTGCAAACTGGCTTTGCCACGTCATTCACAATTTCCTGTTTGGTTTCCAAATCTTCTTATTAGATGAGTACTTTACTAAAGGCTTTAGTTATTTAATTTGTTAGTTTATCGACACCTATGCTGCAAGATATGAGATGCATTGAATCAATTGATTAAACCATGAATTGACATAAACAATTGTTAAAACATTTTTAAGACGGTGACATCACAAGTCCAAGTTGAAAGTTAATTTTGAAACTGTTTGGGTCGCTAATCCGCAAAGATCTATAACAGTTTACACCTGGACGTGTTCCTTTAAAATGATAGATGGGACTCGGTCCTTATGGGCTGATCGACTTAGGGTCAGTCACAGGGCTTGACATGCTTAAGGTGGCCTGCTGGGGCTAATATGCTTCCTGTTTTTGACATTTAGAGAGGAAGTTCTGACACTGTAGGTTAGCCTTTTATGGATTATGAGTGGTCACACATAAATTTCCATAATGAATATTAATGTTATGGAATACATTTCTGATAGTGTATGTCGATAGAAGTAGCTTAGTGGAAAAAAATGACTCAAAGTAAATGTTTACAAGAATATTTTAGAAGTTCAGTCAATTTATACAGATGGAATGTCTCAACTGTGTTTTACTCTACATCAAATTTTGCTTTTAATATCTGGTCATGACATTTAAGACATCAACTCATTACATTGCGGCGTTCTGTTTCTGGATTTGTGCCTTTACATTTTGAAGTTACAATGACATTGTTGTAGTTTGTAAAATTTTCTGAGCATATGGCATATAGGCATGTTCATATATTTTATAGTATTTTCAATTCTTCCAAAAACCTAAGAAATTGCTCATACCTAAGAAATGACTAATAAAATATTCACACCTCTGAATACCCATATGTATGTCTCTCTGAGCTTATAACTTCCAGCTGAATTGTGAGAGCATTTTACTGAACGTGAAAGTAGATGTCCGTATCCAATGTAACTTTTGATGCATGATTGTGGTTTTACCAAGTTGATGGGGTGTACATCTTGTGCTGCATGATCAATTACTGGGGGGGGGAGGGTTGGTCTAGTGGTAGCATGCTGGACTGCCAATCGCTTGGTCCAGGGTTCGAATCCAGTTCTTGCTGGGTCACCTGGGCCTATGTTGGACGGCTGTTTCAATCATCCTTCACCTCATTGCCGTGTCCTCCTCCTGTCCTAACTAGCCTATCAAGTGCATAAATACAGGACGTAATGCCCAATTCATCCATCCATCCATCAATCACTGGGAACAGAACAGTGAAACGGGTGCCCTTATTCTGGGTCACCAAGATTGTTCGCTTGGATGGCGAAATGTCTTGTTATTGGGTATGATGACTGGATTTGGCATTGAATACGCCATCCTTTCGGGGCTTTATTGATGCCACTGCCTTCTTGATATGCATTGAAATTGTCATTGTATATCCACGGGTGATAGTTTCCTCAGATATTTCCTTGATTTATGTAAGAAATGCAGGAACAAAAGGTTTTCATGGTATATCGGTATATGCAATGATAGAACCAGGATGCACTGCCTGTTTCAGATTAATTTTAATCAAATGCATTTGATTCACATGACAAGAATGAGTTTTCGTAACAATTCTTACTTTTGGAATTAAAAGAAAAATAACATTACAGTTAAGAAAACAATATTTTTGCATATGCAAGTAACTTGCGATTATGTTTTAAAATATCTCAGGCCAACTTAATTTTTATTTTCTATTTTTAACCATTTGCAAAACAAAATAAGGATCAATTTTAAAGACTTTACTGTTGAAGTTATTTCTGGTTTTGGTATCGTTTAAAAACATTTTATCATGAAGATACAGGATTTTCCAAAAATTCTGAGTCTGAAATGGGCAGGTATCAATGGTAGCCTTTTAAATCACTGGGAATAGGGTACACTGTAGCTGCCGGTGGTATTAAGCTCACCTCAATTCCAGTGGCGAATGTGAAAATCTTTCTGAGCCCATGGGCAGCCATGAGTAGATATTCGCTGTCTCTGCGTAATTTCATAGCTCCTGACAATTTTCTTCTTCCCAATTCCACAGCCATTTTCAGCAACTCTAGGATTTGGCGACTCAGTGGATTGCTGGCTTTAACTCCTTCTTGAAAACCCAATTTCAGCCTTTTTTTCAGCCCCAAATTCAGCTCATCTTTTGCATTATGGATTTCCATCAAGACCCTTTATGGCCTTTAAGCTATGAACTTGCGAGCGAACTGCGTTCAATATCTGCATGATGCTTTCCTGACATGTCTATGTCAGATTTCATTGCTCTTCAATATACTCAATACATGTTGGCTTCTCTTCAAAGAGGTCTGTTAATGGCCATCTATTAACAGTTAACCTCTTGACCACTGCTTCTCTGTGTTCTGATCGATATGATTTTGTCTGTACAATACATGTCTGTATCTTCACTTATAGATTCTGGTTGAAAAGGACAGATCTTTGACATATTGAAAGCATAAGTATTTCGATGTTCTCGCTCAGTAATTCCTGCCATCAAACTCTTGTTTCTGTTAATTCACTTAAAAAGTTGACCACAGACATTTGACACTTAACAAAAGTTGCTCTTAATAACTCAAAAGGCATGGCTTACAGATATTCAAAGGGCTTAAAATAGTTTGCTGAGAGTGGCATGCTTCCTGTTTTGCAACTTTTTGCCCTAGTACTTCCTCCCATCATTTTTGTTTATGGATTATGATTGTTACAAGTGCATGGATATTGCTTTTTCGGGGGTAACTTAAGTGTTGCCTGGTGGCCTTTCTGCAAAATATGAACTTAAAGAAACAAAATGAGTAACTGTTCTGGTTCATTCATAGGCCAACCTTAGAATTTTTTTAAAGTGAAGAATTATCATCGATCACAAAAAACTAAAGACCTTGCATATTTTCCCAGGATATCATTGTATATGCCTTGTATCACTGTTGTACCATCATCAGAGTAAACTATAGCCGTATAGTTCGCAGTGTCAGGCACTATATTTAAAAGGAAATAACATAACACAAGGGCTAGATTTGTCATACAGTTCTCCCCTTTCACCCCGGGTTCCCTTTTAATAACTATGTTTATCCGACTATCACAAAGGCTACAGAATACACAGAAGTGAGAGAACATGATATTGTGTAGACCGCCTGTGACAGCAAAATCTGAACCAAAGCCGATACTGCTTGCAGTGTCAACATATCAAGAAATCTTGACTTCAAATAGAGCAGCTACGGGAATGTGTCTTCAGACGATATTGGCAGTTTCTTCAGAAATGTCATTCTGAAATATTATCCTGAGACACAAAGATAACTTTTATGCTCAGCC
Organism: Platynereis dumerilii; assembly: GCA_026936325.1. Taxonomy (NCBI): domain Eukaryota; kingdom Metazoa; phylum Annelida; class Polychaeta; order Phyllodocida; family Nereididae; genus Platynereis; species Platynereis dumerilii. The sequence continues at coordinate 48,564,674 of JAPTHN010000002.1, forward strand.
AGAAGGCATTGGCATCAATAAAGTGTAATAAAGACAGTGTACACGGACACAAGATGCTCAATAACAAGACACTGGGCCACCCAAGCAAACAAATATAGTGAACCATCACTGAGAAAGGGCAAACCAATATTTTACCAACCATGATAGCAATATATGATGCCTTATATCATCTACGTTTGTTCAGTGAAAACTACCATTGTGATTGTAAAGAATGCTTTAAACAAAATAATCAATGAGTTTCAGCTTGTTTAACTGACTAAGACTAAGACTTCTTTATTGGTCATTCTTGTAAAAATACAACGATACAGAATGAACTGACACCATTGCACTTATTTTCCATTGACACAATCTCTCCATGCATGACCTCCTACTCTACAACCCGAGCATGTATCCTGCATGGCCCATTTATGTCATTAGGAAGGGTGCCTCACAGATGGCAAAAGACAAATCTCACATCCTCAATGCCCCAGTCTCACGGCGGCTCCCGGAGAACTATTTAGATCGGCGTCGAAGTATTTCCTGGTAATTTGGATGAATTTGGGTGATCCGCCGTCGACTTTTAACATCCCCCCAGGGGAAGTTTTTGTTCCCCTCAGCGGTTCCTAGAAATGGAAAAACTGCGCCATGGATGTCAAAAAAGATTCAACAGGTACAAACTTTTTTTACATGACGGCGGAGCAGAGCCCAAAATTTTCTTAATTTTTGGATGTCCGGCGTGGATTTTTTCAGTGAGAACGCCTCAAAAACATCTCCGCCGGGATATTAGGACATCCCCTGCCGCTGAGGGGACCTCTCCTGCCCCCGCGGGGACCTTTCCTGCCCACGCGGGGACCTTTCCTGCCCCTGGGAGGACATTTGAAGCCTCGCCGGCAGTTTTTGACATCCCGCCGCGGTGAAATAGGTTCACTGAGGGGCAGTTATAGGTTCCCAGAGGGGTACTTTTTATATCTCGGGGCGATATAAAAGTATCCCTCAGGAGGAGGAAATTCCTTTCCCCCGGCGAACTTTTGGGGACGGCGTACAACTTTTCTTCTCCGCAGTGAACAAAAAGAACCCCGCCGTGATATGCTTTTAATTAATTATGTAATGGTTTTATAAACATTGTATGTCGCCGTGATGGTCATTTTTTTCCTAGAATTCAACTCAAGCTGCCCCTCAGTGGTAAAAATAGCATGCAATGCATGCACCGTGTCCTCGAGCAATTTGATAACCCCTTATAACTCAATTGGATATGATCATTACATTGACACATCTCTATAAATTGTTCTCGGACACAAAAGGTACATTCTATCCATCCATCTATCTATCTATCTATCTATCTATCAATCTATCTATCTATCTATATATCTATCTATCTATCTATCTAGCTATCTATCTATCTATCTATCTATCTATCTAGCTATCTATCTGTCTATCTTTCTCTCTATCTATCTATCTATCTATCTAGCTATCTATCTATCTATCTGTCTATCTTTCTCTCTATCTGTCTGTCTTGAGTAGTTGGCTGAAGCATAAATCTCAGGTTGTGGTGCGCCCCACTATGTCCCAGGGCGGAAGGGCCAAAGGGAAGAAGAAGAAGATGCTTCTCAGAAATCGTCTGCTCAGCAAAGAGGAATTTGGGGGATTAAAGTTCACTATTTAGAGCAGTGAGTCATAAGATGAAAGCTAAGGCATCTTATGCAGCAGTGTAAACACTGGGCATCATAATGGCATCATAACTTTGGGTGGTTCTTGCATCTGTGAAATGCTTTTCGATCCACACCAACTTTGACATGACAATTCCATTGATGACGACAAGGGCCCGAGGCCCTGCTCTCGGACACAAAAAGTTCTCCGTAACGTGCCGTGAGACTGGGGCATAACAAAACAATAAAACTTCTCAATAAATAGTGCCAATTTTGAACCATTGTCCATCGAAGGAATAATTTTTCCCAACATACCCACCTAGAAGTTAAACTTTGGTGAAAGAATTAAATCCTACAAAAGTGTCTAAACAAATCGCAAGTAGCATTTGACAATACAATGCAATAAAACTTTCTGGTTCATTTCTTCTAGGTTGAGTAGAATCTTTGGAAAACATGTTTTTTGGCATTTAAATGGATCCTCAATGTAACATTTATTTGTTACAGCATTGTGGAATTACAATTCTTCCCTTGGAGTGTTAATTCATTCCAGAAAGTGTTATCTTTTCATCCAGGTCTTTGATAATATACAAAATGCTATACAGTAGATCTATACAGAACGCATTCAGGTGTACAAGAAGTTCTTGACTTTTCGACCTGATGGGAAACCAAATCATGCAAATAATATGGAAGAAAATGTTTCAGTCAGTCCCATTCAACCCGAAGCTGATGAATGTTCGTGAGACCAAGAAGAGCCATAGTCAGAGTGTTAAATGTGAAACTGAATGCCATCAAAACACAACTTTCAGAGGAGGCCGAAGTTCATCAAATCAATCGGAGAGCAACGAAACCTCATTGAGGATGGCAGGATATCAGGAAGGCAGCACATGACCTTCAATCACAAGTTTACAACTTAGAAATCAATAACAACAAAGTCGAGCTGAAGCAGGGCCTGAAAATGGTGCTGAAAACTGAGTTTTAAAAAACTAGAACCGGCAAAGCACAAAATTGTAAATCCTCTTGGTGCTGCAAATAGCTTTGGAAATGGCAAGAAGGAAATTGACAGTTGCCCGGAGACTACAAATCATCTCTACTTTTCCAGATTTTCACTTGTGCCTCCAAAAAATGAGGTGTACTTAATTCAGGCTGAAACAATCCCTCAGACAAATTCTTCCAAATTTTAGGCAACTGACATCAGTTAGACTTTAAGTCATTTGAAAAAGCTTTATTCATATGACTTTGCTGATTTTATCAGGATTTCTACTGCAATCAAGAGCTTTCGAAAAAAAAAACCAGGTTAATTCCACAAATCTGTGAAAAAGAGCAAATATTAAACGTTTCATCATTGTTGATTACTGCACAGTGCACACGATAAAAACGGTTTGTTTTAAACAGACATACAAATGTAATAGATGTTAGCTGCATGGTGTCCGTTCAATATTTTGTGTATATCAGACAAACTCTTTGTGCGAAAGAGACTATGTTCTCATTCTACACAAAGATTTTGGATAGACACCAGTTATTGTTTGTTCTGTCTGTTTCACAAAAAAGCATGACCCAGCCCTACACAAACCTGATAACCTATTTAAAAAAAGGGACACGAATCAACCTGCCATCATCCTATTCCTTTCGTGAATACATTAAACAGGCATGGGATACAATGCACTTGATTACAACAGCAGCCATATCAGGGGAGTTTTCATGTTCGTGTTTGTAAAATGCAGAAAAATATCCAGAGTCAAAGCAAACCAGAAACGTTTGACAACAGTATAACTTCAATGATTACAATCATTCAGTGGACATTTGCCTTTGGGCTCTCACACTACATACAGATAAGTTTTGTACTATCTCACAGTCCTCCCCGGGCAGTCCTCGTTATATTTACCCGGAATCTCAAGTTCTTTTCTACATGCTGTTTAACTGCAATGTCAAAGTTCAACAGCACAGAAAAGAGCTTGAGATTCCACATAAATATGACAAGGACTGTAATCAGGACAAGCATCCCAAAGAGCACTAGTTACTGCTAGATCTACATATCATATATTTATTCATAATTATCAAAAATCATTTTACCAAAGGTTTAGATTACATGAGAATCTGCGCCATTACCAGTGTAAAGTAAAGCTACAATCCATGTCATGTTATATATAAATATATAAATGGAAGTCACACAGTATGAAGGGAAGATTTTCCATACAGTTCATCCCCTTTATCCAGCTTTTCCTTTTAGTAACTTACAGCATCTTGGATTATCAAAAAGGATACTAAAGACACAGAAATGAAAGAACATGATACTGTTTTCTGAAAGTGTAGACAGTCTGTGACAGAAAATCTAAGCCAGAAGTGATGGTGTTTGCAAAGTCAACATATCAAGTAATCTACAGACTTCAAATACAGTAGCTATGGGAATATGTCTTCAGATGATATTGGCAGTTTCCTAAGAAATGTCATTCTGAAATATCATCCAGAGATACAAAGACAACTTATATGCACAGCAAGAAGGCAGTGGCATCAATAAAGACAGTGTAAGTCTCCACACAGAGTGAATAATAACGATTCACAGGACTGTCCAAGCAAACAAATATGGCGAACCAGTGTCAAGAAACGGCAATCCGCTATTTCACGAACCATGACAGAAAAACATTATGCCTCATCAACCTTTAGAAGAGGGAGCAGAAATGACCATTTTGATTGCATAGAAAACCTATACAAGTAAAAATCATCATATGGGCCCAGAGAGTAACTGATCTGGTGAATCCAATTTACCGTAAAATGCTCCATAAGACATTGTCAGATACAATGTATATAGCGCATTGATTCAATCTCCCCATGTATGACCTCTTATTCAGCAATGCCAGCATATGTCAAGACCCCAATACACATCATTAGAAATGGCACTCGAGAACAAAGTACATACAATAAAAAAATTTCCATTGGTTTAACACAAATCCTTTGGACAACAGGTCTTAGGCATTTAAATTTCATTTATGATAAGGCCACACATAATTGATCTTTAGCTTCTCGGATCCTCTCGAGGCTCTTTTTCTTAGGTCGGTCGGTAGGACGAAAAAAAAAAAAACTGAATTCTCAATTTTTTTTTTTTGGTCTCAAATCAAAATTTTCATGGGTCGGTCGGTTGAAAAAAAAAAAAAAAAATTGCCAAGTTCTGCATTTTGCCAACAAAAATTTTTTTTGTGCAATTTAGGGCTGTCACAATAGTTTGTAGATTATCTCAAAATGGATATACATGTATATATTGATTTCAAAGTGACAACGTGATACAATATATAATACCACCATTATGCAGCGCACATGACAAACAAAAAATCAACAGCAGGTACCTAATAATAATCCAAAACAGTGACAAAAGATAATGTTTGCGTGTTTGCTACTGTTTTTTATGATTCACCCAGTGCAAATGTGTGAAACAGTCCTCTATTTCCATGCAAATAGTGAAACTGCAGTGATAGAACATAAATGTCTAACTGAGCATCCAATTTGTAGCTCTGTTGGTCATTGACAAAGAAATTAAACCAGTGAAAATATGTATCATGGATGGAGCCATTGCTCTGATGTACATGTAAAACTAAAAAGGCACCCATGGAGTGCAATGTGCAGCAGAGCTACAAAGTGTTTCGGGAAGCATCAGCAATACACACAAGTTGCTTCAATTTCAATAAATAATCATTTATGATTGGCACTGAACGGAGGACACACTGAACGGAGGACACACGGTGCACTCGAGTGCACCCTCTCAACCTAAATCGAAAACGCCAAGCACACACAAGGCGGGGGACGCTCGAGTATCACCCGATGGAAAACGCCCTAACATGGCGGCCAGAAGCAAGAATGATCAATCGACGTGACGAATAAAGTGGAATAACTTAGTTGATTGATATTTACAGACCTTGGGAAGAGAACTCCTGTGAGATATTGCCATTCTGGCTATATATTGCACATTTTTAAAAGTAAAGGACGTCTGTACGAAGTGAATTCATCCGTCAAAGCACCAAAAAGTGGGACATCACTTCTCACCCCCACAGCTCACCACAACATGTGCGAGCTTTGCTGCACATAATTATAGAGGGAGCCACCATGACTCTCATTGGCTCTCTGCACTGAGGTTCCACCAAGAGTCAGACTGACCTGATTTTTGGTCATTTTACAAAGGAATATGATGTTGAAATAAGAGTTAGCACACAGTGCTTAGTTTAAAATACCTTACTGGTGAATAAAAAGTGACATTTTAGCAAAAACCAGAGAAGAAACAATGATGCAAAAGTGACCTCAATATGGGTGAAATAACTGATGTGGGATCCACATGAGCCTGGTTGAAAGAGCAAAAGTCATTGCACTGTTTTTTCAAGTGCCATACAGGTAAGCTTGGTGTGGTCTATCTGATGTAATTTTGCATCAGATCAGGTAAGGTCAGCGGTTGGCTAAATAAATAAATTGGTAAGTGGTCATTTTTTTTCTTGGTCGGCAGATATTCTGTTGTGTCGGCGGGCGTCGGCGGGCACGAGATGCTAAAGATCAATTAAGTGTCGCCTAAACCAGGATGATGACAAATATAGACAAGTAGAATATGACAGATGTATGAATATCAACATGATATTTGAGGAATTGTTGTTTGCTGATTAAACCTGTTACTGTGCAAAGGAAACCCAACCAGAAATCTACTGTGCTGGAACGACTCCTCAAAGAGGAGAATTCACCAGAACCCAAATCTGCTAAAAGGGCAAGAAAATGTCTTTGATCGAACAGTTCAAGAGATGCCAAAGGTTTCTTTCTTTTAAGTGCAGCTTGCCTTCCCTCGTCTTTGCCATGTTTAATGGCCTGTCGTTAAGACATCAAAAAGAAGGACAGCTTTAAAAGCATCAAAGAATTGAACAGCTTAACCAAGAGAGAATGCAAACATGTCCAACCCTGTGTGAACCCACTTGTTGCAGTTGTTGGCAGCAAAGAAACTGACCAAGATTCCCTGAAGCTTCACAAACTAAGACTCAAGGTTCACGCAAGAAGGCATGGAGTAAAATTATTTGTTAAGGCATGGAGTAAAATTATTTGTTACAGTATTGAGGTATTGAGAAACTTCATCCTTTAGAATGTTATTCAGAAGGCATATATAGATCTACACTCTATGAGAGTCTAAGGGCCGATTTCACCAACATATCTAAGACAAGGCTTTAGGTTAAACCTGGTCTTAAGCATTTTGGTTACAAGGAGGTGCTGCCATTTTATAACTGAAATTGACCCCATAGTTTAATTTGGAACTACTTAGTCCTGGTCTAAGGCTTAGACCTGGCTTAACTTTGTTGGTGAAATCGGGCCATATATGTGTTCTTACAGCCAAACACTTTGATATAGAATTAGAGTGGTCTGTGGCACAGTGAAAATGGGACTTTGTGACTCATGATAGCTGATTAAGTGTCATCTTCTCTACTTTCAACATCGCAAACATAGAGGCTGTTAGATTAGTCATGATCAAGAGAAAGCCATTTGACTTCTCATAACAGATTTCAGAGTGAAAATCAGATTCATAATCCTTTCGTTGGCTGTCACCAACAAGTGGGATAAGTCTCCTTCAATCAAATTAACATTGAAAGTATTGGGTTTGATCATGACAAATCATCAACATGATGACACACGAAGTGCCATTTTCACAGTGCCACAGTCCACTCTAATTCTATATCAACGTGTTTGGCTGTATAACAGCAAGATAAGTACAAGCACAGGTTGCATTAGGGTGCACAGGAAGGTAAAGTATCCCTCAATTTATCAAGATGACAGGATACAAAACCATTCGACAAAAAAGGTATCAATCCGTTTCTTTCAACCAGACACTGCAGAATCTATTTTGTGAGACTTGGTCAGAAGAGCTAGTCCACATGTCAGCTCTCCGACTAAAGGCATTCAAAAGACCTCTTTGAGAAGATGTCAAGGTGCATCGATTACATTGCAGACCAACAAAACCTCCAGAATGGTAGAATATCAGGAAAAGTGCAGAAAACTGAGTTTAAAAAGAGTTAAAACCATGCAAAAAATCTAGTAAATCCTCTTGTTGCTGAAAATAGCTTTGGAAATGGCAAGAAGGAAATTGACAGTTGCTCGGAGACACACATCATATATTCTTTGTATCATCTGGAGTTTCAGTTTGCCTTCCAGAAAGGAGGAGAACGCTCCGTATACTAACATATATGTTATATCAATGGAAGTAACATAATGTTATATTGTCCATCTCTTTTGCCCTAGTTATCCTTTTAGCACCTTTTAGTATCTCCGATTATCAAAAAGTCTACTGAAGACACAGAAGTGAGTGGAACATGATACTGCTTTCTAAATGTCTGTAAGCCAAAGGCGATGCTACTTCAGTGCTTGCAAAGTCAACATATCAAATAATCTACAGACTTCAAATACCGTAGCTATGGGAATATGTCTTCAGATGATATTGGCAGTTTCTTCAGAAATGTCATTCTGAAATATCATCCAGAGATACAAAGACAACTTATATGTCCTGCAAGAAGGCAGAAGCATCAATAAAGACAGTGCAGGTCTGACAGAGTCAACACACCGTGCCCAATAACAAGTCACGGGGCCATATGAGTAAACTAATATGGTGACACGGAATACGACGAAAGGGCAAGGCACTATCTTTATAATCCATGATATATGATATAAATACATTGCATATTTTGCCTGTAACTTGCAATGGCTTCCTACCCGCTTTTATGGAAATAACTGTCGCATGAAGAATAGAAACAATTTCTCCATGCATGACTTCTTTATTCACATCAAGGGTATATATAAAGTGTATGTCTGTCAAGCATCTATGTTAATGAAACGTCTCATACTGATGCCTAATGACCAAACAGCCGATTTTCAAGCAAACGAATCTGAAACAGAACCATCACGTGATATGATGGCTTAAGATACAATTTCCTTTTGCCTGTTCAACATGTTCCTAAAACTTCCTACTCATACAGGAAACCAATCATGAAAGAGCAGAAAAGGACAGACAATTCTTTTGATCCACCCGTTCAATAGATGTTGAGGTTTTTCCTTCAAGTATCCCCACATTCCATCTCCATTAGCCATGTTTAATGGCTCTGACCTGCCACTGTAGCATCAAAAAGAAGACAGCAAAACCAAAGGAGCACACATGTCCAACACCTTGCAACCCACATATCAGAAGTACTAGGAAAGATTTTAAAAGACTGAGATAGAAAGATAGATAGATAGATAGATAGATAGATAGATAGATAGATAGATAGATAGATAGATAGATGGATAGATAGATATATGGATAGATAGAAAGATGGATAGATAGAAAGATAGATAGATAGATAGATAGATAGATAGATAGATAGATAGATAGATGGATAGATAGATAGATAGATAGATAGATAGATAGATAGATAGATAGATAAATATGACAATTGCAGCACTCTAAGCGCAGTTCTATAGGCGCTTACAAGTTTTGTTTGATGAGATGGAAGAGGGAGTCCTCAACAATGACAACATTTTACATATTTACCTATATAATGTGGGAGATTTTTTACTTACCCAGCACAGACACTGGCACAAGAGGTCACCAATTTAATGTCTCATCCGAACCGCATCCAGCTGGGATTTTGCGCATGAAGGTGCACTGAAAATGTTGGGTTCTCGAACAGGGAATCAAACCCATGCAGTCAAAGACCTTTAACTGTCAACGGAGTAGGCCTGGCCTCCTACCACTAAGCAGCTGAAAAGATCTAGATCCACTCACTAAAACTATAGCTCTTATAACACTGTTGAAGTGAAAGTAGAGAAGCTGTGTCTATCATCTACGTTAATATATAATCTCACAGTCTAGTAAGTTCTCTGCAGTAACATGTAATTTTACATATAACATATGATTGCTTTTATATCAGAGTTGTTTTTGTTACATAGGGAAAGTTCAGCTGTCTTCATCTTCGATCTTTGTTACTACAGGGGAAAAAGAAGTGCAACGAAAGGATCAAGTGATTTGTGGCTCAAGTGGTCTTGTGACGAGTGATTTTTCTTTGCACCATTGAGCACTGAGTGTAAATATTTGCCAAGGTGAAGACAACAATCAATTAATATTATATATTAAGTTCAATAAAGCAAAAATGAAATAGTTGCTCACAGTTAGGAAAATGCGCCAGTCTCACATTGTCAGACAGTTCATTGTTTCCAGTCCAGTAAAACTTACTAATAATCATCATGAAAATTAATAATCAATAAATAAGTGTTTTTTTATCTGATACATGTACTTGTCATCAGAATAATCAACTGATGAAATATAATACGTGTGAATGAATCTTTGAATCTGTCAGTCCATATCTCTCTGCCATGCTATGTTTTTCGCTGCCTTTCTCAGTCTTTCTCCGTCTATCTATCCATCAATATCTCTATATCTCTATCTATCTATCTATCTCTCCATCGATCGCATCTGCCTGTCTGACTTTCCTGCCTGCCTGTCTGTCTAGGCTACCTCTCCAGCCTCTCTGCCTACCTCTCTGCCTACCTCTCTGTCTACCTCTCAGGCTACCTCTCCTGAGGGGGGCTTCTCACTCTGTCTTTGTCTACACCTATGCTCGGCTGAAAAGGGCTCTTCAATTTTCCCTAGCCAAGGTTCCTAAAATGAGGTCTGAATATTCCTAGACATGGTCCAACATTTCCAGCGCTCATAATTTCGTGATAAATTCTCCTAATGAAAGATATCATTTCACACAAATGATATGATTGAAATAAGTATATATTTTATATGTAATCCAAACAGATCATAGAAAAAAAATCTCTTCGAGGAAGAATCGTCACTAGTTCAGGGTCCAACTTTCGGGTTATCGGCACTTCGTCACTGGGTCTGAGTGCGAGAATATTCTATATCTCTATATATCTCCATCTACTTGGCTTTCTGTCGCCCCCTCCCCTGATCTTTCAACAGAGCCCATTTTCCTTTTAAGTTTTGTTGAATAGAATTGTATCTCCCGATAATGAGATGATTGAAGAAATATGCATTACACCCTCTGTCAGTGTATTATGACACATTGCAAAAAAGTCAACAGTAGCAAACCAGACAATCAATTCATTTGTGTGTTGATAGATTCTTAGGATTCAATTGAAATATTCAGGCTCTGTCTCCATGCACTTTTTACAGTGCAATGTTTGGTGTGACAATCATTCAAGGGTGTTGTTTCACATCATGAAAATAATTGTCAAGTGTTATACACTGTCTGTGCTCAGAGGAGCATGAAAATTTGTGACGTGGCAAAGCTACTTGAGCACCAAATACATTATCATTTCGTTGCAGTTCTTGTTCCCCTGTAGTAACAGTTTGAGCAGTCAAGTAAACTACGGTCTGGTCAAGACAAGCAATGTCTTCAGCCCCACATGACATATATCCTAGCACTGTCATCACCCTCCCATGACACTCTCAAAGTGTCATCACCCAGCCATGACTTTGGCAGTGCTCGAAATCATCTTCGACACTGATCAACAGGCTATTTAAAATCACTGTTGCTACTAGCACTTCAAAAATATAAAGTTGTATCACAGTATCAACCAACTCTATAAGTTTTGGTGGACCTTTCGACATTATGAGGAAAAGAACCTGAAGGCTCCAGAGAAATTAGGGAACTGTCCTCAGCTGCTGATAACTTTGCAGTATTTCGCGAAATAGGATAGAATAAGTCCTGCATCTGTCATACTTCTGTCAGGGACAGGACTTAGCTGGAATTGTAATTATCCTTATAAAAAATATGATATATATGATGGTAATTATATAAATCTTTTCGCTTTGATATAAATTTCAGAAAGCGTTAACTACATCTGTCCCAAATCACTTTACTTGATCCACCAAGTTTGAATAAGAACTTAAACAATGGGTCCAAAAACGAGTTTGCAACTCAGGTAATACGTTATCAGGGCTCGGGTGGTTGTTTATGACCTTGTTAGCTCCTGTTGAAGGCCCTGCAAGAGAGCGAACATGTCCAATCCACCTGTTGCTTTCGTAAATTGCAAGAAATCGACAGGATCTCTTGAAAGTTTCGCAATCTTAAAATCCATCTCAAAGCTTCTAAAACCTTTTTCTTCTTTCTTGTTCAGTGAAATCAACTCAGGGATAAATTTGAAGAGCTTGTAATATCATAATAATTAGTCAATTACAGACAGAATCCTCTAATTGGTTGATTTCTATGATCTTCCCATGAGTCCTTTCAGGATCATTACTTATCAAGTTATCATCCATGCATATATATATAAAAGAATGTATTTACCAAGTTGAATCACTTTCATTTCAACAAACCAATATGCATGGGTAGCTGATTTACCATGCAGCCAGAGAGAATTCTAATGCTGCTTCCAACATTTCAATCAGTTCCGTAATGATAATTAAAAGTTGCTGATAGGAAGGCGACAACTTGAGATTTGTACTTTTAAAGAAAAACCATCCTTTCCCAATTATGTTTGAAATATTAGTTGTTAATAACATGTAACATGTAAAGTAATATTTAAAGAAGTTGTTTGCCAGAAGTATAACTTTTTACATTCAGACATCTACTCTGAGTACTCTCTCTCAATATCTCAGTAGGTGTATCTTGTTAAGCAAAAAGATATCCTGACATAGTTTTCATCTTTCTTAAGAAAAAATTTCAGACCTTTTTGCAAACATTTCAAGTAAGATATTATTTCATATATCAATAACAAAGGTGTAACAAAGATGTTTGTCACAGAACTGAAGATTATAATTCCAAACTTTCTCTTTGATGTTTTATTTGTGAAGGTGTAAACTTCCATCTACACATGCTACAATTTTATGATAACTCCAAAACTAGTTTCAAAAAAATATCCATTACCCAGTGGGCATCAGACGGAATTTGATGTCAGGGTGACATCAGGCTGATCCGATGACGTCGCTCTGACGTCAAAATTTATTTACCCACTGGGCAGGTGTGCAAGAGTTAAGTATACATTTCTTTATCTGCATGTGTCATGCTGGCGGCATTTACACTAGATAGGCATGATCATGTGATTATAGACCGATACACACCTTCATGGTTAGTGCAATCACGTAAGCCCAGTTCCTGGCGCTCATGACGGTTGATTAATAAGATGGGAGAGAGAGTGGGAATCCTCAACGTCTTACACATTTACCCATAAGAGGGATCTCTTAATTGCCAATAATCATATACAAGGATGAGCATGTTGATGAGCATGTTGGAGAGGTGCCTTGTTCTTCATGGTGGCACCTCTCCAACATGCTCATTAACATGCTCTTTTGCCTCTCAAGCAAGGGAAGGAAAATCCATGATGCAACAATTTGTCATGTAACACTGCACTGCAGTGAAGAGCAAAGCTAATAAAATTCCATTATAGGTACTAAAACATAGAGTGACATAGAGGCCTGCATGATAATTCAGTTCTTACAGTTCTCACAATTCTTTCATAATATTATTTAAATGTATTTCTAGCAAAAAATTAAACAATTTCACAACAATTTTATCTGAATGTTTTACATGTAAAAGTATTGATAGTACAGTTGTGCTTGAAAATTAGTGAAGAGAGATTTACCATTGAAGACAATGATAAAGTTGACTCACCTTACTGGCCATAACATAAATGATATTACACGAATCATTGAACCAATGACTGTATTAGACCATTGAGGTTTCCCACTAAATGTACAAGCCTGGCCATTGGATTTGTATCAGGGGTCTTTGCGCTAGATAGGGGTTATAATTTTGCAAAAGTAAGTGCACCCTAAGTGTAATGTTAAAAGATAGGAGCAGAGCCTCAGGGTGTACTTACTTTTGCACAATTATATGTGCAATCACATAAAATTGCATATCAACATTGAATATCATTGCAAACCAAAAATACATGTTTATACATTGTATACATGTATACTTGATTGTCACACATCATGCAATCAGCTTGATCAGACTTAATAATATTTGCATGGCTTTAGCTGGGAGGGGTTTTTCATTGTGTCATCAATATCAGCTGAGCATGTTCACACTTTTAATGTCTTTTATGATTGTTTTTCAAGCATTGGGCTCACATTGTGATAAACAACTATGAAACAATCCCTTGGCGAGAGATGGGATGAATGATTGGGGCTTATGTTCTGTATCAATGCACTAATTGCACTAGGTAGGATAATGGGACAGGATGAGGACAAAGTATAGATGTGAAGGATAATTGTAACTGCCATCCAACATAGTTAAATGCAATATGCATGCAACATAAATAAACAGTATATTATTAAATATTTTTTTGGAGATAACTCTAAAGTAAGGATTTTTGCACATTGCTGTAAAGTTCCAGGTGACCCGGCCAGAGCAGGAATCTAACTCGGGACCAGCGATTGGTTTGCAGAGTGTTACCATCTGAGCTGAAACCCTTCCATAAACCTTTTACAGTCTGTCACTTTGATATCGAAAAATTGAGGACCAGTTCACTGTGAAAAATGCACTTCGTGACTCATGACAGCTGATGAAGTGTCATCTTCTCTACTTTCAACATGGGAAACGTAGAGGCTGTTTGTGATTAGTCATGATCAAGAGAATGCCATTTGACTTGTCATAACTGAATTTATATGTAGTGAAAATCAGATGCACAATCCTTTCGTTTGGCTGTCACCAACAAGCGGGACAAGTCTCCTTAAATCAAACTAGCGTAATACCCATAAAAGCATGCATTTGAGGCAGGAAAATAAAGGGTGTTTTCTAATGACCTATAGTAAGATTATGGGACAACATCACTTCAATTTCTGTAACAGTAATTTGAACATGAAACCCGCCTAAGGACATTGTAGAGAATACAGAAAAGCAGCTTGCAAGTTTTCATAACTGGGCAATCAGTGGTTTGGTTGGAGTAGCGTAAGGGGTCCGTTCAAGTTTTCATAACTGGGCAATCAGTGGTTTGGTTGGAGTAGCGTAAGGGGTCCGTGAATTTTAAAATAATATGATGATGATTAACATTGACAGTATTGGCCATGATCAATTGATCATGACAAATCATCAGCATGATGACACACAAAGTGGCATTTTCACAGTGCAACAGTCAACTATTTTTCTATATCAAAGTGACAGACTGTGAAAAGACATGTATGTATCCCAATTTAAAAGTAGCTTACATAAGGAAGATTGATGAATGTTTGACTGGGGACTCACATTCTCTATAAATGGACTTGGTAGGCTAATTAGGGCAGGAGGAGGACACACCAATGGGAATCGAACCCAGGACAGAGCAATTGACAGCCCAGTGCGCGACCAACTGAGTATTAGTTAGATAGATATTTCTCAAAATTTCACTTTAGGCTCAAGGCAGTGACTCACACTTCCATAGTCAATCAGGCAAAAAACAAAAAAAAAAGTTTCCCACTTAGCTCTAAATTTCTTCCGCTGAGTTCGATTACAGTAATTAAGGAGATTTCCCAGAGGGACAATTTCCAATCATGTAGCCATTTTGCTGAGTAACATCCAATAATTCCTTCTACAAATGTAAATTAAAAGCCAGTTGGGTGCTAATAGTGTGGATAATTTAATGAGCAACACCCCAGTCAGTGTATTCCTGAAAGACAAAAAATAATTATTTTTTGTAATTGCGCAATGTTTTTTGGAGCATGGATGAAGATTTTTTCGGTTCTGGGAAAAAGATAGAAACGTCGTCAAAGTACTTAAGTAGGTTCGCAAATGTTGTTTAATAATATTTTGCTTGGGGATGTGGGTTGAATCAGGGAAAAAAACTTTCCTGACAAAAAATAAATTCTTGGTACTTTCTTAGTTGGTGAATAGTTTCCTTGTTTTCACTAGCCTATAATGGCACTAGCCTTTAATGACACTAGCCTTTAATGGCACTAGCTTTGAAGGATAACAAGAGAGACACAGCTTAACCAAGAGAACAAACATGTCAGATCCACCTGCTGCACTCGTAAACAGCAATGAAATTGACAGGACCCATTGAAGTTCACAAACCCAAAAAGCATTCTTCACACTTCAAATCGAAAGAGGCAGGGCTGACAAAAAGGCAGCCGTGAACTGTGTATATATTTATGTAATGCATGAAGTAAAGCGATGGAAATATTTACTATAACATGACATATCCGGTGTAATAACATGAATATGAACTAGCTACCAATAACATTGTGTTGAGAACATTAGCGGATAGGAAAGCTATACAATGTAAGTAAATAAGAAAATAATTCACCTTTTTCAATCAACGGGTTATTGCTTAAGTCTTCTTACTGTGAAGCACACCATATTGGAAATTAAGACAAGCAGGGTACCTCTCCACCATGCTCATCTGCCTTTCAAGCAGCAGGAAAATTTATGAAGCAACAACCTTTGCTTAAAGGCAAGTAAAGAGCAAAACTAACAGCATTCCAATTTTGAACAGAAGGATTAAGTGCATAGATAGCATCAGTGGAAGGAAGAGTCATTTTTTTAACTTTTTGGATAGGATAGGCTGGTTCAAGCATCAATAAATGTTAACCTAAATGATAAATATTTGCATGTGGGTACTTAACACAGATTTAAAGCCTTTTAACTTAGAAATTTATAAAACTTTGAATCAATTTTAATCTGCAGGCCATTATAGCAGAGATGTAGGTCTTGTTTTTGTTTTGTGGATAATCTTTGCTGCCACTCGACCAGCCACAAATGTCTAACTTTAACATTAGCAACAACTGGCAAACAAAATGAAGTGTCATTGATCATATCATTAGGCCTATATGAAGCCACAACAACCATCAATACTGGTTTTACTACATGTTTACCAAGCTTCATGCCACCATAACTTGTCGTTATCAACCTATTCAAGGGCTATTTATAAGCCTTATATAGGTGCATTTTATTGGGCCCAGTGTCGGATGGACCACACTTGATGTATCAATATAACACTCACCATGCTCCTACACATCTCTGATGATTGTTCCTAAAATGACCATCCACATTCCACATAACTCCACAATATAAAATTTACAGCAGCCGAAACCTGGTTTATATTACACTACCCCTGAGCAAAGCAATTAATCCAAAGTCCTAGAAGAATAAATCTCATTTGTGTTCACAGCTAGCACCATTTCAGCAGTAAATCCAATCTGCTCGTTTAAAAAAGTAAATTGCTTTCTAGTCTGATGACAGGTATGTACAGCAGCATTTAGCGCCATGGAATGACAATGACTACAAACACACAATTTTTAAGCATCTCGTCAGAACAACATCGAGCTGGGATTTTGCTCATGAAGGTCCAAGGAAAATTTTGGTTCAAACCCATGAATTGCAAAGACTGTCAGAAGAGCAGGTCAGAACCGTAACTACTCAGCCACCCAGATGCCAAGTTTATGTCCTGCATTTATACACTTGGTAGGCTCATTATGGCAATTATGCTTATTAGGACAAGAGGAGGACATTGCAAAGAGGCGAAGTAAGATCGTCCACACTGTGAAATTTGAAATTTTGAGTCAGCTTTAGTGACTGAGTGAGATGGTTGCACAATTCCTTTCAGCTAACACAGCTTCTTGTTTTAGTAAAGATTATCTGTCCATTATCAAAACTTAAAACAACAAGCCATGTCAGCTCGATTGTGTAACCATCTCACTCAATCATTTGAACCCCCGCACATAGCTATATTGGACAAATGAATGGCGATCCTGGGTTTAATAGATGAAAAGACAGAGAGACAAAGCATCTTCAAAAGCACTTATTCTAGCATACACAATTATTATCAGAGACCACCTGTTTAATATAACAAATTTAGCTTGGTTGTTGCTCAAGTATACTACATGCAGATAGCATAATCAGGTTAACCGTTCCATTTAACAAGTGAAAATGGAGAAGTGGTGGACAACAAACTGGATGATCAAGTGAGCAGATCAATGAAATCTAAATTGGAAGACAAAAATTAACTGACCAAAGGTTAAAAGGTTCAACGGCCTTCAATAAAACTCTCCAAGAACAGGGACTATTGATTATATTGGAGGAAAATGAAGCATTATACCAGAGTCACAGTATGTCATGAAAGCACACAGAATTATTGTATGATTGCCGCACTCTAGTCAAACCCTCACCGGAAGGAGATGGCAATCGATAAACTTTGGGCGATGTGCTGAAAGGGAGACATAACTGCCCAATTAGCCAAATCTGTCAAATCTACTTGTAGCTGTCAGAGTAGATTTCCAGTAGCAAAAAACGGATCATCCATTTTGGTTCATCAGAGCATCATCCCATAGATCGATATCTATCAAACTTATACTGCTATAGACTATAGTGCTAGAGGCTCAGTCAGTCGATGATTCTGTATGCTGCTATATCATGTATATATAAAGAGAAAATGCCACTCCAGATGTTGTAAGTTCTGAGGCTGATTGATAATCAAGTTCTAAATTTGAGAGAGAGAGAGAGAATGCAGTCCAGACCAAATTAAACACATTTTGTCACAGACATAAAACAATAAGTTCTGTAAACTTTTGTAAAAAAGTAATAACTTGATATATATATTGATGCTATTCCAGGTCTCCAGAAATTTTTCGAGAAATCGTATTTTCTAATTGACCTACTTTTGCTGCTTCAATTCTTTATGAGCATTGGTGAAATCTTACTGAACACCAATATCCAACAGCATCACGGTGCACCTTAGCATCATTCACGAAAATCTGACAAATAAAGACAAGCTGGGCGAGTCTCCCCAATGCACGTTCTCTAACCTTTTGAATTGCTGTAAATCAATGAAGCCACAAGCAGTTTTCATCGGGCAATTCAGAAACAGGCAAAGACCAATAAAATGACATATGGCTCCTGAAACAGGAGGGGACATCAAACTGAACCGACACAATACTATGTCAATAGGTCTACTTAAAATACCATCCCTCAGTCAATGTGTCAGCTTGGTGAAAATTTTCCCCTCGCAAAAATCAGGTGTGAATTTATTTCCAATTGCAGAGTGGACATAGTTTCAGCTTAGCTTTTTCACACAAAACCAATTGCTTGAGCCATCACAAAATGTGATAAAATGTCACCTCATTAATAAATATATAGTTTTCTATACCATAACAAAAATGCTATCTCAAAAAGTTTCAAGATCTTTTTCATCGACAACTGAGCAAGAGGCTATTATAAAAGAACTATTTGATGAGTCACATCGAGTCTGACATTCAACAAACTTTAAGGTTTGCAGTAGGCAGTACTAGGCATATACAATCTTGAGTGGCGTAATTGTCCCTTAAACATAATCTAACAGTTGGAAAAATAACAACCATTGGCAAATGAAGAAGGAGTGGAAGAAACGCCCACAGGAATAAGGAAGGAAGAAACTTTAAAAAAAAAAAGCCCCATCCCACTTTGCAGCGGGTATTCTCAAGACATTTGAAGCAATTGAAAGAAAGTTGAAGCAATCAGACAGCAGCAGAGCAGTGCAAGATGAGAATGAAAATACACAGGAGGATGTTTTAGCATCGCTCTTTACATCACAATGCATCAGAGGTCCACAATGCTGTAGTCACCCAAGAGTCACTTCTATTTGCGTCTCACAGATTGTTTGGCACCTTTTGGGACAGTTATCGAGGAGCTTCAAAGATCTGCATGCTGTGAGAATATTCCCCTATGGCCTGCGAACTGTTGGTGAGTGTTTCAATTCGCAAACAATCGCTAAGTACAGCTCACCATCCAGTAGCTGCATATGCAACATCCAAATTAGTGGGGCAGGTATGTGAAAAAATAGTGTATTTATACATAGAAGCATGAAACTTGGCACACACTTAAAAAATATCTATCCAAACATATTTGGATTGGGAGCCACTTCAGATTTAACTTAAGTGGCTACTGGCAGCCATTTTCCAAAATGGCGGTCAATTCTTCCATTTGCTTTCTGTATAGTTCCTACAAATAGAATACATGTATATATTGTTATTTATTGCTTCTCTAGGTATTCAGTACATTACTATTATATGTTTTGGTAGCCTGGACCTCATTCAGGCTTGTTGGAATCCTTTTTGTTAGAAATATTGATTAAACACTGACAGACCCAGTGTAATAACATGAATTAGCTACCAATAATATTTTGTTGAGAACATCAGCGGATAGGAAAGCTACAAGTAAGGAAGGAACAATTTCACCTTTTCCAATTAGCAGGATATTGCTTAAGTCTTCTAACTTTGAAGCTCACCATATTGGAAATTAAGATAAGCAGGGCACCTCTCCAACATGCTCATCTGCCTTTCAAGCAGAAGGAAAATTTATGAAGCAACAACCTTTGCTCAAAGGCAAGTGGAGAGCAAAACTAACAGCATTCCAATTTTGAACAGAACAGTCAGGGAAATTATCACCAGCTGATGACAATCAATGTCCTCAGCCCCACATGACAATCACCCTAGCACTGTCATCACCCTCCCATGACACTCTCACAGTGTCATGGCCTAGCCATGACTTTGGCAGTGCTCAAAATTATCTTTGACTGACTATTTAAAAAGAGCTACTGCAACTATCATTTCCAAACTTGGTATAAAGTTATATTACAGTGTCAACTAACTCTATGAATTTTGGCAGACCTATCCATTACATAATAAGGAAAAGAACCCGAAGGCTCCAGAGAAATTAGGAAATTGTCATCAGCTGCTGATGACTTTGCAGTATTTCGTGAAATTGGATAGAATTAAGTTCCGCAACTGACATGCTGCTGTGTGGTGAGGAAGGCTGCAAAGAGATCAGACTTTTTTCTGAGACCCAACTGATCAACCCCACACACTCAATCATCCTGTCAGGGCCAGGACTTGGCTGGAATTGCAATTGTCCTCATATGCTGGTAATTTCCCTGACTGCAGAAGGATTAAGTGCAGTGGAAGGCATAGTTTTTTTAACCTTTAAATGTTAACCTAAACATAATATTTGCATGTGGGTACTTAACACAGATTTAAAGCCTTTTATCTTAGAAATTCACAAAATTTTGAATCAATTTTAATCTGCAGGCTATTACAGCTGAGATATAGGCCTTGTTTTTTTGTTTTGTGGATAATCTTTGTTGCCACTCAGCCAACTAAACACTGCTAAAAGTGCCAAAATTTAACATTAGTAACAAGTTGCAATTAAGTGTCACAAGGGCTGAGCAGGCCTATTGGGATGTACGAGATTATCCTGTGTCTGACTCTGTGAACCAAATCCTGTTAAAACCATGCACTGTATGGATCTGTTTCTTTGCAGTATGCTCTCTTGTGACACATTAAAAGTTCTTTTCAATTATGACAGGTTTCTTTAACTTCTACATTGAGTATTGGGTGATTTAATAAATTATATAGACCTCCACCATGCTTTACAGTGTCCATTTTGCACCACTATCCTGTTGCAGTACCCCACTTTCAGGGTTCTGGCGCAAGTGTTTACAGATTTATTTATAAGCTTAAAAACACTATAGAAAATATATAATAGATTTTGACTCCACAGATAGATGGATTTATTGATAGATAGACAGATACATACATCTACGGACAGCTAGATGTACATACTATGTTCATGTATTATGTCAGGCTGGCAGACCTACGTATGCACTCTATGAGTGTTCGTTCTTGTTGATCATTATATGAAGCCATAAGAATCATCAATACTGGTTTTACTACATGTTTACCAAGCTTCATGCCACGATAACTTGTCTTTAATGACTTTATCAACCTATTCAAGCGCTATTTATAAGCTTTATATGGTGCATTTTAGGGAGCCCAGCGCCGGATGGACCACACTTGATGTATCAATATAACACTCACCACGCTCACACATCTCTGATGATAGTTCGCAAAATGAGCGTCCACATAATTCATCAATATACAATTTACAGCAGCCGAAACCAGGTTTATATGAGCTTCGCTCACTTAGCACAAGGACTGCTCATTCTGTGTGGTGCTCCTGTCTACAATGACTGCCTGAACAGGAAGTGCCTGTAGTTGCCATAAAAGTGGAGCTAGTAGTTTAGTCAGAGTTAAGTTTGGTAAATAATTAAAATACCTCAAATATCTTCCAAAATAGCTTTAAAATTTCAGTCTTGTCATATACCAACCTCCAATGACATATTTCGGGGTTTTAAATCAACATGTGTATCAACATTGGAAATAATTATTTCCATACCCCTGATTGTAAGAAGTGACTGAAAATTAAAAGTCAGCAAAAGTTAATGACTTAAATGGCTCACCAAGTAAGAAATCATAACAACACTTAAGGTTACATAATCTTCATTAACTATCAACAAATTATGTAACAGTCTAATAGTAAACAGGCATCTCTGAATAGCCATGGTTTTATTGATCTCAATTATGTAATATCAACAATTTAACATAATAGATCCAAATTTATACATCCAAATTTAACACATATTTGAATTACACAGCTGTTGGTGCAATCTGTCTATCTATCTATTTATATCAATCTATCCATCTACCTGTCTCTCTATCTATCTATCAATCTATCTAGCTATCTAATCTTATCTATATAGATCAGATCTATCTGCCCATTTGCCCTGTCCTTTAAAAAGATAAATTGGCCTTCTGCATGGAAAGTTGAAGATAATGCAGTAGTTCTATGACAATGCTGCGCGACTTTCATGGCACTGCCATTTACATATTATTACACTACCCCTCAGCGAAGCAATTAAGCTAAAGTCCTTGAAGACTAAATCTCATTTGTGTTAACAGCTATCACCATTTCAACAGTAAATCCAATCTGCTCGTTTAAAATAGTAAATTGCTTTCTAGTCTGATGACAGGTATATGCGCAGCAGTATTTCACGCCGCAGAATGACAATCTAACCCATGCAGGCAAAGACCGTCAGCGCAGCAGACCTGAACCTTAACCACTCAGCCACCCAGCTTCCAAGTGCACGTCCTATAATTTATACACTTAGTAGGCTAATTGCAATTGTGGCATTTATGCTTATTAAGACAAGAGGAAGACACTGCAAAGAGGCAAAGTATGATCATCCACACTGTAAAATTTTAAATTTTGATTCAGCCCAAATGATTGAGTGAGATGGCGGACCAATTCCTTTGAGCTAACAGCTTGTCGTAGATGGTACAATCAGTGATCACTGATATATTGAACAACTGAAAATGGAGAAGTGATGGACAACAAACTGGATGATAAAGTCAGCAGATCAATGAAATCTAAATTGGAAGGCAAAAATCAACTGACCAAAGGTTAAAAGGTTCAATGGCCTTCAATAAAACCTCTCCAAGAACAGGCACTATCGATTACATTGGAGGAAAATGAAGCATTATACAAGAGTCACAGTATGTCATGAAAGCACACAGAATTATTGAATGATTGCCGCACTCTAGTCAAACCCTCACAGGAAGGAGATGGCAATCGATACACTGTGGGCGATGTGCTGAAAGGAAGACATAACTGCCCAATTAGCCAATTAGCAGAGAGAGAGAATGCAGTCCAGACCAAATTACATACATTTTGTCACAGATATAAAACAATGAGTTCTGTAAGGAAAAAAGTAATAACTTGATACATAAATTTATGCTATTCCAGGTCTCCAGAAATTTTTCAAAAAAAAAAAATTAAGACATCGTATTTTCTAATTGACCTACTTTTGCTGCTTCAATTTTTTATGAGCATTGGTGAAATCTTACTGAACACCAATCTCCAACAGCATCACGGTGCACCTTAGCATCATTCAGGAAACTCAAAAACGAATAAAGAAAACCTGGGCCGGTCTCCCCAATGCACGTTCTCTAACCTTTCGAACTGCGGCAAATCAATGAAGCCACAAGCAGTTTTCATCGGGCAATTCAGAAACAGGCAAAGACCAATAAAATGACATATGGCTCCTGAAATAGGAGGGGACATCAAACTGAACCAACACAATAGGTCTAATTAAAATACCATCAATCAGTCCATGTGTAAGCTTGGTGAGAATGTTTCACTCACAAAAAATCGGGTGTTGAATTTATTTCCAGTTGTAGTGTTGATAGTTTTAGCTTGTAGTTTTGTTGTCATATGGATTCAGTTGCTTGAGCTATCATGAAATATGATGAAAATGTCACCAATACATGCACAGTTTTCTATGCTATACCAGAAATGCTATCTCGAACAAAAATTTTGAAATATTTCAAGAAGTTTGAAGATCTTTTCCAACGGCAATTTAGCAAGAGGCTACAAGTAGTACAACAGAACTATTTGATGAGTTACATCCAGTCTGATATTTAACAAACTTTAAAGTTTGCAGTAGGCACATACGTACTATCTTGTGTATCCAAGCTAAATAATTGACGCTTAAACTCATATCTGTCTATCTAACAGCTGGAAATATAACAACCAAAGGAAGAAGGCGTGGAAGAAATGCTCACAGGAATGAGAAAGGAAGAAACTCAAAGAAAAAAAGAAGAGCCCTATCCCACTTTGCACCGAGTATTCTCAAGACATTTGAAGCAATAGAAAGAAAGTTGAAGCAATCAGACAGCAGTGTAAGATGACAAAGAAAATACACAGGAGGATTTTTCAGCATCGCTCTTTGCATCACAATGCATCAGAATTCCACAATGCAGGAGTCACCAAGAGTCACTTCTATTTGAGCTTCACAGATTGTTTGGCAACTTTTGGGATAATTATTGAGGAGCTTCAAAGATCTGCATGGTGTGAGAATATTCCTCTACGGCCTGTGCTCTGTTGGCGTTTCAATTTGCCAACATTTGATTACCATCTCACCTTAGCAAGGACCACATTGTGTTGCAATGCTTATGAGCAAGACCCCTATGTCATCTGGGATGGGTGCAACATATGAAAACCAAATCTTTTAAAGGATGTTACAATTTAGCAAGCATTTTGGATATATCAAGGAACCAGGAATAGGATGAGCCTTGAAGAAGTTCAGCATTCAGCAGTCAAAGTACAAGAAAATGCTGCTCAGAGTCAGAAATACAATTGAAGTTCAATCCATGTTGTCAAGGTGGCTCGCAACTCGTGCAAAGTGGTAGTGAGCGCACATTCACACGCAGCCAGACAGGCCCTATCTATTGTAACGTCACCATAGCAGCTGATCTCTGCTGTCATCTTTTTTCAATTCTCATAATAGTATGCGTCGGCCGCTTCGTTTGCAATTTGTGCCACTTCTATTGGGGTTAGAGACTTCTCGTTTGGAGCATTAGATGCGCTATGAAGAGGACTACATCCAACCGGAGTTTCAGCTTGATACTCCTAACAGAATGTTTTTACAAATAAATAAATTTGTATATCAATTTCAAGTGTGGTAGGAAGGCTTGTCTGTATCATCATATTGTTCCCTACTATTTTTGGAAGTAAATGACCAAGAAATACAAAATCCTATCTCGTCAATTTTTTTTAGCACTATGTTTTATAAAAAAGTTTAAATTTTCAAAATCGATACTTTAATTCTGAGCCCCTTGGAAATCCCTTTAAATTATGTATATCTTTCTGAAACTGTCATTATCTTTTCCATAAAACTGTCCTCTTTAATTCCATGCTTCATTTATTAACATAGCATGAATGGCCACTGAATGGCATTGAAAACTTCACAGTAAAAAATTCACGAAAAAAAACTGAGTTTTTTAGGTTTGCGTGGACTGACTTTCTTTTACATAACCTCAAATATTTTGAAAGAAAGGCTGGTAGCGACCACTTTCGTTTATATATCCTTGCTATAAACTATTTTTTTGGATCATTTTAAACTATTTTTAAGAAATCCTATCTTGGAAAGTTCATGAGTATCGAGCCACCTTAAAAGGTTTATCTATCCTTCACCCTTTTCTTTGGCACTCTTCTTTCTTTGAAACAACAAAGACAGAGATGCAGCTTTTAAAACCAAGAGAGCAAACATGTCGAATCCACCTGTCACAGTCATAAAAAGCATTGAAATTGACAGGACCCATTGAAGTGTCCACACTGAGGATCAATCTGCACACTCAGTGCACAGTTTAAACATCGAATAGAAACATACCTCATCTTATCAATCAGATTAATTTCTACTCTACCCTATCAGCAACAAACAAGCACTCTGATATCTCTGCATATAGACGTATGTATAGCACAAATAATGTCATAATCAAATGCACTGAGGAATGGAAGTATGCCTTGGACAACAACATGGTCGTTGGTTGCGTGGCAATGGATCTCTCAAAAGCCTTTGACTCCATCCCGCATAATTTATTAATTGCCAAGCTAAATGCATATGGTTTGTCTGAAAATGCATGTAAATTTGTAGGTAGTTACCTGTCCAACCGTACACAAAATGTTAGGTTGAATGGTTACCTTAGTGAATGGAAACAAGTACAAAGGGGTGTCCCTCAAGGAAGTCTTATGGGACCTGTGTTATTTAATATTTACATTAATGACCTTCTTCTCCTGCTGCAGAACTTTTGCTCTGTTTTTAATTATGCAGATGACAACACTTTGTCTTTTCAACACAAAGATGTTAATGTTGTGAAAGAAAATCTGGAAAGAGCATGTGTGCTGTCCACTGAGTGGTTTGGAAGAAATTACATGAAAGTTAATGCTGAAAAATTCCAGTTGATGGTGCTTAATATGAAGGGAGAAGAGGTTAACCTAAAGATAAACACAACTGTAATTACATCTACTAAGAAAATGAAACTGTTAGGTGTCCACTTGGATTCTGATCTATGTTTTGATATTCATATTGATGATATTATTAGCAAAGCGTCAAAACAAATTAATGTTTTATGTAGGTTGTCACAGGTATTGAATTTATCATGTAAATTGAAAATCCTTAATGCATTCATCATGTCAAATCTAAGTTATTGCAATCTTGCATACCATCATTGTAAATTAGGAGATGCAAGGAGATTGGAAATGTTGTTTAAAAGAGCCTTGAGATTTGTTTATTTAGATTTCACTTCCACATACAAGGAACTGTTACATAAGGCCAATATGTCATGTTTGTATGTTAATCGATTGAGAAACATGTTGTTAGTTGTTCATAAGATTCTCAATGGAGCTTGTCCTCCAATAAGTAAGGATTTTTTCAAAATGCAAGATATGCATTATAATCTGAGGTGCTTGAACATGCTAGTCAAGCCGCGTTTTACTACAAAACAACATGGTTTTAATTCTTTACGATACCAAGGTGCTTTAATGTGGAATAAGATCACTGATGATGTCAAAAATCAAGATTTTAATGCTTTTAGAAACTTTGTTATGAAATGGCATCCTGAGTGTAATTGTGGCAGTTGTCTGTTATGTACAATATGATAAGATAAGAGGTTATATAGTAATCTTTTAATCCTTCATATCTTCATCTGTAAATACCCATCTGCTTTTTATTTGTTATAGTCGGTAACAAGCACTCTGTGTGCTTTTGTTGT
This sequence comes from Platynereis dumerilii, assembly GCA_026936325.1. NCBI lineage: Eukaryota > Metazoa > Annelida > Polychaeta > Phyllodocida > Nereididae > Platynereis > Platynereis dumerilii. The sequence continues at coordinate 48,591,623 of JAPTHN010000002.1, forward strand.
ATTGTTTTCTTTTGTAACCGATGTGAAATAAATCTTTACTTACTTACTTACTTACTTACTCATGTTTGGCAGTCAACTCATTTTGGGCATGTTATAATTACAGAACATTTTCCCTTTGCAGTGCTCTATTAAGATATTTATTTTCTAGTCAAGTGTCAACTGAGATATCCTCAAGGGAAGATATCACTCATGTTCAAGGGCAAATATAAAGAAATAAAAGAGGGTAAAGAAAGTTAATATCTACTGCATAGTTCTGAACAGGGCTTTGGAGTCGTAGGTTTTTGGGTGGAGTCCAAGTCGGAGTCGGAGTCGAACTTTGATTTTCAGTTGGAGTCCGAGTCAAAAATTAATTTTGTGACTCCTGACTCCTTAAAAATAACTAATATAATTTACAAAAACACAGTTACAACAATGTGAAATGTACATTGAATTTTAATACAAATTTCCAGAACAGATGTGCAAGTACAAAGGCCAGTGGAAAATCTCTAGAAGTAATTTTTGCCCAATGTTAATCATGTAATATTTGTGTGAAATAATGCCAATAAGTTGAGTTGGGAGTCGGAGTCGGAGTCAGAATTTAGGAGGCCTAAGGAATCAGAGTCGGAGTCGGATTCGCTTTTCAAAAAGCCAATGCAGTCGGAGACGGTTCATTTACTACCAGACTCCAAAGCCCTGGTTCTAACTTCTGAAGTCTTCTAACTTTGAAGCACCTCATTCTGGAAAATAAGAGAAGATGGGTACCTCTCCGACATGCTCATCTACCTTTCAAATTTGAGGAAAACTAATGAAGCAACAAACAACCTTTGCTTTATTGTTTATGTTTATGGCAACCACCGGATTGCAAAATATAAGGTCATTCCTGTTCATGATCCAATGATCTGTACATTTTGCAAAATAGCCGAAATTAAGATAACTGTAGAATCTATCCACTGAAATATTTATTGAAGGGCAAAATATTAACGATCAAAAGGTTTATGAGTTGCCAATAAACTTTCAAAAAAGAGTAGGGAAAACCAATATATTGAGGAAAATTAAACATTTCAGTCTCGGTATACTCAGCGTCTCATGAAAGCGCGCATAGAATTATTGAACACATTACACACTCTAGACTAGTCAGCCCATCACTGGAAGGATATAGCAATTAATCAACTCCAGGCGATGTGCTTAAAGGGAGACATAACTACCCAATTAGCCATATCTTGCCAAATCTACTTGTAGTTCTCAGAGTAGATTCCCAGTGGCAAAACATATTGATCATCCTCAAGAGAATATCTAGATATACATGTCTAACAAATCTAGACTAGTTGCTACATGAGCTAAAGCATGTCTTGCAGTTTGACAATAGTGTGATCTAGCATGACTCTTCGTTTGGCATGAAGGCGTGTAAAGATAGTGCTCCCTGACAATTTCCAGCGCACTAACAAGCAATGATTGACAAGTTCTGAATTTTAAAGATAGAGACAAAAAAGAGTTGACAAAATATTACACAATTGGACAAATACGTTTGTATTGATGTGGAACATTCCTCTACAATTTTTAGCTTTACGATTTTAGAAAGTGACACTATACATGCAATATGTTCTGCGGGTGAAGCAATCTTCAACTTTGCCTCGTTCAGGAATTAAACTATGAAATACTAAAACAAGTGGGTGGATCTAACCAATACATGTTCTCCAACCTTTTGAACTGCATTGAATCAATGAAGCCACAAGCCACATGTGGTTTTCAAAGGGCAATTCAGAAACAGGCAAAGACCAATAAAATAACAAAAGTCTCCTGAAATAGGAGATGGCATCAAACTGAACCAACACAATATGTCTAATTAAAAGACCATCAATCAATCAATGTGTCAGCTTGGTGAGAATTTTTCCCTCAATAATATCATTTTCCTTCCAATCGCCAGTGGCAGAGTACTGACAGATGAACAAAATAAATTTTTCATTATTTAAAAATTGTTTCCCATATTTTTACGCCCTCCTTTAAATGTGTACCTGACAGCGGAGTGGACAGATGCGAAATTGCAGATGCGGTAGTTTCATTATGGTCTAATGAGTCATACAAAACAAATTGTTCTGGCCTTGGACCTCCTAGAACTTTTTGACAAGTATGGTGATTTAAAAATCAATATAAATACACATATTTTACCATACGAAAAAATGCTTCAAATCTTTCGCAAATTCGAAAGAGGCTCTTAGAGAACCATTTTATGGTTCATTTTGATGCAAACATTTAACAAGCATTGTTGTGTTGTAGTTGACTGTCCAAATACAATCCTCATAGTATTACAATCCTATGTGTCTAAGCCACGACAAAATTCAAGATTGAATCCTGTGGCTCTCCTACACAGATACAGATCAAGGCTACCTCACTTACCCTCAAATGAATAGCTGCAAGTCTAAGATATTATAGAGCAAGTTAATCAGTTAATGTAACTCTCAGGTGAAGAAAGAGTGGAATAAGGGAAGAAGAAACTGAAAAAAGAAAGCCCCATTCGAGTTTCCATCAAGTATTCTCAAGACATTGAATCAATAAAAAGAAAGTTCAAGCAATCAGAAAATGTTGTCAAATGGGAAAGAGAATGTGTGTATACACACGAGACAGGAGGTTGTTTCAGAGTTGCTCTTTGTATCACAATGCATCAGAAATCCACAATGCTGGGTCATCCCAAGAGTCACTTCTATTTGTAGTTCACAGATTGTTTGGCAACTTTAGAGGCAATTTTTGAGGAGCTTCACACATCTGACTGTGGTTTGTTGACTCCAGGCACATTTTTTCCTACTTGGGTCTATTTCTGTGCATTGTTAGCACAGGCGATAGATTCCATTGGGTTGGGGTCAACACTACACAATAACATTAATAAATTATATATGGGTAAACATGTCTTGTCACCATAATGGTGGGCCTGTGTTGCTAGTGAGTGTTTTCGATTCTTATCCAGATCATTTCCCATAAAACTCTGCCGATTCAACAACGGAAATTTAACATCTAAATGAAGTCGTCCTGGTTGGAAGAAACTCCTATGTTAGTTGGAAGAAGAAAACCTTTCTAAGAACTTTTGAGTATTTTTAAGACATTTGAAGAAATGGAAAGTTCAAGCAATCAGAAAGTAGACTCAGATGAGAAAGAGAATATACACAGGAGACACGTGAAAGTTTCAGTGTTGCTCTTTGCATCACAATTTATCAGAAATCCACAACCCTGGAGTCACCCAAAAGTCATTTCTATTTGAGCTTCACAGATTGTTTGGCAACTTTTGGGACAGTTATAGAGGAGCTGTAAAGAATCTTAAGATCCATGGCTGCTATTGTTTGCACCATTGTGTCACTGTTTGCAAGGAGTATATTTCCTGCTTTGCATTGCTTGTTTGCTTGCTTGCCTGTGTGAAATGTTGGTGAGTGTTCAGTTTCTTGCTCACTGCTCACTGTTCCATGCAATCTCCTGCTCCAAGTGTTCTGCCCCATCCCACTTCACTACTGTACAGTGTTTGATGTTCCTCTTCCCATCTCCTTACTGTCCTTTGTTAATAATCTTTGTATGTATTTTTCATATTTTTCCTTCTTGCTAAGGTGTATATCACAGCTATATCCTTAATGCACTTTCTTGGTACTCTTGTCTGGTTCCATTTGCCTATTACAGACAGCCCTATTTATTTCTTCTTTCCTTCACAGAGATGTACAGCACGCATTACCTAGTTTATAAATATTATAATGTCAATATTACACTTTAACACATTAACATGGCACATGTCTGTCTTATTAATATAGCCTGACAGACAGAAAGATTATTTTCCTGCCCCTATGATTATTTGCAACTCGTTTCAGATTTTTTAAAACTGAAAATTAATACAAATGACACAATCTGTAACTTGCAAGCTTTACAACATTATAATGACAGTATATATTTTGATTCTATATAATAGACTTTTTTTGGTAAGGAGAAAAAAATACAATATTGGAGAATGATATACATTTTCAGTTAAAATTCATCTGCTATTTTGTCTTGAATGGCCTCACAGTGTATAGAGTTATCGTGAGCTTGGAGGATGTGTAGATGGAAGTTTACACCTTCACACAAAAAAGTCAAAGTTTGGGATTATAATCTTCAGTTCTGTGACAAACATCTTTGTTACACCTTTGTTATTGATATAATAATATCTTACTTGAAATGTTTGCAAAATGGTCTGAAATAGTTTCTTAAGAAAGATGAAAACTATGTCAGGATATCTTTTTGCTTAACAAGATGAACCAACTGAGATATTGAGAGAGCACTCAAGAGTAGATGTCTGAATGTAAAAAGTTATGCTTCTGGTAAACAACTTATATAAATATTACTTTACATGTTACATGTTTTAATATTTACAACTAATATTTCAAACATAATTGGGATAGGATGCTCTTTTCAAATCTGATGTTGTCGCCTTCCTATCCACAACTGATAAGTCATGATCCTGAAAGGACTCATGGGAAGATGGCTAATCAACCAATTGGAGATTTCGGTCTGTAATTGATTAATATTATGATATTACAAGCTCTTTAAATTTATCCCTGAGTTGATTTCAATGAACAAGAAAAAAAAAGAAAAAAGTTTTCAAAGCGTTGAGATGGATTTTAAGATTGCGAAACTTTCAAGAGAACCTGTCAATTTCTTGCAATTTTCGACTGTAACAGGTGGGACTGACATGTTCGCTCTCTTGCAAGTGCTTCAACAGGGCCAGCAACAACCACTTCAACGCTTAATCTATTTCTATGGAAAGATCATAGAAAAGGCTAAACAACCAATTTCATGTCTCTGGCTGGAATATTGTGATGTAACAAGCTCTCCTTATATTTCTCCCTGAGTTTATTTTGCTCAGAAGCGAGAACAGGAAAGTTTTTAGAAGCGTCATCAAGATGGATTCTAGTTGGTGAACTTGCAGGCCCTTCAACAGGAGTCAACAACAACTTCAGTGCTGTAATCTATTTCCTTGGAAAGACCATAGAATGGGCTGATCAACCGATTTCATGTCTCTGCCTGGAATGTTATGACAGGCTCATCTCAGGTGTTTCTCACTTTGAAGATTTCTGGAGAAAACAAGAAATTTGTAATCAGTTTATGACTGTACTAGGTCGATTGGACACAATTACTCTCTTGTTGGTGCTTCTACAAAGCCACAAACAATCACTTGAGCACTGGTAATTTATTTACTGAATTGCAAACTCGTTTTTGTACCCACCCTTCAAGTTGTTATTCATACTCAAGGTGGATCAAATAAAGTGATTTGAAACATAACTTTTTTCACTTCCACATGCAGTGTTTACAAAAGATAGTTTTTAGTGAGTGAATCTAGATCTTTTCAGCCGACTGAGTGTTTAGGCCTGCTCTGTTGATGGTTGATGATCTTTACCAGCATGGGTTTGATCTGGGGTTGAAGAACCCAACATTTTCAGTGAACCTTCATGAGCAAAATCCAAGCTGTATGGGGTTCGGGTGGGAAGCTAAATTGGTGGCCCCTTGTGTCTGTGCTGGGTTAGTAAAAGATCTCCCACATTACATGGGGTAAATGTGTAAAATGCAGGGTTACTTGAAGGGCAAACCTCAACATCAATTGAACAGTCTTGAACTGGTGGATCGTAAGAAATGTTTGTCTTTCAACAAACTGGGGTTCTGCTAAGTGTTGCCCATTCATGATTGATTTCCAGTGTGTATAGGAACATGTTGAACAAGCAAAAAAAAACATTTCCCCAATCCATTATACCATGTGATGGTTCGGCTTCAGACTCTCAAGCATTGAGTAATCTTCTTGCTGAACAACTATGTTAGGATTTTTTGCATGAGAATTTGATTTTCTTCCAAAAGTCATCAGTAGATCACAGTTCATAAGATTTACACAATGATGATGAAACTGCAAATACTGGTTAGTGAAACATGAGTGCACTGGGGATATGAGTATGTGCAGTTTCACCATCAAATCATTTAATTTATTTATTTATTGTATACTAGAAAAGCCCACGATCGTAATTAATGATTTTTCGCGTATGATTTCCTGAAATATTCCTCTGTAAGTGAAAGAACACCCCATTAAAGAAATAGTAAGACCAGAAATGATTGATTTCAAGAGTACATCAAAAAAGAATTTATTTAGGTGTATTTCAGGAAGTTTGAGCAGGAAAGGACTTATGAAATGAATAGGAAGTCCCTGATCCCTTGATGAAATGGGCCCCCCTAAAGAAAAAGTGTTCCCAGAAAGAATGTATTTATTTCACAAAGAATTGGTAAAAAAAATTATTTCTGAGAAAAAGGAAAGGGAACCCCCCCCCCATCTTGAGATGAAATTTCCCCCCCCCCCCCCCCAAAGAAATGGTATATGTTAAGGGCATTGAAATGGGGCATTTTTTTTTTAGCTTAAACTTTTATAAATGTAGATAATAGGTGCTTGCAAGACAATGCGCAGATATTTGTTTTTATTATCCTTAATGTGACGTAATTTCCACAAAGCTTGGTTGGAAGCCATTATAAATGGCAGGCAAAACACACAATGTATTTATATCATGGATTGTAAACACAGTGTCTCCCAGAGACTTATTATTGGGCACGGTGTGTTGACTTGGTCAGACTTATACTGTCTTTGTCGATGCCACTGCCTTCTTGCTATGCATATAAGTTGTCTTTGTATCTCTGGATAATATTTCAGAATGACATTTCTGCAGAAACTGCCAATATCATCTGAAGACATATTCCCATAGCTACTGTATTTGAAGTCTGTAGATTACTTGATATGTTGACTCTGCAAGCACTGAAGGAGCACCGCCTTTGGCTTACATTTTGCTGTCACAGGCATTTAGAAAGCAGTATCATGTTCCACTCACTTCTGTGTCTTCAGGAGACGTTTTGATAATCGGAGATACTGGTACTAAAAGGACAACTGTGGCAAAAGAGATGAACTAAATGGACAATATAACGTTATGTTACTTCAATTGATATAAGGTATATGTTATTATATGGAACGTTCTCCTCATTTCTTGAAAGCAAACTGTGACTCTAGATGATACAAAGTATATGTAGTCTCCGAGCAACTGTCAATTTCCTTCTTGCCATTTCCACTGCTATTTTCAGCAACAAGAGGATTTACCAGATTTTGTGCATGGTTTTTACTCTTTTTTAAACTCAAGTTTTCTGCACCTTCCTTGATATCCTACCAACCTGGAGGTTTTGTTGGTCTGCAATGTAATCAATACACCTTGACATCTTCCCAAAGAGGTCTTTTGAATGCCTTTTGTTGGACAGCTGACATGTGGACCAGCTCTTCTGACCAAGTCTCACAAAAAAGATTCTGCAGTGTCTGGTTGAAAGAAACGGATTGATACCTTTTTTGGTCAAATGGTTTTATATCCTGTCATGTTGAAAAATTGAAGAACACAAGTTTTACATTCCGGTGCACCCAAATGCAACCTGTGCTTGTACTTATGTTGATGTTACTAAAATCACATAGACTCTCATAGAGTGCAGAATCTATATGCCTTCTTTATAACACTTCTAAAGGATGACTTTTCTCAATACTGTAACAAATGATTTTACTCCATGCCTTCTTGGCCCCCGCAGGTCTCGGGCCTCCTCGTGGCGGTGGGTGGTAACACTAAGGTGAAGACCTCTATCCTTAGTGGCCAACATGAGACAGTGCGCATGCACGGTGTGTCCCCTACCTTACAGGGGAATATCAATTCAATGGAACATTTCTCATTCACCCACGGAATGACACACAAAAAGAGAAACTGGCACTTGTCAAAGAAATAGCGAACACACAAGTCTCCATTGAACCTTTCCAAAAACCAGGCAAAGGTATTATCTTCTCGAAAGAGAGCAAGACATGCACAGACTCTCAACTGAAGAAGTGGTTCCAAAAACATGGCATTACCCAATTCAAACGTTTGTCCCAACGAAATGGTTATGAATCCATAAAACTGACATTCAAAAACAACAATGTACCCAAGAAAGTACCTGTAGCTTTTGAAAAGTGCAGAGTTTGCCCACTCTTTCCCCGACCAAAACGTTGTTTCAATTGCCAATTGTATGGACATATCAGCACAACATGTAGACGGTTCACAATTTGTGCCAATTGTGGTGATCGAGATCACAAACACACGAGAGACAAACCATGCTTCAGGCCCTCGCATTGTGTCAATTGCAGAGGGGACCACCCTGCGTTTAGCCACAACTGTGAAGTCTTCAAGAGAGAAAAAGAAATTGTACAATATGTGATTGACACAGGATGTTCCTTTCCTGAAGCCAAGCGCATAGTCCAACAGGACATGGACAAAACTGACCAAGACACAGATTATCCAAGACCAGTCTTACATTTGTCACCACGGAAAAGGATTCAACTTAATGGGGACCTTTTCGTGGATCTCTTTCGGACAACGCCTTCACCAGACCGACCAAAGATGGGAGAAACTGTGAAACATCCTGAATCTGACTTATGCACAAGTAAAAAGATTCAACAAAGTCTACCATCCTCTCCTTACGCTCCACGGACAAAAATGTCACCACAACAACCGAAGAAGAAAGAAACAGCTCCACGGACAAAAATGTCACTACAACAACCGAAGAAGAAAGAAACAGCTGCTGAGTACAAGAAACCATCTAAAACAACAAATCAAGCCAGCTCAACAGACCCACGATTTCCTTGCATAGACAAGAGAAAAATGACAAGCAACAACAAAGCACCTGTCACATCTCACAGACCTAACATATCAAGAACCTTAACACAAACCAAGTATGTCTCTAAATAGCCCACTCAGGTGCTGATGAGACGTAAAAAACCAACTCACTCACTCACTCCATGCCTTCTTGCGTAAACCTTGAGTTTTAGTTTGTGAAGCTTCAGGGAATTTTGGTTTCTTTGCTGCAGGCAACTGCAACAATTTGGGTCACACATGGTTGGACATGTTTGCATGTTCTCTTGGTTAAGCTGTTCAATTCTCTGATGCTTTTAAAGCTGTCCTTCTTTTTGGTGTCTTAACGACAGGCCATTAAACATGGCAAAGACGAGGGAAAGCAAGCCGCACTTAAAAGAAAGAAACCTTTGGCATCTCTTGAACTGTTCGAACAAAGACATTTTCTTGCCCTTCTAGCAGATTTGGGTTCTGGTGAATTCTCCTCTTTGATGAGCAGTTCTAGCGCAGTAGATTTCTGGTTGGGTATCATCCTGATTATCAGGATTACCATAGGCGAGAGCGGGGTACCATGAGCCACGGGGCACCATGAACCATGGCCCCTACAAAAAAAAAAAACGGCGAGATAGAACTGCTCGATAGGAAGACCATATATTCCTTTATTAGTGTAGAACTGGCTAGGGTAGCAATCATAACTTTATTTTCAATGTAGGTCCAAGAATTGAATTTGAGTAAAAAGTAAACATATTTGGTGGTGGAACTTTTACTTCTGGTACTTCAACTATTTCCGGCATCATCATAAAACTTAGTCTTCTTAGAGAAGGTAAGGCATGTGCTAGGATGATGTCATAACATTGATACTATGATAAACTGGAAAATGGTGATATGCACTAATAAATGAAATTTACAAATGGGGCACCATGAGCCACTTGGAGATAGGGCACCATGAGCCATTTTCTATAAAGTTTTAATGTAAAATTAAAGCTGAATTGTAACAACAGCTCTACTGTTGTAAGTCCAGAACTGTAGTGCAAGACATCAGCAGCTGTTAATGACACATTTTTGCAATTTCATAGAAAAATGTGTAAAGTCCATCTGATCCATATTGTGGTGTATGCCAAGGGAAAATTTCAAGTAAAACATCTGGTTTATGAGGCATCAGTTCTTTACAGTTGAATGAGAAGGATAATACATGTATGTAAACAGCCCCCCATGCCATGGCTCATGGTGCCCCAGGGTCGGGGCACGATGAGCCGCTAGACTACATTTTTTAAAGACAATGTTATGACTATTTAAGAATTAAGAATATAATGTAACAACACTGGATATTGTAGCCAAGAGGTCTTGCTATGATTATATAAAGCAATCAGCCATTTACCATTGAAACTTTAGGCTCAGGAGCTTAATTTTGGAAAAGCGGCTCATGGTGCCCCGCTCTCCCCTACATGAAATTTAAATGCCTAAGACCTGTTGTCCAAGGATTTGTGTTAAACCAATGAGAATGTTTTATAGTACATACTTTATTCTCGAGAGCCATTTCTATTGATGTGTATTGGGGTCTTGACATATGCTGACATTGCTGAATAGGAGGTCACACATGGGGAGATTGTATCAATCAATGCACTATATACATTGTATCTGACAATGTCTTATGGAGCATTAATACAGTACAATCGATTCACCAGATCAGTTACTCTCTGAACCCATCTGATGAGTTTTACTCGTACAGGCTTTCTATGCAATCATAATGGTCATTTCTACTCCCACTTCTAAAGGTTGATGAGGCATAACTTGTTTCTGCCATGGTTCGTGAAATAGTGGATTGCCCTTTTTTGACACTGGTTTGCCCTAGTTTTTTCTTGGACAGTCCTGTGAATCGTTATTACTCACTCTGTGTGGAGACTTGCACTGTCTTTATTGATACCACTGCCTTCTTTTGGGCATATGTTGTCTTTGTATCTCTGGATGACATTTCAGAATGACATTTCTTAGGAAACTGCCATTTCTTAGGAAACTGTCATCTGAAAACATATAGTCCGGGAGCTGCCCTCTGAAAAAAATATCGCTACTGTATTTGAAGTCTGTAGATTACTTGATACGTTGACTTTGCAAACACCATCACTTCTGGCTTAGATTTTCTGTCACAGACTGTCTACACATTCAGAAAACAGTATTATGTTCTTTCATTTCTGTGTCTTTAGCAGCCCTTTTGATAATTTGAGATGCTGTAAGTTACTAAAACGAAAAACTGGATAAAGAAGAAGTGGTCAAGAGGTTAACTGTTAATAGATGGCCATTAACAGACCTCTTTGAAGAGAAGCCAACATGTATTGAGTATATCGAAGAGCATTGTAACCTAACACAGACATGTCAGGAAAGCATCATGCAGATATTGAACGCAGTTCGCTCGCAAGTTCATAGCTTAAAGGGTCTTGATGGAAATCCATAATGCAATAGATGAGCTGGAATTGACGAAGGGCTGGAATTGGAGTTTAAAAAGGAGTCAAAGCCAGCATTCCACTGAGTCTGCCAATTCCTGGAGTAGCTGAAAATTACTGTGGGATTGGTAAGAAGAAAATTGACAGGAACTAGGAAGATATGCAGGGACGGCAGATCCCTCCACATGGGCTCAGATAGATTTTCACATTCACCACTAGAAATGAGGTGAGCTTAATGCCACCCTATTCCCAGTTATTTAGAGGACTCCCAATGTCTCCCGTGGAAGTTATTCCTTCTGTGACCCCTCCTTTCAGATTCTCAATATTCAGAGTATCCCATGCCTTCTTCAAAATAACCGTTTTTTAATGATACAGAGGCATAACATGTTCAAAGGATAAGTCTTCTAATTGGACAGCCCTGTTATCTGTTGCATCAAATTCAAAACCAAAAGAACAAATTCAGCTCCCTTCCTAGAAAAGAACGAAAAATTACAAAAGTTTTGTTGTCTCATTGTACCATATCCACTGTGGAATAAGGAATTTCTGTGGGCCACCTGTCTATTTACTTTTCAGTCCAGGATTCAGGCATGCACCCATAATTTTTCGACAAAAACGAAGCTTCCATCTTCTTCACCATGCAATTTTATCACAAGGTCCGGCTATTGATTGAAATGTATTGCAAAATCATTTTTAAAAATGGTTTTTACTCCATAATTTTCTGTTTTACATTATACAGGCCTACAATCAGCCAGTTTTAATTCAGTAACACATATGTAGGTATGTGAACACTGAACACTTCTCCTTGGAAAAATACTTTATTGCTTAATATAAAGGTACATTATTTATTTCATTAGTAGTAACATAAGATTTTACCAGTGCAATAAATTTAATGTTGGTTATTTTAATATCAATAAATCAATAAATCACAAATCATTCAAGAGAATTTACCTGCACTTACCAAAATTTTTTCTATACTTGATCATCAAATAGTTAATTAAATATCAATCATTCTTTACATGTAAAACCTTAAACCAATAACAATTCTAATGGAGTTACCCAATATATTATGATACATAAATATTAAACAATGTTAAACATATCAATACAAACAACACTAAATTAATCTTGTAAATACAGCCATGTAAAAGATTTTCCTGATTAAAAAATCTTATATAATAATACTGTAATGAAATACAGCAAACATAAAGGAAAAATGTGATAAAAACTGCAAAAATGCCAGGTTGGGTATATTTTCAAACATCACAGTCATCCAGTGGGTCACACATGTCAGTCAAGTATGTGAGCCTTTAATGATTGTCCAGAACTCAATATACAGTTTTTGTTTGATCCATAACGTTTAATCATCAAACACACATTCATCATAGTAGTTGGAATAGGTGGTAATCACTTTGAATTTTTCTTAGCAATGCCTTGAATAACCGCCTTTTTACTAAACCATAATAAAGGGATTTCCAACTTCTTCTTGATTAGAAACTTTCAAACATGAGTAAAAGCATGTATATTTAAAACCAGCATTTTTGTGAATGGTAGTCATCATCCTTTGTGATGGATTTATTTCATGATTTTGCTGCATATCCTTCTTTGAAAACAAAACACATGAATGATTACTATAACTCCTCAGTTTCTGTGCTTTCTTCAAATGTGAAATAATGCTTATCATGTTGTAGTAATCGCACTCTTTGTCCACTCTTAGAGTTTCTTCTTTTGGCCGAATGACGCGAATCTCCACGATGCCTGGAATTATGCAAGGCCCACTGAAGGACATCAGGCCACGTATCAGACTGACTGTGGGCCTCCAAGCATCTGCCGACCTGGACACCAACAATAAGGCAGGCCACCATTCCCAGACTGAGAATGATGTAAACGTGTTCCTCCTCCAGGACTCGCTCCTCCGTCAACCTTGCTTGCTGGGTGATATTTTTATCCTCTGCAAAATAAACAAATGGAACATTTCTGAAAAATGAATATATCTAGTACTGATCTTGACATACAAGGTCAATATCTTTAAATGGTGGTTCATGATGTCAAGTTTTTTGAAAGAAAAAACACAAATCAAAGTCTCATACATATATTTCCATGGCTCTACTATGGCAGTACAACAGAGCAGCTTCAAGCACTAAGAGATTATCTGAAGTATCCAAAGATACTTAATAAAAGTAAAGACACACAAAGAAAAGTAATCCCATATCCCAGGCATAACAAGACAAAACGAGATGTCATTTCTACTTTCAAACCTTCAAAAAGCAATAGGCTTTACATTATGCCCAACTTCCATTGATCATTTTTTCGTATTGATGATTAGGCAGATCAACATGCATGAATCAGCTCTTAAGACGATTCAGCATATAAATGCAGTTACTGCCCTTGAGTAGGTTTACAAAAAGACCCAACATAGCAAAGAATTATCTATATCTTCACACCAGTTCTGTTTGTCTGGAAGTTGCATACGGATCACATCTTAAACAATCTTGTTGGTGGTAAAAGAAGACAAACAAAGAGCTTAGAGACCCTTCACATAAATACCCTTGGGATAAATAAAATTGGTACAAACCTGCTGCAATGACACTAGCATGGGTGTCCATACACAAGGACCTGTGGATAGTGTGGATGGTTTGGTGAATGTGATGATGAACTTGTCGATGACTGAAGTTGTAAAAATAGTTGGTGAGAAATCTTGGTGGGCCCAGGAACACAGTTGGGTCATTGTTGATTAAAAGTTTGGATTCTGTCAAGGCATCTGGAAAATGATTGTCACTTCTCCGAGCTGTAAATAACAAAAAGTACAACATCTTAAAAAGTTGTCAAACTTTCAGATAAAAGCAGCTTACAATGTTAGTTGCTAACCGGTACGTCAATTTGCATTCTGTCAAGATATTAGAAGATGACGTCCAATTGTCCATGAATGGTTATTTTTTAGAAACTAGAATTTAAGACAAAAAGACACTAATCCATCGGAGAGTGAAACTCTTCCTGGATTAAATAACCAAGAGTTTAATATGGGTAGTAAGGGCAAAGATTATGTAGGATTCCTTGATATATCTGAAGAGTTCATAACCCAAATAATTCTTTAAAGATCTTACCTTCTTGAACAAAAAAGTTGGCCATATATTGAGCAACTTTTACTGCTCCAAATGAATGGTTTACATGATAACGACTATCCCAGAAAAATGGATTTTTCTCCGGATGCCACTGAGTCCCATAAATAGGATATTTCACACCTGTAAACAAAGAGCATGGAATCATGAGACATATGTACATGTGCAATCAGTGACCTGTAAACAACCTTTTTCTTGGATGAATTCAACACAAACATAGATGTAGAGTTAGAGCACTCACCCTCAAAAGTTGAGATAAAAACATCTCCCTTGCTGCCTTGATTAACGGATATTGGTCGGTAAAAAGATCTTAAATCTGCATTTGATGTGTAATTCTGAAAGAAATTTGCAAATTTAACAGCTTTGAATTCAAGGCTAATCTGGCTTAATGCAAATTTCCTTTTGTTAATCAATTTACAACACCATTTTCTAACATCTTATGGAAAGCCTGCTTTCATGTAAAAAAAAAGACAACATTAAAAAGTCAAGTAAGACTGACAGACAAAATGTTGAAAAAAGAAATCTATTCCTGCATCTGTAGTATTCCAACAAATTTACATTTTTTAAATTGCAAAATTATGTAAATATAATTTAATCTGAAAATCTCCCTGTCACCAAGATCATAAGAGAATGACTCACCTTGACAGTGAGACAAACATGATGAAAGTTTGCTGTGACATTATCTTTGACAAGGATATTGTACAAGTCGTCCGGCATCGATTTAAGTAAACGGCTTTTGCGTGAACCTGCAAAATATGAAATGAGATTTGTAAGCAATGGGAGATTTCAAGTAGGAGCCACAGTACCGTGCAAATGTCTTGAGCCACCCCGAAATTCAGTATAGTGTGACATTCACAGTTGTACAAATTGTATTTCTCTTGCAGTTCCTCTGCATGTACACTGTACAGATGTATTGAAGCCAGTTTGAACCAAAAACTTCAAAATTTCGATTCGCCACTCCAAAGAACATTCTGATTTTCCATCCAGTTATTGTGTTTTCAGGTATTGGAGCATACGAGACAAGTGGCTTAGGTGCCCGCCTGCTCCGCTGAAGGTCTTTGCCTGCATGGGTTCGAACCCCGGGTGGGGAACCCAAATTTTCAGTGAACCTTCATGAGCAAAATCTCAGCTGGATGTCGTTCGGATGAGACGTTAAATTGGCGGCCCCTTGTATCAGTGTCTATGCTGGGCAAGTAAAAGATCCCTCACATGGGGTAAATGTGTAACATGTTGAGGACTCCCACTCTCTCTCCCATCTCATCAATCAACCCTCGTGAGCGCCCAGAACTGGGCTTAGAGGGCTGCACTTACCATATCTATCTATCTATCTATCTATATCTCTTCTCCCTGTTTCCTTTCCTTAGAATATCCATACAAGTACTCATAAAAGCCTCACGAGCTGGGAAAACCATTCCTCCAGACTATACTATTGAAATTACAACATCATTTTGATTCCAAATGTTCAATTTGGAAATCAACCACACACGATGTGATCGTGGCTCAAGACTTCAGCACAGAACCTGATTTGACCTTTGAAGTCTGAGGAGATATGTTTTTTGTTTTCTTTGAGCATTTATCAAAGAAAAATACAACCCAAATTGCTATGCAGCTTAGTCAATGCTCTCTGAATTTATGTAAGAGTCTTCTGTAACACACCAAGTTTCAAAAGACACTTAACTCACCTGGCAAGGGCTTGAGGGGCAAAGAAGCATCCCAAACCCCACAATGACTCAGGACATGAGGACCTCCTGTCAGAACGACAAGCATCTCAAAACCAAGGCAGGTGCCCCAGATGGGAAAGTAATCTCCAGCTGAATTTGCCTGAAACAAACCAAGAACCTGCCAGTTACTTATCGAATCATCTAAAATAAGCAATACATTGTCAAATCCAATTTAAAAACCAGGGAAAAAAATCTGTCTGCACATTCTACACTATCATCTTTCCTCAAGGGCTTCATGTACTCTAAACAAGAGGTTGTCACTGTGATTACAAGCACGTATCTATCTGCTTAAATTAGGAAGTATATTTGAAACAGCACAACACTGAATTGCACAATCCTAGAATGTGGCTTCATAATCTTCAAATCTATGTTAACACAACTCTTGAGATCTAGCAAGCAAGGTAACTAATTGGGCAGTTATTTCATGGCATCAACAAAGCGCTATTTGCTGTTGGTGAAGGGTGAAAGACAATTGACAAACAAGTTTTCTTAATGTTGTTGTTTCTAACTATAGTCAAATTGCTGGTCTGAATCTCAGATGCTAATGTTAATATTACATTACAGGGGCAATAAAACTTTACTTGTCAAGGTGCTGCCAATTTGAAACAGCTAAAAAGATATCCCTGAACTACTTGCATGCGGACATATTGTCAGATCGGCACACAATTCTACGATATACATCAGACGATATTCACGTTGTTCCAAAGGAAGAACACCGAGCTGTACAAAGTGATGATACAGGAATCACCATCCATACATCAGAAAAACTCATAACTGTCAGTGCTTTGACAGCTCATCCCACATAGCCAAGGGATATGACTTTTAATACACAGAGAAGAGGAGATAAAGACACAAGCAAGGTGTCAGAAATTTGAAATACTGGGCTAATATGGAAGAAGACGCAATGTGAGACATTTCATATGAAGGTAATGATGTCACAAAAACATCCCATCTAACACAGTGCTGGGTGTAAAAAGCCATATATAGGCCTACGCCCTACGGAGTAGCTATTGTTGATGTATGCTAGAAATGCCATAATTCTAATCAAGGTTGTCAATGGCAATGCACTGGCAAAGAAATTGTTCTTCTCAATTCAAACAGCATGTTTTGTGCTCATTATGTAACAAGGCTGAATTGAACTGAAAGTGGATTCATTTTGTTGGAAAGCAGGTCACATATCAGGTAACCTGATGGTCAAATGAGTTTGGAGCAAGGAGGAGCCAAGGATTCGTGACACGGAGGGCACTGGAACACGAGTTTCACAAGAGGTCATCTAGAAGGCAAACACAAAGACTGACCTTTGGGAGTTTACTCTGAGGTCTTCCTGGAAGGAACAGCCCCTTTTCTGTTGCTTTAATCAAGGACCAAGTCAAATATTGTAAGGTTAATACAAGGCAACTTAAAATATCAAACTGGTAGAGGTGGGTGTCAATGAGGCATTGCTAAGTACAGTCAGGTATATCTGTCTATCTATCTGTCTATCTATCTGTCTATCTGTCTGTCTATCTATCTGTCTATCTATCTGTCTATCTATCTGTCTATCTATCTGTCTATCTATCTGTCTATCTATCTGTCTATCTATTTATCAAAACCATCTTTCTTGCCATTTACTCTAATATTATATTATTCTGTGTTCTGTCTATGTCTTTGTCTTTCTGATGCGTTGATGGTAAACCTGTTCCAGTGGTCAAGAAATGGATATAATGGCGTTTTTTAAAAGAGTAATTTATTGACATCCTCCATTGCTGTAATTTGCCTGTTTTTCCAAATTGACCATCATTGCCAATTTTCCACTATCTAAAAAGGGTGCCTTTCAGTCCATCGAGGAAGTAACACTGATTAAGCTTTTAGTGGCAATTAAGGTCAGGTGAGCCACCCTTTATGTGTTCAAATGGAAAACTGATGTTGTGGTGGACATATGATCCATTGGAGCTTGACAGCATCTATAGTTGTGTTAATCTTCTTTATTGGTATTTTTTAGATTTTCTTTCAATTGCACTTGATGTCATGCAATTTATAACATGCTAAGTGAGATTATTCATCATTACTTGCTCCCAAAACAGTTTAATGACACAAGGCATTTGTTCCATCATGTGACAATAACTATTATCACCTTCCTTCATACAAGAAAGGCAATTTATTCGAATTTCAAACATAGTAAAAAAATTATCACTCAGGCCTTTTACAAATGCCAATATAACTCTTTTGGATGCCTGCTTCAAGGAATAATCAATATTAATGATTCAAAAAACGTATGTAAAAAATCAAATGCCTGCTCGATCGACAGAACAGTATTGTAACAGAACAAAGTAGTATTCAGAACAAAAGAGAAAGATATAATTTACATTGAGAAATGACAAAGCCATGGTTATGGACTTTTGTAAGGTCACAAAACCATTCCACGAGACCTTGAATCCTCCTATATCTTTGAAGGAGCCATCGAGAAAAAAAATGAAATAACTTTTCCCTTATAAGTGTCCTTGATTCATTGAGTGGAGAAAGAGAAGTTTGATGGTTTGTGGCTTACTTCATTTTATAGTGAAGACCATAGAGATTCACAAAACCAAATTTCCAACAATGTGAATATCCATGTATGATATAATATTGATATATGGTAAGCAACTACACACACCTTTCAATTATTGATATAACACAGAACTTTTCTAATTATAATGAAGGAATGTAAAATGCAGATGGCTTCTGAATTTTAAAGAAACACACACCTTACAGCTAAAGTCTTGTCATGGTGTGACACAAGCAAAGCATAATATGTTCAGTCATTACTGATGACTTTTGCTGTTAGGTTTGACTTCACTTAGCAGTCTTCAAGTAAGTGTCAGGGGTCTACACCGGGTTCAGTCTGGTTGGTTCCCAAACCGGTTTTCAAAGCAGCACTTTTGGTTTTGTTTAATTATGCCATATCCAGCTAAAAAAAGCCATTTATTGCCAAAATTTGACAGAAAATATCCATAAAATCATGAACTGAACTCAACAACATTGTCATCTTGTCATCCGCTCTAGTGCGAGGTTAACTTTCCAGGCCAAAAATTCAGTTTTCGGTAAGCGGATTTCTCTAAAATGCGGATCGACCCGAATTTGCGGACCGACAGTACCAATCGTGCATCGATCAAGTGTATCGATGATACGTATAGTATCGAATGTCGGCAACGATATAGATCCCTGGTAAGTGTGCATATGAAATGCTAATGTTCAGTTGCAGCAAAGCTACAATGGTATCCACAATTTTAGACTATTTCTCCCTTATTTACCAAAGAGGAACTGAAGTAGATTTGTGCCAAGACATGCATGAGTGGTTCTCTGAGGATCCACATGTCTCCCTCAATAAACACAAACACATTCAATTTCCACCGGGTACTTGAGCTGCAGGAGTCCAGTTTCCTGCAAAGGTCCATTGGAAAGTCTCAGAAATAAGGTTGGGGATATTCATGACATCATATATTAAATACGGCCTTTCTGCACTTCACCACATGTAACTAAATGAATTTATTTTGACAGCCGATCAAACGCAATAAGTGACAAAATATTGACATCTGAGGCAGCCACAACAAGCCTAAAGTAGATGATAAAATTGACAGTGGCTTTTAAAAAGGTAGATGATACAATTGAGGGGACCAGTTAAAAAAGCATTTTTTCTTGGCCATTCCTTTCTCCTGTCATTTGGTGCTGTTGTATCAATAAAGCAACTTCATGATAGTCTACAGGAAAGTAGAGAAAGTACGATAGAGGAGGGCGATAATAAGTCATAATAATGCACAATTCACTCCAAATTCAGAAAAAGCCGAAAGCATTAGGATGTCTTATTTGGTTTGACACATGATGTATAGCATTATTTAATACCTGAGTGCAAACGCATTTATATTTCGTTTGGTCTTCAATTTGTCTTTCAAAATCAAATAAGGCCATTGCAACAGTTTCACTATACAGCTCATGTATCTCAAGTAGCAGCTGCAATGAATAGATGGTTATTGCTCCATAATGGTATGTGATGCTGTCATAAATTCTTCATCAAAGGCAAGGTTAGTCATTGTATATGAGTAACCTCTTTGCAAGTTGGCAAGGAAACTATACTATTATGCATTACTGGATGACAGAGCTTGTACGAGGAATGAGAGGTCTTCCAAAAGTTTATGCAGTAGGTCTGCGAGATGCAACATTGCAAGCATTATAATTCCAGACAGTCTACTTGTTATGGGGAATGAGTAGACTGTTGCATTGTGAAACATGCACTTTGTGAGTCATCATGCAGACAATTTTACTGCTGAATTTTCATGATCAAAGCATTTTATTTGTTTCAAAAGAAAGTTCTTTAATTTCACGAGACTTATAATGTTGCATGTTGGTGACTGACAAACCAAAGGCTTAATGAATCTGATTCTTGCATTAAAATCCGTCATTACAAATCATGTTGATTATGACAAATCAAACAGCCTCTATACTATGGTTCCCAGATAAAATTTTGATCTTCATTCATGACACTTGATCAGCAATCATGAATCACAATGTGCACACTCAGAGAGAAATACTCTAATCTTTCTCCGTAACAAATTGGCTGGCAGTAAGATTGCATGTGCCAGCAATGGCAATGCAACGAACGCCTGACTTAGTCTACTGAACATGCTCTCGATTGACTTCAAATTTTGAGGGAAAAAACCAAGACAATCACAAAGAAGCACTTACTTGCATAGCCAGATCATAGAAGATCTTAGCGGTTTTAGCATACTCTGAAGTAGTGAGGTTGACTCCTCCACCCGGAAAAAGTACTCTGCAAAAAACAAAACATTTTCATCATAAGTATTGCATGATATAGATAAGTAGATGATAGAGTGAGAGTCAAGAGTCTGAATTCGAGAAATCTAAGGAGTATAAGAGTCGGAGTTTATTTTATGAGACTGAGCCGAGAGATCTGGGGTCGGATAGAAGTAGGTTGCTGCAACAAGCCAGATCTTGATTTAATCAGCTGGGTGAACACATCATATCGACCTTTTCAACAGGTTCTACTGTTGCTTTCATTGAATAAACAATTTCAATGCAATATTTAGTAAATTTTTTGACAAAGAAGGCATTCTGTTATCAATCAAGTGAAGGCTATTTGTTTTCTGCAATAAAATGGCTGACACAAAAAGCTCTTGAAAACACAGAAAGGAAAAAGAATCAAAGCAACACGGAATCATTCAATGTTAATCTGACACTGAAAGCTAAGCTATAAATTGCGTAAACCTTGCCCGTAAGGAAACATTTCAAACTATGAAGAAAAAAACAATATCTGAGCTGCTGAGCGTGAGGCCTGCTCTCCAATATGATGATACTATATATTCATGATGTGTCTGCTGAGAAGTCCCAGTGCGTCATTCTCCTTGTAAGTTCGCCACACACTTACAAAAGTTGCCATTAATAATTGACAGGACACGGTTTACAGGTATTCAAAAGGCTCACAACGCCCTACTGAAACAGGCATACTTCACGTTTTGCAACTTTTTGACTTTATCCTGCCACTCATCATTTTTGTTTTATGGATTATGAGTCAAAGAAGACGGATGTCCATCATGAATATTAATGTTATGAATTACAAAGTTACAAGCGTCTATGCTCATTTTTTGTTGGTAACTTTAGAAAGGTGTGAGTTCTTTCTGTGTTAAGAATTGAATAAATGGAATGAGTAAACTGTACTCAGGTTGTTTATAGTACTAGGGATTTTTTTTTCTACTGTAACTTGTAAGGAAGTTATCAGAAAATTTTTCATTTTTCCAATAATAATGGAATCTGCATCATTGTTTCTGTACATCATAGAAGAACAGTAGAACCAGCTCTATCACTGACCATTATATAAATAAACAATTTAGTTATTATACTGTAGAAGACCATCAATGCTACAGTAAGAACAACATAGTTTTTATGGCTATGCCGTAAAGTACTTTGCGGTGACAGATAACAAATTGTAATAGTTACAAATTGCGTCAATGTCTATGTGTCTGCGTTTGTACCTGGACTTATAAAAGGGAGTAGTTAGTCTGGAAATGCAGCAGCATACATCAGCATATCAGGGAAGTGAAATATTAAGTTGTAACATGGGATTCTTTAAGCCAAGTCACCTGGTTTGTTTGCTGGGTGGGCTCAATATCTTCTTATATTAGGCATGATGTGTGGATTCAGTGGCATATGCACTGACTCCATTATTCCTTGTTGATGGCACTGCCCTCTCGATATGCATTGAAACCGCCATTGTAACTCATGTTGACTTTAGCTGTGGGCATTTCTAGAAATAATTCAGGAAGATAAATATCACACACTTTTTGGAGTGGTTGGAGCTCTAAAGGTCACCATAGAATTCCCGAGATTACACCCTCCATTGGCTTGTCTTCTTCTTGTTTGGCTTTTTCTCCCAGGTGGAGACCAGTTCTAGCTCTATCATCTTGCTGCTGGTCATCCACGTCACCTACAGTGTACTCCACCAGGACACCAACTTAGAGAACTAACATGACTGCCTCGGTAGCATAGTTCGGCAGTTCAGTTTGGTTTGTGGCATCCATTGTCTGGCAGTATTTATGACTTGCATGCTAGTATTTGCTGACTCTGTAACCGACTACTACATTTCTAAAGTAAATAGTAAAATACCTGAAATTTGTCTAGGAAAATGTCATTCAGATGCTTCAAAAAGAAACGTCTTCAAGTAAAACATGATCAGAACCTCCTATTTTTGCAAATTTTAAAGTGTTTTGAAACCAAAGATTTGTCAAAATGGCCAATCTTATAACAATACTGAACATGATGAAAGTTTCGCTGTATCGGAATACAATTTTGTAAAAAATGTTGAAATGGCTAATCGTAATATATCTCTGTTTCCATATATTGCAGTCATCTGCAGGTATTTTACTGAGATCACTGGAATATAGTTTACAGGGAATGTTGGCTCTTTTCATAATTTTGTGGAAATCTAAAGCTACGTGCCTTTAAGACTTACATATAACCACATCATATTTTCATTTTAACACAATGGGAGATAATGTAGGCAGCTGAGTGGATATGTCCATTAAAGTTAGTTCATAATTGATTTATGTTTGAGAGCTTTTTGATGTTACATAAGCTAAGCGGTGGTCTTGCCTCGCTGAAATTCCAGAAAGTCGGGAATTGCTGCTCAACACCTTCATTCAAGCCTTTTACGAGGTTCTATAGGCATTTTATAGCCTGTTGGATTGCCACCTCTTAAGTGTAAGCTGTAAATCTTTGTTATATTGTTCTGGTGTATTGTACTCTGATAGACTACAAATATGTGCAATGAAATTAAATATTCTAAAAATAAATTTTTCTTAATAGCTTTAAATACCAATGTGATGCCATTACGGCATTAGTCATGTATCCTAAAAACGGAATGTGTTCTTTATACCTGCAAAACACCCTTGTTTAACAGTAAATATTTAGGGAAACCATAGATGTGAGCTTGCTTCAAGTTTTTACAGTTGGTTGTGCACTTTGTAGTTAGATAATCCTCATATCTGCTTGGGCCTTCTTCGTATTTCACCACTTGCTTCAAATTTCCTTTGGTTTTCAGGCAAATAATCCAGAGGAAGATTGTTTTGTGTCATTCTTCATGACATGCATTAAGCCGTAACATGCCATTAAGGCAAAAACTTTTTTGCAGATGACAGTTGAAGAAAATTATTTGTTTGTAAAATATATCAATCATCGTCATGCTGAAAGTTGATTAACGGCAGTAGAAAATTTATCTTTACTCCAATATACTATATAATATAAAGACCTTCACAACATCTTAATGTCCAAGAAATGCAGATTGACATGGGCTCCCTTCCGTACTTATAATCATGGTTTACAAGGTGCACTGTGAGACTAAATTGGAGGAGATTGCTTGCTGACAACACTGAGCTGCCAATAAAGCAGGTGCCAAGTAAATAGGATTTAACCAGAGCTGGTAATTAACAGGCAGGGTGGGACACAAGAGAGCTATTATGGGATGGCAGTGATGGATTAACAACCTCATATGACTCTGCCCATATTTAAGGTTGTCATGCAACTGGTTCTTTGCGAATGTTAATACTGGCAAAAATGTGTATTATAATGGAGTTACATGTGTAATGTTGTTAAATATTGATAAAAAGTATGTTAAGATGTTAATAAGTACTGCAAGAAGTGCGTAACTAAGGTGTAAGGATGTTCACTTTGCACACATGAAATAACTCATCGAAATGCCTTAGATAATATGTGGACTCCTGAATAGCGATGTAACAATATTTATGGAAACATGCTTTAGAGAATTATACATATAGAATTTGTTACAATTATGGACAATATGCAATGAATTTTAAAGGAAATTGTACAAACATATATATAACAGTGATTCAGGTAAAAATTTAGGCTGTGGAGCCAAACAGCCTATCTCATCCCATCATACTGCTTTCATAAAGAGACTTCCCACAGACAGAATAAATAGATTAGCTTTACTTTGATTGCTTTGAGTTTAGGTCCAACACCCAGTTCATTCTAAGCGAGAAAAAAAAACAGCGGAAGTAAATTGTATTGACGTAATTTAGAAGCAGTGTATGCAGAGCAGCACAAGCCACAACTGTTCAGCTTTCAGACTGGCTTTGAAGCTTCGAGCAATGGTGCAGACAGTTTAGTGTTTGTAACCCAAGGACCAGCCATTCCAGGCCTTAATCAATAGCAGATAGATTGCCACTGGTTGAGTGTCCAATTTGTCCCATGTCTCAAGCTGTTAGGGTGTCACTTCCATTTGTGGAATACA
This sequence comes from Platynereis dumerilii, assembly GCA_026936325.1. Classification (NCBI taxonomy): domain Eukaryota; kingdom Metazoa; phylum Annelida; class Polychaeta; order Phyllodocida; family Nereididae; genus Platynereis; species Platynereis dumerilii. The sequence continues at coordinate 48,616,322 of JAPTHN010000002.1, forward strand.
TTCTGTAGTCTTTGATTCAAGTTTTGTTTGCCTGTTTAGAGTATGTGTTGTTTCTGAAAGATAAGGAAGACCATTTGCCTTGGTAATTTATATTTAGTCGTCTGTATGAGAATCCTTCAGGTTCCTCCAAATATTAGATTTTTTATTTATTAAACACACATAAAAATGATTGATGTTGCTAATAGGTACAGAATAATGACAAGTTTTCTGCCCGCCAACCAAAACTTTTTATATTTTGGATTAGATACATTTATTTTTCCATACCAAGTACATAATTTGAAAAATATAGACAAACTTCAAAATTCTAATTCACTTTTGCAAATTACAATGTAAAACTATGACCAAAAGGTGAATGCACCCTCTAAATTAACCTAGTAATATACATAATTAAATATGTTAGGATTAAATTATACCGGTGACAAACTTAGAGAATTGAGTCCCCTCAGAAATGCAGATTAATAACCAACCTCATGAATACCAAGTTGCCAACTACAAAATTAAATGTGTTAGCTGTATTCCCCAAGCCAATATTGAACTTACTTAATGTTAGGCATAATTAATCTGTCACTTTTGTCAAACTACAAAGGGATTAAGTGAGTAGACCTGATTAGCCTGTCATCATCGATGATGTTTCCCACAATCTGCCTTTTGTGGAAGCTGGATATGGATTAATTAGGCATAGAGTCATACTCATATATGATTTCAATGCGATGTGCTTAGTGCTGTTTCAACAAAATGCGTAATTGTAAAAGAATTCAACTGCCTTAAAAACAAGGCTGTAAATTAATGTGAAAAACTATTATATGTATACGCGATTAGAAAAAGAGAAAATTTAATAGTGATAAGAATTATTGTACAGCTGCCATTTACACATTATTTAATGTCCACTTCGCCTCTCAGCCTTACTCACTTCTGCTTCTGTGTGTCCCATTTCAGTTTTATTGAACCGCTTGTCCAAATTTCAGCTTCACTCGGGGCAAGTCAGGCGAGTTGAGAAATGAACAGTTCTATTCTACATGCGTTTTCAACATGTGGGCCCGCAACTTTTCTAGAAATATCCTCAGAATTTATATATGCATATCGAAAAGTTAATCCTATAGTAATTCCAAATTTCACTCTTTTATAGATCAAATCAATAGTGACCTACTTTGCAATTCTTAACATTTCTCCCCCATACATATCATCACTTAGTGAGACGTATTTAGCTCTATGCAGGGCTATCTGCAGTCAGCCAGTGCTGTTTGACTTGGTCCTTGATTAAATACAGCAGGAAAGACCTGTCCATCCCACGAATGCCTCAGCCTAAACTCTCGAAAGGTCAGTCTTTGTGTTTGCCTTCCAGATGAGCTCTTGCACATAGTTATTCCAATCTGTCCTCTGATGTCAGTGCTCTTGACCTTTCTATTCTGGTACCAATTTTACTCACACCTGAAGTGTTCAGAATGAGCCCAGATTTGACCTCTGATTGACCTTAGCTTTGACCTTCTTTCTGACTTTTTTTTCGGCACAATCAGATCACATCCTGCTCAGGTTAGCACTAGCCAAGTTTCAGTCAAGCCAAAGTTTTTAAAGGCTAGAAAACACATTGGTGGGTACATAGAAGCACAGATCATACTATGAAACAATTTATTTCACATCATATATAAAGCAATCCTACACCTGTAACAACTTCAGTCTAAAGAAATATTTTTTGATGTAGGCCTATGGGCAAAAAAAAGGGATGGGTGAGGCATCAGGGAACAAGTTAAAATGGATGCAAAAATACACAGAGCACGAAAGCAAAAAAAAATCTATATATAGCAAACAAAAATAAAATGTAGCCAATTTTTTTCCCTAATGAAATGTGGCGTTTTGTTTCGGGCTTAGTGCCATGCGTAATTTGTCACATCTCAGATTATCTCATCCACAGGTCTTTTTTGTAAAACTGTGCTGTCTTTGGAACGCCCAGTTACTTGTCCAGACTTCTCCACTCACAATCAACATGTGGGGCCTTGTAGGCCTACTGAGAGGAAACCTTGACAAATAAGTAATTTGGAATTCAGAACGCGAGCAGCTCTCCAAGGATCCACATGTCTCCCTTAATAAACACACACTCCTCAAATTTTCCCTACGCTATTGAGCTTCACCAGGCCAATTGGCTTCATGGGTCCAAAGCAACAGACAAACCCATGGGAAAAGAATGAGGATGTTCACTTTCATATATCCAATTAGATATTGCTCCTTCACACAGTATTCAAAGGCTGATCACTTGTGAGTTACAGCTTGTGGATTGCTTCAATGAAGTTTCATATCGTACAGTGATGTTTACAAGTTATGGTTCTTCAGTGGTAATACAGCAAATTTTAGGTAAAAAGGTGTCATGAACCGCATTAGCTGGATTTGACAATGTATGTATGAAGGGGAAATTGGATTAGTTTGTGATTATTGGGGGGGGGGCGCTGAATGTTGAAGGACCATTAACTTGTTTGATCAGCTACTCATCCAGTTGCAGTCCAGATTATTTTCTATTCACCAGAATTTCATCTGATCGGTGTAAAGGAGCAAAGGTCCAGAGTCATTCAACTTCCCAAGGGGAAAATGCTGGAGATATTTGCATTTATCAATTAATTTTGCTTCACCACTTTTTTGACATATTCAGTTCAGAATATGCTCACAGCAGACATCGAAGGCAATAAACATTGATATATAATTAACAGATAAATAACAAAATGTTAACAGCCAGATAAAGTAATCACAAGGCTCAAGAAAAATTATGATTGATACTTGAGGGCATTAATGAGAATTATATTAGGTAGCCAATAACACACTCTGTCAGTCCCAATTGTTCAGAAATTCTTACTTTGAAATTCAAAGTGGAACTCCATACAATTAGGGGTAACAGGAGAAAGGAATGAAATGATTTCTATGGAAGTAGGTGCCATTGTTCAACATGTGAAATGTTATTAAAACCGCAAATATTCCTGGTGCCATCTTGGATATTTAGAAAAAGGTGTTTGTGATAATCTTGTGAATTCATATCCCTATCAAATCCATATCATTCTCGATGACTCATACGTGATTCACGAGGTCATGTCATGTACATTCAATACTATTAAAACAAGTTACCTACAGAGTCACAGCAATCATCAATGAAGTCACAAGTTACAAATTGGCAGTTCGTTTCAATGGAATGGATACTGTACAGGGCCTGTTGTGAGGTCATTTATGACACAAACAGAGCAATGCAGCTCCAAAATACATGAGAACAATGCACCTGATGAAAACCACATCCATCAATCAGTAAAACATTTTTTGTTTCTGTTTTGCAAAATTCATGGCATCATCAATCATGGACGCCACTCAAAAGACAAAGCAAATTGACAGAATGTCAAAGCAAACCAGAAATGTTTGACCACGTGGGTTAAAATCTGAAAGACCACTCAAGTTCAAAGCTTCAGTGTTGAGTGCAGATGGAGGTTGTTATCACAAGGCTAGGAATTCCACCAGTCGGCATATTTCAAGGTTGTCATTCTTATTTAATATATTAACTATCGTCGTAAAACTGAAAGAATTCATCAGATGTGAAAGTTCATGTCATTGACAGGAAATTTGCAGGATTTTGGAATAAGAATGTATTAATTGAAAGTAACAGTGTAATATGAAGTTGTTGCTTACAGCTGTCATCAAAATTTGTGACCCTCAGTGACAGAGTGCATGTGATTGACTGAATCAATGGTACAGTTTCAATGCACCACACTTTGTAACTTGGTATGATGCATTGGTACAATCTCTCCATCCATGCATGACCTCCTAATCCGCAACAACAGCATAATGTCTGGCCTGGCATTTTCTATCATTACAAAGGGTGCCTTACTGATGGCATGACAAGTACTAAATTTTCACAAAGAATGACATAATGCAGCGATTCCTTCGAAAAGTTGGAAAACTGTCGCGCTGAAGACTTTATCCTACATATTCAATCTTGAATAGAACTTTGTCAATGCTTCTCTAGAAAATAATTGTTTCTTTAATATCCTACGAAAGGCCAGTGCCCATAACTGAAGCGACCTACAAAAAAGCAATTTTCACTTGTAGCTTAGTATCTGTTACATCAATATTCAGGATGGGCATCCGTCTTTTTTGACTCATAATCCATAAAAGAAAAATGCTGGGAGGACGGACTAAGTCAAAAAGTTGCAAAACAGGAAGGTTGCCCAATTCCGCAAGCCATTGTGAGCCCTTTGAATACTTGCAAGCCATGCCCTGTCAATTACCAACAGCAACCGTTGTTAAGAGAATTAACAGAAAACAGAATGTTTATGGCTGGGATTTTTTTTAGCAGAAACCTCCTGAGGTATACAATATATTCAAGTTATCAAATTATGTATACATTGTATATCAATGTGCAGTCACTTCTTCAGCAAAAAGCTATACACATATTGTGTGTACTGTATAAACAACACCATGCTGGTAAGAACAGGAGAAGCAGCAGTCAAGAGGCTTTAAAATATCCTCTTGATGGCCCTCAACAGACCACTTTAAAGAGACGCCAAAATGTATTGAGTGCATTCCAATACTGAAGAGGAATGCACAATGTAACTCCACTGAGAATCTACAGGATATTAGCATTCATATAATCATATTAAATATACACTCACAAGTTCCGGTTGATGTCTTTGTCCAAATCCTGTTCATGGCTTTTAATAATGGCACTGATGGTAAACAATAATACAGAATAGGAGCTGAAATGGGGGCTCATAAATGGCTGAAATTGGAGGTGAAAAAGGAGTCAAAGCCAGAGATCCTCGGAGTCTACCAAATCCTGTGGTTGATGAAAATGGCAGTGGAATTGGCAAGAAGAAAATTGACAGGAGCTATGAAGTTATGCAGGGACGGCAGATCTCTCATCATCTCTCCTCATAGGCTCAGATAGATTTTCACATATATTTACTGGAACGGAGTGAGCATAATGCTATTCCAGGTGATTTAAAAGACTCCCGAAGATGTCCACCCATTTCAGATTCAGGATATTCACAATATCTTTAACTAATCATCATATTTTCATGAAAGTAAAGACATGCCCAGCATATTTCAAACATCCATCCATCCATCACTGTCAACTACGACTCTGACTCTGTCCAAAATTTAACTCATGGAATAGCATCACACCTCTATCTGCTATGATATGATTTGCTCTGCATTGCAAGTGTATACAGAAATATCTGAGGAAAATGTCACCCACGGATAGTTGGATTATATTATGCAGTGACAATTTCAATACATATCAAGAAGGTAATGGGGTCAATAAAGCCCCCAAAAGTATGGCATATTTGACACCAAATCCAGTTATCACACCCAATTGCAAGACATTGAGCCGTCCAAGCAAACATCTTTCGGTGACCCAGAATTACGATGTCCCATTTCACTGTCCTGTCTCCAGCGATTGATCAATGCAGCACAAAAATGTGCCCCATCAACTCAATAATGCCACAATACATCAAGAGTTAAACTGGATAAAGCCACTCATTTTCACATTCATTTCAATACTTACACTCAAATATGCACTAAACATCTGCACAGTGAATCTTAGGCTAAGACAGATGGATAGATGAAGAGATAAAACTGTATGAAAAATGTATCATTCTATCTGCACATTATGCACTGGAGCATCTTTCTTAGGTTTCTAGAAACAAAGGAGACAAATATAACATATTCTGATTTAAACCCACCACTCAGAAAATTTTACTTGAGATCACCTTACGTTGGTGAGGTGCGGTGGTCAAATAGCCGTCAAATAGCCTTCAGCCGGCTTCTTGGAGGAGAGGCAAAAGTGCATAGAGTACATTGAAGAGCACTGAAGCCTCATGGAAGAGTTCCCTGAAAGCATCATACAGACTGGAATGCCCTTCGCTCCTAATTACTCAGCTTAAAGGGTGTTGATGGAATCAATAATGCTTAAGATGACCTATAACAGGGCTTGGAATAGGTGTTAATAACTCAACCCAGAAATCCAAATGTCTGTCAAAACCTCATGTGGCAAATAAAATATGAAATGGATACTGGATAGATCAATGGGTTTTACGTCCTACATCGAGCGCTTCTGCAGACTTATAAGGAGAGGAGGACACAAAGAATGATTGGAACTGCCATTCAACATAAAGTCATGGATATCCAGCCAGTGCAAGAGTTAAACCTGCAACCCACGATCAGAGTGCAACCAAATGAGGTAACCCAAGATCAGAGTGCAACCAAATGAGGTAACCCACCATCAGAGAGCTACCAAATGAGGCAACCCCCGGTCAGATTGCAACCGAATGAGGTAACCCACCATCAGAGTGCAACCAAATTAGGTAACCCACAATCAGAGTGCAACCGAATGAGGTAACCCATTGCAGGTAACTGAGGTAAGAGAAGAAGCAGATATCTTGAGTAAAAAGAGTCCTGAAAGCCAGTAATCTGGACACCAATTTCTCTCTGGTTCTCCTGTTGCTGCAAATGGATGGGCAGAGGAAATGGTGAGTAGGAAATTGACAGGATCTATGAAGTAAAGCAGGAAGAAGAATCTTCTTTTTGGAGCATCTTGATACCACATTGCCGATGGAAATGAGGTGAACTTAATGCCAGCTGAAACCATCCTTCAGCCACATCCCTTGCATTTCTGTTGACCTAATTTTACAAATACTCTCTTAAATGTCAATCCTTGCCTCCTAGATAACTTTTTGCTATAAATAAGAAAATTTTAGCTATTTGCGTAGAATGTTTTGCTACCACATCTAGCATTAAAAAACCTCTTCAAACATTGAAATTTGTTTCAACAGACGTTAAGCGAAAATCTGGAAAAGCAAAGATTAATTGTACTCTCCGGGCAACTTTCAATTTCCTTCTTGCCATTTCCAAACTATTTGCTACAACAAGAGGATTTAACAGATTTTGTGCATTGCCGGTTTTAGCTCTTTTTAAGCTCAGTTTCAAAGCTTTTTTTAGCCCTTGTTTCAGCTCATCCTCTGCTAAGTTGTGATTGAAGGCCATGTGTTGCTTCCCTGACATCTTGCCATCCTTAATAAGGTCTCATTGCTCTCCAATGTATTCAACACACCTAGACCTCTATTCATAGAGGTCTTTTGATGGCCTTTGGTTGGACATTTGATCTCTCTCCACTAGTGCTTCTGACCAATATTTTACATAACATATTCAGGAGGTTTTTGTTGAACCAGGCAGATTGAAACTCCTTTTGGCTTATGAATTTATGTCCCACATATATGATGCATATTTTAATTTCATTCAAGAACCCTTTTCAACCCTGCTCATTTGAATGCAATCTGTGCACAATGTGTTTTCGTTTTTATGTGACAGTAACAAGACATATAGAACAGTTTTTACACCTTATGAAATGCTACTTCTGCAATTTACATGTGTAAAATTGTTTTTTCTTGTGAGATTTCAGTGGATCTTGATGAATTTCTTCACAGATGAAATATTCAACAAGTGGGTTCACACAGGGTTGGACATGTTTGCATGCTTTCCTTCCAATTCTTGGTTGCTTTTGAAGCTGTCCTTCTTTTTGATGTCTTAACGACAGGCCATAAAACATGGCAAAGAAGAGGGAAGGCCAGCCACACTTAAAAGAAAGAAACGTTTGGCATCTCATGAACTGTTCGACCAAAGACATTTTCTTGCCCTTACAATAGATTTAGGTTAGAACTGCTAAATTCTCCTCTATGATGAGTTATTCCAGTGCAGTAGATCCCCAGTTGGCCTTCCATTGAATAGCAACATTGTGGATCAGCTAACATCAATTCCACCAATATCATGTGATTGCTCTGTTTACAGTCTGCTCTAGAAGAGCCATTTTCCAATTGATATTCCATCTTTCGATACGCATAATGATATGCTTATTGCAATGATATCACAAATCAACATGGCTGGATCACCGGAACCAACATCGTGGATGATATATTCCTGCTGACGGAATTCCTATAATTCACCTTGCTCTTACAATTGCCATTTTCGCTCAGGCAAGGAACCACAGAGATAAAGAGACTGTAATAAGAGACCTGTAGCATGATTTGTCTTTCAGATTTCAACCTGCATGGTCAAACATAACATTATCTGGTTTGCTTTGACATTCTGTCAATTTGCTTTGTCTTTTGAATGTTTTACATGATTGATGACGCCATGGATTTTGCAAAACAGAAACCTGAAACGTTTCACTGATTGATGAACGTGGTTTTAATTAGGTGTGTTGTCCGCGTGTATTTTGGATAATCAAATATAAATAATCCAGAGAATCATAGATTTGTCCGTATTCCAGTTTTCAGTGTAATCAGAAATGTATGGTAGAGGACCAATTCAGATACCTTTTTTCTTGTTGTGCAAAGAAGATCAGTTTCTGCAATAATGTAAAATTATGCACCCTCAAAAAGGCAAATGTTTTGTAATTAATGTACATGAGCAATTATTCATGTTCAAAAAGAATTCTGTCATGTGTGTTTCTTTTATCAAGGAAATCACATTGCGTCAGGTGCCTATCAGCAAAAAATTCTTCAAAAATCTCTTTAGTGTTCTCATTTATTAAACATTTACTGAGGTTAGATGGAGTGACATTTAAGAGAGTATTTTTGATGTGAAGTGAGCAAAAATGGGAAGAATTTGTCTGAAGGATGGTTTCAGCTGGCATTAAGTTCACCTCATTTCCACCGGAAAATGCGATATCAAGATGCTCCAAAGAGCAGATTTTTGTTTCTGCTTACAGAACAGATCCTGCCAATTTCCTCCTTGCCATTTCCTCCGCTCATCCATTTGCAGCAATGGGAGAACTGGGGTGCCTTGTGGATCATTGGTTTCAGGAACCTTTCAACTTATTACCAATTTTCATACCCACTCAAACTGTGGCTCCCAGGTTCATTTCCAGCTCTAGCTTGTTGACCTGGACATTACATGTTGGTTAACAATTATTCTTTGCCAGATTGTTGTATCCTTGTTGCATCCTCCTTTTGTCTCAATAAGTCTACTGCAGTGCATAAAAACAGGACATAAAGCAGAAGTAAACCATTATATATATTCATGCTTGCAATGACAGCAACAGGAGGTTCAGATTGACTTTCGGATTTCTACGTTGATTTTTTTAATAAAACCTATTAAGTCCTATTTCAAGTCATCTTCAGCATTATTGATTTCTATCAGCACCCTTTAAGCTGGGTAATTAGGAGTGAAGGGCATTCAAAATCTATACGCTCCTTTCATAGCATTCCTCTCTGAGGCTTCATTGCTCTTCAATATACTCTATGCAATGGCCTATCCTCAAAGAGGTCTGCTGATGGCTGTCAATTGGACAGTTAACCTCTTGACCACTGCTCCTGACCAACATTAGATGATCTGAAGTGATGTTATATGGCCTCGGACTGAAAGTGGCGAAAGTTCTGAAATACACAAGGTACTTGCATAGTATAGGACAACCCCTTACAGCTCCGTGGCACTCTTTCATCAATGTCAAACCAGCTGCAGTATTTTTTACAATTAAACCCTTGGCATGCCTGTCAAGCATGAGCCTTTCTCAACTATCTGGGGACGATGTTCTATGCACCAGCCAGCCATTTTCAGTGCACAAAATGCTCACTCAACAATCACACCAATTTGTGTCACCAACAAGAGAACAAGTTAATTTCATCATGCACAGCTAAACAGTTAAGGAAATTACCGTATGGTCAAGATGAGCAATGTCTTCACCACCACATGACACTTATCCTAGCACTACCGTCACCCTCCCATGACCCTCTCAAAGTGTCATGGTCCAGCTATGACTTTGGCAGTGCACAAAATCATCTTTGACAGGCTATTTAAAAAAAACTGCTGCTACTATCACTTCCAAACTCGTCATAAAGTTGTATCACAGTATCAACTTACTCTACACATTTTGGCAGACCTATCCGACACATATTGAGGAAAAGAACCCGGAGGCTCCAGAGAAATTAGGGAAATGTCATCAGCTGCTGATGACTTTGCAGCATTTCGCGAAATTAGATAATATAAGTCCTGCTACTATCATGCTGCTGTGTCATGAGTATGGCTGCACAGCGATCAGACTTTCTGCTGATACCCAGCTGATCCACCCACACCCTCAATCGTCCTGTCAGGGCCAGGACTTAGCTGGAATTGCAATTGTTCTCATATGACTGTAATTTCCCAGTCTGCTAAAATGGAGGTTAATACTAAATATTGTTTACAACTTTTACTGATCAATTCATCCGTATTTTAATTAAACTCTCTTCATCTGCTTTGGGATCGAGGTATTGTATTTCGCCTCATATGGGGGAGCTGGCCATTGACTGTTAAACACCTGGACGTTTTCCTTTAAAAATGATAGATGGGACTTGGTCCTTATGGGCTGACTTGGGGTCAGTCACAGGGCTTGACATGCTTAAGGTGGCCTGCTGGGGCTAATATGCTTCCTGTTTTGTAAATTTAGAGAGGAAGTTCTGACACTGTAGGTTAGCCCTTTTATTTTATGGATTATGAGTGAAAGAAGAAGGACACCCATAAATTACCATAATGAATATTAATGTTACGGAATACATTTCTGTTAGTGAATGCCGATGGAAGTAGCCTATTGGGAAAAAAATGACTCAAAGTAACTGTGTACGAGATTATTTTAGAAGTTCAGTCTATTTACACAGATGGAATATCTCAACTGCGTTTAACTCTACATCAAATTTTGCTTTTAATATCTGGCCATGACATTTTGAAAATCATCTCATTACTTTGTGGCGCTCTGTTTCTGGATTTGTGCCTTTACATTTTGAAGTTACAATGACATTGTTGTAGTTTGTAAAATTTTCTGAGCATATTGCAGGCATGTTTATATATTATATAGTGTTTTCAATTCTTGCAAAAACCTAAGAAATTGCTCATACCTAAGAAATGACTAATAAAATATTCACACCTCTGAATACACATATGTACATGTGTGTATCTGAGCTTAAAACTTCCAGCTCAAAAGTGAGAGCATTTTACTGAAGGTGAAAGTAGATGTCCGTATCCAATATAACTTTTGATGCATGATTGTGGTTTTACCAAGCTCATGGGGTGTACATCTTGTACTGCATGATCAATTACCAGGGGGGAGGGTTGGTCTAGTGGTAGCATGCTGGACTGCCAATCGCTTGGTCCAGGGTTCGAATCCAGTTCCTGCTGGGTCACCTGGGCCTATGTTGGACGGCTGTTTCAATCATCCTTCACCTCATTGCCGTGTCCTCCTCCTGTCCTAATTAGTCTACCAAGTGCATAAATACAGGACGTAGAGCCCCATTCATCCATCCATCCATCCATCCATCAATCACTGGGGACAGAACAGTGAAACGGGTGGCCTTATTCTGGGTCACCAAGATTGTTTGCTTGGATGGCGCAATGTCTTGTTATTGGGTATAATGACTGGATTTGGCATTGAATACGCCATCCTTTCGGGGCTTTATTGATGCCACTGCCTTCTTGATATGCATTGAAATTGTCATTGTATATCCGCGGATGATAGTTTCCTCAGATATTTCCTTGATTTATGTAAGAAATGCAGGAACAAAATGTTTTCATGGTATATCGGTATATGCAATGGTATAACCAGGATGCACTGCCTGTTTCAGATTGATTTTAATCAAATGAATTTGATTCACAGGACAAGAACGGGTTTTCGTAACAATTTTTACTTTGGGAATTAAAGGAAAATTCTAAGGTTAAACGAGGACTTACCTTAGTCCGAAGGTTGACCTGGATTTTAATGAGCTTGTTTTCTGGTACGAGGGGATTACATGAGATGGCGCTACGCGTTCCCAGCAAGCAGTCTTTAGAGGAAGGAGAAGTCTACGAGCTGTGCAATGAGGGGATTACATTCCAACCCAGGGAGGGATGGGCGGGCATGTAATCCCCTCGTACCAGAAAACAAGCTCATTAAAATCCAGGTCAACCTTCGGACTAAGGTAAGTCCTCGTTTAACCTTAGAATTTTAATTCGCCATTGTTTTTTCTGGTACTTCCGGAATTCCATGAGACTTTAGAGATTGCGCAGGAAAGTAGACTCCAAGAAGATTGAAGATTGTAATTGACCCCATAAGGAGGTCATGTCAAGACCATAATCGGAGTACCGATGCCTGTGTCTGCCATTCGGGAGTAATCCCCAGGTGGGGTAAACCCCAGATGGCAACGACACTCCTGTTCCGCCCCCCCCTTTTTCGAGAGGAGGAAGAGCTGAAGTGGAATTTGAAAAGTTAGTCAACCCAAGATGTCAAGCGGGGTAGAAAGGACTTAGTCTTCAAACATTTGTAAACTATATCGATCTGTGACAATATGTCTGTGCCGCCTGCTTATCACTGTATACAGTTTGGTAGAATCTCTTAGGATTCCTCAACTAAAGGTGATAAGGCTAATTTGAGCCGTTCTATCCGTATGGATTGCAATTATCGCGGACAACGGAAAAAGGGAGTCTGTGTATTGCAAGTTAAAAGCAAGGTCGAAAGTTAACGGACATTGTTAACTGGCATTGTGTTTGATCATAAGTTCTATTAAACCCTGATACATATAACGGTATAAGGCATATATATATACGGCAGTATATAAGAAAGCAAGGGCTTGTGGAAACCACTTCAACTGTGTAAGCACTTGAACTGTGTAAGCACTTCATTTTGTTTGCATAGCCTAATCAAGCGTTGCTTGAAAATGGAAGTTTACAGGTAAATACCATATATGGCATTATATTTAAGTAATGCAGGCCTCTGACAATGCTGAAAACATAGCAGAAGGTGCATATGGGGCAGTGCTGACAACATGTCGGACAGTAAGGTGGTGGCTGTATATTGCTCCGTATCTGAAAACATTCCAAATGAGCATGAGACATGTCTACTAATATGAAGCGTGAAGTGGTAGGAGCCATTTAATACATTATTTAGAAGTACTGTGACGTTGGACGAAAAAATCCATGTAGTCAGTAAAACATGAATTGTGAATTGTTGCACAAAGGCAGTGACAATGCAAAGGTTAATGTGTGATGCTCAAGGAACGTCTTTGCCCCTTACAAATAACTGCAAGATCGGTGAAATAGGCTGTTTTGAGCATGATGGATGGTCATGTTTATCAACCCAAGTGTCTGGATCACTTTAATTAATATGACAGCATAAAGAATTTGCATGTACAGGACATGCGATTTGAAGAGAGATTAAGCCTAGGCATTGAGAATAAAACCCAGACAAGTTGTGTCCGTGATATCGTCCAGATTAGTCAAATATGTCGTACGAAGAGTATGATTTCCAAATGTCTGGAAGTTTGGAGGATTTGTACCTGGCGGACATGAAAGAAAGAATTTTTTGATCAGGAATTAGGCTTGAGTCAAAGAGTCATTCCATGTGACATGCCGAGTGGTGGTTTTTCTAAGATGAAAGTCAGCATGACCCAATGGGTCTAGTCTCACAGGACTGTGATACTGAAGATGTCTTGCAAAAGAACTGGATGTATATATATAAAGGTAATTTAAATTTTTTGGTATTGCTCCAGAGCAGCCGTCTCAGAGCCAGTTGGAAATTCTTTCATCTGAGACTGTCACACAAGGGGAATGCACTGGAGAGACCCACTGATGACAGATATAAGATGCCTAATAACTGAGAAAGATTATGCGCCTGGATTTTCTTAAATCAGAGTATCTATGGAGGCGAAAAAACCCATATTATTCTTTAGTGCCATCCCGCATCAATGCAAGCAGGGCATTGTTAAAATCTGAGGAGCATAATCCGAGCATTGCAATGCTGCGAAATATGAAAACCCTCATGCAACATTCGCGAGAGGGGATGTCGGGAGTGAAATGTCGTGGGGAGATCAGCACCTATGGCTGGATAAACGGAGGAGTTACTCCCGATTTACAGAGGAGCTTAGGCCGCACGCCTATAAAGGAATCCAATGTGAGGTCTATATCTGGCACCTCGTGAAATTCTGTCAGTGATGAAAAGAGTAGATCTATTTGGAAGGCCCGAGCAGTGATCTCCAGGCCCAAGTGTGTTACTGTTAAACATGACCCATCAGTAGGCCTATAGTCTAGGTCACGATCGAACCTGGTTTTCCATGAAGCCTAGCAATTGAAAGTTAAATGGAGAGGCGAAAAAATCAATGTCAAGTTTGACAAATTGTGTTACTGTTAAACATGACCCATCAGTTGTCAGGGACTACATGAATCTTGCATGGTGAAAACAGAAAACTGAAGTTCCCCGGGGAAGTGACATGTGGCAGCTGAGGCTTTTACTGTCTGTCCGTGGATGATTGTCTTTTTTGTGACAGTTGGATTGCATGAAAATGACGAAACACAGTTTAAATATTTACTACCAATGAGTTTGTTGGAAAAACATCAAGAGCCAGTGGTTCATTACCAGACATTGCCTCAAAGGATGAGAGTGTGGAACTTGTCATAAAGAGTGCAATGAAGGCCACCAAGTAAAAAGAGTGGTCCTGGGCAACAGTAAAGATTTGGAGAGTGTTTATCATTTATTCAGATTTTTTGAGCCTTTTGCAGTTGCATGGGGAGCCATTTGTCACTATCAGTTCAGCAAACTTCCAGATTCCTTCAAGAAGCAGGCATATTCCCCAAAATGGCAGTTCAGAAACGGTTGCCTTTTAAAATTATGACCTCTGTAATTATAGGATTTCCACAAGTATACTACACTTATTTTGTGATGAATTAGAAAATAAAAGTAACATTGTCAGTTTTGCCTTCCATCAAAGTAGATCAATTGCAACAGAGTGATGCTGTATATATATATATATATAGGCCTATATATGTATGCCTTTGTTGACTGTTGAGTGCTTTCTTATTGACAAACATTAGACAACAGCATCATCAAGTGAAAGGGAGGCTCCTTGAACAGAGGCTAACTGATGTCAGCTCAATTCAGTTAAGGCCATCATGCAAGTAAACTGATTAGATGGGGTGAGAAAGTAATTAAGGCCAGTAATTAAGGCCTTAGGTAAAGTAATTGGAGAACATCCCAGGCTGTCTCCATAAATTTTGAAAAAGGGAGATTGTCAATGATGCAGTTTGTGGTGAAAACTCCCTTAAGTTTGTGAGACTCTTTATTAGATAAGTAACTGACATCCCTGGTCATAACGTAGAGCATTCGGCTGGTTAGCAACTTCCCCTCATGGCCGACCAAAGGCAGCTTGGACAAGACGTTGAACCCTATAATGCATAGAAAAGGCCTACGTCTGGAGACGGAGCAACGTGTAGCATTATGGATAGAGGAAACTTTGCATTCATTTGCCTTCCCTGGCAGGCTTCAGGACTGACAATTGGTTTTGTACCCAACATGGTAAGTCTGCTGATAGGGAGGTTGAGGCTAGAGCAAGTGAAAACCAGTCAGTTGGAGTTGAAAAGTGAGACTTGTCGTAGTTCTTCATTTGTTTCATTTCAGTGGAAACCCTGAGTCATTAGGTTAGGCCATGGGAGCGACATAGGAGCACTCGCAATTAGGCTAGATAAGTTGGAATCCCGGAAAATGCATCAACCGACCTGTGTCTGGTAGAGAAAAAAGAAAGACAAAAGGCCACAATAAAGCATTATGCATTTGTCTCTCTGTGGGATGTGTGACTTTGTTCATGAAGTGTCAAATGACAATCCATACATTAAAATCATGTATGATGCGAGCCAGCCCACAGGTCTGAGGAAAATCATATAAAACTGCAGTGTAAATGTTTTGCACTTCTGGCAGGCAGTGAAGGGCCTACAGAAACTCAGTGAATGATGGCAGAAAATTTAACATGACAATTCACCGATGAAGGGTATATAATAGACCCAGGGTATATAGAGCCATGGTCTGGTGCTTGTTTATAAGCAATGCATATTGAATTGTACAAGCAATGCATCTTGAGTTCCTAGGCAGCCTAAGAGCAGATTAAGGCCCAAAACCTATTCAGATTATTGCACCTATCCTGTGCCATAAACAGATGTCTTATTATTCATGAGACTTCCACTCATTCAGTCACCCTGTGAAACCATTCCACTGAAAATCCTATGTAGGAACTGCTGATCACTGTTTCAGCTGTCAAAAAATTCTCAGGGGAGAACATTCAATTGAGACACTCAGACTGGTGCTGCCAGCTGCCAAAAACTTTTGAGGGCAGAAAATTCTTGAAGTGTGACAGGCGAATGTCTGCAATGCAAGGAAACTGTCGTTTGATCATTTTGAACCATTACAAGGTCTTAACACTTCACAACAGGTCGGAAATTGTATTAAAGTAGTTGTCCCATGAAGGGGGTGCCTGCCCAACTGCAAGGAAACCAGGAAAAGTGGCGCGGCCGAGGAGGCAATATTTGGGTCATCATGACCTAGTTACACGGAACTCGTGAACAGGTGTCAAAGCTCCTATGTCGGCCTTTATGGCTTCATTAGCGTCTTGATATTTATCTCTGTATATAGAAAACCAGACTGCAGTAACATGACAGAGTTGTCAAGCCTAAAATCGCCAGATCCATTCGGTTGCCTTGTTCTGAAAGTTGATTTCCCAGGCACCGCCATGACGTGGGCTGTCGTGCGGGGCAATTTGTGAACCCCACGGCAATGTCGTCGTTCTCAGCCAATTTCTCGGAGAAAAAACGGACTTTTTAAAGTCCCATTTCTGGCCTCAGGAGGTCGGAAACCTGTTCCGCCTTGTTCCTTGTATTCACAACAGGAACTATGGACTGTTTAGCCGCTCTAGGGCGCTCCTGGGCGCCCAGAAAAAGCTCTTGAATCTGACCATTGCTCAATGCAAAGGCAATGATGGCGGCGTGGCGCACCATGGGCGCTCACTTCCAGTCCAATTTCTGGCAATCTCAGCACAGAAAAACCACGGAAGCCTGTTCCGTCTTCACCCAGGCAACCTGTGCAAGGATGGAAAACCAATGCCAATCCTCTGACATGGTTATATCAGCGAAGAAAAGCGGATAAAATCGTCGATTTGAGACGCCGCATGTTGTTGCTTTGGGAAACGTGAACGCACTGCTTGCTGGGAACGCGTAGCGCCATCTTATGGAATTCCGGAAGTACCAGAAAACAATGGCGAATTAAAACTAACATTACAGTTAAGAAAACAATATTTTTGCAAATGCAAGTAAGTTGCGATTATGTTTTAAAATATCTCAGGCCAACTTAATTTTCATTTTCTATTTTTTACCATTTGCAAAACAAAATAAGGAAATCAATTTGGAAAGACTTTACTGTTTAAGTTATTTCTGACTATGGTATCGTTTAAAAACATTTTTATCATGAAGATACAGGATTTTCCAAAAATTCCAAGTCTGAAATGGGCAGGCATCAATGATAGGCTTTTAAATCACTGGGAATAGGGTGGCTGCCAGTGGCATTAAGCTCACCTCATTTCCAGTAGCGAATGTGAAAATCTATCTGAGCCCATGGGCAGTGATGAGTAGAGATTCGCTGTCTCTGCATAACTTCATAGCTCCTGTCAATTTTCTTCTTGCCAATTCCAAAGCCATTTTCAGCAACTCTAGGATTTGGCGACTCAGTGGATTGCTGGCTTTAAATCCTTTTTGAAAACCCAATTCCAGCCCTTTATCAGCCCCAATTCCAGCTCATCTTTTGCATTATGGATTTCCATCAACACCCTTTAAGCTATGAACTAACGAGCAAACTGCGTTCAATATCTGCATGATGCTTTCCTGACATGTCTGTGTCAGGTTACAATGCTCTTCAATATACTCAATACATGTTGGCTTCTCTTCAAAGAGGTCTGTTAATGGCCATCTATTAACAGTTAACCTCTTGACCACTGCTTCTCTGTATTCTGATCGACATGATTTTGTCTGTACAATACATGTCTATATCAACATTTATAGATTCTGGTTGAAATGGACAGATCTTTGACATATTGAAAGCATATTATGATGTTCTTGCTCAGTAATCCCAGCCATCAAACTTTGTTTCTTTTAATTCACCCGAGAAGTTGACCACAGACATTTGACACTTCACAAAAGTCGCTCTCAATAACTCAAAAGGCATGGCTTACAGATATTCAAAGGGCTTAAAATAGTTTGCTGAGAGTGGCATGCTTCCTGTTTAGCAACTTTTTGCCCTAGTACTTCCTCCCATCATTTTTGTTTTGAGATTATGATTGAGGTTACAGATTACTATGTTACAAGTGCATGGATATTGCTTTTTCGGGGGTAACTTAAGTGTTGCCTGGTGGCCTTTCTGTACAATATGAACTTAAAGAAACAAAATGAGTAACTGTTCTGGTTCATTCATAGGCCAACCTTAGAATTTTTTTTAAGTGAAGAATTATCATCGATCACAAAAAACTAAAGACCTTGCATCTTTTCCCAGGATATCATTCTATATGCCTTGTGTCACTGTTGTACCATCATCAGAGTAAACTATAGCCGTACAGTTCGCAGTGTCAGGCACTATATTTAAAAGGAAATAAAATAACACAAGGGCTAGATTTGTCACACAGTTCTCCCCTTTCACCCTGGGTTCCCTTTTAATAACTATGTTTATCCGACTATCATAAAGGCTACAGAATACACAGAAGTGAGAGAACATGATATTGTGCAGAGGGCCTGTGACAGCAAAATCTGAACCAAAGCCGATACTGCTTGCAGTGTCAACATATCAAGAAATCTTGACTTCAAATACAGCAGCTATGGGAATGTGTCTTCAGACGATATTGGCAGTTTCTTCTGAAATATCATCCTGAGACACAAAGATAACTTTTATGCTCAGCCAGAAGGCATTGGCATCAATAAAGTGTAATAAAGACAGTGTACATGGACACAAGATGCTCAATAACAAGACTGGGCCACCCAAGCAAACAAATAAAGTGAACCATCACTAAGAAAGGGCAAGCCAATAATTTACCAACCATGATAGCAATATATTATCCAAGTTTGTTCAGTGAAAACTACCATTGTGATTGTAAAGAATGCTTTAAAAAGGTAATCAATGAGTTTCATCTTGTTAAATTGACTAAGACTAAGACTTCTTTAGTGGTCATTCTTGTAAAAATACAATGATACAGAAAGAACTGACACCATTGCACTTAGTTTGCATTGACACAATCTCTCAATGCATGACCTCCTATTCTACAACTGCAGCATGTATCTTGCAAGGTCCATTTGGGCAGTTTTACGGTATTTGCACTCGGCCAATTTTTCATATTTAGGCAAATATCACGAGAAAAGTATGATAGGTACACGGAAATTTGTTGTGGTGGCAGTCTTGTATTACATTGAAATATATGTGTGCCAAATTTTACATTTCTACGATGTTTAGTTTTGAAGCAGCAAGCGATTTAGGGCCAATTTTTGCTCATTTTTGTGTCTCACGGGCAGTTTTGCTAATTTTATGGCATCACACAAACATAAATGTTGGCAGTTGTGATTCATGTTGGTGATGCCTCTCTGGACCTATATCTTGGGTGTAAATTACAACAGGTTTTATGCGAATAAGTTTTATACAAAATGAGTTGTCCCCTAAAATGTAAAAAATGATATGAGTCAAATATTTTGTCTTTAAGAGGCCATTTGTTACTTTATATGCTTTGATGAAAAAGCATTTAAGGAAGTGTCTACTGTTTGTGTCAATTTTGTAGCTTGAGACAATGAGACATATCTAAAGGTAAAGCAACAGCATTTATTTCAATAACTACACCTCGTTTTCAGAATTTGAGGCTTGAATATGATGTCAAAAAAAACATGTCCTCTCCAGCCCATGGAAAAAACACTCAGGGTTTTGGAGGAAACTCAAACAATTTGTGTTTTCGGTGCTCAGATATGTGCCTCTACATCAATGTGACAAATACAAGTTAAGAAAATATCCGGGCAATGTACATAGATTTTCTTAGAAATCAAAATCCTCAATGTCAAAAAAATGTCCTCTCCAGCCCATCAGAATTTGTGGTATGATTAAAGTCTTTTAACAATGGTTTCGTCAAGGAAAAGGCCATGGCTTCACAAAATGATTTATTCTGGATGTATAAAAAGGGTATTTATAAATATTGAAAATTTCTATATATGTTTTTCCATCATCAAATTGCACTATTATGAGAAAACCAAACTTGAGAGTATAAGTCAGTCATTTTATGTAATATATCACTATAACTGCAGTTTCTTGGAAAAAACTGAATGTCTTTACAAGATAATACACAAATATTTTGTTTATGGAGCAAATAAAGTTAATTTTTTTCTGAGCTGGTGATTTTGGGTGATTTTCGGAGATTTTTCTCTCTGGAACGTTATCTTTGACATAAGGCAAACCCAATGAGTTTCAATCGTACAGCAACAAAATTTGATACAGGGTTTGTAGGAAACCTAGGGATTATATACCTTGGCAATGATGGGTCCATTGAGACTAAAACCTCACTAAACAGTCTAAATTAGAAACTTTCAGGGTATGACATGTGAAATTTCTTTATTTTCGTTATAAAAATTGTGAAAAAATTTTTTTTTGCCACATTTACTAAAAAATTTAGTTGTTTTATTGGTTTTGATGGTTCAATACAATCAGATGGCTCTATTTCCATTAAAAAGGCGATTCAAATTGTATTTGTGTGGATGCTTTTTTTCATAATTTTTTTTTTTCAAAAATTCCCACCTTGCATACTTTAAAGTGTGGTGATTTGGTGATAAACAAACAAATCACTTCTGTTTTTGTTGATTTACGAATCAGTAATATGTTCATTTCATGACAGCACAAAGGAAATTCTCATCTACACAACTTTATTTTGACCCCCCATGAGACACTTTGAGTGCAAATACTGTAAAACTGCCCATTTATGTCATTAGGAAGGGTGCCTCACAGATGGCAAATGACACATCTCACATCCTCTAACAAAAGAATAAAACTTCTCAATAGATAGTTTCAAATCTGAACCATTGTACATCGAAGGAATAATTTTTGACAACATACCCTCCTAGAAGTTAAACTTTGGTGACACTGCTTCTCCTGGAAAGAGTCAAATCCTACAAAAGTGGCATTTGACAACACAATGCAACAAAACTTTCTGGTTCATTTTTCTCGGTTGAGTAGAATCGCAAGAAAACATGTTTTTGGCATTTAAATGGATCCTCAATGTAACATTTATTCGTTACAGCATTGAGGAATTACAACTCTTCCCTTGGAGTGTTAATTCATTCCAGAAAGTGTTATCTACAGTGCCTCCTGTAAGTTAGTGAAACGCATGATATTGTGCCATTGCATCAATGCTAAACATCCTCAACCAAACTGCCTGTGGAAGAATGAATTCTCATCTTATGAGAGGAAAACAAATTGGGTTATAAAGGCCCATATGTGAGGCATGTTGGATAACAATGGCAGCCAATTTTCTTTGCTGTATTTAGAGTTAGGTATAGGTCAAAGTCTTTGATAAGTAAGTGAATCACCCTTCCCTATGGAATAACATTGCACACTTAACATTTGGTTGTCACTGTGACTAGTTTATGACTACTTTAGGGTAGTAATGGTTGCAAAAATTTGGTACTGACTTCGTGGAAAGTCATTTTGACTATTCTATCATAATCAAAATGACTATGTTGACTATGAAAGAGCTATAGTCAGAGTGTTAAATGTCAAACTGAATGCCACCTTTGAGAAGAGGCCGAAGTGCATCAAATCAATTGGAGAGCAACGAAACCTCATTGAGGATGGCAGAAAATCAAGAAAGCAGCACATGATCTTCAATCACAAGTTTACTGTCCACGTAAAAAATATGGCAAACCAGCGTCAAGAAAGGGCAAGCCACTATTTCATGAAGCATGATAGAAATATACATTATGCCTCATCAAAAAGTGGGAGTAGAAATGACCATTGTGATTGCATAGAAAGCCTATACAAGAAAAACTCATCAGATGGGTTCAGTGAGTAACTGATGTAGTGAATCGATTGTACTGTATTAATGCTCCATAAGACATTGTTAGATACAATGTATACTATAGTGCATTGATTCAATCTCCCCATATATGACCTCCTATTCAGCAATATGAGCATATGTCAAGACCCCAAAACACATCATTAGAAATGGCACTCGAGAATAAAGTACGTATAATAAAACATTCTCCATTGGTTTGACACAAATCCTTTGGACAGCAGGTATGATACTTAAGGAATTGTCATTTTGCTAACTAAACCTGTGACTGTGCAAAGGAAGCCCAACCAGAAATCTACCGCACCGGAAATACTCATCAAAGAGGAGATCTAACCCAAATCCGCTAAAAGGGCAAGAAAACGTCTTTGTTCTAACGTCTAAGAGTAAAGGTTTCTTTCTTTTAAGTGCGGCTTGCATTCCCTCGTCTTTGCCATGCTTAATGGCCTGTCGTTAGGACATCAAAAAGAAGGACAGGTTTAAAAGCATCAAAGAATTGAACAGCTTAACCAAGAGAGCATGCAAACATGTGTGACCCCACTTGTTGCAGTTGTCAGCAGCAAAGAAACTGACCAAGATTCCCTGAAAGCTTCACAAACTAAAACTTAAGGTTTACTTAAGTAGGCATGGAGTAAAATCATTTCTTACAGTATTGAGAAAATTCATCCTTTAGAAGCGTCATTCAGAAGGCATATAAATCTACACTCTATGAGAGTCTATGTGTTTTTAATAACAGCAACATAAGTACAGGCACAGTTGCATTAGGGTGCCCGGAAGGTAAAGTGTGCTTCAATTTTTAAACATGATAGAATATAAAACCATTTGACATAAAGGTATCAATCCGTTTCTTTCAACCAGACACTGCAGAATCTATTTTGTGAGACTTGGTCAGAAGAGCTGGTCCACATGTCAGCCGTCCAACTAAAGGCATTCAAAAGACCTCTTTGAGAAGATGTCAAGGTGTATCAATTACATTGCAGACCGACAAAACCTCCAGAATGGTAAAATATCAGGAAAGGTGCAGAAAACTGAGTTTAAAAAGAGTTAAAACCATTCACAAAATCTGGTAAATCCCCTTGTTGCTGGAAATAGCTTTGGAAATGGCAAGAAGGAAATTGAAAGTTGCATGGAGACTACACATCATGTATCATCTAGAGTCTCAGTTTGTCTTCAAGAAATGAGGAGAACGCTCCGTATATTATGTTATATCAATTGAAGTAACATAACGTTATATTGTCCATTTAGTTCATCTCTTTCGCCCCAGTTATCCTTGTAGCACCTTTTCGCATCTCCGATTATCAAAACGTCTACTGAACACACAGAAGTGAGTGGAACATGATACTGCTTTCTAAATGTCTCTGACAGCAAAATGTAAGCCAAAGGCGATGCTACTTCAGTGCTTGCAGAGTCAACATATCAAGTAATCTACAGACTTCAAATACAGTAGCTATGGGAATATGTCTTCAGATGATATTGGCAGTTTCTGCAGAAATATCTTTATGAAATATCATCCAGAGATACAAAGACAACTTATATGCCCTGCAAGAAGGCAGAAGCATCAATAAAGACAGTGCAGGTCTTACAGAGTAAACACACCGTTCCCAATAACAAGTCACGGGGCCATCCGAGTAAACTAATATGGTGACACTGTACATGACGAAAGGGCACGGCACTGTTTTTAAATCCATGATATAAATACATATATAATAGGTACTGCTTGCAAGATTTTACCTGCCATTTATAATGGCTTCCAACCAATTTAAGCTTTGTGGATATTACATCATAATATGAAGGATAATAGAAACAAATATCTCAGCATTGTCTTGCAAGCAGTACCTATTATATATGTATATATATGTAAATCTTATGAATTTCGATCTACGTCAAACTTAGTTCAGCAAGAAGATTACTCAATGCTTGAGAGTTTGAAGCCGAGCCATCACATGGTATAATGGATTGGGGAAATGTTTTTGTTTTGCTTGTTTAACATGTTCCTATCCACGCAGAAAATCAATCATGAATGGGCAACACTTAATAGAATCCCAGTTTGTTGAAAGACAAACATTTCTTATGGTCCACCAGTTCAACACTGTTCAATGGATGTTGAGGTTTTTGCTTTTCAAGTACCCCTGCACCCCATCTCCTTTAGCCATGTTTAATGGCACTGACCTTCCATTAAAACATCAAAGAGGAAGATAGCTAAACCAAAGGAATACACATGTCCAACACCCTTCAACCCAAATGTTGGAAGTAAGGAAATTTAAAAGTTTGAGATAGATAGATATGACAAGTGCAGCCCTCTAAGTCCATGCAGTTCTAGGCGCTCACAAGTTTTGTTTGATGAGATGGGAGAGAGAGTCCCCAACATTTTACACATTTACCCCAAGTAATGTGGGAGATCTTTTACACAAGGGGACACCAAATTATCGTCTCACCCGAACCCCATCCAGCTGGGATTTTGCTCATGAAAAACCACTAAACTTTTTGGGTTCTCCACCCGGAGATCAAACCCATGCAGGCAAAGACCTTCAACCGTCAACAAAGCAGGCCTAACCACTCAGCCGGCTGAAAAGATCTAAATTCACACATTAAAATTGTCTTGTAAACACTGTTGACGTGAAAGAAGCTATGTTAGTAATTTACTGAAATAACATATCATCTCACAATATAGTTCTCTACTGCAACATCTAATTTTACATATAACATTTGCTCGCTTTTAGGCTGTCTTCTTCTTGTTGAAACATGGCAATGATATATTACTCTAAATTTCGACAACAAGGTATCTGTGAAGGAATTGTGGTACTAAACTTTTTCGCCTTAAAATTAATTTCTGAAGGCGTAAACTATTTCTGTTTTAAAATTACTTGATCCACAAAGTAAGAATAACAACTTGAAGGATGGGTACAAACACGAGTTTGCAACTCAGGAAATACATTACCAGTGCTCAAGTGATTGTTTGTGGCTTTGTTGAAGCACCAGCAAGAGCGTAAACGCGTCTGATCCACCTGTTACAGTCATAAACTGATCACAACTTTCTTGTTATCTCTAGAAATCTTCAAAGTGAGAAATTTCAGAGAGGAGCCTGTCATAACATTGAAGGCAGAGACATGAAATATGTTGACTAGCCCACTCTATGATCTTTCCAAGGAAATAGATTACAGCACTGAAGTTGTTGTTGACTCCTGTTGAAGGGCCTGCAAGAGAGCGAACATGTCCAATCCAACTGTTTGAGTCGTAAATTGCAAGAAATCGACAGGATCTCTTTAAGTTCGCCAACTAGAATCCATCTTGAGGCTGCTTCTAAAAACTTTCCTGTTCTCGCTTCTGAGTAAAATCATCTACGGGAGAAATATAAGATGAGCTTATCCTATCACAACATTCCAGGCAGAAACATAACATTGGCTGATTAGCCTTTTCTATGATCTTTCAATAGAAATAAATTGAGCACTGAAGTATTTATCAAAATTAGCACTGAAGTATTTATTATACTTGCCTTGTTAGCTACTGTTGAAGGACCAACCAGAGAGCAAACATGTCCAATCCTGTTACAGTTGTAAACTCTGGGAGAAATATAAGATGATCTTTTTTATCACAATATTCTTGGCAGAGACAAGAAATTGGTTCATTAGCCATTTCTATGATCTTTCAGTGGAAATTATACTGAAGTGGTTGATGCTGGCCCTGTTGAAGCACTTGCAAGAGAGCGAACATGTCCAATCCACCTGTTGCAGTCGTAAATTGCAGGAAATCGACAGGATCTCTTGAAAGTTACGCAATCTTAAAATCTATCTCAATGCTTCTAAAATATTTTCCTTTTTTCTTGTTCAGTGAAATTAAGTCAGGGATAATGTAAAAAGCTTGTAATATCATAATAATCAGTCAATTACAGGCAGAATTCTCTTATTGATTGGCCATTTCTATGATCTTCCCATGATACCTTTCAGGATCATGACTTATCAAGTTATCATCCATGCAAATATATATAAGAATGTATTTACCAAGTTCAATAATTTTAATTTCAACAAACCAATATGCATGGGTGGCTGATTTACCATGCAGCCTGAGAGAAGTTTAATGCTGCTTCCAACATTTCAATCACTTCCATAATGATACTCAAAAGTTGCGGATAGGAAGGCGACAACATAAGATTTGTACTTTTAAAGAAAAACCATCCCATCCCAATTATGTTTGAAATATTAGTTGTAAATAACATGTAACATGTAAAGTAATATTTAAAAAAGTTGTTTACCAGAAGTATAACTTTTTACATTCAGACATCTACTATGAGTACTCTCTCTCAATTTCTCAGTAGGTGTATCTTGTTAAGCAAAAAGATATCCTGACATAGTTTTCATCTGTCTTAAGAAACTATTTCAGACCATTTTGCAAACATTTCAAGAAAGATATTATTTCATATATCAATAACAAAGATGTAACAAAGATGTTTGTCACAGAACTGAAGATTATAATTCCAAACTTTCTCTTTCATGTTTTATTTGTGAAGCTGTAAACTTCCATCTACACATGCTACAATTTTATGATAACCCAAAAACTAGTTTCAAGAAAATATCCATTACCCAGTGGGACATCAGAGGGCATTTGATGTCAGGCTGACATCAGGATGATCCAATTACGTCGCTCCGACATCAAAATACCCTCTGGGCAGGGTGTGCAAGACATGAAGAGTTAAGTTTTTCTATATCTGCATGTGTCATGCTAGCGGCATTTACACTGGCAAGGGAGCTGTCAAGACAGATGGATGAAAAATTAGATAGGCATAATTTTCTTTTTTTCAATTTGCAAATTGGCTATGTCAGTCATTGACAGTTGTCTGTCTGTCTCCTAATCTTCTTATTTTATGAAGTACCTTTAGTCATTTAATTAGTTTGTTTATTGTCACCTGTGCTGCGACATATGATATGCACTGAATCAACTGATTAACCATAACTGACACTTACAAAACATTTTTAAGAAGGTGACATCACGCGACCAAGTTGAAAGTTAATTTTGAAACTGCTTGTACAGCTAATCCGCAAACAGCTATAATGAAATTGGAGAGAGAGTGAGTCAACATGCTACTGATTTATTAATAAGAGGGATCTCTTAATTGCCCATAATTATATACCAGGGACTGTCAATTAAATGTGTCATCCGAATCACATCCAGCTGGGATGTTGCTCATGAAGTTTCGCTCTAAAATATGGTTGGGCACAACCCGGGGTTGAACATATGAAAAAATGTATATACAGAAGAGCAGGCAAGGAATGTACACCAACCGCTAAGACGAATAGGTAGTGAATTTCAGTGTGGTGTGCTGCAGTATTCAATCACAATTGTTAAGCATCAACAAACTCAAGCCATATTCAGGTGACAGTAAAAAAATCCTTGACACTAAAACAAAAATAAAACTTCCCATTTTGAAGTACATCACTTTCGAAACTTAAGGCAAACAAGGCACCTCTCCAACATGCTCATCTGCCTCTCAAGCAAGGGGAAGAAAATCCATGATGCAACAATTTGTTATGTAACGCTGCACTGCAGAGAAGAGCAAAGCTAATGAAATTCCATATTAAAAACATAGAGTGACAGAAAAGGATTTCAAAATGTCAAACCTGGTTTATGGTGTAAAGTAAGCCATTAGAGGCCTGTATGATAATTCACTTCTCACAATTCTTTCAAAATATATAATGTATTTCTAGCAAAAAATTAAACAATTTCACAACAATTTTATCTGTATGTTTTACATGTAAAAGTTTGATAGTAAGACTCAGACTCAGACATATTTATTTTCAATAGAGAATAATTTATGAAAAAGATAAATAAACTATTGATATGTTATAGTAATTAACATACTGTACAATTACACATGTGCAATCACATAATCAACATCGAATATCATTGCAAACAAAAAATACATGTTTATACTTGATTGTCAGACATCATGCAATCAGCTTGATCAGACCTAATAATATTTGCATGGCTTAATCTGGGAGTGGTCTTTCATCATGCTCATTGTGTCATCAATATCAGCTGAGCATATTCGCACTTTTAATGTCTTTCATGATTGTTTTTCAAGCATTGTGTTCACAATGTGATAAATAACTATGACACAATCCCTTGGCGAGAGATGGGATGAATGATTGGGGCTTATGTTCTGTATCTATGCACTAATTGCACTTGGTAGGATAATGGGAAAGGATGAGGACACAGTATAGATGTGAAGGGCAGGAGGAGGACACACCAATGAGACAAATGATGATTGAAGTAGCTCTTAAACTTAAGTCCAGGTCTCCCGACCAGCGCGTGGATCCAACCCAGGACCCACAAATTGACAACCCAACAGATATGAGTTAGATAGATATTTCTCAAAATTTAACTTTAGGCTCAAGCCAGTGACTCACACTTCCATAGTCAATCAGGCAAAAAACAACAAAAAAGTTTCCCACTCAGCTCTAAATTTCTTCCGCTGAGTTCGATTACAGTAATTAAGGAGATTTCCCAGAGGGACAATTTCCAATCATGGAGCCATTTCGCTGAGTAACATCCAATAATTCCTTCTACAAATGTAAATTAAAAGCCAGTTGGGTGCCAATTGTGTGGATAATTTAATGAGCAACACCCCAGTATTCCTGAAAGACAAAAAATCATTATTTTTTGTAATTGCGCAATGTTTTTTGGAGCATGGATGAAGATTATTCGGTGCTGGGAAAAAGATAGAAACATCGTCAAAGTACTGAAGTAGGTTGGCAAATGTTGTTTAATAATATTTTGGTTGGGGATGTGGGTTGAAAAAAAACTTTCCTGACAACATTAAAAAAAAAATTTCCAGGTACTTTCTTAGTTGGTGAATATTTTCCTCGTTTTAACTAGCCTTTAATTAATGGCACTAGCCTTTAACGGCACTAGCCTTTAACGGCACTAACCTTTAATGGCACTAACCTTTAATGGCACTAACCTTTAATGGCACTAACCTTTAATGGCACTAGCCTTTAATGGCACTAGCCTTTAATGGCACTAACCTTTAATGGCACTAGCTTTGAAGGATAACAAGAGAGACGCAGCTTAACCAAGAGAACAAACATGTCCGATCCACCTGCTGCACTCGTAAACAGCAATGAAATTGACAGGACCCATTGAATAATGTTGAAGTTCACAAACTCAAAAAGCATTCTTCACACCTCGAATCGAAAGAGGCAGGGCTGACAAAAAGACAGCCGTAAACTGTTTTAGGCATGGCATGTGTATATATTTTTGTAATGCATGAAGTAAAGTGATGGAAATATTTGTAACCTGACATATCCAGTGTAATAATATGAATACGAACTAGCTACCAATAACATTTTGTTGAAAATTAGCGGATAGGAAAGCTATACAATGTAAGTAAAGAAGACAACAATTCACCCTTTTCAATCAACGGGTTATTGCTCAAGTCTTCTTACTGTGAACCACACCATATTGGAAATTAAGACAAGCAGGGCACCTCTCCAACATGCTCATCTGCCTTTCACGCAGGAAGAAAATTTATGAAGCAACAACCTTTGCTTAAAGGCAAGTGGAGAGCAAAACTAACAGCATTCCAATTTTGCACTGAAGGATTCAGTGCAGAGATAGCATTAGTTGAAGGAAGATTTTTTTTTTTTTTAACCTTTACATTTTAATCTAAATGATAAATATTTGCATGTGGGTACTTAACACAGATTTAAAGCCTTTTAACTTAAAAATTTATAAAACTTTGAATCAATTTTAATCTACAGGCCATTATAGCAGAGATGTAGGTCTTGTTTTTGTTTTGTGGATAATCTTTGCTGCCACTCAACCAGCTAAAAATGCCTAACTTTAACATCAGCAACAACTTGCAAACAAAATGAAGTGTCATTGATCATTATATGAAGCCATAGGAATCATCAATACTGGTTTTACTACATGTTTACCAAGCTTCATGCCACCATAACTTGTCTTTATCAACCTATTCAAGGGCTATTTATAAGCTTTATATGGTGCATTTTATGGGGCCCAGCGTCGGATGGACCACACTTGATGTATCAATATAACACTCACCACGCTCACATATCTCTGACGATTGTTCGCAAAATGAGCGTCCACATAACTCCACAATATACAATTTACAGCAGCCGAAACCAGGTTTATATTACACTACCCCTGAGCGAAGCAATTAAGCAGAAGTCCCAGAAGAATAAATCTCATTTGTGTTCACAGCTAGCACCATTTCAACAGTAAATCAAATCTGCTCGTTTAAAAAAGTAAATTGCTTTCTAGTCTGATGACAGGTATATGCGCAGCAGCAATTCGCGCTGCGGAATGACAATCACCACAAACCCAAGTTAGCATCTCGTCTGAACAACACAGTGAGCTGGAATTTTGCTCGTGAAGGTCCACTGAAAACGTTGGGTTCTAACCCATGCAATAACTTGTGCACGACCTCAATGACGCTAAGTTGTGATAACATTGCAAGTATAGGATATGACTTCATAAATTCTTTTTGACTCGATAAGAATAACATGGTATGGATAGTGCTCTGTACTCACAAGGAACATTTCTGTCCAAAACTGTAAGCTCTCCTCATTCGTCTGGACTACTGTATCATCACATCCAATTGAAATTTAGCTTGGTTGCTTCTCAAACACTACATGTAGTAGATAGCATAATCAGGGATCACTGATGTATTGAACAACTGAAAATGAATAACAGATGGACAACAAACAGGGTGATCAAGTCAGCAGATCAATGAAATCTAAATTGGAAGACAAGAATCAACTGACCAAAGGTTAAAAGGTTCAACGGCCTTCAATAAAACCTCTCCAAGAACAGGGACTATCGACTATATTGGAGGAAAATGAAGCATCACACCAGAGTCACAGTTTGTCATGATTCATGAAAGCACACAGAATTATTGAATGATTGCCGCACTCAAGTCAACCCTAACTGGAAGGATATGGCAATCGATACACTGTGGGCGATGTGCTGAAAGGGAGACATAACTGCCCAATTAGCCAAATCTGTCAAATCTACTTGTAGCTGTCAGAGTTGATTTCCAGTAGCAAAAAATGGATCATCCTTTTTGGTTCATCGGAGCATCATCCCATAGATCGATATCTATCAAACTTATACTGCTATAGTGCTAGAGGCTCTGTCAGTTGATGATTCGGTATGTTGGTGTGTATACTTATGTACTAGAAAATGTAGCTCCATTTGTGTTGTTAGTTCTCATGCTGATTGATTTATAACCAAGTTCTAAATTTTGAGAGTTTAGAAAGAGAATGTAGTCCAGACCAAATTACACACATTCTGTCATATATATAAAACACTAGTTCTGTAAAGAGAAAAGCAATAACTTTATAATATATATATTGATGCTTTTCCAGGTCTCCAGAAATTTTTAGAAAAAAATAACACCGTATTTTGTAATTGATCTACTTTTGCTGCTTCAAATTATCATGCTCATTGATGAAATCTTACTGAAAGCCAACCTCCAACAGCATCAGGGTGCACCTTAGCATCGTTCAGGAAACTCTGACAATAAAGACAAGCTGGGTGGGTCTGCCCAATGCACATTCTCCAACCTTTTGAACTGCATCTAATCAATGAAGCCACAAGCGTTTTTTGAAGGGCAATTCAGAAACACACAAAGCGCAATAAAATGTCATATGGCTCCTGAAATAGGAGAGGACATCAAACTGAACCAACACAATACTATGTCAATAGGTCTACTTAAAATACCATCCATCAGTCAATGTGTCAGCTTGGTGAAAATTTTCCCCTTGCAAAAATCAGGTGTTGAATTTATTTCTAATTGCAGAGTGGACATAGTTTCAGCTTAAATTTTTCACACAAAACCAGTTGCTTGAGCCATCACAAAATGTGATTAAATGTCACCTCATTTATAAATATATAGTTTTCTATACCATAACAAAAATACCATCTCAAAGAGAAATACGAAATATTTCAAAAACTTTCAAGACCTTTTTCATTGACAACCTGGCAAGAGGCTATAACAGAACTATTTGACGAGTCACATCGAGTCTGACATTAAGGTTTGCAATAGGCAGTACTAGGCATATACAATCTTGTGTATCTGAGCTGTGTAATTGTCCCTTAAACTCATATGCCTAACAGTGGGAAAAATAACAACCATTGGCAAATGAAGAAGGAGTGGAAGAAATGCCCACAGGAATAAGGAAGGAAGAAACTTTAAGAAAAAAATAAAGCCGCCATCCCACTTTGCAGCGGGTATTCTCAAGACATTTGAAGCAATTGAAAGAAAGTTGAAGCAATCAGACAGCAGCAGAGCAGTGCAAGATTGGAATGAAAATACACAGGAGAATTTTTCAGCATCGCTCTTTGCATCACAATGCATCAGAATTCCAAAATGCTGGAGTCACCAAGAGTCACTTCTATTTGAGCTTCACAGATTGTTTGGCAACTTGTGGGACAGTTAAAGAGGAGTTTCAAAGATCTGCATGCTGTGAGAATATTCCTCTATGAGTATGGCCTGTGAACTGTTGGTGAGTGTTTCAATTCGCCAACATTCGCAACTGCTCAAAATCTACCATCCAAATGAAGAACGAGTGGAAGAAAGTTCAAGTAATCTGAAAGTAATGTCAGAAAAGAAAGATATATATATATTGTACACAGGAGGCTGTTCAGGCACTGTGTCCTTTGCATCACAAGCATCAGAAATCCACAATGCTGTCATCGCCAAAGAGTGGCTTCTATATCACGTCAATTAAGTCAAGTGGATATTTGGATATTTTAGGTTCACAGATTGTTTGGCAACTTTTGAGTCAGCTATTGAGGAGCTGCCAAGATCACTGTGTGGTCTGCTGATTGTGGGCATATTCCTGCCTTGCATCGGTTCATGGTCCAACACTATGCACCCATTGGCCAGTGTTTACTTTCTTACTCGCCTACATTTTTCAGGGATACTACAAACATGTCCGATCCATGCTGCACTCGTAAACAGCAATGAAATTGACAGGACACATTAAAGTTCACAAACTCAAAAAGCATTCTTCACACCTTGAATTGAAAGAGGCAGGGCTGACAAAAAGACAGCCGAAAACTGTTTTAGGCATGGCATGTGTATATATTTTTGTAATGCAAGGAGTAAAGTGATGCAAATATTTATAACCTGACATATCCAGTGTAATAATATGAATATGAACTAGCTACCAATAATATTTTGTTGAGAACATTAGCGGATAGGAAAGCTACAAGTAAGGAAGGAACAATTTCACCTTTTTCAATCAACGGGTTATTGCTCAAGTCTTCTTGCTGTGAAGCACACCATATTGGAAATTGAGACAAGCAGGGCACCTCTCCAACATGCTCATCTGCCTTTCAAGCAGGAGGAAAATTTATGAAGCAACAACCTTTGCTCAAAGGCAAGTGCAGCAAAAATAACAGCATTCCAATTTTGCACAGAAGGATTCAGTGCAGAGATAGCATCAGTGGAAGGAAGAGTTGTTTTTTAAAACCTTTACATTTTAACCTAAATGATAAATGTGGGTACTTAAGACAGATATAAAGCCTTATAACTTAGAAATTTATAAAACTTTGAATCAATTTTAATCTGCAGGCCATTATAGCAGGGATGTAGGTCTTGTTTTTGTTTTGTGGATCATCTTTGCTGCCACTCAACCAGCTAAAAATGCCTAACTTTAACAGTCAGGGAAATTACCAGCATATGAGGACAATTGCAATTCCAGCCAAGTCCTGGCTCTGACAGGATGATTGAGTGTGTGGGGTTGATCAGTTGGGTCTCTGAAGAAAGTCTTATCTCTTTGCAGCCATCCTCACCACACAGCAGCATGTCAGTTGCGGGACTTAATTCTATCCAATTTCACGAAATACTGCAAAGTCATCAGCAGCTGATGACAATTTCCTAATTTCTCTGGAGCCTTCGGGTTCTTTTCCTCATTATGTAATGGATAGGTCTGCCAAAATTCATAGAGTTAGTTGACACTGTGATACAACTTTATACCAAGTTTGAAAGTGATAGTTGCAGTAGTTCTGTTTAAATAACCAGTCAAAGATGATTTTGAGCACTGCCAAAGTCATAGCTAGGCCATGACACTGTGAGAGTGTCATGGGAGGGTGATGACAGTGCTAGGGTGATTGTCATGTGGGGCTGAGGACATTGATTGTCATCAGCTGGTGATAATTTCCCTGACTGTTTAACATTAGCAACAACTGGCAAACAAAATGAAGTGTCATTGATCATATCATTAGGCCTATATGAAGCCACAACAAACATCAATACTGGTTTTACTACATGTTTACCAAGCTTCATGCCACCATAACTTGTCTTTATCAACCTATTCAAGGGCTATTTATAAGCCTTATATATGGTGCATTTTATTGGGCCCAGCGTCGGATGGACCACACTTGATATATCAACATAACACTCACCACGCTCACATATCTCTGACGATTGTTCGCAAAATGAGCGTCCACATAACTCCACAATATACAATTTACAGCAGCCGAAACCAGGTTTATATTACACTACCCCTGAGCGAAGCAATTAAGCAGAAGTCCCAGAAGAATAAATCTCATTTGTGTTCACAGCTAGCACCATTTCAACAGTAAATCAAATCTGCTCGTTTAAAAAAGTAAATTGCTTTCTAGTCTGATGACAGGTATATGCGCAGCAGCAATTCGCGCTGCGGAATGACAATCACCACGAACCCAAGTTAGCATCTTCGAAGCTCCACTGAAAATGTTGGGTTCTAACCCATGCAGGCAATGACCGTCAGCCCAATTTTGCAATTTAGACATCACCAAAATACTTATACCATTGGAAAAACCGGTATCTAACTGACAATATTGCATGTTAGCGACCTGCTAAGGATTAACATTGTTTATAACAGCAAACAAACGATGAGATTATGGTTTATTTTGCTAAAGTATAAGTTAAAACAAATAATAGAAGAAGCACATGATGTCTAAGTCAGTTAGACACCTTTTTGTCGGGTCCTAACATGCATTTTTGTCAGTTAGAACCCTCCAAATCGGTGTCTAACTAATAACAGACGAAGACCGTCAGCTCAACACACCGGAACCATAACCACTCAGTCACCCAGCTGCAAAGTTCATGTCCTGTATTCATACACTTGATATGCTGGTAGTGGCATTGTTGCTTATTAGGACAAGAGGAAGACACTGCAAAGAGGCAAAGTATGATCGTCCACACTGTAAAATTGTAAATTTTGAGTCAGCCAAAACATTTGAGTGAGATGGCTGCACAATTCCTTTGAGCCAACATAGCTTTTTGTTTTAAGTTATGATAATTGTGCAACCATCTCATTGAATCATTTAACTGATTTTTACAGTGCAACATAGGTCCAGGAGATCATCAACAACAAACAAGGTGATCATGTCAGCAGATCAATGAAATCTAAATTGGAAGACAAAAATCAACTGACCAAAGGTTAAATAAAATCTCTCCAAGGACAGGCACTATCGATTATATTGGAGGAAAATGAAGCATTATACAAGAGTCACAGTATGTCATGAAAGCACACACAGAATTATTGAATGATTGCCTCACTCTAGTCAAACCATCACGTGAAGGAGATGGAAATCGATACACTGTGGGCGATGTGCTGAAAGGGAGACATAACTGCCCAATTAGCCAAATCTGTCAAATCTACTTGTAGCTGTCAGAGTAGATTTCCAGTAGCAAAAAATGGATCATCCTTTTTGGTTCATCGGAGCATCATCCCATAGATCGATATCTATCAAACTTATACTGCTATAGTGCTTGAGGCTCTGTCAGTTGATGATTCGGTATGCTGGTACCAGTGATGTAGTCGAGGCCAGGACACCCGAGACCGAGGCATGGCCAAGGATTTGGCATCCGAGACCGAGGCAAGACCAAGGCCATCAAAATATGGCCCCGAGACCGGTCTCGAGGCCGAGGCTGGTCCCGAGGCCGAGGCCGGTCCCGAGGCCCCCACCTCTGGCCCAAAGACACCCATGACCAAGGAAAAGCCAAGGATTTGGCATCCGAGACAGAGCCAAGGCCGAGGCCATCAGAAACTGGCCTTGAGGCTGACCTCGAGGACGAGGCCGGCCTCGACACCTCCAACACTGGCTAGTATATCATGTAAATGTAAAAAGAGAAAATGCAGCTGTTGTAAGTTCTCAGGCTGACTGATAATCAATTTCTAAATTTTAGAGCGACACAAAGACAATGCTGTCAAAGCAAATTTCACAAATTTTGCCATATCAATTTCATTCACTGTTGGTACTTGTTCATTTTCTCAAAGGTTGGCAATACATGGACACAAAAACTTTCATCTAAATAACAATGAAAACAAAATCTTAAGACATAAAATAAAAACATCAGTGCATTTGTCTTATCAAAACACTTGAGAAAAAAAAAAGTGATAAATGTAGGACACTCAAGTTATGTAAAGAAGAAAAATAATAACTTTATAACATAAATTTATAATTTTTACACAGGTTAAAAAGTAACACATTGTATTTTCGAATTGATCTTCTTTTGCTGCTTCAATTCTTCATGAGCATTGGTGAAATATCACTAAACGCCGATCTTCAAGAGCATCACGGTGCACCTAAACATCATTCAGTAAACTCTGACAAATAAAGACAATTAAGCTGGGCCGGTCTCCCCATAAAAATGCACATTCTCCAACCTTTTGAACTGCAGCAAATCAATGAAGCCACAAGCAGTTTTCAAAGGGCAATTCAGAAACAGGCAAAGACCAATAAAACGACAGATGGCTCCTGAAATAGGAGAGAACATCAAACTGAACCAACACAATACTATGTCAATAGGTCTAATTAAAATACCATTAATCAGTCAATGTGTCAGCTTGGAGAAAATGTCTTACTCACAAAATTCAGGTGTTGAATTTATTTCCAATTGCAGTGACAGTTTTAGCTTACTCTTGTCACATGGAACCATTTGATTGAGCTATCACGAAAATATGATGAAAATGTCACCAATACATAGTTTTCTATGCCATACCAAAAATGCCATCTCGAACAGAAATATGAAATATTACAAGAAGTTTCAAGATCTTCCACATTGGCAACTCACTAAAAGGCCATAACAGTACTATTTGATGAGTTACATCTCGTGTGACATTTAACAAACTTCAAGGTTTGCAGTAGGCACATATGTCATACAATCTCATGTATCTAAGCTACGTAATTGTCCCTTAAACTCATTTCTGTCTAACAGTTGGAAATTTAACAACCAAATGAAGAAGGAGTGGAAGAAACACCCACAGGAATAAGGAAGGAAGAAACTTTAAAAAAAAATAAAGCCCCATCCCACTTTGCAGCGGGTATTCTCAAGACATTTGGGGCAATGGAAAGAAAGTTGAAGCAATCAGACAGCAGTGTAAGATGAGAAAGAAAATACACAGGAGGATTTTTCAGCATCGCTCTTTGCATCACAATGCATCAGAATTCCACAATGCAGGAGTCACCAAGAGTCACTTTATTTGAGCTTCACAGATTGTTTGGCAACTTTTGGGACAATTATTGAGGAGCTTCAAAGATCTGCATGGTGTGAGAATATTCCTCTACGGCCTGTGCTCTGTTGGTGTTTCAATTTGCCAACATTCGATTACCATCTCACCTTAGCAAGGACCACATTGTGTTGCAATGCTTATGAGCAAGACCCCTATGTCATCTGGGATATGTGTAACATATGAAAACCAAATCTTTTAAAAAGAAGCTGCAGCCAGGATGTTACAATTTAGCAAGCATTTTGGATATATCAAGGAACCAGGAATAGGATAAGCCTTGAAGAAGTTCAGCATTCAGTCAAAGGGCAAGGAAAAGCCAGCTCAGAGTCAGAAATACAGGTGCAGTTCAATCCATGTTGTTAAAAGGTTATATATCCTTCACCCTTTTCTTTGGCACTCTTCTTTCTTTAAAACAACAAAGACAGAGGTGCAGCTTTTAAAACCAAGAGCAAAGAGAGCGAACATGTCCAATCCACCTGTCACAGTCGTAAAAAGCAATGAAATTGACAGGACCCATTGAAGTTGCCACACTGAGGATCAATCTGCACAGCTTAAACATCCAATAGAAACAGAACTCATTTTATCAATCAGATCAATTTCAACACTACCCTATCAGCAGCAAACAAGCACTCATGTTTGGCAGTCAACTCATTTTGGCCATGTTATAATTACAGAACATTTTCCCTTTGCAGTGCTCTATTAAGATATTTATTTTCTAGTCAAGTGTCAACTGAGATATCCTCAAGGGAAGATATCACTCATGTTCAAGGGCAAACATAAAGAAATAAAAGAGGGTAAAGAAAGTTAATATCTACTGCATAGTTCTGAACAGGGCTTTGGAGTCTGAGGTTTTTGGGTGGAGTCGAAGTCGGAGTCGGAGTCGAAAATTGATTTTCAGTTGCAGTCCGAGTCAAAAATTAATTTGGTGACTCCTGACTCTTTAAAAATAATTAATATAATTTACAAAAACACAGTTAAAACAATGTGAAATGTACATTGAAGTTTAATAAAAATATATTGAGGAAAATTAAACATTTCAGTCTCGCTATACACAGCGTCTCATGAAAGCGCGCATAGAATTATTGAACACATTACACACTCTAGACTAGTCAGCCCATCACTGGAAGGATATAGCAATTAATCAACTCTAGGCGATGTGCTTAAAGGGAGACACAACTACCCAATTAGCCATATCTTGCCAAATCTACTTGTAGTTCTCAGAGTAGATTCCCAGTAGCAAAAACATATTGATCATCCTCTAGAGAATGTCTAGATATACATGCATCTAACAAATCTAGGCTAGTTGCTACATGAGCTAAAGTATGTCTTGCAGTTTGACATTAGTGTGATCTGGCATGACTCTTCGGTTGGCATGAAGTTCTGAATTTTAAAAATAGAGACAAAAAATAGTCTACGAAATGTTACACAACTGAACAAATATCTTTGTATTGATGTGGAACATTCCTCTTAACATTTTTAGCTTTGTGATTTTAGACAGTGACACGAGTCAGTGAAGGTATTAAGCTAGGAAGATTTTCTGTGGGTGAAGCAATCTTCAACTTTGCCTCGTTCAGGAAACTATGAAAAACTAAAACAAGTGGGTGGGTCTATAACCAATACACACGTTCTCCAACCTTTTGAACTGCATTAAATCAATGAAGCCACAAGCCACGAGTCGTTTTCAAAGGGCAATTCAGAAACAAATAAAATGACAAATGTCTCCTGAGATCGGAGATGGCATCAAACAGAACCAACACAATATGTCTAATTAATAGACCGTCGATTAATCAATGTGTCAGCTTGGTGAGAATTTTTCTCTCAATGATATCAGGTGCTAATTTTCTTTCCAATTGCTAGTGACAGAGTACTGAAGAATGCACAAAATAAATGTTTCCCTATTTAAAAAATGTTTCCCAAATTTCTGCTCCCTCCTTTAAATGTGTACCTGACAGCAGAGTGGACAGATGCGAAATTGTGGATGCGGTAGTTTCATCATGGTCTTAGTCATACAAAACAAATTGCTCTAGCCTTGGACCTGCAAGACCTTTTCGACAAATAAATTTTATGGTGATTTAAAATGAATATAAATACATATAGAGTGGGTCGGGGCAAGAAGCCCGGGTTAGGTGAGAAGCCCCCCCAGGGTTATATCTAATCTTACATTTTTGGTGCTTTTTCGTATTGATAGGATTGAAGCTAGAGGCTTTTTAGGTGACGTCACAAATTTTCAAGGCATTCAGCACCAAAGCATAGTCGTAATTAAAGAAACAAAAAAGGTGCATGGTTTTTGTAACTTTGATTAATTCTTTGAAAGTGGTTGTCAGAAATAACTTTGGAAATTTTACTAAGTATAATGGATATCTGCATTGCTTCACTTTATAACCATCACATAAACATGATTTGGATCATATTTTTTGTTTTTTTGCTTAAAATATAGAGGTCAAATTAAAATATGTGGGTTTGGGGCGAGAGGCCCCACATGGTATGGGGCATGAGGCCCCCTTCACTGAGGCCTCGAAGCTGCTTTAGGAACCATTTAATAATGTGTACTTTACCTTAAATCTTGATAGAATAGCTAATTGAAATAGAAAAAAATTTGGCTGAAATTGAAAAAGGGCACAAAATATTAAAAAATAAATGTATGAACAGAAAAATTCTGAAATTCAGAAGAAGTGAATAGAACGCCTTAAAAATGATGGAATAACCCCAAGAAATAACTTTCAAGCTGAATGCGTTCGCAAAAAAAATTGCCATAGGATTATAATAGGGGGGCTTCTTGCCAGATGGGTGGGGTAAGAGGGCCATTTTAATTTTTTTACAAAAAGGGCCGTAACTCCTTTATTAAAATTGGTAGACATTCGTTTCACTAGTTATAAGTAGAGTCAAGTGATCCCTTCCTGACAGCATAAGCATTCAAATAATCGACCACAAAAAGTAGGTCAAATCGCACCTCGAAGTTAAGGGGGGCTGCATGCCCCACGCTACTCTATTTAAACATACCAAAAATGCTTCAAAATCTTTCGCAAATTCGAATGAGGCTCTTAGAGAACCATTTTATGGTTTATTTTGATGCAAACATTTACAAGCATTGTTGTGTTGTAGTTGACTGTCCAAATACAATCCTCATACAATCCTATGTGTCTAAGCCACGACAAAATTCAAGATTGAATCCTGTGGCTCTCCTACACAGATACAGATCTAGGCTACCTCACTTACCCTCAAATAAATAGCTGCAAGTCTAAGATATTATAGAGCAAGCTAATCAGTTAATGTAACTCTCAGGTGAAGAAAGAGTGGAATAAGGGAAGAAGAAACTGAAAAAAGAAAGCCCCATCTGAGTTTCCATCAAGTATTCTCAAGACATTGAATCAATAAAAAGAAAGTTCAAGCAATCAGAAAGAGTTGTCAAATGGGAAAGAGAATACGTGTATACACACGAGACAGGAGGTTGTTTCAGAGTTGCTCTTTGTATCACAATGCATCAGAAATCCACAATGCTGGGTCATCCCAAGAGTCTCTACTATTTGTAGTTCACAGATCGTTTGGCAACTTTAGAGGCAGTTATTGAGGAGCTTCAAACATCTGACAGTGGTTTGTTGACTCCAGGAACATTTTTCTCCTACTTTGGTCTACTTCTGTGAATTGTTAGCACAGACAACAGATTCCATTGGGTTGGGGTCAACGCTATACAATTACATTAATAAATTATATAGGGGTAAACATGTCTTGTCACCATAATGGTGGGCCTGTGTTGCTAGTGAGTGTTTTCGATTCTTATCCAGATCATTTCCCATAAAACTCTGCCGATTAACAATGGAAATTTAACATCTAAATGAAGTCGTCCTGGTTGGAAGAAACTCCTATGTTTGTTGGAAGAAGAAAACCTTTCGAAGAACTTTTGAGTATTCTCAAGACATTTGAGGAAATGGAAAGAAAGTTCAAACAATCAGCAAGTATACTCAGATGAGAAAGAAAATATACACAGTAGACAGGAGAAAGTTTCAGTATCCCTCTTTGTACATGTTGTATCACAATGCATCAGAAATTCACAATGCTGAAGTCACCTCAAGAGTCACTTCTATTTGAGCTTCACAGATTGTTTGGCAACGTTAGGGAAAGTTATTGAGGAGCTGTAAAGAATCTCAAGATCCGTGGCTGCTGACAGCGCCATTGTTTGCACCATTGTGTTTGCAGGCGTATATTTCCTGCTTTGCATTGCTTGTTTGCCTGCATGCCTGTGTGAAATGCTGGTGAGTGTTCAGTTTCTTGCTCACTGCTCACTGTTCCATGCAATCTCCTGCTCGAAGTGTTCAGTTTTATCCCGCTTCACTACTGTACAGTGTTTGATGTTCCTCTTCCCATCTCCTTACTGTCCTTTGTTAATAATCTCTGTATGTATTTTTCATATTTTTTCTTCTCGCTAAGGTGTATATCATAGCCATATCCCTTAATGCACTTTCTTGGTACTCGTGTGTGGTTCCATTTGCCTCCTACAACAGAGCTATTTATTTCTTCTTTCCTTCACAAAGATGTCTTGTACAACATGCATTACTAGGTTTATAAATATTATACACTTTATCACATTAACATGGCACATATGTCTTATCAATATTGCCTGAGTGGAAGAAAGATTATTTTTCTGTCCCTATGACTATTTGCAACTTGTTTCAGATTTTTTTAAACTGACAATTAACACAAATGGCACAATCTCTAACTTACAAGCTTTACAACATTATAATGACAGTATATATTTTGATTCTACATAATAGACTATATGTGGTAAGGAGAAAAAATTACAATATTGGAGAATGACATACATTTTCAGTTAAAATTCATCTGCCATTTTGTCTTGAATGACACTACTGTCTAGACTATGTGGAAACATTGTTTTAAAACACTAATGCATATTTATGAGTTTTCAATTGGAGTCTACAAATCTCCATGAAAAATTCATGATTTCTTTGCATGACAGCGGTTGCAGACATATCTGTCAATTTATTTATTCTTTCCATTTTCTGATTTTTGTGTTGTAGTCATGTCAAATCTAGAGCTTCGAGGAGTAATATTGAAGTTTTTCAGGATAAGGGAACTAAGGTGGTTACTAAGACATGAAACACCCACTTATGAGCTACTTAGGTACTAACACTAGTAGCCATGGTCCCTTAAATGGGTCCTTACAGCACATTTGGCTACTTATGACAACTGTAAGGCACCTAAGAATCCACTAACAGCCAAACATAGGTACTTATGGGTACTTATGTTAGTTCCATCCACTTGCAGAGCATGAAGTCTACTAAGAATGTCCCCTTAGAAGGATTACAGAAGTGAGAATGCCTAAGGTGAAAATCCTTTGTTTGACAAACTTTGCAGATTTCATTTCGCATTGGTTCATCAAGCCCATACTGAGGAAAACACACCAGTTAACTGACTTGCATTGTTTTACCAACACATACATAATCTTGATAAAACCACAGACTGTGATGAAACTGACAAATCAAGAAGCACAGCAGCAAGCCCATGACTGCACAGTAATCAGT
Source organism: Platynereis dumerilii (assembly GCA_026936325.1). NCBI lineage: Eukaryota > Metazoa > Annelida > Polychaeta > Phyllodocida > Nereididae > Platynereis > Platynereis dumerilii. The sequence continues at coordinate 48,659,240 of JAPTHN010000002.1, forward strand.
GTCGTAACTGGGGGATCTCGAGTGGGGGGGCACCTGGTGGGGGGGGGGGTACGCGATTCTCTAGGGGGGCACCCACAATATTATTTGTATATATAGCCAGAGTTGGAAAGTTCATATGGGGGGCATCTGGGGGGCACAGGTCTAATATGGGGGGCCGGGGGGGGCACGTGCCCCTCTGTGCCCCCCATAGGAACGCCACTGGCACAGTTCTGTTTCTGGAACAATGTGATGGAGCATGTGCCATCAATTTTTCTGTAAGAAAATATCTTGATATACATTGGAAGGATGTTGGATGAGGGGGTGGGGTCTAGACTAAATCAGATTTTACTTGATTTTCAGTGCCTCTGAATCAATAATTTTGGTTTGAATTGAATGAAAATTATCAATGAGATAGATAATCTTGCAAAACCAAAAAAATTTAATTGTACTGTAAAGGCTTCATGCATTCCAGAATTTACTCAAATTCTCACTAGGGGAGACTGGGGCAAGTTGTAACTTTTATAAACCACTGTTAATTTGAAACTAAATCTGACTGATAATTCCCTAATTTGATACATGAAGCTAGTGTTGGAGGTTCGAGACCTGCCTCCATTGATGGTCATATTCTGATGGTGTGGGACTTGCCTCAGTCTCAGCTGCACCAGAAAAAAATGTCATTTTTAACTGTGAAAATTCTGTACTCACAATTTATAGATAAAACTTGACATACAATTAGCCAGTGCTGCATTAGCAACATGAATGTCTCCTGACCCATGTAACTTATAATTTAACATGTTTAACTCATATGTTGTCAGAATTGTAAGTAACACTTAAGCGGTAATTTGAGTGACGTTGTCCCCAAACCAATTTTGGAGTGACTGGTGGCATGATTTGTTACATTTAGACAATCAATAAATTGTGTCAATATGAAAAAAGCTAAAATACAATGTAAGTTTAAAAAAAAAAAGGGGATCAACCAACCCGACTAATCCAGTGATAAACGATAAACCTTACAGCAACACAGGGTTCAGATTTGCAACCTAGAACTCTTTGTGAAGGTCCACCATTATCTCCCTAATTGTTGTGTCCCATTGTTTTAATTGCTTCACAAAGTAAGTTTTTTAAAATAGAAAATCACCCCAAGGCTAAAACGACACAACTTACCTAAGTCTCCCCTACCTTTTTTTTTGGTAAGAATTTGAATAATACACAACTGCACATGTACAAGGCCCCACTGACAATGTTAAAAATATCCATTCCACAATATTTATGCTAGAGTACATGTTTGAAGAAGGAGGATGCATACACCAAATTCATGGTGTTAACAGAAGGTCTCGGTTTAACAATGCATATTTATTTATCTAATATGGATCAATTAATTTTGATTTTATACGTAATTTAAAAGCTTTGCTGAAGGTTTAAATGTTCATATTTGCTGTGATGCATGTAAACCTTTTCATGTTGCATTGTGGGTTTGCTCAAGCACAGTCTATACTTGCACACAAACTGGTCTTTGTTTATTTCACACATTAGGATATTGATATTTAATCTCAATATTATGACAAACACAGAAACTTTGCAATGAAATTATATAAAACTGAGAAAAACAGTTCTGTAATCCCTCTAAGGAACCTCAACAAAGCATAAGGGGCCTTAGTGTCTTAGTAGCCAGCTAAGTTCCCTTATCCTGAAAAACTTCATTAATGTCTATTCCACTAAGATACATTGTAAATAAACTTGATCTTTACGTTTGCTCCACTTGTCAAAAGGATATCCTGTGGCCTAACAGATAATATTTCATGTACAAATATAGTCCTACACCTATAGTACACCATCAATCATTCTAACAATCATAAATGACATAAGGACTGATATAGTAGTCCCTGAATTATAAGACCACCCTGCTGTGTTTTTAAGTGGTCTTTCGTTGGGTGTAATCTCTCTTCTGGGTGCAAAACGTACTAAAATAAACTTCTTGGTGCAGGTAAAAGGTGGTCACATAAGGCAAGTCAGTCTTATATAAGTTATTACAAGGGGTCTAAAAATTAGGGTTGGGACAATAACCGGTATTCATACTGTACCGTGGTATTTTTTGGGCCAAATATCGTACCTCCAGGTGCCACATTACAGTATGAAGGGTGTGCTTCATACTGTCATTAACGGCACAAATAAGAAGAAATTGCACGAAATCAACTCGAATTCACGTTGTTTCTCGGGCTGGACGAGATTCTCGCTGAGAGCGTCTGCTTAAAAAATTAAGAATTTTTGATTTTTCACCAATTTCAGACGACTTACGGCAGTAGATAAATAGCTTATTTACCCTGAAATCGATATATCATGTTTTCGCGATATCACTGTCAATCTATATCGTGATATCAAAATACAAATATCGTCCCAACCCTACTTATAATTCAATGATCTCATCATGGCTCTGGCAGCTGTTCATAAAAGCTAAAATGGCTTCAGAGCCAGTAGCATCAAGACACATTATTAACACAACATGGTCATTTAATGAAGACAACTAACACTTGTAATATTTGTTGCAAAAAAAAGGAGGTGCTGAATAATTTTGGTGAAGAGAATATTATCTCTTTTCTGTGATGCTACATCAACTGACAACAAAAGCCTTTTTGCTGTGACACTCAGGATGTCACACACAATACCGCACCTGACCCAAGATGCAAATAATCCACTGAGCAATTGCACTGTGCACTAACGAGGGGGGTACCCTCGCCATCAGGGTAGCCATTACAAATGCTGATTCGTTATTTCAAAGTGAAACTGCAAACAATTTAGGGGGAATGTGGTCTTCAAATTGTCAAGATAGGTTAAAGGGTTTGTGGAATGAATCATTGTCAGGTGCCAGACTCTAACTTGCAAGGTAACTTAAGTTATTCATGAAGTTAGAAATCACCCGAGGCGAGGGTACCACAAAAAATGAAAAATGGTAGGGCGAGGGTACCAGCATTTTGGCGAGGGTACCAGCACTCTTTGGCGAGGGTACCAACACAATTGGCGAGGGTACGAGCCCGGAAGTGGCGAGGGTACTGTAAGATTTGGGCGAGGGTCACTTCCGGTTGGCGAGGGTACCCACCAAAAAGAAAGTGGCGAGGGTAACGCAATCCAAGAGTATTTGAGCAAACAGTCTTGGAAGAAAAAGCAATGAATCAAAGAAATTACCAGATAGATAGATAGATAGATGAGGTAAGTGCAGCCCTCAATCAGGAATTCACAATCAAGAAAACAATTGCTATATACCCTGTCCATAAAGGAATCAGTCAATATTTGTCACATTCACTAAACAATAAACCTAGGATAGAACATTTTAACATTGGCCTTCAGCGTAATCATGCACAGACTCAGTATCTTCTACTGGACATGCTCAGTATCTTCTACTGGACATGCCAAATAGTCGGAATTGCATAGGTGACCGTGCCTTTGTGAGATGTGCACCATCCCTGTGGAATAAGATTCCTTACCAAGTAAGAAATGCAAACACTTTGCAAACCTTCAAACAAAGACTGAAAACGCATCTTTTTAAAATATACTATGATGCAATCCAGTAGCCTTCAGCTACTGAAATAGCGCTGATGAGCAATGTTATAATTGGAATCGGCGCTATATAAATGTCTTATTATTATTATTATTATTATCACATTTTATATTTCAATGTCCAAACAACCATTTACGCCTTTTTGTGTTGTCCGATCTGACAATGTTATCAATTTTTGTTTTATGGAATGTAAACTGCATACTTAAACGTAAGTTAATGAATTGGAATCTGAAGTCGGAATCAGGGAAGAATAAAGCTATTTTTTCCCATGAAAAAATAAGTCACCCAGAACACCATTGTCCTAAGCAGTACCATCCACAGTGAGATTTTCTGCAATTTATTGAGAAGGCATATAAAATTGCACATGATGAATCAGCAAGCATCAGCAGGCATCAACAGCTATGTATTTTGACTGTGCTGATAATTCAATTGTGACATTCCAGGTAAAGCCTGGGCTTTGCATGAAATCTTGACACTCTTTTTGTGATATATTTTAAAATGTTATAATATGTACACTTGTATTGGTCACATCCGTGAAAACATTTTGGACCACTGGTCAATAAACATACCTACCCTATACCAGGTTTTTTTTTAAATAATTAAACATGTTTCATTTTTTCCTGTGAATGCTTTTGGGTTAATTTATACTAGATAATACATAGATACACAATATATGTGCATAGTGTTATAAGTGAAAAGTATGGAAGAAACTCTCTGGCTAACCAAGGTGCTTCTGTGTGGAATTCATTACCGTCTATGATTAAAAATAGATGTGATATAAAAGTCTTTAAGAAAAATATAATTACATGGCAGGGAGTTAGTTGTAACTGTGGCTTTTGCCTAAATTGTGCGATTATAAGAATGTGATTATATACAATATTAACGATTTTATAGACTCATTCTGAAGATTTTATGCTTTTAATCATATTTTCATTGCAAATATTTCATCCCTCATCTATTGTATCATTTGTCGGTAAAAAGCAGTTTTTGCTTATGTTAACTGTTTTATACATGTAACCTGACTATAAATAGATATTTACTTTACTTTACTTTACTTTACTTTAGCGTAGACAAAATGCACACAATAGCAAACATCACCTGCATAACAGCAAGCAGTTGTACCATGCCAATTGCCTTTTAATTTTACAATAATCCAATCAATTGGTCAATTGACCTGTGAAGTTTCAAAACCACGCTTGAACACTTATAAATCAGAACACAAAAAAATACTAATGAATTTTCGGATAACATTTATGTAGCTGAAAGCCTTCAAAGAGGTATTTCGTCAGGGCTCCCCATCTAAAATTGATAGTACTGACCCATATACAACATCCATGTAAAGTTTGTTATTTTTATCACTCCTGCAACGATTCAGCTAAAAATTTTCCCTAGGCCACCGGACTAACCCAACCTGCTACAGAGACTATTAGAAAGTACATGTAACTTTATGTTGTTCACTTGATTTTACAGTGCTATTCATATAGGAGAAAATTTTCTTTCATAATAATTGGGAATGCAGTGTAGATAGGCCTATTCACCAAGCAGAGACGTCAGAGTGAATTTGAAATGATTATGATAGGACTTTTTAATAGGTTTATGTTAACAGGACAGCTAGGCAGGGACCACTGTTATCAGGCAAAGAGCAGTCCTTCTTTCATTGAGAGATAGATAGATAGATAGATAGATTTATCATGTAAATCTAACTTCACCATTGCTTTTGTGACAACAGCAAGCAAAGTAAAAATCCATAAGTGTTACTGTCATGTCAGGTGGTACCCTCGCCATGACAATAATTGGAAATGGTGGTACCCTCGCCATGACAATTATTGGAAATGGTGGTACCCTCGATAGCTTTTTTTGGTTACCCTCGCCCTGACGATGTATTTCAAAAGCAAAATCTCATAATTCTGTGACCTATTTCATGTGGAATGCATGTCCAATTGTTAGTTTAACATTAAAACTACATGCTTGATAAATATAGGCTTTGGATTTGATGAATTAAGCTCAGGATGACAGGAAACAACTTTGAATCGAGTGTTGTAATGGCTGCCCTGATGGCGAGGGTACCCCCCTCGTTAGTGCACAGTGAATTGTGACATACACAACACGGTGTCAGAGACAGTGTCACACAGCCAATTATTGCATTGTTTGGAGACATGGCACTGTTGATTTTGTGGGTGTGAAAGTTACAGACTTACCACCCAGCCAAGTTAAGCTGCAAGGGAGTATGAGGCTTGCACAGGAATACACTGAAGCCAGTATGGTAGAAAATGGCATCAACAGTGCACGCCATGCAATGGCATGCTTGTGGCTGCAAATTGAAAGGAATGGAATGATGCAGCAGCGAGTTGGAAGTATTTTCCATTTTGACAATCTCACAACATCATCCCTTATCTTGTTCAGACCAGATGCAGCGGGTATCAACACAGCAGTAACAAGACATAATGCAAAATGACTTGGGAAAAGCAAGACCATTGTTGGCCCTAATCTCATAGTTATGTGCCTCAGGGCATTGTGAAATGTCGTGCTTCTGCACCAGATAATAGAACGGTTTTTTTTTTGTTGAAGTCCTATCAAGAACTGCAATGTTATCTTTAACAGGAATACAACATACTTAAAGAAGTTTCGGTAGCTTAGCAAGGGGCTATAGCAGAACTCTTTGAATATTAATATCAATAGATAGAGAGATAGACAGTTAGATATACAGATAGATAGACAGATAGATATGACAAGTAAAGTGCAGCCCTCTAAGCCCAGTTCTGGGCCCTCATGAGGGTGGATTGATGAGATGGGAGAGACAGCAGGATCTTCAACATGTAACACATTCACCCCCTGTGAATAATTTTTACTTGCCCAGAACAGACACTGATACAAGGGGCAATCAATTTAACGTCATATCCAAAAGACGTTCACAGCTGGGATATTGCTCATGAAGGTTCACAGATAATTCGAAGTTCGCCCAGAAACAATTCCAAGTCCAATGTGTTAAACAATATAATTATGAGGTTTTCGGTGGTTCCCTCTTTTCATTGGCTATCGATTTCTACACTAACCAATAGGAACAAACAAACATAAACATGTTGGGGAGTCAATTAACTTTATGCTTCCTAAAATTACACAAAACATTTTCCCTGCACAGTGCAATGGGCACTTAGATTTTATTTTGTAGTCGAGTGTCTTGTTAACTAAAATATCCCCAGAAATGATATATGTCTAATACAAACTTGTTTCAAGAGTATTTTTGGAATTTCTTACCTAGATAGCAAAAAATGTTCATGCAAAAGAATTGTTGCAGGAGCGACAATACACTTAACCACCTTATAATAAATCATTGATATATATTTAAACCTTTTAATCATGAAGTGTATGATGTTGAATTTAATCTCAAGGTAATTATGGCTGAGATTTTACTGTCTGTTTAGTGTTTGAAACCAACCAGAATAGACCTAAAATTGAACATGCAATAACAACAAAATGAAGAACCAAAATAATTATGTCCATCTATTTTACAAATATGTGTGAGCTGAATTACACTCTCTAACACCTCTATCAAACTGTTGATAGATGGTGCTTTCACAGCAGGGTCACGCGGCCTTGCACTAATACACTTGACACATCAATGGAAAGCAAACAAGGCTCACACTTCTATGATTGTTTTTCACACACTGGGCATCCATGGGAAACAATAAATGATATCCAAATGCCAGATTCCATTTCACTACCAAAACCAAAGAGTATAAGCCTGAGAGGAATAAATGACCACTCCTTCAATATTGGGCCACTGGTTCATTACACAGAAAAGGCAAAATTGTGGTTTGATCCTACTGACCAATTACCATTATGGTAGGGTAACTGAGAGTGACAAGGACAGCTTTTACAGTGTATACACAATATAGCTCTGTATGTCCGTATTGGTTGCAGTGCTAATTGGTTGGATGAGAGAAAGTAGACTGGACAAATTGTGTAACTTACTTAGTACAGCCCTGGTCCCAGGGCAAATGTTTGCGATATTTTACATGTCAAGCATTAATACTGGTGCAGAGGGCCACTCATTTCTGAACAGCTGGACGTCCAGTGAGTCTGATAATGAACCTCACTAATAATTAAATCAGCAAAATATTGATAGCAGGAAAAAAATGAATAACGATCAAAGGTCAAAAGGATCACTAGTGATCAATAAACCTTTCAAAAATGAGCAGGGAAAAACAATATATTAAAGGAAAATGAACCACCATATAATACCACAGAGTCACAGTATACAAATAGCATTTCATGAAAGAGCACACAGAATTATTGGATACCCTAGATGGAAGGAGATAGCAAGTACTCAATTCACTCTGGGCGATGTGCTTGGAGGGCGTGTTAACCACCCAATTAGCCAAATCTATCACCACCTGCCAAATAAAGCAGCAAGGGAGTATGAGGTTTACAAGAATATAATGAAACCGATATGGCAGAAAATGGCATCAACAGTGTACAAAAAAATAAGAATTTATTTTTCTTGCCAAATATAATCAGTGTGTTCAATAAAATTACACCAATAGCATGAACCACACTAAACATGCTAAATGGCCAATGGTCAGAGCCGCAACCATTTGCACCCACAGGAGTGAAGCACAATTTTGAAAACAAATCAGAACTGATTTCACCCAGAACTGGCATGAGATACGAATCAGTGATAAAAAGTGCCACACAATACATTAGATGGATGGATGACTGGGGCTTTACGTCCTGTATTTATGTACTTGGTAGGCTAATTAGGACAGGAGGAGGACACGGCAATGAGGCGAAGGATGGTTGAAACAGCCGTCCAACATAGGCCCATAGGACCCGGCAAGAGCTGGATTCGAACCCTGGACCCAGCTATTGGCAGTCCAGCACGCTACCACTGGACCAACCCTCCCCCCCCCCACACAATACATTAGCACATAAAATACAACTTCAAGTAAATATAGGCTATTGATCAAGATGCTATAAGTGAAGTTGCTTTTCATTAATTTTCAGGATTCCTACTATATTGCCTGGAAGCCAACCGTGCAACGGCGTGCACATGGTTGCAAATGAATCAAATGATACAGCAGAAAGTTGAAGTATTACCCATTTGGACAATCTCGCAACGTCATCTCTTATCATGTCCAGACCAGATGCTGCGCGTATCAACACAGCAGTAACACAGCAGTAACAAGCCATAATGCAAAATGACTTGGGAAAAGCAAGACCATTGTTGGCCCTAATCTCATTGTTATGTGCCTCAGCATAGTGACATGTTGTGACATGTTGCGCTTCTGCATCAGATAATATCCTGGGTTTTTTTGTTAAAGTCCTATCAAGAACTGCAATACTATCATGAACAGGAATACAACATACTTCAAGAAGTTTCAAGGTCTTTTCTATGGGCAACTTAGCAAGAGGCTATAACTGAACTCTTTGAATATTTTTATCAATAGATAGATAGAAAGACAGTTAGATATACAGATAGATAGACAGATAGATATGACAAGTGCAGCCCTCATGAGGGTGGATTGATGATATGGGAGACAGCGGGATCTTCAACATGTAACACATTCACCTCCTGTGAGTAATTTTTACTTGCCCAGAACAGACACAGATTATATGCTGATACAAGGGGCCATCAATTTAACGTCGTTTCCAGAAGACATACACAGCTTGGATTTTGGTCATGAAGTCCACTGAAAATTCTTGGTTTGCCCAGCAACAAAAATACAGAGATGCAGCTTTAAAAACAAGAGAGAAAACATGTCCAATCCACCTGTCACAGTCGTAAAAAAGCAATGAAATTGACAGGACCCATTGAAGTTCCAATTCTGAGAATCAATCTGCTCAATAGAAACAAACCTTTTTGCTGATGTTATCAATCGATTTCAACACTACCCGACATTTGTATCAGGAACAAACAAACATACACATGTTGGGCAGTCAATTAACTACATGCTTCCTTAAATTACACAAAACATTTTCCCTACACAGTGCTATGAGCATTTAGATTTTATTTTGTAGTCAAGTGTCTTGTTAACTAAAATATCCTCAGAAATGATATATGTCTGACATAAACTGGTTTCAAGCGTGATTTTGGAATTTCTTACCTAGCAAAAAATGTCCATGCAAATAGAATTGTACATGCAGGAGCAACAATACACCTAACCACCTTATTATAAATTTAAACCTTTTAATCATGAAGTGTATGATTTCGAATATTTAATCTCAAGTTAATAATGGTTGAGATTTTACTGTCCGTTTAGTGTTTGAAACCAACCAGAATTGAACTAATATTGAACAAGCAATAGCAACAAAATGAAGTACCAAAATAATTCTTTGTATCTATTTTACAAATATCCTTATTGAGCTTTATTACACTCTCAAACACCTCTATCAAGCTGTTGATACATGGTGCTTTCACATCAGGGGTCAGATGGCCTTATACTAATACACTTGACACATCAATAGAAAGCAAACAATGCTCACACTTCTATGATTGTTTTTCACACACTGGGCATCCATGGGAAACAACAAATGCCATCCAAATACTAAATTCCATTTCACTGCCAAAACCAGGGAGTGTAAGCCTGAGAGGACTAAATGACCAACCCTTCACTATTGTTGCACTGGTTGATTACAAACAAGTGGAAAATGGGTGGTTTGATGCTACTGACCAATGACCATAGGGTAACTGGGATTGACAAGGACAACTTGTACATACAATATGGCTCTGCATGTCCATATGAGTTGTAGTGCTAATAGGTTGGATGAGAGAAAGTAGACCGAACAAATTGTGTAACTTACTTAGTATTGCCCTGATCCCAGGGCAAATGCTTGTGATATTTTACATGCCAAGCACTGATGCTGATTCAGAGGGTCGGTCATTTCTGAACTACAACTTCGGCATGAACTACTGGATGTCCAATGAATCTGATAATGAACCTTGCTACATTAGAAATCAGTGAAATATTTATTGGGAGACAAAATTATTGATGATCAAAGGTCAAAAGGGTCACTAATAGTCAATAAACCATTCAGTAGGGAAAATAACTGAAGGAAAATGAACCACCATAACAGTCTTAGTACATGGATAAAAACTGTCTGTCATGAAAGAACACACAGACAGAATCATTGGATACCCGCACAGGAAGGAGATAATGCACTCTGGGCGATGTGCTTAGAGGGAGAGTTAACCACCCGATTAGCCAAATCTGTCAAATCTACTTGTAGCTGTCAGAGTAGATTCCAAACAGCAAAAAAATTTTCCCTGTAGCTTACAAATTGACGGGTAGGAGTTTTGGCTGGTAAGAAGGTGGGTACTGGAGACTTGGATTGTGCAGTCCCTGGAGTCAAGGTCTTGGCCTGACTAGTATTTACTGATAAGTTAAACATTTTATAGAGAACCCTGATTAGTTTTTTGGCTTGTCCTTGCTATCATTCACAATAAATCTCATACAAAAACCCTGATTGGTTTTTTGGCTGGTCCTCACCATCATTCAAATTTGCATGATTTGGGTTTGTGGAATTACCCTACAGCTGTATTGTTATGAATGGTGTAGGTTTTTGGGAAAACCAAACTTTAATAAAAACAAAGGAATTTCAAAATACCAATTATGTCTAAAGTTTTCACTAACCAAGCATAGGCACTTACACAAGTTAATATTTTACATCATTTTTTAATTCATCTGGCATGTTGTTTAGTGGGCGAAGCAACCTTCCACTCAACATCGTTTAGGAAACTGTGAAAACCAAAAACAAGTGGGTGGCTCTTCCTAATGCACAACATCGCACGTTCCCCAGCCTTTTGAACAGGAGCAAATCAATGAAGCCACATTGCACGTTTTAAGTTTTCAATTGGCAATTCAGAAACAGGCAACAACCAATAAAATGACAAATGGCTCCTAAGATAGGAGAGAGCATCAAACTGTTTGACCACAATTGTCTAATCAAAAGAGCATTGATCATTCAATGTGTCAGCTGAGTGAGAATTTTTCCGTCATCAATATCGGGGGTAAATTTTACTTCCAATTTCTATTGGCACAGTACTGGACAAGGGATGCCAAAGGTATGAAGACTAAAGACATTTTTGGGGCCTTGGCTGGTCAAGAAAATTTTGATTAATACCAGTATATTTATACACCACATGGAAAAATGCCAAGAGCTTTAAAAATCCTTTTCAGAGTCTATAACAATTATTTTCATGGGATGAATTATTCAGATGCTGACATTAACAAACCTTGAGTTGCGCAGTAGGCGACTTTGCACATATTATGATTCTCATACAATCCTATATATCTAGAAACGTCACCCATATAGATGTAAAGATACAGGTTTAGGCTACACCATTTAACCCAAAATTCATAGCTGTAAGTGTAGATGGAACAAGTCCAAGTAACATTCAAATGAAGGAGTGGAAGAAACACCCACAGGAATAAGGAAGACAGAAACTTAAAAATAAAGCCCCATCCAAGTCTCCACCAAGTATTCTCAAGACATTTGAAGCAATGGAAAGAAAGTTCAAGCAATCAGAAAGTAGTGCCAGACTAGAAAGAGAATGTACACAGGAGAGAGGAAGATGCTTCAGAATCGCTCTTTGCATCACAATGCATCAGAAATCCACAATGCTGGAGTCGCCTAAGAGTCACTTCTGTTTGAGCTCACAGATTGTTTGGCAACTTTTGAGGCAGTTATTGAGGAGCTTCAAACATCTGCCTGTGGTTTCTTGACTCCGGGTTCATTTTTCTCCTACTTTGGTCTATGTCTGTGCATTGTTGGCAGGTGAGAAAAGAATAGAGCCCGGAGTCACTGAGTTCGGGCATCATGACTTGACTTGGGTGCTTGGTGACTTGACTTGAATAACTTTCATGACTTGGTAATTTGCCATGACTTGAGTGTTTCATGACTTGACTTAACTAAGTTCAGCGACTTAGCTGTATTTATTTCGCTTTCGAAGTGGCAGATAATCCATTGAATTTTCATAGTAGAATGGTTGAATTGAGTTAAACTACCTAAAATGAGATGAAATTACTGAACATTTTCTATTGGATGACTGTTTCAATCATCCTTTGTCTCGTTGCCGATTCAACCTCCTGTCATAATTATCTTACCAAGTGTATAAATACAGGACATAAAGCCTCAATCATCCATCCATCTAGATATCGTTAATTTCATTGAATCTGTTAAAAGATATCAATATCTGTCCTTGTGAAGAGAGCTATAGGCCTGGAACCTAGTGAATTTTGCTAACTGCAGCTGTGTATCAGGCCCGTGCAGGCCACAAAATTTCACTGAACATTTTAAACTCTAATCAACAAGCTAATGACATAGAAAGTAAATATAATGTGTAAAACTAAGATCGTCAAGTTATTTCATCTCCTTTTCAAGAAAACATTATATATGTCAATGGCTAGTACATAGATTCAATTTTGTATTGTCTCACTCCAAGGTACATTAAAATTACAGTTAGACTCTACAGTCAATATTAGAAGCACAGGCCACTCTCTTGGAGGTATTAAAAATGTTATATTCCAGCACCAATACATAGTATCCACATTAAAAACAGTATGTAGATTTAAATTGAAATCTACATAGAATCGTCTATAGTTTTTTTAAATCAATTGTCAAGCTAAATTCCTATTAAAGTGCAATCAGCTTTGACACTTATCAGCTTGATCCAAAGGGGTGTTTCTCAATGGCAATTATAGTACTTGGTGTGGAACAAAGCTTTAGAACCTCCAGAATTGCAATTATACTTTATGGAGTGATTCTGAGCTTAATTGTTTAAATTGAATTACTGAAGCAGTCCAATTAAGCTCTGAGTGGCGGCGACTTGATTCTCAATTGGTAGTGGCGGCTTGGCCTGTTCATGGCTTGACTTGACTTGAGGTTGACATGACTGACGGCGGCTTGGTACGGCGGCGGCTCCGGGCTCTAGAAAAGAAACTCCTATGTTATTTGGATAAAACCCATCTAAGAACTTTTGAGTATTCTCAAGACATTCGAATCAATAGTAGAAAGTTCAAGCAATCAGAAAGTAGATTCAGACGAGAAAGAGAATATACACAGGAGACAGGAGAAAGTTTCAACATCCCTCTTTGCATCACAATGCATCAGGAATCCACAATGCCTGAGTCACCCAAGAGTCACTTCTATTTGAGCTTCACAGATTGTTTGGCAACTTTTAGGACAGTTATTGAGCATTGTTGAGGAGCTGTAAAGAATCTCAAGATTCGTGGTCTGCTGACGGCACCATTGTTTGCACATTATGTCAATGTTTGCAGGGTATATATTCGTGCAGCTTTGCATTGTTTGTGTGCCTGTGTGTCTGTGTGAAACATTGGCAAGTGTTCAGTCTCTTGCTCACTTCTCACTGTTCCATCTTGCAGTGTTCCATTCCCTCCCTTTTCAATGCTTTTCTACATTGTTCAGCTTTCCTCTTCCCACCTTTTTATAGTCATTTCTTACTCTTTGTGCATCTTTTTCTTGCTTTTTGCATTTTCTTGGTGTATATATATCATCGCTATATCCCTTAATGCACTTTCTTGGTATTTGTGTATGGTTCCATTTGCCTCCTATTGGAGTCCTATTTGCCCGCTTCCTTCACAAAAATGTGTTGTACAGAATGCATTCATCGATTCATATTATAACATCTATCTAATGATTTTTCACATTAATGTGATGATGCCTAGTCCTACATCATCCTGTATCATTAACCAAATCAGCAAAAATCAAATTTACATTTTGTCCATATCTCACAACCAGAAACTAATAATTCCATAATCTTGCAAACTTCACAATTTTATAAATGGCATGCAGTACATATTTTAATTCTACTTTTATGAAGAGAAAAGAATGCCAATCTTGAATAATGATAATATATTTACAGTTTGTCTCATCAACATGCGAACTGGTATTTGGTCTGATTGCTCAGAATCTAAAAGCCTGACATTAGCAATCCACATACTCACGGAATAGCCATTTTGCTATTTGTTTATCACATTTTTGCAATATTTTGATGCCATTTTTGTTCCACTTTTGACAGTTTTCTGATGACGGCAGTCCATCCACAGTTGTTTACATTCTTGATGCAACCATAACAATGGCCTAAATTGCTGTGACGTCAAAATAAATGCACTGCAGTGCTACTCATGACTTAGTTCTACTAAGTTTAATTATTTGCATTGCTTTTACTTCATGCATTGCTTTTTCACAGTCTGTAGTGTAGAATCAGTGCCAAATTTTAGTTTGCATGCTAGACGGGACAAACTGTAGTTAAAATTCATCTATTTTTTCCGGGAATGGCCCTATTGTATCTAGACCATGTGGAGACATTGTTTTAAAACACTAATGCATATTTATTTCAACATTTCAAATGGAGAACCTTCCATGAAATATTTATGATTTCTTTGCATGACAGCAGTGGCAGACATACAACTAAATTCATACAATTTTCTCCATTTTCAGTTTTCGGTGTTTCAACTAGAGTCAATTTTGAAGCCTCCACAGCAAATGTTGCTAATTTTTATTCTACGAAGGTAAATCATTTGTCCAACCAAACCCAAGCAAAGACATCTAAGTTGGCTAAGTAGTAGGTGGCCTATTGAAATAAATATAAAACTTGATTACAGTTAGCTTTAGCCTATCCAATAACTGGACTGATAATATTATATTCACAACAATAGTAGTACGCACCGGCTCCATTTTCATCAAACACAATTTTCATACAGCGGTCCATGCATTATAAGACCACCATTCTGTGATCATGATGTGCTTTCCCAGGGGCGGCTAAATTGTGCTCAGTGTTCTGTGCTGAGGTAACTTGTAAAAGACCCTGCTCTCATCAATAGCAAGTACCTTGGCGGGGACTCACAGCTTTATTTTCTCATCATTACATCTGTCCCTGGCAGCTGCTCATAAGCTGAAATAACTTCAAAGCCAGTAGCAATGAGACTAAACACAACATAATCAAGGTGATTAAAACTTTGCCATACTAGTCGCAATACCAGTGAATATTAGAGGAGGCGCTGACCACTGACCAGGACAGTACTTTAAGTGAAGAGAATATTATCTCTTTTCTGTGGTGCAACTGACAACAAAAGCCTTTTTGCTGTGACACTCAGGATGGCACATACAATACCGCACCTGACCCAAGATGCAAATAATCCGCTGAGCAATTGTGACATACACAACACGGTGTCAGAGGCAGTGTCACACAGCCTATTATTGCATTGTTTGGAGACATGGCACTGTTGATTTTGTGGGTGTGAAAGTTACAGACTTACCTCCCTGCCAAGTCAAGCTGCAAGGGAGTATGAGGTTTACACAGGAATATACTAAAGCCAGTATGGTAGAAAATGGCATCAACAGTGCACAAGATAGCATGTGCAAGGGAAGCATTATTTTTGTGAACCAACAAAACTCAGTCAGTTCAACACAATTACATTGTTCACCAATGGCATGGACCGCACTCAATATGCTAAATAGCCATGCTCAAATCCGCAACTATCTGCACAAAACAGAAGCACATGGATGCAATAAATTCAATTTTAAGTAATATAAACTATTGATGTAAATTATATTGGTAAAGTTACTTTTCGCATGTTTTCAGGATACCTACGACATTGCCAGGTAGCTGACCTTGCAAGAGAGTTGGAAGTATTTTCCATTTTGACAATCTCACTACATCATCTCTTATCATGTTCAGACCAGATGCTGCGTGTATCAACAGAGCAGTAACAAGCCATAATACAAAATGACTTTGGAAAAGCAAGACCATTGTTGGCCCTAATCTCATTGTTATGTACCTCAGGGCATTATGACATGTTGCGCTTCTGTATCAGATAATAGCCTGGGTTTTTGTTTTATTTGTGTTGAAGTCCTATCAAGAACTGCAATGTTACCTTGAACAGGAATATAACATACTAATTCAAGAAGTCTCAAGATCTTTTCTATTCGCAACTTAGCAAAAGTCCATAGATAGAGTGAGTGAGTGAATTTGTGTTTTACGCCCCATCAGCACCAGTGTGGGCTATTTAGAGGCAAAATCCATAGATAGAAAGGTAGACAAATATGTTTACTGGGCTTTATTACACTCTCAAACACCTCTATCAAGCTGTTGATAGATGGGAAACAATAACTGCCATCCAAATGCCAGATTTCATTTCACTGCCAAAACCAGGGAGTATAAGCCTGAGAAGAACAAACGAACACTTCTTCAATATTGGTGGTTTGACGCTACTGACCAATGACCATAGGGTAACTGGGAGTGACAAGGACAACTTGTACTCATAATACAAATGGCTCTGCATGTCTCTATGGGTTGTAGTGTTAATTGGTTAGATGAGAGAAAGTAGACTGGACAAATTGTGTAACTTACTGTGTATTGCCCTGGTCAAGGGCAAATGTGTTATGTGTGATATTTTACATGCCAAGCATTGATAATGGTGCAGAGGGCCACTCATTTCTGAACAGCTGGATGTCCAGTGACTCTGATAACGAACCTTACTAATCATTAAATCAACAAAATATTGATTGCAGGACAAAATGAATAATGACGAAGGCCAAAAGTATCACTAATAGTCAATAAACCTTTCAAAAATGAGAATGGAGAAAATGAACCACCAAACCACAGCCACAGTATACAAACAGCATGTCATGAAAGAGCACACAGAATTATTGGATACCCTCACTGGTAGGTGATAGTACTCAATGAACCTGGGCGATGTGCATAAAGGGAGAGTTAACCGTCAAATCTACTTGTAGCTGTCAGAGTAGATTCTAAACAGCAAAAAAATAAATGATTATCCTTATTGGACTGTCTCTGTGAGCAACATCTGAGTGATCAATAATATAGCCTCTAGAGCCCTGTAGCTGACAAATTGACAGGTAGGAGTTTAGGTTGGTAAGAAGGTGGGTACTGGAGACTTGGATAGTGCAGTCCCTAGAGTCAAGGTGACTGACTAGTGTTTACTGAAAAGTTAAACATTTTATAGTGATTGATAGAAAATAGTCCACAGCATAACCCAATTTATACATTAAGCCTGTGAGGAATAATTCAATCTCTAAAAATTAAATATCATACAAAAACCCTGATTGGTTTTTTGTCCTTGCTATCATTGCAATTTGCATGATTTGGGTTTGAGGAATTACCATGCAGCTGTATTGTTATGAACGGTGTAGGTTTTGGGAAAAAACCACACTTCCATAAAAAAAATTGGTATTTAAAAAAACCAATTATGTCCTAAAGTTTTCACTAACCAAGCATATACACTTACACCAGTTAATATCTTACGTCAAGGAATTCA
Organism: Platynereis dumerilii; assembly: GCA_026936325.1. Lineage (NCBI taxonomy): Eukaryota > Metazoa > Annelida > Polychaeta > Phyllodocida > Nereididae > Platynereis > Platynereis dumerilii. The sequence continues at coordinate 48,677,072 of JAPTHN010000002.1, forward strand.
TCTTGCAAGTTGTTTAGTGGGCGAAGCAACCTTCAACTTAACATCGTTTGGGAAACAGTGAAAACCAAAAACAAGTGGGTGGCTCTTTCTGATGCACAACATCGTGCGTTCCCCAGCCTTTTGAACAGCAGCAAATCAATGAAGCCACATTGAACATTTGAAGTTTTCAATTGGCAATTGAGAAACAGGCAAAGACCAATAAAATGACAAATGGATCCTAAAATAGGAGAGAGCATCAAACTGTTTGACCACAATAGGTCTAATTAAAAGACCATTGATCAATCAATGTGTCAGCCAAGTGAGAATTTTTCCTCCATCAATATCAAGGGTAATCTAGGCCATTATCATTCAAGATTTCAAAGTCTGTGCCTATATTTGAATGCAAAGTGCCAATGTACCTAATAACTTGGCACACCCGAAACTACTAGTATATATGCCATAACTTCTGACTGCAAGAACAGAATGGGACAACATTCGTACAGAATTATATTCTACCCTAACCCACACTAAAAGGCAAAGGACAGAGAAATATTTCTAATGCCTTTGGAGATAGGGCAAAAAAACATCACTGCCTAATAACTTGGCACGCGGTGTATTTGTGGTTCACAGATTGTTTGGCAACATTTGGAACAGTTATTGAGGAGCTCCTAAGATCTGCTTGAGATCTGTTTACTCTGGTTCCATTTCCTGTTTTAGTTCCTTTCCAATATCATTTCCCGTAAAACTCCACCAAACAGCTGAAAATGTAACAGCCAAAAGAAGAAGGAGCAGAAGAAATTCCAATGTGAGCTTGGGAGAAAAAAAAAACATCTTAGAAGTTTTAAGCATTGTCAAGACATTTGAACTAATAGAAAGAAAAAGTTCACACAATCAGAAAGCAGCGGCGCACAAGAAAGAGTATACACTGGAGACAGGAGGACATTTCAACATCCCCCTTTACATCACAATGCATCAGAAATCAACAATGCTGGAGTCACCCAAGAGTCACTTCTATTTGAGCTTCACAGATTGTTTGGCAACTTTTGGGACAGTTATTGAGGAGCTGTAAAGAATCTCAACATACTGTATGCTCAAGATCCGTGGTCTGCTGACGGCACCATTGTTTGCACATTGTGTCAATGTTTGCTAGGTATATATTTCCTGCAGCTTTGCATTTTTTGTTTGCCTGTGTGCCTGTGTGAAACATTGGCAAGTGTTCAATCTCTTGCTCACTTTTGACGGTTCCATCTGACATGCTGTCTCCTGCTTGCAGTGTTTAGTTCCCTCCCTTTTCAATGCTTTTCTATACATTGTACAGTGTTCCTCTTCCCACCTGTTTGTAGTCATTTCTTATACTCTTTGTGCATATTTTTCTTGCTTTGTGTGTTTTCTTGGTGTATATATATCATCGCTATATCCCTTAATGCACTTTCTTGGTATTTGTGTATGGTTCCATTTGCCTCCTATTGTAGTCCTATTTGCCCATTTCCTTCACAAAAATGTGTTGTACCGAATGCATTCATCGATTTATATCATAATATCTATCTAATAATTTTCAAATTAATGTGATGCTTTCTTGTCCTATTATTAACCCCAATCAGCAGAAACCAAATTTACATTTTGTCCATATTTAGATATTTGGAACTTGCATATTTATCACAACCAAAAACTAATAATTCCATAATTTCTGACTTGCAAACTTCACAATTTTACAAATGGCAGTATGTATTTTAATTCTACTTTTGAGAAGAGAAAACAATGCCAATCTTGAAAAATGATAATATATTTACAAGTTTGTCCCATCAACATGCGAACTGGTGTTTGGTCTGATTGCTCAGAATATAAAAGCCTGACATAAGCAATACACATACGGAGAGAATAGCCATTTTGCAATTTGTTTATCATATCACATTTTTCTGCTGTTTTGGTGTCATTTTTGTTCCATTTTTGACAGTTTTCAGACGACAGCAGTCCATTTACAGTTGTTTACATTCTTGACACAACCATAACAATGGCCTAAATTTCCGTGACGTCACAAAATAGCACTGCAGCGCCACTCACGACTTAGTTCTGCTTAGTTTAATTATTTGCATTGCTTTAAGTTCATGCATCGCCTTTCACAGCCTGTAGAATCAGTGCTAAATTTGAGTTTGCATGCTAGACGGGACAAACTGTAGTTAAAATTCATCTATTTTGCCGGGAATGGCCCTATTGTATCTAGACCATGTGGAGACATTGTTTTGAAACACTAATGCATATTTATGACAACATTTCAAAAGGATAACTTTCCATGAAATATTAATGATTTCTTTGCATGACAGCAGAGGCAGACATACCACTTTAATTCATACGATTTTCTCCATTTTCTGTTCTCGGTGTTTCAACTAAAAGTCAATTTTGAAGCCTCCACAGCAAATGTTAATTTTTATTCTACGCAGGTAAATCATTTGTTCGACCAAACCCGACCAACGTTCTGTGGTCATGATGTGCTTTCCCAGGGGTGACTAAATGTTGCTCAGTGTTCTGTTCGGAAGTAACCAGTAAAAGGCCCTGCTCTCATTGAGAGAGAGTACCTTGGTGTGAACTCACAGCTTTATCATCTCATCATTACATCTGTCCCCGGCAGATGCTCATAAGCTGAAATAACTTAAAAGCCAGTAGCACCGATACTAAACACAACATAATCAAAGTAATTGAAACTTTGCAATACTATAGTTGCAATACCAGTGAATATTGTAGGAGGAATTGACCACTGACCAGGACAGTACTTTTGATGAAGAGAATATTATCTCTTTTCTGTGATGCTACATCAACTGATAAAAAAGATAGCTAGTCAGACAATATTAGTTTCTTGAGAACATTACAAACCAACAATACACAGAATTTTTGGTGAGGAGAATATTCTCTCTTTTTTATGATGCTTCATCAACTGACAACAAAAACCTTTTTACTGTGACACTCAGGATGTCACACACAATACCGCACCTGACCCAAGATGCAAATAATCCGCTGAGCAATTGTGACAAACACAACACCGAGTCAGGGACAGTGTCACACAGCCTATTATTGCCTTGTTTGGAGAACATGGCACTGTTAATTTCATTGTTGTAAAAGTTACACACTCACCACTTGCAGAGTACAGCTGCAAGGGAGTATGAGGCATACAAGAATATAATGAAGTCAATATGGCAGAAAATGGCATCAACTGTGTACAAAAAAATAACGAGGGAAGAATTTATTTTTCTTGCCAAATGTAATCAGTGTGTTCAATACAATTACACCAATAGCATGAACCACACTAAACATGCTAAATAGCCAATGGTCAGAGCCGCAACCATTTGCACCTACAGCAGTACAGGAGTGAAGCACAATTTTGAAAACAAATCAGAAGTGATTTCACCCAAAACTGGCATGAGATACGAATCAGTGATAAAAGGTACCACAAAATACAGTAGCACATCAAATACAACTTCAAGTAAATAGAAAGACTATTGATCAAAATGCTATCAGTGAAGTTGCTTTTCATAAATTTTCAGGAAACCCACTACATATCTGGAAGCCAACCATGCATATGGTCGCAAATGAATCAAATGAATACAACAGAAAGTTGAAGTATTACCCATTTGGACAATCTCACAACATCATCTCTTATCATGTTCAGACCAGATGCTGCGTGTATCAACACAGCAGTAACACGGCAGTAACAAGCCATAATGCAAAATGACTTTGGAAAAGCAAGACCATTGTGGGCCCTAATCTCATTGTTATGTGCCTGAGGGCATTGTGACATGTTCTGCTTCTGTATCAGATAATAGCCTGGGCTTTATTTGTTTGTGTTGTTGAAGTTCCATCATCAGAAAGCTTGGGTAAGGTTGGTAGCAATTCAGGTGTGAAGGCAATATTATATAGTACAGCCCTCTCAACCAATCTCTTGCTGTTTGTGTGGGCTGCTGATGAATAAAAGAGAGTGAGAAATTTAGAAATCGATCTAAACATAAAATTCAAGCAGTTTATGGTCCATTAAACAGTGATACTGTTCAGAGTTTTCAAAACACATTACATCCTAAGCAGGCCTGCACTGCAAAAAATTCCCGTTAAATTTTACAGTTCAATTAACTGGCAACTTTGTTCCAGGTCTAAGAACTGTAAAAGTACTAATAAACCTGAACAGGACAATGAACTGTAAAATGCAAATTGGTACTTTGAACTGTAATTTTGCAGATTCAACAAAGTGATATTACGGTATAGTGTACATATATAAAACAGTTTATTCAAAGTATATTTTACAGTTATAACAACTGTCAATCATAGAATGTAAAGAATGCAAGGAGCTGTATAATCTGCTGTAAAAATATGGATAATATGTGTTATTCTTACTTATTGCACAAGTGTGAAACAACAGACTAAGCATGTGATTTAACTGTCGCATAGCTGTAGGGATGTGCCGAAGCTGGAATCAGCTGAGAGAGTGAGAGAGCCACTGACTCCAGGCTCGGCCTTGCTCATCTCTTGCTTGACAGCAGGGAAGTAAGTCCATCAATTATACCCAGCAATTAATTCGCACACGGTTGCTCACAAACCATAAAATAGATGGATATTTTCCAAGAGAACCAGGTGTCAAGTTTATCGAAGTATGTTGTATTGATGCAGACTGCGCCTGGGTTATTTTGGTTTTGATAGTGTCATTCTTTAGATCACATCATATGACTCACACAAATGTCAATGTCTTATATAAATATAACAACTCTTGCATAATGACAGCATCTTTAGGATCATATGAATGAGGATGTTCCCTTACCTTCAGATAAGTTATAAATTAAGTTTGATTAACAGCTGTGTAAAGAATATGTTATAGATGGCACCACATGTTCCGTGGTTGAAGTCCATGCAATCTATTGTTTATAGTTCCTAATCTGACCAGGTGTATTGATTGTTTGGCCAATTCAAATGTTTTGGCTGCATATTACAAGTTGCCAGTAAATTAACGGTTGAAGTAATTGTTCATTAATGTGAACTGAATGTTAAATGACATGTTGCAGTAAATTTATCTTGGAGCCATTTTGTAATTGACAAAGAACTGTAAATTCACAGACAAAGTCTGTTTTAAAAAAATACTGATAAAATAACAATAAATTTACGGTTCTTTTAGCCAGAAAAACACGGCCATTTCTTACAGTGTGTTCTAGCATGAGCCTTTCTCAACTGCTGGAGAAATATACAGCCAGGCAGGCAACCATATTCAGCATCAGAATCGTAAGTTTCTCTACAACAGTCCATATTGCTGAGCACCTTTATCACTGTTTATACACATCTGGGTGGTGAGGAGTAAGGATTTATGGAGGATTTTCTGAGTTCCTCCGTGCCATGGCTGGGACTTGAGTCCGAAATCTCGAGTAAGAGGACGACCACTTTATCTGCTGGGACATTAGGGCCCTGCACGGGACTAGATTTTTGTATCACTCCCGCCCGTTCTTTCTAAATCTGATCCCACTCCCGTCCCGTTCTAGGCATTACAATGATAAAATTTTCCGAATTTTGACCAACTCCCGCCAAATTTTGTCAAGTTCAGTCCCGTTCCCGTCCCGTGCAGGGCCCTATGGGACATGACCACTTTGGCATGGTTGGTTGAATGGCTGCAGTCCACTTTTATTTCTACTTCTATGCCACTAATCTGCAGTTGAAGATTTAATAATGACGATATGCTGTGCACGCGTCCTCCTGTGAAGTGTGCATTCGGTAAAATCTAGCATCCAAAGGGAAAACCTAGTAAGTCACATTTTGGGCCAAATTGAGTTAAGGTCAAAATAGGACTTATGAGACATGTTTCTATATATTTATTAAGTTAAATGTGCCTTACTAGGTTTTCCCTTTGGACGCTAGAAATCTAGGTGGGCAGGATAAAAACTACTTAAAATCAGGAGAAAAACTGGTTACGGCATTCAGACCAGTTTCTGTATGGCATTCAGGAAGCTCTCCACTAGTGGATGGTGATTGGATTGCTCGGATTTTTCACCTGAAGATCTATGCCTGCATGGGTTTAAGATAGATAGATAAAAAGATAGATAGATATCGTAAGTGCAGCCCTCTAAGCCAAGTTCTGGGGTCTCATGAGGGTAGATTGATGAGATGGGAGAGTGAGCGGGAGTCCTCAACATGTTACCGATTTACCCCATGCGAGGGATCTTTAACTTGCCCAGCACTGACACTGACGCAAGAGGCCGTCAATTTATCGTCTCATCCTAACGACATCCGGCTGGGATTTTGCTCATGAAGGTCAACTGAAAAATGATAACCAAAAAATGTCAAGGAGACCTTCATGAGGGGCGGCCGATTGAACATCATATCAATGTCTCTGCAAGCTAGTAAAATATCCCTTGCAAGCATACTTTTTACATAGCCAGGAGGGTTATACGTGTGTAAACTGTTGAGTAACCCAGCTGAGGCCTGTTTTCTCTGTCATCTCATCAACCCTCTAAGGCCAAGCCCACTGAACCGGGCTCAGCAGTCAGAGGGCTGCACTTACTGTAGCTATCTCTCCATCAGCCTTATGCAACTTATAAACTTGCTGTCTCTATCGGTCATACCAACAAATCATAACACAAGTTAAAATTACCTAGAGGGCTAGAATTCCAATACATCTGCAGGTCTACACACCCTTGTTATTCCATCTTGGACAGTGGAAGCCCATTCAACATAATGGGAATTCGGTTGGGCAACCCAAATAACTCGTTTTGTGTAAATAAGTAATCAAAGGTATGTGCGGCTTTTTGCTTTCTTCCATTAACAAGAAAATAAAGACTTCCGACTCCCGGGGCTTGCCAACCTGCACAGACCAGGGCAGCAACAAGCAAATTCGCTGCAATACAAACCATCTATTACTATGGCATTAGGGCTTTGTGGCTGGGGTTTACTGATTCCATCTCACAGCCTGATGTCTGCCATACGTACAGCCTCTAGAATATTTATGACAGATTTGTAGTCAGCAGAGAGCCACTTTGCTTTCAGCAGCAGTCACAACCCAGAAATCATAGGGAAGCAACTCAGCAAGAACTGTAAAAACAAAGGACAAAAAACTGGCTGTGTCAGCTCAATAGGCTATTCTGGGATTGCCACAAATGCAAGAGCAAATCTCATCAAACTATTTCTAGCCCATTTGCATGGCAGATACGCTTCTTTTTGCCTCCCTAGAGAACCAATACAGATTTCCTGATGGTTAGCAGTCAAGCCTTGTTATTAGCATTCAATAAGGAGAGCCAAGGGAAAGTGGATAAACACAACACCCTAGAAGTTTCCAAAATCAAACAAAACCTCCCGAAAGTTTCCCCATCAGAGAGAAAAAACTTGCTTTTCCGAAAGCACAATAAACATAGAATCTGATCTGAAAGGTTTCGAAAGCAAAGAAAAACCAACGGGAAAACAAGAGCACCTTGAGTCAAGCAAATAAAGTGTTATCCCATTTAGGTATCAATACATTGTAGGTGTAAAAAAAAAGATAAATATATTCAGAAATTTTGAAATTTGACAAAAAGACAATCATCGATAACCTCGACGTATTTTATTGTGAAATTATGCAACAAAGGCGATTTTAAAATCATGTTAATGAGTTGAACTGAAGACAGGCAAAGGAATGAAGAATCTCCAAGCTTTCTCAATCAGTATCATTAAAAAAATGAGCCAGGAAAAAACAGGCAGGAGAACACAAAACAGCAGCAGAAGACAAATATTTGAACAATCAGTACTCCTTCTTGTGCAGCGTGCTCTTTATAGCCTCTCTTGAAGAAAACGATTTTTTTCAAATACAGCATTCATTGATCAAATTCATCATTGGTCAAATATTTATGCCATTGTCCAACTTTCATCTTACAAATGCATGAAAAGCAGAACTTTAAAAATCTCCCAAGAATATGAAATCCAGAATGTGTGCTTTTGATCCAGATGTCAGGATTTGGAAATGAGCAGAACATCCGGTTCTTGCTTGGTCCCTGTCAGCTTTGTTGACATTGTAGACAATGCCTTTTCTTCCATAGATCTATCCCATCCCAGTATGAACACTCCCCCCACCTCCCTTTCTTGCTTCTCAATTACAAAAGCCTAAACAAATGCATGGCAGATGCATCATGCAACATCAGAACCGAAAACTGGCATCCATTTCCATATATATATAGAATCCAGATGCCTTATCATACCTATAGCGTGTATAGTTTTCCAGCGAATTTTCGACATGACACAAATCTGTTACTGTGATTGTGGCAGCCTGAACAAAGATCAATTGAGGTCTCGGACTACCAAAAATTTATTTAGCAAAGACATATCATATCATTTACGAGTAATATGAATTATGTAAAGGGCACAGTCATGAAATTTGGTTATTGATAAAGGTTGTCATGGAATGTTATAGATAGACAGATAGACAGATAAACAGGTAAATAGATAGATATGGGAGTGCAGCCCTCTAACTAGTTCTGGCCACTCAAAAGGGTTGACTAATCAAGTGAGAAAGAGCGGTTGTCCTCAACAAATTACACATTTTCCCATTTGAGGGTCTTTTATATCCCAACACATACAACATATAAAAGGGCCACCGATTAAATTTATGTCTAATCGGTACCATATCAATCCAGCTTGGCTTGTGCTCATAAACATAAAGGCAAACTGTAAATATTTTTGGTTTCACCACCATGGATTTAAACCCATGCAAGCACAGACCTACACCAGTAACCTCTTACAATTCACCTCAACATATTATCATGACTATCAGATGAACTACTAAAACAGCATTTTGCAGGCACATGCAATGAGTAGATATCAAAAAAGGTCATGAGAGTCCTACACTTTACACTTGAACAGTTGTCAGTTATTGGTACAATTCGAAACTTTGATCTCTAAAAATCAATCAGTTTCGATTCGGGTTGGAGAGCTTGATTAAACACTGAGCGCTCGATTTTCAAAGGAGAGAAAAAAAGAGGATCAATTGTAGAAGTGTTTTCTAACCACGCAAGAAGGAAGAAGATCAAAGTACACAAAAAAGTAATTTGCAAACTTTCAAGCTTCTTGTAGCTTACAACACTTCAGTGGATCAATATAAAATCAATGGCAAAACAAAATCAAACAGGTTTTGCTTAAGCAGACTACAGGACTGCGCCTCAGGCCAGGCACGAACCCAGATTTCAGCATGAAGAGGTCTCACGTGTATCAGTCTGATGAACTGGCTGATGCCTAAAGCTGTATAGAGCAGTATTGTCACAGTCATTCAGGGGATACCTGAATGCCAATGGTGTTCTTTCCTTAGTTCGCAGTTTCTGTCACAATCAGTCTTCCCAATAAACCCATACACAGGTTTCACCTTTCTAGACAGCAGCAATTCCTGTGCATAGGTCTACACACTCTCGATGTATGCGTTCTTGTTCCTGACAGGAACATCATTCAACGTCCATTTCAGCTGATGCAGTAATAATGGGCATTCGGTTGGGCAATCCAAATAACCATGATAACACCATTTGTGCAAGTAAGTAATCAAAGGTATGTGGAGCTTTTTGCTTTCTTCCATTAACTGGAAAATAAGTCTTCCAACTTCTGGGGTTTGTTGACCTGGAATAGACCAGGGTAGCAACAAGCAAATTCGCCTGGGATTGAAACCATCTATTACCATGGCATTAGGGCTTTTCGGCTGGGGTTTACTGATTCCATCTCACAGCCTGATGTCTGCCATACATACAGCCTCTAGAATATTTATGACAGATTTGTAGTCAGCAGAGAGCCACTTTGCTTTCAGCAGCAGTCACAGCCCAGAAGTCAGAGGGGAAACAAGAAAGACAAAATCTGGAAAAAATCTTTGAATTAAAAAAAAAAACACAAAAAAAACTGGGCGCGTCAGATCATAAGGCTATCTTAGGTTTGCCATAAAGTGTGAGAAAGGTCACTGCATATAACCATAGGGCTACTTCATGTGCGCACATTCTTTTGCTAAAAAAATAACAATGATATGTAGCGTATATTCCATTGAGCCCTTGAGAGGACATTGATTATATTTTTAACTAATCATGAGCATGATTTAAAAATTGCAGGCATAACTTACAAAGTGTGCTAAAAATTTACACCAGATCCCACACAGGTATTACTAATCGTTTTCACGACTTACCAATTGTACACACGACTTACTTATCGTGCGCACGACAATTCCGTAATACGATGTGTTAATGGAAAAGGATAATATTAGCATTACGGTTTTATCAGAAATGAAAGTCAATTATCTTCCACTCAGAAAAATTGAAATGCAATGAAACTCTTTCTAGCCGAATTTCATGGCAGATATGCTTCTTTTTGTCTATATGGAGAGCCAATACAGATCTCCTAAAGGTTAGCTGTCAAGCCTTGTGTAAACATCTCCATTAAAAACTAAATCTTTGAATCGCAAAAAGAAAACAAAACAAAAACTGGGTGTGTTGGCTCAATAGCCCATTTAGGTTTGCCACAAAATGCAAAAGAGAAAGATCACTGCATAAAAGTCAACCACAGAAATGTGCATTTGATCTGAAACACTTTGAAGTGATAATGGAAGAGACTCTAATTGCACAATGTTTAAACGAGGAACGAAATCAAAATTCTTATGAAACCCTTTTAAGCGCAATTGCATGGCAGATATGCCTCTGTTTGTCTCCATGGAGAACCAATACAGATCCCCTAATGGTTAGCCATCAAGCCTTGTAATTAGCATTCGATACGGAAAGCTGAGAGAACGTGGATAAACACAACACCCTAGAAGTATCCAAAATCAAACAAAACCTCCTAAAAGTTTTCCCATCACAGAGAAAAAACTTGACATTTCCAAAAGCACACTAAACACAGAATCTGATCTGAAGAGTTTCAAAAGCAAAGAAAAACCAAAGGGAAAACAGGAGGACCTTGAGTCCAGCAAATGATTGTTTCATCCTTCAGGTATCTAAATGTTGTATGTTAAAAAAGATGATACAGTTTCAAAAATTTGGAAATTTTTACAAAAAGGTAATTAGCAATAGCTTCATGGTAGTTAATCATAAAATGGTGCAACAAAGGTGATTAATTCGATGAACATGGCCAAAAGAATTACAGACTCTTCAAGTTTTCTCAATCAGTATCATTCAAAATGAGCCAGGAAACATGGATATAAAACCACAGAAGACAAATATTTGAACAATCAGTTCTCTTCATTGTTCAGCATGCTTTTTAAAGAATCAAGCTCATTTGATGAAGGGAATAATTTGTCCAAATACATCATTCATTGAGCAAATTCAACATTGGTCCAATATTCATTCCATTGTCCAACTTTCATCTTACAAATGCATGAAACAATGTGAAAAGCAGCAACTTAAAAATCTCCCAAGATTCTGAAATCCAGATTGTGTGTCTAGCTCCGGATTTCAGGATATCATGAAAACGTGTAAAACATTCGGTTCCTTCTGAACTCCTGTCCGCTTTGTTGACATAGCAGACAATGCCTTTTCTTCCATGTATCCCTTCCCCATATGGACACCCCTCCCCTCCTTCTCAATCACAAAAGCCTAAGCAAATGCTTGGCAGATACCCCCCCCCCCCCATGCAACATCAGAACAAAAAATTGGCTTCCATTTCCATATATATACAGGATCAAGAAGCCTATAGTTTTCAGCAAACGTTCCACATGACGCAGATCAGATCTGTCCTTTTGCCTAAAGACGAATAATATGACTTTCTGGTAAAAATAATATTTAGATGTGTCACAGCCCTGGAATTTCCACAGCAGTAGATAATGTACATATGTAGATAGATAGATAAATGGACAGATATTTAAATGGATAGATTGACAGATGTCAGCTGGATACGGTAGGTGCGTTGTGCACAATGTGCAGCCCTCTAAAATGCCGAGGCTAGATTGCTTGATAAGATAGGAAAGAAGGCAGGAGTCTTCAGCATTATCAGATTATACACATTTACATATCATATCTTTATTTGCCCAGCTGAGACACTAAAACAAGGTGCTGCTAATTCAATGTCTAATCATGGAATCCAGCGGGGATACTGCTCATGAAGGTCCAATGAAAATATTCTTGGATTCACCATCCTGGGTTTAAACCCATGCAAGCACAGACCTTCAGCGATGCCGGCCTGAGATGTAACTATTAAGCCACAAGTAACCTCTTACAATTCACCTCAACATATGAGATGGACTGGTAAAACAGCAATTTTGCAGACACATGCAATGAGTAGGTTACAGAAAAGTTAATTACAGTCGTAGACTTTACTTTGTAACAGTTGTCGGTTACTTGAGAAAATTCGGAACTTTGATCTCTAAAAATCAATCAGTTGTAATTCGGGTAGGAGAGCTTGCACTAAATTTTCAAAGAAGCCAGAAAAAGGGGATCAATTGCTGAAGTGTTTTCCAGCCACGCAAGAAGGAAACCACTCAATGTACACACTAAAGTAATTTGCAAACTTTCAAGCTTTTTGTAGTTAATTCAATGGGTCAATATAAAATCAATGCCAAAACACAATCAAACAGGTATTGCTTGAGCAGACTACAGGACTGCGCCTCAGACCAGGCACAAACCCAGATTTCAGCATGAATTAAGGGGTCTTACATAATAATATGTAAGACTGATAAACTGGCTACTGACTACACATGCTACAGCTGAAGAGCATGTCGTAGTGATTCAGGGGATACCGAGATGATGTCCTTTTCTCAGGCTGATAATGGAAATTAGGTTGGGCAACCCCAAAAACTAGTTTTGTGTAAATAAGTAGTCAAAGGTATCACGGTTTTTATGCTATCTTCCATTAACTAGAAAATAAGACCTCGACTCCGGGGGCTTGCTAACCTGGAATAGACCAGGGTAACAACAAGCAACTTTGCTTGCAATGGAAACCATCTATTACTATGGCATTAGGGCTTTGTGACTGGGGCTTACAGATTCGATCTCACAGCCTGATGTCTGCCATACATACAGCCTCTAGAATATTTATGACAGATTTGCAGTCAGCAGAGAGCCACTTTGCTTTCAGCAGCAGTCACAACCCAGAAATCATAGGGGAAGCAAGTATACAAGAAAAACTAAATCTGAAGAAAAAAAGCTATGAACTGCAAAAACAGAAGACAAAAAAACACCTAGCTGGGTGTGTCAGCCCAACGGGCTTTTTTGCTTCCAACAAAAATGCAAGAGAGGAAGATCACTGCATTTGAGTAGACTCCATGTGCACACATTCAATTTCTCAAAAAATAAAAATGATATGTGTCCTCTTTTCTATTGAGCCCTTAAGAGGACATTGATGATTATTTCAACAAATCATGCACATGGCTTAAAAATTGTATACACATCTTACTAATCATCCTCGCAACTTACCAAATTACCAATCATACACAAGACTTACTAGTTATGCACATGACAATTCAATAACAATTTGATGTGTGAACTGAAGAGTATAATATTAGCACTATGGTTTTATAAGAAATGAAAGTGAATTACCTTCCACTCCTAAAAATTGAAAATGCAATGAAACTCTTTCCAGCTTAATTGCATGGCAGATATGCCTCTGTTTGTCTGCATGGAGAACCAATAGAGATCCCCTAATGGTTAGCCGTCAAGCCTTGTAATTAGCATTCAATACAGAAAGCCGAGAGAACGTGGATAAACACAACACCCTAGAAGTTTCCAAAATCAAACAAAACCACCCAAAAGTTTGCCAATTAAAGGAAAAACACTTGCCAGTTCCGAAAGCACAATAAACATAGAATCTGATCTGAAGTCAAGGGTTTCAAAAGTAAAGAAAAATCACAGGAAAAAATGGAGAATATTGAGCCAAGCAAACAAAGTGTTATCCCATTTAGGTATCAATACATTGTATGTGTAAAAATACATAAAAGATGATAAAGCTGCACAAATTCGGAAATTTTTACAAAAAGACAATCATCGATAACCTCGTGGTATTTTATCCTGAAATGGCGCAACAAAGGTGATTAATCATGTAAATGAGGTGAAGACAGCCAAAGGAATGAAGAATCTCCAAGTTTTCTCAATCAGTATCATTCAAAAATGAGCCAGGAAAAAGAGGCTGAAGAACACAAAATGGCAGAAGACAAATATTTGAAAAATCAGTTCTCCTTCTTGTTCAGCATGCTTTTTGAAGCCTTGGTTGAAGAGAACAATTCGTTCAAATGCAGCATTCATTGAACAAATTCAGCATTGGTCAAATATTCATGCCATTGTCCAACTTTCATCTTACAAATGCATGAAAAGCAGCACTTCAAAAATCTCCCAAGAATCTGAAATCCAGAATGTGTGTTTTTGATCCAGATATGTGGATATGGAAATGTACAGGACATCCGGTTCCTGCTGGGTTCCTGTCAGCTTTGTTTTCATTGTAGACAATGCCTTTTCTTCCTTTTGATCTGTTCATCGTGAGGACACCCCCCTCCTTCCACGTCACAAAAGCCTAAGCAAACGCATGGCAGATGCCCCCCACCCAACATCAGGACCGAAAACTGGCTTCCATTTCCATATATATACAGATATATGCAGGATCGAGATACCTTATCATGCCTATAGTTTTCCAGCGAACTTCCCACGTGACACAGATCTATTACTCTGGTTGCCTGAACAAAGATTAATTGAGGTCTCGGACTACCCAACATCTTGTTAGCGAAGACATACCACATTATCTACTGATAATATGTATTATGTAAATGCAGCATCGTGAAATTTGTGTAGTGATTATGATTGTCATGAAATGTTATGGATAGACAGCCAGACAGACAGATAGATAGATAGATAGATGGATAGATAGCTAAACAGGCAAATAGACAAATAGATATGGTAAGTGCAGCCCTCTGGGCAGTTTTGGCCACTCATGAGGGTTGACTGATCAGATGGGAGCTGTAGTCCTTCACACACTATGCATTTTCCCATGTGAGGGATCTTTTATTGCCAACACAGACTGTCAGACACTGATGTAACGTGTCTAAGGGGCCAACAATTCAACTAATTAGTATGATATCTAGTTAGGATAGTGTTCATGAAGATACACCGAAGAATTTTTTCAGATTCACTGCCTGGGTTTGGACTTTGGACCCATGCAGACAGATAAGAGACCTTCTTAGTCATCTGGGAGCTTCCTACAATTCACCTCAATATAGATTATTATGAGATAGACCAATAAATCATTGAAAATGGTAGTAAGTAAAGCAGCAATTATGTACTTTTATTCAAAGATAGCAGAAAAGTTTAAGTCCCTCACTTTACTCTGTAGGTTACTGGTTAGGAGAAGCTTGGGAAAGTTGGGCCGCTGGGAGGGTTGGGCCATCCTGATTTTTTAGGAAACTAAACATTATTTGAGAAAGCTGCAGCCAACAAAAATTTTGTAAAAATAAAAATCTTTCAATGGATTTAACATTTCTGGCTAATTTGCTCGTCACCATCTTTAGAGAGAAGAAAATTCAAATTTGAATGAAAAACGGAAAAACTGAGCCATATTACGAGTTTTTAATTGTTTGTCAGACAACAAGGACTGAGAAAATTTTCTATGGCATGCTTGGTAGGCTTGACTAATCAGTTGTTATTAACATATTTAGGAAAATTACCAGACAACCGGTTTTGTCATAATTGGGATTTAGAGAAAAATGGTGGAATGGGGGAGAGTTGGGACAGTGCCAATACTCTCCCCACATGTGTTGCAGTTACCCAGATTTATTTTTATTAAAACAGAAGAACTTGTCTAGAGCAATTTTCAACAGAGATTGGATATTTTTAGGCCTTAATAGTTATTCATGGTCTAATAAAATTAGATATCAGGAAATCTAGATCGGGAGAGTTGGGCCATCAGGCCGAGGCTTAAGTCTGACAGCAAGCCAGAGTTGCAAGAGGCCTCAATTCAGGATAAATGACTTCTATGACCACCACACTACAGGTTAAAAATATTATGGCCTCAAGTACAACTTTACCGAACCTGATATACTGCAATGGCCCAAGTCTCCCCCCTGAATGGCCAAGTCTTCCACTTGACGGGGAGAGTTGGGCCAAATATTTTCCAATTTTCATAGGGCTGTAGCTATTATGTTCTTGGGCAAATATCAATGCAAACCTAAAGATATTTTTCTGAAATATTTCAAGATACAATACATGCATTAAGCATGTTTATATAATCATTATTGTTAGCAGGAGATGCAAGAACGTAAAAAGTGGCCCAACTCTCCCAAGCTTCCCCTACTTGTTACGATTCAAAACATTGATCTCAAAAGATCAGTCAGTTTCGATTTGGGTGTGAGTGATTGATTAAACACAGTGAACTCTATTTTCACAGAAGAGTGAAAAAGATCAATTGCCGGAGTGTTTTCTAACCACGCAGGAAGGAAGCCACTCAGAGTACACAAAAAAGTAATTTGCAAACTTTCAAGCTTCTTTTAGTTTACCACACTTCAATGGGTCAATAGAAAATCAATGGCAAAACAAAATCAAACAGGTTTTGCTTAAGCAGACTGCAGGACTGCACCACGAACCCAGCTTTCGGCATGAAGCAGTCTCAAATAATTGTTGTGTTAGTCCGATAAACTGAGTGCAGCTCAAGAGCTAGAGTGTTACAGTGATTCTGAAACTAAATTTTCATGAAAAACGCTGACAAGTATGAGGCAGTAGCAATTAAAGAAAGTTATTGATGGTGCTGGTAAATGGAGTAGATCCGTAGGCCAGATGAAATTATGGTTCTCATGGTTTCAGTCAGGCAATGGCTCTTAATATGCTTGAGGGAGTTTATCAGTGGGAAAAAATGCGCCATGTCATATGCAGTTAATATGATAGTATTTGATAAAAAGCAATTTTAAGTCAGAAAGAATCAGAGAAATTCATAGGCATTTGATAAACAAAAGTATTGAAAAATGTTACTATGATATTATATATCAATAAAAGCTGAACATATTCTTGTTATCCAGACTGACCAGACTCGTATAACTCTGTGTCAATTAAAATTTAAAACAGAAGAGTTCAGTGCTGGACACATTTAAGCATTTAATTTCCAAACGGAATTTCCATTTGGTACTTCAGGGGGTTACGGGAGCTACGGGAGTTAGTGGCACTTGCTGGGAGCTGTGGGAGTTATCATAGTTATCAGGAGTTAGCAATACTTGTGGGAATTGACAGGAGTTACCGGGAGTTGTGGGAGTCACCAGGAGTTATGGGAGTTAGTGGGAGTAATAGGAGTTGGCAGAGGTTACCAGGAGTTATGGGATTTACTGGGATTTACCGGGAGTTATGGGATTTACTGGGATTTACCAGGAGTTATGGGAGTTGGAAGGAGTTAGTGGGAGTTACGGGAGTTAACAGGAGTTACGTAGTGGGAGTTACGGGAGTTAGCAGAATTTAGCGGGAGTTAGTGGGACTTAGCATGAGTTGCAGGACGTCCAGGACATCAAGGAGTTACATGCTTAAATGGGGCCTTTGTATTCATCAGGCCGCAACAATGTACAAGCAGCCTGCATAAAGCGCATAAATTTGCCTGCCTTTAGCAGTACTGCAGCCTGGCCAGAAGCAAGAAGCGCACAACAACACTGTTCAGTAGTCATGTAGTGTTCAGCTGTAATTGAATTTAAGAAACGAAGTCAATTCAATTAATTCACATGATTCATGTTCCACGACAAAACAAAAACATCAAAATGTGTATGAGCAATCAGTATGAAGAGTAGCTCCTCAGATGGATGGATGGATGATTGGGCTTTACATCCCGTATTTATGCATTTGGTAGGCTAATTGGGACAGGAGGAGAACACGACAATGAGGTGAAGGATGATTGAAACAGCCATCCAACATAAGCCCAGGTGATCCAGCAAGAGCTGGATTCGAACCCAGGACCCAGTTCTTGGCGGCCTACCACATTACCACTAGACCAACCTTCCCCCCAAGAGTAGCTCCCCAGACTAATCAAATGGTATATCTATTTGTTTTCTGCATAGATATGCATGCTAATCATGACCAAGTACACTTTCCATCATTGATTTGTATCAAACATTGATATCATACTGCGCAGTGTGCAATAAACACTGATAAAATAGGAGCAACAGGACTTACCCATTTATGTATCCAAATAGATTCCTGTAATAAGCTACACTTTCTTTCATTCTGCAAAACAAAAGAAATCGGGACAAAATTAATTTTCTCATATCTTTATGTACATCAATCACACAGCAAATATATTCAGAATTTCTTCCATAAAAAAGAAAGTACTAGCTAGGATTTTGATATCAGATTGCCACAAAAATGTTACCTTGGTTATGGACTTCAAAAACAGAATCTGTTGACTCATGACTGTCACAATTCAAATCTGGTAACAAAGTTTTCATTCCAAGTCACAAACTTATGAAAATTCAGATGGCATTCAGTAAAATGTCACATTTTGAAATAGACCTATTGTTTTCAAAAGCAAAGAAGGCAATCACACTAAACATGCTAAACAAAGGACACAAAGACAAAGGAATTCAATTTTTTATCAATGAGGGGAAATCTAATCTACCGTGCACAACCTTTTTAAACATTCTGATTATCTTAATGGTCACTTGCTTCTCATAAGTTTTTATCTTAAATTGGTCTATTTCAAATGGTGACAGGCATGTCCTTTTCAACCAGCAAAGGCCTGTATATATATTATGTCATATTCTCAATCATATCTCATTTCATTTATATGGGTAAGATATGAGACACAGGCGATAATCTCTTCTCAAATTGCCAATAGGTTGAAGAAAGATTGAGGTTATCTCATTCCGAACTTCCAAAGGTCAACCCTACATGCCCCATATGCCTAAATCCAAGCAGAGCGCATGCAAATTTTACAATTTGATCCAGCTCAGTATTTACAATTTGATTTTTAATTTATTCATTGACTTTACCATGTACCAATATCAATGACCTTGTTTGGTCAATTATATAGAGATTTCAGCACAGCTTTGAGTCTTTGACAAGCTAATTTATCAGTTATGCTAATATGGTAATGTCCTTTTAACTTATAATAATAAAGTAGCCATAGAATTTCTTTCATTTTTATAAATGGTATAAAAAAAAAAGAAAAAAAAAGTGGCCTTCTCAAAAATTGAAAGTAAATAAAAACGTTGTTATTTTCCTTCAAAACCGAAAAACAACTTTAGGTAAAAGCTGATCCATGCAATGGGGTAAGCTAAATTCAGTTTAATTAATATAAGTTCATTTAGTTCCCTACATTTGTAGTTGAGTGCCAAATGTCTTTTTGAAGACAACAATCTGAGTTAATTATTATTTTTAATTTGGCTTTAATTCAATAGTCAAATAATGATATTCATAGAATGTGTTTTACCGAATAGGAACGACCCTGGCCCCTGCCATCTCAATGTAGGTGACGTAAGGTAATTCCAAATAAGTGTCCCCATACTGAAGAAATTCTTTAGGCGACTCCTGAGTAAGTATTCCTGAAAGAAAAGAAAACATTTTCAACATTTATCATGTTTGTTAACAAACCAAAATAAATTCATTGTAAAAAAAAAATTGTAATGCGTTAATTTCTGGAGACTATAGAAAAATATAGGATTTTTTTGCAGTTTCTAGGTGGAGTATCACCCCCCTTCAATGTTCCCTAGAATGATGAAGTCCATTATCTATAATCTATATACATATACATCAATTTCAGCTGGACAATACAAAACATAGGAGTCTAGAATATATAGGAAAAATAGCACCTAATACCCTTTTGGCTACATCATATGTTGGTGATATTAAAATCATTTATTTGAATGTTTTCAAATCATAACTGGATGGATGAACATGAAAGTGAGATTATATTTCTCTTTAATTTTCCAAATCATATTTTTCAAAAAGTACCAAGGCCTCTCATCACATTATTCATTCCACATTTATTCTATCTGAGATATTCAAGAGAATTATAGGTATTCTTCTTATAATAATGAAAAAGTATTTTTATGGAGGTGCCAGGTCATGGTACAATTTGTAATAACTTCAGATATAATGTTCAAATTTTAAGCTTTCTTTGAGAAAGAGATTTATATGATTTAAATCACTCTTCTTTATTTTTAAACCACATGTTCTGATTAAATAACTATAAATTATAATTGGATTAATTTGCATAATTTGTAAAGTTGAAGCCACTTAGGCCTACAGTAATTCTATTGGAAACAATGAACTGGCAGTATGATTTGTCATAATTATTTGGCAATATGTGGACCAAAGAATTATTGTATCAAATCAATTATGTATGAAACTTGAAAGGCATTGGGACTGGAATGGATCACATTATTTGCTTCATAATATGCAAATAAAATAAATTCTAGTATAACATTGTCACTGTCGAATATCAGAGAATTATCAAAGGTATATAGTGGGCCAACATGAAGCCTCAATAATAGGCTAACAGGTTTGACAGTGCAGGGCACTTGACAGAAACAATAGGCAACAATGCAGGGACTCATGACATGTTGAACTTTGCACACTGCATGTTCTCTTGCTTACCTATAACAGGTCGCTCATTCAAGGCAGAAACACAGTAACTTATCCAAACTACAAATCCGTAAACTAATGCTCTGGTATCCATTGCGCCAAATGCTTGTAAACTGGCCAAAAACTTCTTGCAAACTGAACTGCTCAACGCCTGGTGCCAGCAGTGTGTTGACAGCAGCTGGAATCCCCTATCACGTGACCAAAATAAATGACGTCGCATCTGATCGGGGGAACCCCTCGCATTGCATAAATGGAAGCAAGAAGTTTTGGTCGTGGATTGAGAAAATGATTTCACTTTAACGTGTTCTACAGCGCCAGAAGGACGCTGAGGTATTGCCACTTAATCTAGAGAAAGATCTCATAGCCCCAATCTGAAAATTGCTGTCCATGTAGGCCTACTAATGAATGACAAAGTTGATTTTGCATATGTTACATGTACATTGTGTTGTTTGTTGTCAATACTTTACCATTAATGGCATTATCATTCAGAATCTGAGATTTCTGTTGCTATGGCTTTATTTTGTATTGCATATATGTAAAACGGACGTGATTTGGAAACTAGCAGTTGGTTGACCGGCTTGTGGGCAGCTCCCTGGACTCAGGCCAGAGTCCTCGGAGCCTGACTCGGACACAAAGATTCAAAGAGTCTGCGCTAGGGATGTACCGATCCAATACTCAGGATCGGTATTGGTGCCGATCCAGCATTAAAACACAGGATCGGATCGGTAGTACTACTCTCCATTTAACCAATCGTATCGGTATCAGAATGGTATCGGAAATCAGTTGTATTGGCAACAAAATACCAGGATCGGTATCGGATCGGAAATAAAAAAGTGGTATCGGTGCATCTCTAGTCTGCGCACTCCCGATTGCTTGCTCAGTTAACCTAGAGATGTTTGTAATAAATTTACAATAAGGAAAAATTAAGAATGAGTAGATAAATGATCCCCTGATGAGTGGAGAATGTGTAGTAGTAGTACTATTTAATATGTGTGGCTATTCGAGATTTGTAAATTTTGCGAGATGTCCCAAAAGGAATTTTCGGTTTGCGGAACCAGGAATCCATGATGTTTCTAGATGTCTTACCCGCAGAAGCACAAGTCACTCTTCGGTGTCTCATCAAACCTTTTAAGTATAAGACTCCTCTGCAGGCTCTGCTCCTTGGCTGCTCAAACAATCATCTAAAGTTCCATTTCCTATTTTCAGATCTCCAGCAAGATGCCGGGCTTTGGCTTAGGGGACACCATCAAGCCTGATCCTGATGCTTCTCACGATGTACCAACTCTGGTGTTACGTGCTGAAGATTTTATGTGTCCGCCTGAAATTAAGACCGAGATCAAACTTGAAAACTGCTTCGATGATTCTATCAAGTTAGAAAACGGCGACAATGGTCATACACCCACTTTAGCCATTCCTGGTTGTTCTGCGGACCACGATGGACACCAGTTACCCCACCAACCCGGTGGAACCGTTCTACTCTCTAGTCTTCCTCACAACGGTCAGATCGCCCCGTCAACATCCGCTGCCCCAGATAAAAGATCCGCTAACGCCAGGCAGACATTCCATGTGGACAACGAACGTTTGAGGGCCATTCCAGAAAGCCAACAGCAGGATGAACTGCAGGGGCTCGGACTCCGTGTCTACAACCAGGATGAGTTGGAGGAGGGTGAGATATTTGGCATTCATTTTTAAAAGCTCTTTTTTTGTTAAAATTTGTGTGAAGCAGTGATAAAGATTCAGTTTTGTGCGGGGGAAGGACAGACGAAGGGGTTCTTTTTCAATGAGCCAGTGATGCATAGTGTCAGCTCACCTCAATTTGAAGATCATGTCTCAAAAGTCTTGATTAGAAGATAATATTTGTACTAAATTTCATTGAAATGTATCATCCTCCCGATTTCAACAGGATCTATGCCCATACGTGTCAATATTGTCTAGATTAACTCACAGATTTAAAAGTAGTGTAGTGCGGTCCAGATTAGTCCTGAAGTTTTTTGTTGTTTAAATTGAAGGAATGAGTTCCTTTCTCCATCTATAATATAATAGTAAACTCTTACTTTATAATTATAATTCTTTTGTTTATTTTTCAGATCTCATTGCTCAGGTGGATGAGGTCATTGCTGCCGAGAAGAAAGAGCAAATGGAAAAGATGATGAAGACTGAACTCAAATCAGTCGATGATGATCTCAGGTATGCAAGAATTTGAACAACCAGTTGAGATGCACTGATTAATTACATGGTATTGTTGTCAGTGCCAAAGTCTGCTAACACTGACAAAAAAGTAGTATCGGTATTTTGATCAGTCCCCATCGGTCTGTATATTTAAAAACAACACCCCCCCCACCAGTGTTTTAAATGGAATAGCCCTAACCAGAATTGCTTAGAACTAACTCTCTTTCCATCATCAGATTCTGTTTTCATGTCTTATAATCATTGCTACAATTGAACTTTTCAAAGCTAAACTGAAGACACAATTATTTACACAACATTTTAACTCTTTTTAGACATAATTTACATATTTTTCACATTATAATGTCTTTTCACCTTTGATCTTATATTTCTCACATTACATTGTACAGCGTTTTGAGCATATTTTGTGGAACTAACACTTTATAAAATAAATTATTATTATCATTAATTAGATTTTGTTTATGGTGCTCGTTTTTATCCAGATTTTTTACATTTCATGTTACAGGGCAATAAAACAAGAACTTGAAAACATGAACAAAGTCATCAGTCAGATCACACCAATGATATCAAAGGGCAGCAAAGATGCCATGAGGAAACTGGATTCCATAAAAAGAAGCAGAGAAAACAAGGTAAGACAACAAAGTTTAAATAATTAGATATCTATAGGGTGCTGGGAGAAACTGATTGAGTTGCAGAAGCAGTGTTGACATTTTTGATGCAAAAGCTATATATATATAGTTTTTGACAGCATTTATGTCAAAACTTGTTATGTTGCGTGATTGACAAAACTAAATTATCGTGATAAATATTGCGTATCATTTCAATCTATCATGATATGTTCATATCATTAGGCCTACATTAAGTTTTGGTCATGTCAACTCCCATTGACCAGTGTTGACATTCTGTTCATTGGAAAAAGCCCATGTTATTTTCTGAAAATCTCTGATTCCTTGTTGCAAGCGCTGTCCTTGTCAAATTTGTTCAAATTATTTCCAAAAATGTTAGGCTCCATTAATTTGTTTAATGTTGTTAAATGATAATTGAATCAATTTTTGATAGGACTTGTCATTACATTTGCATTTCTAACAAAATTTAAGGCTCGTAATATGCTTAATTTACAGCTAAAGCAATTGAAGAAACTGAAGGCAAAACAGAAATCTTTGCGAGTGAAACTGCAGGGCAAGACAAGTGAGGATGGCGCTGAAATGGATGCCGATGATGCTGGTATGGACTATTAATCTCACCACTGCTAAGGCCAAACTTTTTGAATTTTTAGCTTCTCGGATAACCGACCCAACTGATTTTCTGCCTGAGGAAAAAAAAAATAGGGCATACCCACGATTTTTATCAAATTGACATTATAAAAAGTTTAGATTTCACCTTTTTTTTTCTTCGGCCTGCCGACCGACCCTAGAAAAAGTGACTTGAGAAGATCCAGGAACTAAAGATCTGTTATGTGTGGCCTAATCTTACTTTCTTAAAAGTGAAAATAAAAGTAAAGTTATATATTGAGTACATGACATAAAATATCTTGGTAATCTCTTTGCTAAAATTGATTTGGATACTTGTAGGCCACACATTCTTATGTAAATAATTAAAGTGGTCTTGGAATTTCTTGGACATTTCATTTGATAACTAGACAACCTGAGTCCCGCTTGCCCAGTAATCTGGTACAATTGTAGAAGGCTGACCAGGTCAGTTTTTCAGTCGTTTGTAAGTTCTGGGAATTTGATACTCAGACGCAACAAGTTGAATTATTGAATTGTAAATTTTTGTGTGTCTGTTAACTAAAGGTCTGTTACTGTACTCTGTTTTCATGACTTCATTCTACTTTGCAGTGACAGACACAACGGCCTTGGAGGAAGCCTTGGGGCTCGCTGCATCAGTTCGAGAAACGGAACGAGAACGACTTATAAGGACGGGAGAAATGACCCCATTCGGTTCTGTGACTGCTGAGAAACCAAAACCGAAAGTCGTCCGGCCGGATGAATCCAATCAGATGTCTGACTTTGAGAAATATTTGATGGACCAAACGAAGAAGATTAAGGGTCATAATGTTGCCAAGAAGAAGGTGAAGAAAACGAAAAGCATTGAAGTCATAGAGGATGAGCAACCTCAGCCTAAAAAGAAGAAATTAGCCAAATCTAGTACGGTTCCCATCAGTCCGGATATCACCTCACCCACTAAGAGTCCTGTGAAAGGTAAAAATCTGTTTGATGCAAAAGATAAACGTCGATACAGACCGAACGAGACTGACTTCAGCAATTACAGAGGAAAAAAAACAAGGTTTCCAAGGCTAGAACACAACTTCACAGAAGATGGCGCTCTGAGCGACCACGAGAACTATGAAGACAGTGGTTTCAATGACGAAGATAGGGAGTATGTACCTGACGAGAGGTTTTTGCTCAATGAAGAAGATATGCAGGAGGGTATGTATATTATTCATTATTGCTACCATACAACTGTCATAAATGTCTCTTTTGATGCCACTAGTGGCACTACGATTTGTACTCTCCCAATCACATACTAACTTGTTTCGTAGTGATTTCTCAACTTCTGGAAGGCAAACCCTTGCCGGGTCACCTGGGCCTATGTTGGACGGCTGTTTGAATCATCTTTCGCCTCATTGCCATGTCCTCCCATGTCCTAATTAGCCTAAGAAGGGCATAAATACAGGACGTAAAGCCCGAATCATACATCCATATCGTGTGTGGTTAACAGTTTGTCACATAGGAATTGGTAGTGCGTGCTCCTGGGCTTCCAATGGCTGGGTCTCGGGTTCCATACCAGCTCTGGGCAATACACCTGACCTGTGTGTTGAAAAATATAGTAGATTCAGAATTTCAGATTCAGATTCAGATCTTTTATTCGTAGCTCATATCAAACATCCTTTATAACAAAATATCAAAATTGTATAAAAACAAGCTACAGGACCTCCTCAAAGGCAAAACTATGCCGCTGTCGAGGAGGACCTGTGTGTTGAAAAATATAGTAGTATAGGTTTAACATGTTTAATATAGGTTTAATCATCATCTCATTGCGGTGTGCTTCTCCTGAGCAGTGCTGATTATTTTTGTCATGTGTGAAATTTCTTTTCAACTAGGTGAGGAAGAGATGTCTACTCCCAAGAAAAAAGGCAAGAAGAAGCAGCTTGACTCGTCGAAAAGAGTGAGATTAAAAAAAATAGACAGTGACTTTGAGTACGAAGATTTTGGGTCAGACGAAGAAGAGGTGACCAGCGGACGAGGGAGCAGCGGGAAAAAGAAGAAACCAGTTCCAGCGACTCATGGCAGGGATGACGGGACGTACAAGGCGTATGAATCAAGAATTAAGTGAGTAACTGGGGTGGCACTGGGTGCTTTGTTCTGTGTTGTTGTTACGATTGAGAATGGTTTGTGAATGGCAAAAAGACGATTCAGGTGAATTGGGAAGAGCTATATGGTGAACTGCACAATTGTCGCAGAATTTTATCACCAGTAGTGATGAAGGCACTTTATAGAAAATGGATCTGCGATGCCCTTTCAGTTAGGGCATATTGATGTAAGGAATAACTAAGCGTTGCTGTGATTCATATCACGGCTATATAAGTTTGGTTAAATCATCAGTTATTTGTGTCAGAGAAAATTTTCCCTTTTTAGTTAAATATTTTGTTTCATTTTGCTGTGTTTCTTACCTATAGTTGCTGTGATTTAAATTGAAACCATCTTTGATCCATCCAAGTTTTATTATCACGGCTAAACTAATTCATTGATAAATTATATTTGATAAACAGATCATGTTTGATGTATCATTGATACCTGTTTTCCGGATAATAAAAGACCAGATTGTTTCATATCACTCCAATCAACTCTGTACTATGTTTTATTACTCGTAAATTTTACCGTGAATCGAAATTTACAGAGAATGGAAAAGAAACAAGTTGAAACGTAAGCACGCAAGAATAATGGCGGCCGAAAATGGAGAGGAAATTGCAAGTTCTGAGGAGTCAGGGGATGAAGAAATTGATGGAGGGTTCAAGGTGCCCTGCAGGATATGGAACAAGCTTTACAAGTAAGTTTTGTGTTGTGATAAAATCATATGATCTTACCTGTGTCATTTAGGGGCTCTTTGGCTATCATTCTCCAAAAACACAACTTAATTCACCAAAAACAAAAACTAATTGAGCTCCTACGCTTATGAAACATTGTTACAGCAACTTATTTGATGATTTCAATACTCAGGTACCAAAGGACAGGAGTGAAATGGCTGTGGGAACTGCACAACCAGCAAGCAGGAGGCATAGTTGGAGATGAGATGGGTTTAGGAAAGACCATTCAGATCATTTCATTCCTGGCTGGGCTCAAGAGGAGCAAGTTGAAAGACAAGGGAGCTACTATTACGTAAGTTTTTGCATTAACAGTACATATTTTAAATTCAAAGTAATTTGTTAAAGTATTGGGCTTAGCTGTGATTTGATTAATTGAAAAATTTAATTCTGAAAATATATTGGATCTTGTGTGAAAGCACTGCAATCGGCATACATGAATGTGTTGTGAAAATATGTATCAATTGTGATATTTATAGATGTCAATAAAAGAGTATATACTTTTCGGAACTGTACTGAGAGAATGTGGAGCAAACCTGACAAACTATTCCATAGAGTCGGCGTGTGACTTTTAACTATGACCTACTTTAAGTCTTTGACAATTAAATTTTTAGATGTAGATCGGGTTTTTTTTCCAGAATTGTTGGCCCATGTAACAAACTTAGCTACCCCACTCACACCAAATGAGTTTCAATCAACCTAACGATGCAGAGCTCTTAGGCCGGCTCAAGTTAAGGTTCCAACTGTTAGTGACCTCCCTGGACTGAATAAGCCACAGGATTGGCTTATTCACAGTTGTTCACACCTTTTCAACCAATCCTGCCACTTATTCAGTCCAGGGAGGTCACTAACAGTTGGAAACTTAACTTGAGCCATTTAAGGATTCACCACTTTTCCCATAGTGTAAACTGAGAGAACCATCTGTGAAATTGGTCTATTTTCTAAACATTTGAGAATCATTCTTTGTGTTGACAGGTATTATGGCTTGGGACCAACCCTGATCATCTGCCCAGCAACCATCATGCACCAGTGGATAAAGGAGTTCCAGACGTGGGCTCCTCTCTTCCGAGTGGCCGTGCTTCACAATTCTGGCTCCTACACATCCTCTCCGGACCTTCTTGTTCGGGAAATCTACGAGAGTCATGGGATTCTGATCACGGCATACAGCGGTGTTCTCATCTACCAAGACATTTTGTTGGACTACGACTGGCATTATGTCATTCTGGATGAGGGGCACAAGATACGAAACCCCGATGCTCAGATCACCGTGGCATCCAAAAAGGTCATTTTTGATCAGATTCATGATTTTAGTTATTTTGATATTGGGGTCACATTATTTTAGTCCCTGCCATGAGTAGGGGGAGGGTTCGTCTAGTGGTAGCGTGCTAGCCTGCCGATTGCTGGGTCCAGGGTTCGAATCCAGCTCTCGTTGGATTGCCTGGGCGTACAATGTATGTTGGATGCCTGTTTCACTTTTGCTTCGCCTCATCACCGTGTCCTCCTCCTGTCCTAAATTAGCCTACCTAGTGCATAAATACAGGACATAAAGCCCCATTCATCCATCCCTCCATCTCTCCTCATAACTGTTTATTCGTTCAATTTCAGTTCCGAACTTGTCATCGTCTCATCCTATCGGGGTCCCCTGTTCAAAACAACCTCAAAGAACTCTGGTCACTCTTCGACTTTGTCTTCCCCGGGAAGCTTGGAACTCTGCCTGACTTCATGGCTCATTTCTCAGTGCCTATAGTTCAAGGAGGCTACTCCAATGCTACACAGATACAGGTATAGTATTTAAGGTTGCATATTCATAATATTCCAAGTTTATCGCTTCGATTAGCTTAGATTTTTGATACTGCATTATTATATCTTGTACTATTTTTTTATACGGGAGAAACCCTATTGAAAACTAATCACGTACTTCTTGTAAGGTATCTGACAACAGACACCCAATTTGTGTATTAGACATATCATTTATTAATGACCAACAACAGTGTTTTGTGGGTGTGGCTGTTTAGCACACTTTCGATGAAAAAAAAACTGGTTATTTTCACTGTTTGTTCCTTGAGTAAACATTTGCTCATCTGAAGCCAGTGTACACACTATTGACGCACACTGTATATCTGATATTCAAACCTTTTTGTCCTGTTGCTTCATAGATCTGACATTTAAGACGTGTTTTAAAAGTTCTGCAAACTTCTTTGTACAGGTTCAGACCGCCTACAAATGTGCCTGCGTCTTAAGAGACACCATCAATCCATACCTTTTGCGCAGAATGAAAGCTGACGTCAAGCTTCAGCTGCCTCCGAGGAATGAACAAGTGAGTTTTTCCGTTTTACAGACTTTTCTTTTCTCAACATAACTCAATTTCTTGTATTTTCTGCTGTATTTCTCCATTTTGCCTCCACTTTGTATTTAAAATGATGCATGTATTCATTCTTTCCTTTCAGGTGTTGTTTTGTCGCTTAACAGACGAACAGAAAGATGTCTACCAAGAGTATCTCGATTCAAAAGAGTGCAGTATGATCCTGTCTGGAAAGTTTATGGTGAGAAGTTTCATTTTGAAAAAGGATTATTTTGTGCATATCAATTTGAAAGAGTGTTGTATAAAGTTGACAATTTTGAAAAAGGACAGTTTTATAGGGAATTCAATACTTGCTGTCTTCTCTTTGTGTTAATAAGTTCAAAGTATATGATACTGTTCTGGCTCCAATCTGCATGTGTTTGTCAGATGGATGAGAATTCATTGCGAAGACGTTCTGCTTCTTTAAGTCTGAAGTAATCCATTTCGATGAACCAGTAACTGTGCTGGATTTTAATGAACTTCAATTAGATTTATATCAATAATCAAGTCATTTAAATGTCTTGCCTGAGTTCTACGATAGCTTGGCTGGGTTACCTGGAGCTATATATTAAGACAACATTTTCAATCATATCTTGTTTCTTACGTCCCCAATCATCCTTCTGCTATTCTAGACTTAACTTAAACTGTATTTGTTTATCTTTTTAGGTATTTCCGGGCCTAATAACCCTGAGGAAGATCTGCAATCACCCGGATTTAGCCACAGGGGGTCTGCAGATCTCGGAAGGGCGTATCCCGGAGTGGGGTGCAGACGAACGAGAGTACGGCCATTGGAAGAGAGCTGGGAAGATGCAGGTCGTTCACTCGCTGCTGAAGTTGTGGCATAAGCAGGGACATAGGGTGTTGCTGTTCACGCAGAGTCGACAGGTACGAGTCATTTACTTTCAGTCTTGTATGAATATTTCGATGAAATTATATATTATGTATGATAGTTTACTCAAATGTGACCATTTAGTAAATTTCAAGAAAATTATTTTAAATTGTACCGAAATGACCTAAAATGACCATAAAAAGACACGTTATGGCCTTAATACGAGTTCTGATATTGTTTGATGAAAGTGTAAATGAAAATTACATTCAAAATTAAGTATATTTAAAAGAAACCTCACTTTTCCTGGTGAATTAACACTCTTGGAGGGTTGTGTAGTTCTCATGAGGCTTCTCATCCAACCATTGACTTGCAAGTTACTGCTATGATTTAATTTAATATTCTTCTTGTCATCAGATGTTAGACGTGATGGAGACGTACATCCAGCGCCAAGAGTACACCTACATGAGGATGGACGGAGCCACGACTATTAGTGCCAGGCAACCTCTTATCACCCAGTTCAATACGGTTGGTTTCATTTTGAGTTTAGTTGACTTTCAAAGGATTATATTACATGCTTAGATTATGTTAGATAAAAAAGTTGATTATGGTAGTGGGGTAAGGTGAAAATCTAACCCCAAGAGATTAAAAACAGCGGCAAACTGATTAAAAAGACAAACAGACAAATAGATTATTTGGTTCGCAATGTTTCATTGTTTCAGCAAACAAACATTCAACTTCAATTTGCTTTAGTACAGATATAGTTTAAACCTCCCAAGTTATGTTCATACTGTTCAGTAGGCCTAAGTAAAAAAATTACTTAACCATTTAAGGGCCGGATTGGCCCTGAGAATAGAAGGGGCTGGATTTCCCTAGTCCTGCCCCCTAGACCAATGCATAAGCGCAAGCAGACCTTGACGGCGTTGCCTACCTAGATTTCCCCAACCTTACCACATGTATAATCATCAATTCACATCATCTTTTTTCTTGGCCAGGATGACAACATCTTCGTCTTTCTCTTGACGACTAGAGTTGGAGGGCTCGGAGTCAACTTGACAGGAGCAAACAGAATCATCATCTACGACCCTGACTGGAACCCCAGCACTGATGCACAGGCCAGAGAGAGGGCCTGGAGAATTGGGCAGTCCAGACAGGTCACGATCTACCGCCTGCTCACTGCTGGGACAATTGAGGAAAAGATCTATCACAGGTATAAGATAATCTTTGAGATTTATATGTCAGTGTTCAGCTTGTCATTTGGGGGGCGGGTTGGTCTAGTGGTAGCGTGCTGGGCTGCCAATCGCTGGGTCCAGGGTTCGAATCCAGCTCTTGCTGGGTCACCTGGGCCTATGTTGGACGGCTGTTTCAATCATCCTTCGCCTCAGTGCCTTGTCCTCCCCCTGTCCTAATTAGCCTACCAAGTGCATAAATGCAGGACGTAAAGCCCCAATCATCCATCCATCCATCTGCGTTCAGCTTGGCAGCTACTAGGCTGGATGAATCATGGTCTAAGAATTATGTTTATCTGCCAATAGGAATAAAAGGAATGAAATGTAATGTGCGTTCAAAATTCAAGCCTCATAAATTTTTCTCGCAGCTTCAATTTAACTGTTGGAACATTAATTTGATCAGAATAACATTTAAGAAGGTAAATCTGTAGACCAAAATTACTTTTTTTATTCAGCTAGATGTATTTCAAATAAACGAACCGAAACACTAAATCATTTGCATCTTTGTCTTATTACAGGCAAATCTTCAAGCAGTTCCTAACCAACCGTGTTCTGAAGGACCCCAAGCAGCGGAGATTCTTCAAATCTAGCGATCTCTACGAGTTATTCACTCTGACTGATAGCGACCCTCACAGTAGCACGGAGACGAGCGCTCTTTTTGCTGGGACCGGATCGGACGTCATGGTGAAATTAAAGAAGGAGAACAATGTCCGGCCAAGTAGCCCAAGTACTAGTCGATCTAAGAAAAAGAAACCAACGAAAGCGAATGTGTTCGATAGACTGCGAGAGGAAAAAGAAATGGAAAAAGAGGACAGTGAACTGGAGAAAGAAGAACAGGTTTGCCTTAATGTATTGAAAGAGAGATTTTGTCCTTCTATTTCTGTTAAAAGATCTAATTGATACAACTATAATCCGGGGCTGATCTAGGATTTTTAGGAAAGGGGGCAGATTAATAACTAATGAGTATAACTATGGAGTCTGTTGATTTAAAATTTTTGCCAAATAGCTGTACGAAGAATTTCTCTGACAAAACTTTCAAAAAGGGGGGAGGGGTGTCCCGTATCCATCTATGATAATTTATTGGTTTGATATTATTAAAGTTAGAAATTTTCCTTCACATGTTTTACAGTAGGGGAAGTGAAATAATTGACAATTATCTAATTTCCAAATGTAAACACTTGTCCTTGCTCAAAAAATTCTTTAACTGCTGACTTAAATCTGTTCTAATTATGTAATATGTAATAATTAAGTCTTGGCATGAACAGAAATTTTGAGAAACCTCACAGAAACATGTCTCTGTGTCAACTTTCAGAACTTGGTTCGTCAGATTCATTCCCAAACACACAGAATAGTTTTTAACTGGAGTGCAAAATAATAATCATGTGGGGCCTCAGGCAAATGCTCAAAATGGAATATTTTACAGGGTGTAAAGTACTTATTTCACCAACAGTTAATCTTAAGAGAGAAAGTCATGAAGTCACTTCCGCAAAGCCTTCAGTGAAGAAGTCAGAAAGAGCAACTCTAATGGCCAGTCACAACTTTTGCTGCAGGCAGTCAAGTGTGACATTCATGCGTCGCGCATGCGCACTAGCGTAATGGCGTTATTTGAAAAGGAAAATGCGAGGCTCACAAGCTCAGCCGTCGTGGCTAAACCGTAGGTCGTACAGGACCACTTTTTGAAACAAGCTTGCCATAATAACATAAGCTCCATGCTGATGTGTACAACATTGCTGAGACTTGAATATTAAGTTCCGAAAACGAGCTGTAAATAATTGAATCGATGTTGTGTACTGCTATCTGATTGGCTGAGGCTGTTAAACATGAATATATTATGTTTGATTTCCAAGGTTGGAGTTGTTTGTCTAGGGTAGATTCTCTGGGTGCATGAAATGTCTATTTTCAAAAGTATTTTATACAAATTTCAGGAGGAGGACAATGAGTTTGGTTTGCCTCCAGAGAAGTTGAAAGAACTACGAGAGATGGCTAAGAAATTGAGCTTGCAAATTGGCAAAGATGACGGTGATGTTAAAGACACTAAATCAGAATCAAAATCTGAATCGAAATCTGATGATCCCTTAGTGATATCAGATGATGAATCAACGGCCAAAGATGGAGGCGATGCTAAAAAGGAAGAAAACATTGTGATATCAGATGACGAAACAGCCACAGAAAATGGAAAAGAGGCCAAGAAGGAGAAGGAAGGAAAGGAGAAGGAAGGAAAAGAGAAGGAAGAAAAGGAGAAGGAAGGAAAGGAGAAGGAAGGAAAGGAGAAGGAAGAAAAGGAGAAGGAAGCGACCAAACAACCGGAAGCATCAACCTCAACTTTCCTCCAGGAATTATCCAAAGGCAAAGAGGTGAAACACAAGTCAAAGGATTCCAAAAAGAAGCAATCGAAATCAGAGGGAGATTCCAAGTCAAAGAAAGACAAGAAGAAGAAGAAGAAAAAGAAGAAAGACGCAAGTATGTTCAATTTTTCTTCCAGCAGCTATTTGTTAATTCATACTTGTAATGAATTGTTACACAGTAACTAGCTATCGATGGCATGCCAATCCACTCAAGTCGAAAATCAGTCAGTTACAGAAATATTCTGATGACCAATCTCTTCTCTGTTCATCCATTTTAGTTGAATATGGTATTTTGGCTTTTGGGGCACTTTAAGCTGTTCACATACAAATTATTGTCTATTTCCGTCAATTTTGTGATGATTTGTACAAATAGATTGAAGTCGATCATCATTGGTTGCCCAAACCGACGATCGATTCCAGATAATTGGCTTATAGCCGAAACATTTTAAATGTTATTTTTAAGAGGTTTTGCACATTTGTTTTTCAAATTTTTCAGAGATTGATGGGGAGCGAATTGCCTATTTAGCCAAGAACTCAGTTTACAAACCTTCACTTGAGAAACCAGAAGACGGTGGCAATTTGGATGATTATGTCCTCAAGCAGCTGTTTAAGAAGTCAGGTGAGTTTGATAAAGATCATTTCCACTTCTTTGCTTCATTATTGTGTCCTTTTCCTGCGCTAGTTAGCCTATCAGAGTATAAATACTGGACGTGAAGCTGCAATCTTCCGTCTATCCATTTATTCCATAGCTCATTCATTTATTCATTCTTTCATTTTTCGTTTCAGGGGTACACAGTGCCATCCAGCATGACAAGATCATGGACTCGGCCACCCCGGACTATGCTCTTGTGGAGGCTGAGGCTGACAGGGTTGCTACTCAGGCCGCCAAAGCTCTTAAACAATCTCGCTCCCTTTGCTACTCTGCTCGGTCAGGAATCCCCACCTGGACTGGAAATAGCGGGTCTGTCGCTGGCCCCAGCAGGTAAGTTATACGTTGAATTGTTGACATGATTTGCGTATCGGATGTCGAGTCCTTAATGTGGTTTTGTAGCCTATTTATAAGGAGTAAAGAAACATTTAAATTACAATAAAATTTGTTGAATTTAGTTTTGAACATCTGCCATGCGATTTTATTGAATACATTAATAATATTTGTATCAGCCAGGCCAAGGTTTAGAACCAAGCTCGTGCAATTTACAGCGGGTAGCTTTACATTTAGAAGTGCTTAAGCCACAACGTCATTTTCATATTTCCTTGTGCTGTTGATAAGTATTCTCAAAATATGTTCTATCAATTTCTCTTGAGTAAAGCATCGGATATCTACTACTTATGAAAAATTACAACTTTTTTACTGCTTACCAACTATTGCATTTCACAGAACCAACTTCTTTTGGATTTGTGATGATGTTGTTAATAGTTTAAAGTTTCACAAAGTAATATTAAATGTTTAGTTTCTAATGATTTAATTTCATAATTTTGAATTTTCAGACCTCGTTTTGGTCAGAAGAAGAATACCAAATTGGCCCCACCAAGTGCCACCGTCACCTCTGCTACAGTCAACAAGCCTAAGGTACAAGAATGTTTTTTGGAATGGAAATTCTTTATATTTTCAATATCATGTCTTACGTCATAATCCTATTCTTGCCATGTTATCAGTAGCATTCAGCACATAAGTCCAATAACAAATCATACCACTCACCAATGATGTCACATGATGCAATGACAGGGAGACCACTCATTTCGATGTAAAAGATAGGAACTGTGTTGACGTCATTCATTTTAAGTTCAATTAGTCGTCTGTAATCGCTCTTCCTTCCATTGCTATAACCGTCATCATTTTGTGATCTTTGTATTTGTCCCTTTCTGAATTTTCAATTACCCTTTTTGACTGAAGGAGACAGTTCTCTTTCAGTCAATGTGAGAGAATGGATCAGGTCCGTTTTTCTCAAGGTGCCTCTTGCCACAGGAAGAGGACTTGCCACAGCTAGAATGTGCTTATATGATAGCGTAGGGGGTCTAGTATGTTGTCATGGCATCAGAGCCCTGCAATACTTTCATGTGCAATGCGAAAACCTGACTTGGCTGTGTCAGTTTTTCTGACAGCATGGTCACTGCCAGTAGTAGTGGTAGTAGTAGGTTTTCCCTCAGCTCTTGTAGAGGGAGGGATGGGCCACTGTCGATGACTGGCCCCTGGGTGTCACTGCCATGGCCATTTTTAGTTCCTGTCCATTCCACAAGTTGTCCAAGGTGCCCAAAGGCATGCATCTCTAACACCTGGTGCTTGGGCTGAGAGCTGCTGAGCATGTAAAATTGGTCCCGATTTGTCAACCCCAGATAGATATTGTATTATCTATGCCTCTGCTCACTGAAGCACTTGTGACAAGATGTGAAATTCTCAAATTAGCATACCTTTGCTGTCAATGGCTATCACCATCATCATCAACATCACACCTTTAATTTGTGGATGCTTTACTCTACTCCTCCCAAACTACTCATTGCCCACAACTAAGAATTTGCAGCCAACATTATTTCACGTCCTACAACAACCATAAGTGGGTGTGGTTTCTCAAACTGTTCATATTATACTAGTGCACTTATTAGTAATCATTTCTGCAAGACTATCAATATTCCCCAATGCAGTACCTATAGTAGTTGTGTTTTCCCTGGACTCCAATTGAGGGAGGGTGGGGCCACTGTCTTGAAAGACTGGCCCTTCTCCCTTCTCTGTGGCCCTTGTCTGTAGTTAATAGTCAATTACTTGGTTTGAAAGTTCTGTTAAATGTTTCCTATTCCATCGCACTGTTTCATCTCAAGGTCTTGCTCCTGCATCATCAAGTCATCACATACCTAAAACTCACTTTCTCACTGCCATTCTTGCTCTCACCATGCACATTATCACGGGTACTATGCTAGTAATGGGGTCAATTAGTCTCTCTTTCAGTCTTTGAATTATCAAATTCTTGTTCTTTTTTTTACCAGCAGCAACCAGAGGAGAAGAAAGAGGAAGAGAAACCATCAATGTTTGATGGGACAGTCGCTGGAAACGTCAAAATTAACGAGAAAAGTAGTTCTTCTGCAAATGACCCGTTATCTTCTTCGGAGCTGTTGTCTCGCATGCGTTCAAGGAACCACGCTCTGTTGAATTCCGACGGGCAAGGTGATCGAAACCCTAACGATTTACGCCCTGAAGAGTTAGAACTTTTCACGGACATTCGCAACCACATAGCATTTGGCTGTGCTGTGGACGGCCAAGCCGCAACTACAGAAATTCTGGACCAGTTTAAGACTCGTATTCCTGCACAAAGTAGTGCACAATTTAAAGCCATGCTATCTCAACTTTGTGATTTTCATAAGATCCATGGACAGGGGACGTGGATGTTAAAACCAGAATTCAGGTAGTTGAAGTATGTCTTAGGATGCCAAGCATTTATTTATATTTAATATATTTGTAAATACTTGTAAAAGCTTGTAAAAGCCAGTATTCTTTCCATTGTTGAATGTGTAGGTTCTGTTGAGGCAGTCAGTGGAAACGTATTGAGTCTTATTTTGCATACTTGGGTAAAATATGTTTATGTATATTAATATATACCTTGTCTCTTTGGGACATGTTAGTTTTTTCAAACAGATTTGTGTCTACGTATTGGAAGTTCAAGTAATCATGAATGCAATAAACATGATAATGGCCCAATCTTCCTTCTTGTTTAGTATAATTTAGGAAGTCTTTCATTTGATTTTGTTGTAAAAGTGACAATTGCAATGAGGACTGTGGCCCCACATGATTATTATGTTGCTCTTGTTTAAAACTGTTCTGTGTGTTTTGGAATTGAATCTGAAGAACCAATTTGAGTATCTGTGTAGAAGAGAAAACATATGTATTGTTTGTTACGAAACAAATATCACAATAGACCGAGTATATATATTGTTATAGATAATGATTTTGTTCTTAAAAGAACACTTTGAATTAAAACATACTCCACTTTGATTAGTGAATTTACTACATACTAGCCAAGTTACACTGAAGACTGAGGCACAGAATAATTGATATATTACCATTGAAGATTTTTTTAAAAAGTGTATTCATTATTATATCCCAGTACAATGTTGTGGTTTTTTGTGTTTTACTCATGAATATAAAACTATCCCTCTTTTATACAAGAGGACTCCTGCATAATACATGTCACCACTAGTTACATTTAAGTAGTAAGAGTTGAGTACAAAACACCTTCCTGAATGCCAGAGTGCTAAATGTTTTTTTTTTGCCATTGTTTTTGAACTGTTGTGATTTGGTTTTGTTCACTTGGGAGATTGTTTTCGTTTGTATATATTATATTATGATACAAATCAAATATATTTCAGCATTGTGTGTAATATTACTTATGATGTTGCGCATGATTTTGTATGTTTCTCTCAATCATGATACTGACGAATATGTTGATGCGATTTTTTTTCTTTTGTTGTTGTTGGTTTGTAATATATATACATGACAAAAATGTCTTGAATTATTTCTACAAGATATCTTTTAGTCTGTTCTTTGTCTTAATTATTTTATCCCGTGATCAGTTGTCCTCTCATGGTTATTAAACAGTGCACGATATAGTGTGCTTGTGACTGTCATCAAAGAGGTGTTACTCATGGTATGATGGTTAATTTCCCCTGCCCATCCAAAAGGAAAGGCATTTAGGATTTTCATAAACAAGACATCTGAGGATGGCTCGCCGTTTCAATCATATTTTGTCTCATTGCCGTGTCCTCCCCTTGTCCTAATTAGCCTACCAAGTGCATAAATACAGGACGTTAAGCCCCAATCATCCATCCATCTGAGGATGGCTCAGCGGGTAGCACACATGGTCGCCGATCGCTGGGTCTTGCGTTTGATTCTTGCTCTGGTGGGGCCACCGGGAACAATGTTAGACATCAGTTTCAGTCATACTTGGTCTCATTGCTGTGTCATTGTCTTGTCCTTATAAGCCTACCAAGTGCATAAATAGTCATTGCCACTGCTTTTTCCAGCCTTGGCAGAACATATACTGTCATGTGTTGCCACCTAGTGCCAAGAGTGAAATTCCGCATGCCGAGCTGGCAAAATTGATGGAAGCAGCAGATAGTCTGTTGCTGTCATATCTGCAACATAATAATGACCCGGAACTTAAAATCGTACTTCTTTTTTTTTTTAATTAATCGTAATCAGAATTGCAAAATAGCAGTGGCGTCATTAATTGTTGGCTTAATTTCCCTGCCGTCAAGTCCAGAACATAAAAGCAACTGAAGGTAATCGAATAATCTGTTTGTTTGCTCTCACACCCATCTCCTGTTATATAATTGAAGTTTTTTTGGCGATTTTGTTTCTCCAGATTAATCCTAAATTCTTGATCGATCAGGGCATGGGTGCAAGTTTGATTTTTTAAGATATTAGGCCCCTATGATACCAACCAACAGATGAGATCATTGTGTTAACTGCTGGTGTGTCAAAGGCCAAAGATTTTTGCCTTTTGTTGAAAAAGGCATCGAAACAGGCAGTTACCCCTGAAATTATAATTTATAATGGTCTGGTTGAAGGCTTTTATATTTTCAATGGAACAGTCAGTCCCTAAATAGCCCAATTTGGTGCTGTTGGGACGTAATTTACGTAAAACACAAACTCAATCACTTCAAGGGACCGACGACAAACCTTTAAAAAATTTAACGGAGCATTGATGTGATTATCAAAACAGGTAAACTAGCAGAAGTTTGGAATAGCCAATTCAGTTCAACACAACATTTTAGCAGGAAGAAAACCAAATATAGGCTACACAACTTCTGACGTGTACAGAAAGTCTAACCTATCCAGGGGATAGCAACCAGTGGCTGCAGTGAGCTGGTAG
The DNA here is from genome assembly GCA_026936325.1 of Platynereis dumerilii. Lineage (NCBI taxonomy): Eukaryota > Metazoa > Annelida > Polychaeta > Phyllodocida > Nereididae > Platynereis > Platynereis dumerilii. The sequence goes on from JAPTHN010000002.1 coordinate 48,716,395, forward strand.
AAGAATTCGCGTAACATCATTCTTAATCTCTCTGATTTTTTCGATGAGGGTCAGCCAGCAATGAGATGAGTGCCCGTCTAAGATCAGCAATTGTGGTCTTTTTGGTCCTGTCATCTGGACAACTTGTTGAACCAAAGGCTAACAATGTCCTTGAAAAGTATAGATATTATTTATATGAATTTTCGATTTTTGTTCGCATCGTCTCATACTTTTTCCTCAGGTTTAGTTCAGGACTGTTGACATGTAGTGTTCCTCAAGGATGGTGGCAGTATAGTGCTTCTTATTGCTGGGCAATTCCGTAAAGTCTGATTCACAGATTTGACACTTTAGCAGCTTGTGTAGCCCTACCACCATACCTTAGCTATTTCATTGTTATCCAGGCATGAGGGCAGGTAATGGAGGTATCAGACAAGCCATCAACCAAAGCTTCAAGTGTAACAGGAGTCGAGCTATGTCAAAATATCATGGTGTCGGACGTACACCGTGTGATGTACGTCCGACACCATGATATTTGCTTTGTAGTTCAGTTCCTGCTACACTTGGAGCTCTGGTTGGTGGCTTGTCTGATACCTCTATTACCTGGCCTCATCCCCGTTTAACAATGAAATAGCTGAGGTGTAATGGTAGGGCTACACAAGCTGCTAAAGTGTCAGATTTGTGAATCAGACTTTACGGAATTGCCCTGCTGTGATCAATGGACAAGGTGGTATTCTTCCTTCCATCAAATCCAATTCCATTGCAGTCTTTGAAAAGGCTCATCTTCTTTTGGTCTGAATGTCACCAAGCTATTCACAGGTGTGATACAGGTAAAGCAGACTGACCCCTGTACCTTTGTTACTGAACAGTGGGGGGGGGGGGGGTTGGTCTAGTGGTAGCGTGCTGGACTGCCAATTGCTGGGTCCAGGGTTCGAATGCAGCTCTTGTCGGGTCACCTGGGCCTATGTTGGACGGCTGTTTCAATATCCTTCGCCTCATTGCCGTGTCCTCCTCCTGTCCTAATTAGCCTACCAAGTGCATAAATACAGGATGTAAAGCCCCAATCATCCATCAATCAATGCTGAACAGTGCTAACTGCGAAGAGACTTGCAGAATTCATTGTCATGCATGAGTAAATTCAGTTCTTTCATGTTTCAACTCCCAACTTTGAGCCTCTGTTTCTGGTATTAATACCAATGATATTCTAAAACTAATTATACCATATGACAATAGAGGCTTTAATGTGTCAGTTTCAACTTTCAGAGCAGTTGTTTCACCACAGGGGCAATTGCCTGTTAGTTGCTGCATGTGAATTCTGGCAGAGTTCACTGCCTGTGGCAGCTTACTGCTGTTTGCTCTTGTGCACACACGGAGAGTACAGTCTCTTAATAAATGTAAAGTATAAACTTTGTGTGCAGAGTATAGGCATAGAATGATGTGCTCAGGCATTTCAGTGTCTATGCTTATGACTTAGAACTACAGGAAGACAGGAAGTAGCTGCAATACTTCTTTTCAAATCTGCAACTGCTTTGATATTCGTTGGCCCTATATGTATATATAGGGCCTACTCTGTAATCACTGTGAAGGGTGTGGAAAGAATTTTTGTAATGAGGTCTTCATCAAGATTACATTGGGTACTCTCTCAAATGTCATTTCACTTTGTTCTATGTATGTTCATTGGGAGGGGGGGTTGGAAGAATTTTTGTAATGAGGTCTTCATCAAGATTACATTGGGTATTCTCTCAAATGTCATTTCACGTTGTTCTATGCAGGGCCGGATTAAGGTAGCATGAGGCCCTAGGCTGAACCTCAATATGAGGCTCCTTGCTGGACCTGACCTAAGACCGCCGATCACCGCAGAATGTTCTCTGTGATTCTCACTTTCTGTTTGTGAGCTTAGCAATGTCACCCAAGCAAATTAGTATTTTAAAATTGTCATAAAAGCAAGTATAAATGGATTGCTTTTACTTCATCTAAAGTTTTCCTTCATACAAAATTATTTGCAATACATGTAGCCATGTCAGAAAGAAATCAGTCTCTGCCAAAACTGCAGTTGACCCTGTTCTATCTGATTTCGTAGACATTTCCTTGGTCCCATTTCAGGAGACTAAGCAACCCTCTTATTATCAACAGTACCATTGCAATAGCAAAATTTTGAGTGAAACATTGTTAAGGGGCTCGTTGGTGTAGTGGTTAGGATGCTGGAAGGCTGCGACGGCGGTCCAGGTTCAACTCCGACTGCTGCTGAGTTCCCAACTGACAGTTCAGTCCTGGGTGATTGCTTTATTGAGTACTGTTGCCTGTAGCACTAGCCTAGTCTGGATGTCGGGGAGGTAAATGACACGTGCCGTGGGCTCAACTGGAAATAAGTTGTTCCAGGTGGGGACTTTCATTGGCTACCCACGTTAAATAAGAACACCTTTACCTTTACCTTACCTTTTTTGGCATTAATAATGTCTTTAATAATGTGAAAATATGCACAAATATCAAACAAATGCATGACAATCACAGAAATAATGGGAAGTTTGACGTTTCTTCTAAGAAAATAGCATATATTTTCATCTAATTATGGTACAAATATTTCTAAAAATGATAATAGAAATTTCTACATTAATCGTGGAAATGTCTACAATAATTGTAGAAATGTGTACAATAATTGCAAGTTCTAATTATGGCTTTGCACACAATTATTGCGCATATTTCTTCAGTTATTGTAAATTTCTCTGATAATGGCAATAAATTTGAGATAATCATTGAATTTCTGAGATTATATTACAAAATTTCTGCAAGTATGATTATACGATTGATGCCAGTGGAGCTTTAAATGTCAATGTATTGGGTTTAATATCTGCCATCCTCCTATATTGGGTGAAAAAAATTACTATATTAGCCTAAATTTGTACAAAGTCACAGATAAATTAGGAAAAATCAAGAGGACAAGTTTGGCTCAATTGCATATTAAGGGGCCCTAATTTATAATCACAGATATTGTGTAGCACAGCAATACCTGTTTAAATGGAATATGGAAGGTTTCTAACATGAAGATATGATAATGGGTTTCATGGCCTAGTGTATAAACTGTTGGACTGCTACGTGCATAGTCATGGGTTTGAACCCCAATCACATGATGGAGGAACTGAGCAGATCCTCCTTACGCCATTGCTTCACTTGACCAAGGTGCCAATGGGTACTTGGCAATAGGCAGTAATGGCAATTTTGAAATGCTTGACCAAGGTGTGTGTGAAATTCACTGCACAATGCTCCGCAGAGGGGTACTCTGCACACAAGAGTTCATATTTTACATCATGCATAAGACTGCCAGAGGGGTGAGAAAGATTTAAGCTCGATCAGGCCTGTCGAGAATGTATTTGTAAATATCAGCCAAATGTCAAACTTCCCATTATTTCTGTGATTGTCATGCATTTGTTGGATATTTGTGCATATTTTCACATTATTAAAGACATTATTAATGCAAAAAAAGGTAAGGTAAAGGTAAAGGTGTTCGTATTTAACATGGGTAGCCAATGAAAGTCCCCACCTGGAGTGGATGGAACAACTTATTTCCAGTTGAGCCCACGGCACATGTCATTTACCTCCCCGACATCCAGACTATGCTAGTGCTACAGGCAACAGTACTCAATAAAGCAATCACCCAGGACTGAAATGTCAGTTGGGAACTCAGCAGCAGTCGGGAGTTGAACCTGGATCGCCGGCGCAGCCTTCCAGCATCCTAACCACTACACCAACGAGCCCCTTAACAATGTTTCACTCAAAATTTTGCAATTGCAATTGTACTGTTGATAATAAGAGGGTTGCTTAGTCCTCTGAAATGGGACCAAGGAAATGTCTACGAAATCAGATAGAACAGGGTCAACTGCAGTTTTGGCAGAGACTGATTTCCTTCTGGCATGGCTACATTGCACATAATTTTGTATGAAGGAAAACTTTACATGAAGTAAAAGCAATCCATTTATACTTGCTTTTATGACAATTCTAAAATACTAATTTGCTTGGGTGACATTGCTAAGCTCACAAACAGAAAGTGAGAATCACAGAGAACATTCTGCGGTGATCGGCAGTCTTAGGTCAGGTCCAGCAAGGGGCCTCATATTGAGGTTCAGCCTAGGGCCTCACGCTACCTTAATCCGGCCCTGCAAGTTATTTCATTTCGTAGCACACTATTCCAAATAGAGACTCTGTGTTAAGCCTCATCAAACTACTGATCAATGTCAGACAAACATTTTTGTTCCATCTGCTCCTCATTTGCACTAAGGAAAAAATGGGTAATAATAGTACTTTTTGTTACCGAAATTGCTCATGATATTGAGTGGCACCAAAAATATTCTAATTTTTTTCCTGAATTTTTAGTGGTATTGAGAATAATATTTATTGTGACCAACATCCATAACACGGCAAAAAGGCATACTTCCTCTCTATTGACCAATCAGAGGGGGTTATTCTGGCAGGAAGCAGTTACGAAATTGACACAAAAAATTCCACAACTGCTGAAACGGACATATTAACTTATCATAGTAAGTAGTAAGTGGTCAGCGGTGCTGTCACTTTTGCCGGTTTTAGGGTATTGGGTTGCCGGTTTAGGGTTTCAGGGTTTCGGGTTGGCATTGTAGGTTTTAGGGTTGCCGGTTGAGGGTTTAGGGTTCACGGTTCGGGTTGTCGGGTTGTGTTGCTACAGGTTTCGGGTTGTCAGTTTAGGGTTGCTAGATTTGGGTAGCAGGTTTAGGATTTTTATTGGCCTCTTTAGGGTTTTTGAGTTAGAGTGGACAGCATGGCAGTTGCAGATAATTTTTGCCTATTGTGTCAGCTGAATTGCCTATTTCACATTCAAGTTGTGTATGCTTTTTTGGACTGGTGTAAGAAAAAGCTGCTGATTCAGTTTGAAGGTATTTGTTAAGAACGGATTTGTCTGATACGCCACAAAATAATCTGTTGTGTTTCTCCTTAAGCATACTAAACACATTTTTTGTCCTTATCTACAAAGTATATAAGTGGCATTTGGTAAGTGTGGAAAAACATTTATACCAAGGCCTCTCTATGTTGCAATAGAGTACTGCTTCGTCAAATCCGAATTTATCTTTTGTATGTAACATGGATCCATCAAAACTATATTTTGTGAAGCTCAGCAGCAGCGCAACTTCACCACAGCGGGGGTCAAAGCAGGCAGCTGGCCTGGACTTATTTAGTGCTGAAAATAAGGTTGTGCCTCCTTCAGGAAGAGCACTTATCAAGACTGACATCCAAGTTTTGCTACCTGAAGGAAGCTATGGTCGAATTGCGCCACGTTCAGGTCTTGCTTTAAAGCATTTCATTGATGTTGGAGCTGGCGTTGTGGACAGAGACTATGCCGGGAATGTGCAGATTTTATTATTTAATTTTGGAGAAAAGAACTTTCATGTCTCAAAAGGAGACAGGATTGCTCAATTGATAGTTGAGCGAATATATGAACCAGATCTTGTTGAAATTGACCACTTGGAAACTGTTACCGAACGTGGAACTTCTGGATTTGGATCTAGTGATAAAGACTAAAAAATTTTAAATTATCTTAACTCTAATCAGGAACTCAGACACCATGATGTGGGATGTTTCACATTTGATTTGTACCAGAATTCATGAACATGCAAATAGTTGCATTTTGGTTAAAGATCCAAATGAAGCCAACAGTATCTTGACACAAAGAATGGAATGGGAAGCTAAGTCGTGTTTTGAATTTCATCAAGATGTTAGAAAGACTTGGAACAGTTCATTATATCATGTTATTATAATGGAATCTTATCATTCATTGAAGAAGGTGAGACGATGGTGTTACAGCCAAACTACTGCTGGAATGGGATGGGAAAATATTCAATTTCGCGGAGTTAGAAAGTATGATTTAGTTCATCATTTCTGCATTCTGTTGCATACAGTGGAGAACATCATGAAGAAATATGGAGAAGTACAAACATTGCATCACATGGACAAGTCTTGCAGATGCTTTAGATTTGCCACAGATTATCTTGTAGCATTTTATGAACTAGAATATGATGTAAATGAAATTATTAAACGTCAATATCTTCTCTATCCTGAATGTTGTTGGTGGAGTCAGATGAAACATAAGTATGATGAGTGGAATGCATTTTATACTAAGCTTCATAATTCCATTCTGAAAAGGAAACGCAGAAAAACAAAGAGATCATTATAATATAAAATAATATCATTCTGAAATTATATATATCATTAAAATAATCAATATATATGTCTAATGATATGGTGATGTTTGTCATGTATTCCAGATTTGGTTAAATATGGTCTATCTGTATTATATTTAATTACTCACAGGACTATGTGAACAGTGTCATGTATTTATGAAATGTATCTCAAAGAAATACATGTTTATGTTCATACATTATGATTCGTCATGAATAAAGTTTTCTTTACACCAAGAGATCTGCTTTTTTGTTGTTGCAATGTGTTTGATATAAATATGAGTACATTAGCAATGTAGCAATGTTGTGTGTCACAAGCCTGTGAGAAGAAGGCTGAAGTCAAAGGAGTGCAATGCAAGTGCACAGAAGATATATCAAGGTGAATTTATATCTATAAATGTTTTGACTATTAGTATACAACTGCTCTAGAAAACAGCTGGTAGGCTTTTGTAGCAACTTTCAAGTTATGCTTTTCCACAGAATTCAAGCACAGTAAGATATGTCAATGTGAATTGATATCTATTAATGCTATGACTATTATTATGCAACTGCAACTAAGAAATCTGCTGGTAAGCTTTTGAAGTGGTTTTCAAAATATGCTTTTCCACAGAATTCAAGTAGGTAGAGACTTCTTCTGAGCAGGTTACAAGTTTGTTAATGCTTTGATTTTGCTTAACCGGAGCAACCCCAACTTGACTGTCGTTTAATAAAACCAATAAAGTCAATCATAGTCCTGCTAATTTGAAGTTAATTACTGTGTGAGCAGTCAGGAGTCGAACCCACATTGGCAAATACCATTAACCAACCAGGCTACCACTCTAAACACTTGGCTACCCAGCCACAGGATAAAATGCATGGTTAACTTAACAATCATCAGTTTAAAACTTTTAATAACCATCTCAGTAAAAAGTTCAATTTCTTTTGATGGTGTGTATTTGACTTGTGTAAAATTAATTAGGGCATACAGTAAATAAAATACTTTTCTAATATATTTCATGAAAAAGCATTTCTGATACTTGTTCAACACAGAAAGACAAGCACTGTATGCTGTTGTGCACTGCTAAGATGTGTAGCATTCACAGCTTTCTGTGTATGCTAAAAAGTGCTATAAAAAGTGCTATAAAACAGAAGATGGAAAAACTGACAGTTTATGAGACATTATCACAGGTTTACATGGTTTCTATGAATAGATTTCCTCTTGGCACAGAATCATTTGCAGTCTCATTGCATAGTCAGATCTATAGTCATTATGTGGGTTCCCATTTTGTTACTTTATATTATGCTCAATTGGCATTGCCAATTGCTCTTGCGTGTACCACTCACACAATTTAGTGTGTGGGGGTCTGTTTGTGAAATTGAGAGGGAGAGATTGTGTGGACAACATGACCCTATATTTGCTGAGAGAAGGAGCAATTCTGGATCTTGGGGCATGTTCAGCTCCTATCCACATCAATTCTACAAGAGGATGCCCCAGGCTGATAATTGCTGAAGGTTATGAGGCTCTTTCAGTTTTTCCAGATTGTAAGGTAAGAAAGAATTGAAATAATTTTTATGCACTTCAAGATTTATATCCAAGAGGACATGTATTTCAAATGTATTTTCTAAATATCACCTGCATCTAAATATTAGTATTTAATAGTTATTGTTTTCCACTCAACAGGTTTACCAGTCAATATATAAGCCTCGGATGATGCCTGGAGACAGTAGCTCAACCACGTCAATGGTGAATAACAATTTTTTTTTGCCAACAGATTAGGCCTATATCTATCTATTTGAATTAGATTGGCCCTGCTAAGTCTTGAACCCCCAATGTCTTGATTACTGGCAAAGCACCATAGCAGTTGAGCCATCTGAACCACAGCCATATCGTGTGTTAAAATGTATATCATCTGTGGCATAGATAAAAGCTTGCAAATACTATCTATTTATAGCTGGATTTGATTATTTACTTTCTACCTTGTCTTTATGTCAGCCTTGGAAGATTGAAGATTTGGATACGAGCAGTGACACTCGAAGTTATTCAAATAGCATTGTAAGACACCATTATGTTTTTTAGTAATTAAAATCAATATTTTGAATCAGAAGAACAAAAACTAACTATTCTGAAATTTTCATAGCTGAGCCTCGAACTGTCTATGTCTTGATCACAAGTCCAGCATTATACCAATTGAGCTAACTGGGAAGCAGTATTATGCTTTGTTAAAATGTATATCATCTTGAGCATGTTAAAATTATGTCTATTTATAGTACTACCTGAACTGACACATGCAAGGAGCAATGAAGTTTCAGTATTGAATCAGTACAATTAGTGTATTGAAGATGTATTATTGGTAATATTTCAAACAATTTTTCCTTTTAGCCTTTGAAAATCAAGGAACGTCATCATACTGAGCAACACGACACAACTCTCTGGGAAACCAGCGCCAGTACAGAAACAGTTGTAAGATCATTTTGTTTTGCATCCAACAATTAATTATTATATTGCTTTGCATTTAAATGAACACTTTTCCGTAAAACCAAATATATTCAAAAGAAGACCCGATGCAGCCTTGAACCTACAATGTTTTGATCTGTAGCCCAGCAGCATACCAGTTGAGCTATCTGGGATGTTGTGTCACTTTCAGTTGAAGTGAATATCATCTAAAGTCTGTTACCATGATGTCTATTTATAGTACAGCCTGAACTTACACATGCAAGGAGTAATGAAGTTTCAGTATTGCAATCAGTACAATTAGTGTATTGAAGATGTATTATTGGTAATATTTCAAACTATTTTCCTTTTAGCCTTTGAAAATCAAGGAACGTCATCATACTGAGCAACACAAAACAACTCTCTGGGAAACCAGCGCCAGTACAGAAACAGTTGTAAGATCATTTTGTTTTGCATCCAACAATTAATTATTATATTGCTTTGCATTTAAATGAACACTTTTCCGCAAGGTTAACCAACTATATTCAAAAGAAGGCCCGATGCAGCCTTGAACCTACAATGTCTTGATCTGTAGCCCAGCAGCATACCAGTTGAGCTATCTGGGATGTTGTGGTATTTTCAGTTGAAGTGAATATCATCTAAAGTCTGTTACCATGATGTCTATTTATAGTACAGCCTGAACTTACACATGCAAGGAGTAATGAAGTATTGCAATCAGTGCAATTAGTGTATTAAAGATGTATTAATGATAACATTTTAAACTATATTCTTTTCAGTCTTGGAAAATTTATGAACCTCATAATACTGAGCGGCATGAAAGAACTCTCTGGGAATTCAGAACTTCCACAGAAACAGTTGTAAGACTTCTCATTTTGTTTTGTGTTTAACAATAAGCTATTATATTTGCCTTGCATTTTAGATTAGTTCTCTTGCCCTTAAAGTTAGTCAACAATATTGAAAAGTAGGCCTGATGCTGCCTTGAACCTGAAATGTCTTGATCCATAGCCCAGCAACATATCAGTTGAGCTATCTGGGATGCTGTAGTGATCAGTGTTGAATTGCTTATCCTCTGCAGGGTATATATATGTAAATGTCGGTTAACATGATATGTTTATATTGTAATGACATGTCAGTATTGTATTGCATGGAGGATGTGTAAAATATTTGGTAATATTTAAATAAGTTATTTTATTTCAGTCTCAGAATATTGAACAGCCCAGTAGTGAAGCGCAAAAGGATGCAACTACCAAGGTAATACCCAATTCTGTATTGCAAGATATCATCATGCTTTCTTGTGCTAAATGCAAAGTAATAAATTGTGATGCATAAAATATAAACTAAGTGTTTTGAAAAGCTTGTTCAGCTGAGCCTTGAACCAACCATGTTTTGATCGGTGTCTGATCACTATACCAGTTGAGCTATCCTGGAAATTACCTGTATGCTGTGAAAATGCATGTCATCTTTATCGCTTGAAAAGCCTGTTAACATGATTTCTATTTGTAGTGCCGCCTAAAGTCTCATATACTGCATTACTCTCGTTACTTTTTATTCAGCAAAGATTTACAATTGGCAGCATTCTAAAATAATTTATCTTTATTTCAGACTTGGAAGATTGATTCTAATGAAGTATACCATGAGGATGCAACTGTCAAGGGCACAAGCAGTTCTTCAGAACTTGTAAGAATAAACTGTTCTTCTGTATACTAAAATTACTGCTTTGCATCAGCAGATATTAACTATTTCATAAGTTTGTCGCACTGAGTCTTGATTCTGCAATGTCTGATGCAGCTGTAATGGTATATCATTCAAAATTAATATTCTGTATCATAAAATATAAACCAAATATTTTAAAAAGTCTGCTCAGCTCAGCCTTAAATCCAGCATTTTAATGATATGTCCAGTGCCATATCTTTTGAACTATCCCTGCAACTGTGCTTTCCTTTTTGAATTGCATATCATTTGTTGAATTGCATATCATTTGTGGTGTATCTAGAAGAAGTCTGTTGATATGATGTCTGATTTCGTCAGAAAATGCAAATTGTCCATATTTTAGATATGGTCCAAGTGAATTTTGCATTTAGCAGTATAATTAAAGTGGAAGTGTAGGTGAATAATTGATTTTTATTCTAAATATCTTCATTTCAGGACTGGAAGATTGAAGACCCAAATGGTACTTGGCCACATGAGATAACTATCAGGGAAACACGCACTTCAAAAGAAGGAATAGTAAGGCTTTATCATGGTTCTATGCTCAAAAATGATTGCCTTGGATAGTAAAATGTGAACCGACTATTTAAAAGTAAGGTCAAATGAACCTTGTATTGGGCTATTATTATCATTATTCTGGCCCCGCACCAGTTTCTTAAATTTAACATCATTTATGGTACTTACAAACATAGTCTCAAATAAAACAGTGTTGATGATAATGGTATAACCTCATGGATATATTATTGCAGAATAAACAGCCAGCAATCACAGTGGATGCTAGTGAAGATATCCTCAAAATTTCAATTGGAGGCGCCTTTTCATTTGCTATTTCTTCGGGGCTGATCACAGCGATGATCTTATACATAAAGAGAAAGTTCAAACGAAACAGGAGTAGGAAAAATAGTAACGTATGATAAATTTTCATGTTTCTATTTTTCATCATAATTCTATTGGAAGTTGAAAAGTTATAAGACATGCATTTGATATCTACACTGTTTGTTTCTTTGTTGTAGGAAATTGAATTGAGAAGAAGAAGGAGCACATTGAATCGTGACATGGAAAATACTTTAAATTCAGGAGTTTACAGGCGTTTTCAAGCGAGACCTTTATTTATCACCCCCAGCGCTTCGAGAATTTCATCATCTATTTCAAATCATATTTATTCTTCGCTTCCATTAAACGAATCACCTCATCTGAGACTACCATCTGCACCCTCCCTTTTGCCTACTCCTCAATCTGTCGACACTCCATTATTCACCAGGAACTGGTATGAGGCACCAGTTCATGTTCATTCATCTCCCAGTAGCACATCGTCCTACACATCGCCATGTCTACTGCAGGTGACCCGGTCAACTTCCTCTTCTCCTTCTGCATCTTCACCAAATCAGACAACTTGCGACTAACCATGTGACTCAGGTAAAGTCAACCTTTGCGTGATGTTTTTTCTTTTCAATACAGAATTATTGCAATTTACAAGTTTCTTGCATGAAGCAAGTGAAACCATAAAGTCAAATAAATACAATAACACATTCTAATTTGAAATTATCATGCCTTAACTTTATTTAATTAATCGTAATTCTAGTTAAGATACATATGTACTTGCTATTTTAATTCAAGAAAATTGCACAGATTTAGAGTCATAACTCTTCAAAAAGCAAATAAATATCAAAATCATTTGTTACATTCAAATTAGTTACAATTATGAAGCTATATTTAGTATTGAGGAATTTTGAAAGTTTTGTTAAATAAATTTGTAATCTTTTAGATATGTCACTGGAGTTTACAATATTTACAGTTGGCTCTGTCTTGGGGCCCAATGTGTTTTACAAAACAAGGTTCTACAATACTGGCAAATTCGGGCCAGCGTTTTTTTATTTTTATCAATATATCTGTAAGGTTTTCGAACTCTTCCAAGTTCAATCTTACGCCCTTTCTGGTTCTGGAGAGGGCTTCCGCCCCTTTTGGCCTCCAATACTCCCTGATGTCAATCGCTGCCCCACCGTCTGTTAATACCTCCACTTGTTGCAAGGCACCTAGCTTGAACACCTTTGTGACATTGTAATACGCGTAGTTTCTTATATCATGCGAAAAGTGGTCCAAACCTTTAAGAATCATTGGATCCAAACGTATGCTCCGTTCGCTATCGACAACCTTTAGTTGGCGCTCGACCTTGTAGGACCCGATCAACAATCTTTTGTTCTGTTCTGCTGCGTCAGGGCTAAGCAGCCCTACAAATTTACTTCGTCCTTTCAAGCTATAGACGCATTGAAAGCCTTGAAACGGGATCAGGATTCTTTGAAGAGTTCCTGCTTCTCTGTCCGGGGCTGCAGGAACTTTTGAAAAAATCGAGGTTTCTTCATCCAGCATTTCCTATTTACAAAAAAATAAAATTAAACTATAAGAGGTTGTTTCAAAATTATAACCATGGATTATAAATTCTTTATCTGTACAGTTAAATGACATCTATTACATACCTCGTCACTGCTTAACAAGAATTCCTCATTACATTCAGTTGTCTCAGACATATAGTCCGGGATAAGTTGTGCTTCTGTAATCTCCGTCCTTGTACTAGTTGTAGGGCTACTGTCTACACTGTCCCTGTAATGCAAATTCGAAATATCTTGTTTAAAGAGTGTGTTGGTATAACAGATGTACAGGATATTTATTTGTAGTAATTGCAATCTATATAATGTTAATAAGGAATACTTACCTTACGATTTTCTTCTCTTTTTGGGAGCAGCTTGCCTTCTTTTTTAGAACTTTTCTTTGAGGTTTGAAGAATGTCCTTTCCTCGTCGTCAGTTAGGTCTATAACCTGTCTTTTCTTTCCTGTCTTTGCAGCAAGGTTGAGTGCCATGGTTCTGGTTTGAAGGTTCTGGCTGTCTTGGTGTTTCAGTAGAGGTGATGCAGACTTGTGGTGGAGCAGGATGACATGAGAAGAACTGACAGAGGATGGCTTCTTATACCCAGGCAGCAAGATGGTCACATGACATGAATTCATTATGTAATCATGAAAAAACATGTTTAACCTTGTCTATGTAATTGTATCTGTGACTAAGAAGATTACAAAATTACTTAATACATACGTAAGTGCATATATAAAATCATAGATCTCAGATGTAAGCCTCTTTAAAATGCTTGATAGATATTAGAAAATTGCAAAAATTTGTTGGCAGGAAAATCAACAGTGTATACAACCTAGCATTTGATTTATGGGAAAAGATAAACTGTTTTCAAAGTTAATACATCATACTTGACTAAATTCAGTATTCACAGTGAATAGTGACTTACACATAATAGGATTACAAATCAGTCCATTTTTTAACAAGTTTCTTAATCTTTTTATCTTGCTTATGCTGTTTGGCTCTCTTTCCTGGTGGTGATAATATTTTGGCTATATCAGATTTTGTTAATTTTTTAACAGCAGACTTTCCTGACACTTTAACTGGTGAATTTGTAAAGACTTCTTTCTTCTTTTTATGCGGATTTTCAGAAGTACCTTCATATGTATTTGCTGCTTTAGTATGATTGTTTTCAGAAATATTTTGAAGGTTAACTTCAGCCTCAGAGGGTTTGATTGATGTGACATTTTCATTTGAAGCCTTATTAGGTGTCTGTGGAAATGAAGTTGCATTTCTCTCTATATCTGTAACAGTACCGTTGTCCAGCATTTCATTTTGATCTCCTTTACCATTCTTTAATAAACGTTCATATTTTTCTGCATCAAGTAATATATGTTTCTGTGCCATAGATGAATTTACTGTGCAGCAATTTGTTGAATATTATGTTTTCTTTTTCACAATGTTAAGACAGAAAATTTAAAATGTCCTTTTCAGTTGCCTTTAACATCCATGCTACAGCATTATAATGCTTAATACACAAGCGTCTCCGAGTTTTGTTTTTCACCCTTGAAGAGCCAATCTTTCGTATGACTGTCCTGTGTTCTGACAACTTGTTATGAAAGTAGTCTGATATTGAAATAGTCCCATTTAGAACATTCAGCGCCACTTTACCAATGAAGCGTATGACATCATCATCACATGACCGCAAGATACCTTTTTGCAAATTTTCTGAAGAAATAATTAGAAATTTCAAAGCACATAGCAATGTCTCAGAATTCATGATGACTTAGGCATGAATACAACCAGGTTGTCTTCAGCAGCGATGTTAGTTCTCAACTGATACTTCATGTCATTACGAGGATTTAAATCCACAAATAAGTAACCAAATGGCCTATGCATGCACGCCTGTTCATAGGCATCAAAAAAATACTTTTGCTTCCTTGGAAATAACTGACTTGCTAGTACTGATATCTGACGTGCAGACCGTAAGTTTCTGAATATTATCATACCTTGTATGTTATAGGAAATATCTCGTAAACATTGGGCATCATAGAAGCAGCATTGAACAATCAAAAATATTGTCAAATTTCTATGGTGAGTGTACACGCTAAAGTAACTTGTAATGTCAGGACAAGACTCAAGGTTTGTCATTTGATCATCGAGCACAAGACATCTCGGCTTTAAATCCACTGTTAATTCATCAATTTCTTGCTTGTTTGGTATTCGATTAATGAATTTTATGTTTGGCACAGTCTCCTCTAGTTCATCATACAAATTTTGCCAAGCAGAATAAACAAATAAAATTTCATGAAATGGCTGAGTAAACAATAATTCTTGTTTTTGTAATAATGTGGCAACTAATCTACTTTTTCCACAAAAAGAAGAACCAGTGACAATATAAGACAGTGGATTTTCAAGTTTTGCAAAAGTGTGTCCAGTTTTGTGATCCGTTTGCGCATTGGGAATCATTATTGCCCTAAAAAGTAAAAAAAGAAACACAAAATCAGGTGATGAAAACATTTCTACTTGCCTCCAATTCCATGACACTTGGAAATTCTGAATAAATAACCATTGTGACAGACTGTGTTAGTGCCTTCCTGAAAGTGCCTCGGATATTTATATTAGCAGACTTCTTTATTTCAACAAAGTTGCCATCATTGCCTCCACCATACACTGGGAATACAAAAAGAGCATACCCATTTGCAAAAAGAGTTGGAGTTATGCCACTACCAAATGTTGTATTACATGATGTGCCTACACAATCATGCAATCTTGAATATGCGGCAATGACATCTCTACCTTTGTCATCTGATCCAATTTTCAATGACCTTGAAGGAACTGGCTGTCCATCAGCGCAGACCTCTAATTCACTCAGGGAGAAGAGTTGAAATTTGAATGGATTTTTTGTCAATTTACCAGTGAAACTATCACTTTCAACAAAGCCAAGAACAATTCGCGTTGGAGCATCAGAGTTGAAGACATTTTCAATGTTGAATCCAGTACTTCCTGATGGGATATTATGGGACTTCATTTGAACTCTTGTAAAGGGATAGAGGGCAGGTGCCTTACTTAATGCTTCACTGTGTCCAGTAATGACCTGGGGCATAACATCAATGTACCTAGCTTTCAGACATATATCTTCTATTACTATTTTGAACTTTTCATCTGTTTCTGTCATAATCACAAAATCATCTCTTGAACGGTATAATTTGATGTCAACTTGTGTGTTGTTTAATAGGTATCTATTCAATTGGAATAAATCTTCTAGCAATTCACCTTCCAACTCTACACTAGCAGACTCTGCATACAAGGCTACTCTGGCATAGGCACCAGTGTTCAACAAACATTTGTCTAGGTCATTGTCATCTAAATAAAATCCTTGTCTTACTAAACGAGAAGATTTAGCATCTGAGGAGGATTTTAATAATGTTTGAATGAATGCTTTATAAGCATACGAGTTATTGCTTATAGATGTAGAATGATGTGAGATTTTCAAGTCAATTTGAGAAAACAAAGAATGCAGGGTCAGATTAATGGGGGCTACTTTAACATCTTTGGCCAGGGCAGAGCCATCAGCATTAGTCAGTTTGACTTTGGCATATAACGTTGATCTTTGTAAATCAAGATAATGCTTAGAGTTACCCCCCAAGGAAAATACCACCGGAGCTGTATCAGATAGTTGATTAGTTGGTCTATAGTCCACTACAATTACACGCTCAATTGCACTTTGAACAACTGGTGGTGCAAACAAATCTAATTGTGATGGAACACCCAGAACAGAAGCACTGTGCACAGACTCACCTATCATATTGTTGTCAATATTTTGTAATTACCTTCAATCCAATTTTATGAAAAAATGTCCTGATGTTTTCTTTGTCGTTTTGACTTACCACTCTGATACACAGGTGTTGCTCGTTTCCTTGCTATCGGCAGACTAACGTTCTTTGGTTGCGGATTGTCTTCTTGTATGTTGTGTAATTCTGAATGAGCTTGCTCAACAGTTGCCTCAGCAGGCGTAGTGAGGTTGACTTTTGTTGGAGATTTTCTTTCTTTTCTTTCGGCTTGGTACTTACCCACCACAGACAAAGTGGTGCCATCATCCTCATTTATCAAACTTCCAGCAACTATGCTTTTCTCGCCCTTTGTGCTGTGTTGATGCTGGGTTGCCTGCTTTACAAAGTAAGAAGTCCATTGTGAAAAATCTGGTGTATACTTAACCAATGGCATTATGTGAATAGTGCTTTGGACTTTTTCTGCAATTGAACTGTTAAATACGTTGTGCTGTTGGCATCTAAATCGATGTGTTTGGGTGCAACAGATTTTATACTAAAATCTAGGCGGTCAAGTACTGGCAATCTTATATCAATTAGGTCATCACTCCTAAATATGCCATGCAGATACTTTTGGCCTCTTTTCTTAGGGTGTAACACTATTCTTCTTAACAAATATGACTCATTTCCTGCAACAATTGATCCAATGCCTTGATTGACGTACACATCAAATATGAGTGGTTGCATTGGAAGGGAATTCCCACTGGTTTTGATTACAATCTCTTTTAATGTCATGTGCCACTTGTATTCCAGTATCAGTGGTTGGGAAAAAATGTATGTAAATTGTGAAGGTGTATTAAGTGGGCAAATCTGCTTGGAATCTTCATGTGTTATTGCAACTGTTAGAAAATCCATCGGAACTTAAGTTGAATATTTCTTTACCTCTGAAGCCTTTATCCAACTATTAAATTTTTCTGAATAACCATACCAACTCACCAAAGCTTCCTTATTTTTTCCGGATCCTCTGTATTTCATAACATTGTCAATTTTGTACAGTTTTTTAGCAGCATCTGGAACAAGAACTAGTTCGTTTTCGTAAAATGAACCGGTTATTTTTTCTCCTAATGTGTCTCTCAAACCATATCGAGGAGTTGCTGATTCAAATATCTTGTCTACAATGAACAATTCTTCAGAAAACTGCTCCTTATAAGACCGCCTGAATTTATCTTTTGCGTAAGACACTCTCACCATATCACCCAATTTAAATGTGCCAGTGCTTCTTCTAGAATTGCTGTTGACATAAGGCATATAATTCTTTGTATAGATCTCTAGCTCATTGTCTTTGTTGACTTCTGAGGGTGCCATTTTTATTGATCTGTGATAGGTATCATTGTATGACAGTACTAAATCTTGAAGGACATCAATATACCTAAAAGACTGCCTATGATATAAATATCTGAATATCTTCTGTTTCAGGGTTTTTATAAACCTCTCAGCAAATACTGACTTATTTTCTGAGCGAGCAATGAACATATGCACATCCCATTTTTTCATATAAGATTTCACTGTGGCATTGCTAAAGTCAGTTCCAGCATCTACCCATAGTCTATTTGGTATGTTGCCTCTGCTAAAAAGTTCCTCAAATCCCCTTTTAACAGAAACTCCGGTTTTGTTCTTTAAAGGTTGAGCCCAAGCAAATTTACTGAATATATCCACAACAATCAAAATATATGCAATATTATCATTATATGTCTTGAGGTTAGACAAATCCATCAAATCTGCTGAAAATTGCTCATTTTTTGAGCCAACAATAATCTTCTCTCGTTTAAATCTATGTCTTGGCTGCCTGTGCACACTAACTGTATCTTCTTTTGACATCCATTGTTTTACCTTCTCAAATGTCAAACCTTTTGGGATGTCAGGCCTGCTTCTGATATGTTGCCAAAGTTTGGCTAAGCTTGCATAACTTGCTGGTGAATCAGCTTTGTAATAGAGAGAAGAAATATATTTTTCAAATCTCCTGTCCATCCTTTCAGTCCATGTCCAACTCCAGAATGAACATGAAATGTCGAGTTATTGGCATTAAAGGCCAAGTATTAACATGCCATGGTGTTTTACTAATCCTCTTATGCATTGAATTATCATAATTCAGTAATAGGATTAGATGAGACATAAGAAGATATTTTGCAAGTGGTATTGGTATATAAGTAGTCATCCTGCTTGTATGTGTAGACAATGCAAACATGGATGGCAGTTCATCAACAGCCCACATTTATTCAAGAAAACGGAGACAAGACAAGGTATGTCAGAGTCACTTTCAAATACACATTTTCACATATTTTTTATCTACACATTTGACATTGTAAGAATGCAACTAAGTTCACTATTATTTATCCAGAATGAAGGCGGGACAATATCTAAGCATCCTCGATTGACTGAAGATGCAACATCACAACATCAAAATGAAGGCTATGTAAGTTTTTTTAAATTTATGAATACTAACAATATATCTTATAGGTATAAAATAGTACCAATCCTATTAATTATGGAATTCTTTCAGGCAAAGGGAAGGCCGTACATCATCAGTCAACATAAAACAAACAAAATTTGGAAGAGAGGGGTTGAAGAAAAAAACTATGTCTTAAAATTCAATCCTGAGTTTGCAGGTAATGATTGTGATTATTTAACAACTTGGTAAATTTATACATGATTTATTCATATTTAAATTGCTATTGTTTCATTAAATTCCAGATAAGAATCTCTTATCCATTCAGGAGGAACTGGTTCAAATGTTTGATGAAGTAATTGCAATAGCAGCAAAGGACTACCTTCCAAATGACAAAGCAAGGGTTACGATCGGACATGCACAATTACCAGAAGAAGTGTTTATCCATCTTCAGGATCTTTCGAATATAAATGGTACAGCAATCATGGGACGGTTCTCTAAAGTTCTTAACTCTCATCAAGAACTATCTGCTGATGACACATTTCAAGTTTCGATTGGTTTAATGAGGCTATTCAAAGGAGGAGGACCAACATCAGACAACAAGAACAAGAAAAGTGGTAAAGCCCTTTCCCTTTATCCCCACCTTAATAACACATTCTATAGTTCAATAGTAAATAAGAAAGCTATAGTTGAAATTATTTGTGAGAAAAATGAGAATCTTTGTGCTGCCAAAAGTATTGTTGTAAGTATTGCCAAACATAATAAAATGAGGAGAACATCTTTCATTAACCTCACCAGGAAAACAAGACAGTGCACCAATGGTCGCAACTCCTTGAGATATGAAGCACTTCATTTGCAGCAAAAGACTGGGTTGCCAACTGATATACCTCTGACTATACAACAGTTGAAAGAATTTGAAAAAGTTACAAACTTCAAAATTTGTGTGATCCACTTTATTGACAATAATCCTGATCCTGTGATTTCACAATGCAGTGATTTCGCATCTAATGATATTTTGTTCTTGTATTTAAGTGACAATCATTACCATTCTGTTGTAAATGTAAATGCAATGTTTCCTAGAAAAAGCATATGTATGAAATGTTTTACAGTGTACAATCATAGAGCACAGCATAGATGTGTAGATGATGTTGATGTAACTTTTTGTAATGTGTGTCAAAGAAACACATGCAAATCTGAAATGACAATTGTATGCTCTCAATGTAACATGGAATGCAGAAATCAAGACTGCTACTTTGCACACAAAACAGAGCTAAGACACAAAAATGGTAAAATTAAACCTCCATTGTGCTCAACTCGAAAAGTATGTTCTGATTGTGGCAAACTAGTGAAATTAAATGAACAAAATTTTGAAGATCATATTTGTGGACAGTATAAATGTCGCTTTTGCAGCAAGTTGGTAGACCAAGATCACTTATGCTATCTGCGCAGAAAAAAAATTAAACTCACTTCAGGTAAATTTGCATATTTTGATTTTGAATCCATGCAAAGTGATATTTTTCAGTGCGAATCTGGTTATGAAGCCAAAAAGAAAGATAATTGCCAAATTTGTCTACCAGGAAGCCTGTGTTCAGAGTGTATGAAATGCATAAATTGTATTTCTTCCATGTGCGGTAAACCATATCACCAACCAAACTTAGTGGTGTGCCAAACAAGTTGTGATGATTGTTGTGATGAGAAACTACACTCAAATTCCAGATGTTTCAACTGTGGTGATCTTTGTCAAATATGTCGTAAAATAACCTTGAAAGACAAAAGAGGCGTATGTAATGACAGTCATTGTGCTCTGAGGCAAGTCATATTCAGAGGTTTAGATACAGTATTTAACTTTTGCAAATGGCTTATATCTCCATTACACAAAGATTTCACTGTCATAGCACACAATGGTAAGGGTTTTGATTTTTGCTTTATTCTCAACTACTGTGTAACTGAAGCACGAATCACACCTCAGTGCATATTTGCTGGATCAAAAATCATGACAATGGAAATCAAAAATGACCTAAATATACGTTTCCTTGATTCTCTGAACTTCATGAGCATGAGCTTAAAAAAACTACCAAAAGCATTTGGCCTGTCTTTGAAAAATGAAACAAATGAAAATTTTTCTGAAATTCAAAAGGGAGACTTCCCACATTTATTTAATACACATGAAAACCAACTCTACTCTGGACCTTGGCCTGCAAAAGAATATTATGACACAGACAGGATGTCAGTTGAACACAGAGAACAATTTTTGTTGTGGTATTGTGAGCAAAGAGATAAAGTATTTGATCTACAGTATGAGTTGCTGAGATACTGTACCATGGATGTAACAATACTTCGTTTAGCATGCACCAAATTTCGTCAAATGATTATGGATATCACCAGAATAAAAAATACCGATGATGAAGTTGTAGGAATAATTGATCCTTTTGCACAGATAACAATTGCTTCAACATGCATGATGATATATAGGGTCAACTTCATTGAAGAATTTTATGATGCTTTGTTTACAGATGGTACAGCTGGTGTAGTCATGTATAAAGGGGGTCAATGGTGGTCAGATGATATGGTAATATGTGAAGATGATATATTACAGAGGGAATTCAAATATTCTAGCTTGACACAAATTCCTGCTCAGGGCTATGTGAGAAGTAGCAACCATTCCCATAAATCTATCCAATGGCTTGAATGGGAATCACACAACCTAGGTAGGGAGATCCAACATGCTCGAAATAAAGGCGAACAATTAATCATTTGTGGAAAACATAGATACCATGTTGATGGATTTGACCCGGAAAATAGACAAGTATATGAGTTCCTTGGCTGCCGATATCATGGCCATCATTGTATGGGAAATAGGATTCTCAAAGACAGTAGAACAAAATTTACTATGGCGGAATTACACAAGCTAACTTTGAAACGACTAAATGACATTGAAAAACTAAATTACAAAATCAAATACATTTATGAATGTCATTTTGATAAACAAATAAAAACCTGTAAACCTTTAAGAGACTTCATTCAGAAACTTGACATACCTGAGCGTATGTCTATAAGAGACAGTTTTTATGGAGGTCGGGTTTCAGGTTTTAAGCTTTTGGCAACTGCTGATGAAAGCATGGAAGAAGAAATCCATTACCTTGATGTCATGTCACTTTATCCTTTTGTTAATAAAACAGCAGAAATGCCGATGAAACATCCCGAAATCATTACCCGAAACTTTGACAACACTATGAAGTCGTATTTCGGAATTGCTCATGTAAAAATTTTGCCCCCAACCCAGCTTTATATTCCTGTTTTGCCTTATCGTTGTAATGGGAAATTGACTTTCCCATTATGTAAATCATGTGTGGAGACAGAAAGGCACAGTGACTGCAATCATGATGAAACTGAAAGAGCTCTTGTTGGAGTTTACTGTACACCTGAAATAGTGAAGGCATTAGACATGGGGTATAAAATTTTAAAGATATATGAGGTGTATCATTATCCAAGCACAACAAAATATGATTACAATACAAAGAAAGGAGGTCTTTTTACTGAACAGGTAAATATGTTTATAAAGCTAAAGGCTGAAGCAAGTGGTTATCCAGAATGGGTACATACAGATGATGATAAAACTAGATATATTGATGATTTTCATAACAGAGTTGGTGTGAAGTTACAAAAAGAAGCTATCGAACCTAACCCTGCATTGCGGAGCATAGCCAAAATTTTTCTGAATTCTTTCTGGGGGAAATTAGGAGAGAAAAATAACGAAGTCAAAACTGTTTTTCTCTCTAACACTGCAGAATTATACAAATATGTGTACAATTCAACAAATGAAATTTTGAATTTCCACATTGTAAATGAAGATATTCTCATCCTAGAATATGAACAAAAGCTGACATTTGAAGAAGACAGCAATACAACCAATGAAATTATAGCTTCTCTGACAACATGCTTTGCTCGTCTTGAATTGTACAAACATATGGAGATTGTTGGTAATCAAATGCTATATTGCGACACAGATAGTTTGATATTTTCTACTTACAGAACTAATGATGATGGCAATTCTACAAAATATTCAAATTACCCACCACTTGGGAATTGTCTGGGTGATTTAGTCAGTGAATTACCACCTAATACATACATCACAGACTTCATTTGTGTAGCCCCAAAATCTTATTCTTATCAAACATCTGACAAAAAAGAAGTAGTGAAATTCAAAGGGGTAACACTTAATTTTCTGAACAGTAATAGGATCAATTTTGATTCAATAAAAGAGCTGGTCACAGGCTCTGTTGACAAGGTAACACTGGCCCCTGAAACTCAATTCAAAAGGGTGAAACAGGATGGAATGATTTTCAATGTTGAACTAACCAAGACAATTGCATGCACATATGATAAACGGATAATAATTGAAAATTATGATACTGTTCCTTTTGGATATAGATTTGAATGATATTCACAATGCATTGATGTATTTAAGATGTAACTGTATGTATTTAAATTTTGTTTAAACATATATGAATTGTAGATAAAATATATTTAAATGTAACTATAAACATTGTAACTACATATATGTTTAATTTCATTATTTAGCTAAATGTGAATGTATACATTTGCTGCATTGATATGAAATAAAACTATGTGAGTATATTTGCTCTTAGTTTTCTGTTTGTTAAGATCAGCAGTAAGAAAAACCAAATCTCTGGACACATGAACCACTGAACAGCAAATCCAAAAACACGAAAACTTGAATAAAACAAGTAACCTAAGAGCACCCTCGTTTGGTGCACAATGACTCTCATTTGACAACTGGCACCTGAGGCTGCCAAAAACCCAACAACCCAAACCCTGAACTCTAACCTGAACCTTGAACCCTAAACCCTCAACCGGCAACCCCTCAACCGGCAACCCTAAAACCTACAATGCCAACCCGAAACCCTGAAACCCTAAACCGGCAACCAAATACCCTAAAACCGGCAAAAGTGACAGCACCCTGAACTCTAACCTGAGCCTTGAACCCTAAACCCTCAACCGGCAACCCTAAAACCTACAATGCCAACCCGAAACCCTGAAACCCTAAACCGGCAACCCAATACCCTAAAACCGGCAAAAGTGACAGCACCGCTGACCACTTACTACTATAGTAAGTCGGTTGCTTTCTGTTTTTCAGTATGACGAAATAGATAATCTGTTGGGGAAATCCACAGTTTATAAATACAAAATCCCTGTGGCATGTGAATTTCATCAAAATCTAAAGAGACCCCTAGCACTCCATTCTCACTGTAGTTGAATAAGCTCGAGTATCTGCATGATTAACTTGCTAAGTACCACTTTAGCTTCACCTGAACTGTTGAATCAGTGTTAATATCCATATGTAGTAGGCAGCCCAAAAACTCGTGCTTATCAAAACTGCTATGAACATCACTTTGTCATTCTCGTTCGTGGAATATGATGTCAGGAAGTGTGATTAACCTATTACGAATTGACTGATCTATCTGTGAGTTAGTTTGTATACATTTCGGGGGAAGGCTTGCATTTTCCTCAATGCCAAATTATTTCTTTCACTGTGCATGTTGCCCAAAAGTAAAGACTTTATGCCCTTCTGTCTATTGCTCTTGATGTCCCTACCCATTCTCCACTATGCAACATTTCGCATTAACAAGTGTGCTGTTGTATATTCTCTCAAGACTTCCACTGAACTTCTATTATTAATTATGCTAGGCCTCCCAGATGAACCCAAGTTGTTCCAACCAACTGCTGTCTTTATGAGATCATTTAAAATAAACCGAAAGGTTCGAGTTTTTTTTTTTTTTTTTTTTTGCCTACTTGAAAGGAGAGCGTTGTTATATGAAAGGAGAACGTTGTTGTATAATGTTACTGTTGAGAAAACTCGGCATATAGATGGGTTTGCTGCCATCCTTGTGGGCAATTTGACATCAGGGAACATAAGTGTGACGTCACAGATGTCATCCTGACGTCAGGGGAGGTCAGAATGCCCGCTGGGATTCTTCAGGAATATCTACTTCCTCAATTGATACTGGAAGCCCTGGCCTCAGGTATACATGACCTATTTCTACCTAGCTTTGACTTTTACCTGGCTAAATTCCGGAAGGAGATTCTGATGCTTAGCCTGAATAGTTTCATTATGAACTCGTTTTATCAGCCTTGAAAATCCTTTTGGATCTCTTTCACCATTTCTGTGGTGACATTCCCTATATTATTCATATTACCTAATTGTTATTGACACCCTTAAAAATTTTGTCATCTGAATTAGATTGGTCTTCCACCCGCCCCTTCTGCATGCATGCATTTCTTTCAGGCACTCCTGTTCAGACCAAATATGATTATTTTAAAGTCGGTTTACATTCTGCCAGATTTTTATGGTGTGGAGCCTGGAGGCTACATAGACTTAGTAGGTATTCAGTCAATTTGTGGATTTAATTTTTGATGTGGAAAGTGGGGGGGGGGGGGTTGGTCTAGTGGTAGCGTGCTGGGCTGGGCCTTTGTTGGACGGCTGTTTTAATCATCCTTCGCCTCATTGCCGGGTCCTCCCCCCGTCCTAATTAGCCTACCAAGTGCATAAATACAGGACATAGAGCCCCAATCATCCATCCATCCATGATGTGGAAAGTGTACTTCTGGTGGACAGAATGCAGGCTTTTGGGTTGAGAGGCCAAATTCCACGGCTTTAAACCCTGTCATTGAGAATCTAAGGGGTGACTGCCTCTTTTGATGCCTTTTTCAACAAATGGAAAAAATGGACTTCGCCATATTAGCAGTTAACACAATGATCTCATCTTAGAGTCGTCTATTGATTTATACCTTCTTTTTTTTCAAAGGAACCAAGACAAATTAAACCGAATATTGAGGTTATTAAAACAGATCACCTTTTAGTTTGAAAGAGAATAGTCGATTCAGTTTCAAACAAACTGGAGACAGCTATACAGACCAACTGTTTCATCGCATATACAAGAGAAAAATGACAACTAAAAAGCACCCTCCACATTTAATAAACTTAACATATCTAGAACATTGATACAAATCAAGTATATGTCTCTAAATAGCCCACTCCAGCGCAGGTGAGACGTAAAATCCAAGCACAAACACTCAACAAAACAAGCAGGAAGATAACCATTACACAACTCGCGTATAAAGAAAGTCTAACCTATCCAGGGGTTGCAACCAGTGGCTGCAGTGAGCTGGTAGAAGCATTCGCGTAATGTCATCCGCGTAATTAATATCATTCTCTCTGACTTTTTCGATGAGGTTTAGCGAGCAATGAGATGAGTGCCGGTCTAATGGCTAGTTCTCACGACGGCGATTTGAGAGCGACGCATCAAGAGAAGTCATTTCTTGGAAGGTTGTGGCGTAGAACGTTGGTTTTGGCACATTACGTAATCAATTAGTGTCATGTGCGACGCTTAAAGTTAGTAGCCGAGGTGAGTCTTGAGGTGTCCGCGGCGCTTCTTAAGCTTTCTTCGCCGCGTTACGCCTCTCTTTCCTCAGCGCAGTTCCAAACAGACGCGTCGCACTTTGTTTTGGAATTCGGCGAGGCTGCTTTTACTTCGCCCAATGTTGTTTCCTCTTACGCCGCTGATGGTTGTGAGGCAGCTACGTCTGAAATTGGCGACCTGCGACGCATCAGGAAACCTTCGGCGTACACCCGAGGTAAGATGCGTCGCTGAAAATGACAGCCTCGCCGAAGACTGTAAGGATGCAACGCCGCATTTAGGGACTTGTTACTGCGTAACTTGATGGTTCATCGTCGCACATGCATTCATAAAGCGCCGAGGACATTACAGGCGCGTCGATGCTGACCTTCTTCGTCGTCCTTGCCTTAAGCAGCGACGAAGGTCTCTTAAGCATCGACGAACGTCTGTTGTTGCAGCGCTGCGGCAAAGTGTGTTTCGCTGCTGCAGGAGTCACTTTTGGTCATTATAAAAAGGGACACAGAGGACCTCCTTGCTTCATTTGCTGATTGCCCTTCAATGAGAACACAACGACTGCCTACTGAACATATGCATGATGAATGAAGAAGAAATTATTGTTGTGGCTGGTGCTGCTGCTGTTGCTATCGGAGCTGTCTATTTGAGACAGAGGAGGAGGAGGGCCAGGAGACAGAAAAGGTGGTGGATTCGCAACTGGTTGCTGCAGAGGGAACAACATGGTCACTTCCATCAACTGCTGCCTGAACTGCAAGTGCGTGACGTGTGCGGCTACTACAACTACACTAGAATGCCCCCTGCCATCTTTGCTGAAATCCTGGAAGCTGTTGGACCACTCATCGCTAAGCAAGACACCAACATGAGGAGGGCTTTGGAACCTGGTCTGAAGTTGGCTATCACCCTGCGGTACATGGCAACAGGAAACAGCTACAAGTCCCTAGCTTATGCTTTCCGTGTGGCACCCAACACCATCTGCAACTTCATCCCTGAGGTCTGCCTTGCCATCGTTCATGCCTTCGAAAGACAGCTGGCACTACCCACACAGCCTGAAAGATGGAAGGAGATAGCCAAGGCTTTTGAGAGGAAATGGAACTTGCCCAACTGCATTGGAGCTCTGGATGGCAAGCACGTCGCAATCCGATGTCCCAAGGCTGCAGGCTCCTTGTTCTACAACTACAAGGGATTTCACTCCATTGTCCTGATGGCCCTCGTTGATGCCAACTACAAGTTCATCTATGTGCAGGCTGGCTGTCAAGGAAGTGCATCTGATGGCGGCGTCTTCAGGGACACAGTACTTCGACAACTCCTGGACGAGGAAGATCTAGGCCTACCACCTCCAGAACCTCTACCTGGCAGAGAAGACAATCCTTTCCCATATTACATCGTGGGTGACGAGGCATTTCCCCTGAAGACATGGCTGCTCAAACCAGTGCCAAGAAAGAACCTTGACATTCCTTCCAGAGTCTACAATTACAGGATTTCAAGAGCCAGGAGAGTGGTGGAGAATGCCTTCGGTCTGCTGTCAAACAGGTTCAGATGCTTCCTGACCACCATGCCCCAACGACCTACAAGAGTGACATACATCACAATGGCTGCTTGTGTTCTACACAACATTCTGCGAGACAGAGTAGGCGTCCACCATGCCCGTGACAATGAAGTGATGGACAGAGAAGATCCACAGACACATGACGTCACTGAAGGAGTTTGGAGGGGAGACCGTCAATTAGGAGACCTAGGAGAACCACTTCGACACGGAAATGCCTCCAGAGATGCCAAGGCTGCTCGAGACTACCTACGTGACTGGGTCAACAGTCCGGCAGGAAGTGTCCCTTGGCAGTTGGAGAAAATCTGAAGAAGATGCATTCAAAACAACAAACCCCAGGTCCTTTTAAGGGCCACCAAATCCTCCCAATTGAGCTGGCCATGTACACATCCTATGTTGACAAAACAAGCCCAAAAATCAATCAATCAATCAATCCCTCCATCCATCTATCTATCTATCTATCTATCTATCTATCTATCTATCTATCTATCTATCTATCTATCTATCCAAGTCCAATCCCTGCAAAGTGACGACAACTGCTTTTCTTTTGCTGCAGTGTATATATGTAACGAGCATTGTGTTCCATCTATCAAGCTATCTATCTATCTATCTATCTAGCTATCTATCTAGCTATCTATCAAGCTATCTATCTATCTATCCAAGTCCAATCCCTGCAAAGTGACGACAACTGCTTTTCTTTTGCTGCAGTGTATATATGTAACGAGCATTGTGTTCCATCTATCAAGCTATCTATCTATCTATCTATCTAGCTATCTATCTAGCTATCTATCAAGCTATCTATCTATCTATCCAAGTCCAATCCCTGCAAAGTGACGACAACTGCTTTTCTTTTGCTGCAGTGTATATATGTAACGAGCATTGTGTTCCATCTATCAAGCTATCTATCTAGCTATCTATCTAGCTATCTATCTTTCTATCTATCTAGCTAGCTATCTAGCTATCTACCTGCCACTTGAGCTAGACAAGTGAAATTACAAAGTGATGCACTTGTACTAGTGCAACCAACCAACACAATTTTTAAAAGCAAAGCACTTGTACTAGTGCATTACATTTTAATTAAGAAATTCATGCACTTGTACTAGTGCAATAAAAATATGTTTATACCAAAGAATGCAGCACTTGTACTAGTGCTGCACTTGGTATGTTTTGGGGCAAAGAAAGGGGGAACTAGCACCTTGCTTTTATGAAGGTGATTACTTTTAATGAAGGCCAGGACCGGACTTTTGTTTTGGGGGACTTTTTTTTTGGGGGACTTTTTTTTTGGGGATTGTCAACGTTTTTTTTGCTCTTTTTTGGCTCTTTTCGGTCAACACAAGCTCTTTTTTTTTTGTCAACATAAGATGTGTACGTGGCCTGCCCTTTTGGGAGGATTTGGTGGCCCTTAAAAGGGCCAAGGTTTTTTGTTGTCTTTGCTGCATCTGGTCTTCTACTTTCGTGGAGAAAGGAGACCTGAAGTCCAACTGGGCGAAGGGGAAGGCTGGTGCTGGTGATGGGCGGCCGGTTGACCAAAGCTGGGTCCAGGGGGGTAGCCGTACTTCTCGGGGCTCTCCTGTGCATCCATCATCAGTGTCATGGTGGAGTGGCTGGGCTGCATCGGGGTGTAGCTGGGAGTCTGCCTGGAGGATCCTCCTTCCCTGGGCTGGTGCTGCTGGTAGTGATGGCTGCTGCTGGAAGCCTGGGGATGGTGCTGGTGGTGTGATGGCACATACGTCGAAGAAGGAGGAGGATGAGGAGGAGGTGGCATCTGCAGGCGCTGAGGAGGATGAGGAGGCTGGAAGGTGTGCTCCTGATGCTGTCTTGACTGGCGGGTGACCTCATCATCCCAGTAGAGGGCGGCCTCTGCAATGGTCCTGACCATCTGCCTCCTGATTTCAGGGCTGGCGTGCACTCCCACGTGGTAGAGGTCCTGGCACTTCATCCTCCAGTACTCCTGGTCGGGTGTCAACTCCTGGTGGTCGGGGCACATCTTGCAGCCAGAGCCTTTCAGGATTTTCTTGGCGGAGGACATGGCTTGCATGCTGCCTGCGATGACGTGCATGGCGGAGTGCATGGCTTCATCTCCTGGGGCCTTCCTCTTGGTTCCCTTGGCAGCGGCTCCAGGCTTTGGTGCTCCAGGGAAGACTTGGGACTGCTGGCTGTCAGGTCTGTCCTGTGCTGGCTGTTCAGGTGGCAGGTCCGGCATGTCATAGGAAGCTGGCAGGGAATCCTCAGGGTTGTAGCTTTCATCATCGGAGTCTGAGGCTGGCCGGTTGGCAGACAGTTGAGAGATGGCGGACAGCTCCTTCCCTGGCTTGTGGACGATGGAGTCCTTCAGGAACCGACAGTTGTTCAGGATGTACTGGTCCCTCTCTGTGAGCGTCTCCTTCCTGGCGGCTCCTGAAGCTTCAGGCCTGACGAGTCTGGAGAAGTGAGTGCGCACTGTCTTCCTCCAGTTGAAGATGTCCTGGGAGGTGTACTTGGGGCCCAGCTCCTTTGCTTTTTCTGAGTCCAGCAGCAGCTTCTCGTTCCCCTTGTAGCCTCTGGTCCCCTTCATGTACAGCACAGGATGCTCCTTGTACCAGTTGATGAGGTCATCTTCTTGTTCAGCTGTGATGCCCAGGTTGTTGCGGATGTTTGGCTTGGGGGCCTTCCCTTTGCCCTTCTTGCCCTTGGACTTGGCTTCAGCAGCTGCAGGGGTGTCATCAGCAGAGTCTTCTTCTTCCTCCTCGAAGGTGTCCTCATGGATGGCCACTCTGTCTAGAGCAAGAACAGGCTGGCTCTCTGCTGTTTTCTTGGGAGTCTGCTTCTTCGGAGTCTGCTTCTTTGGAGTCTGCTTCTTTGGAGTCTGCTTCTTTGGAGTCTGCTTCTTTGGAGTAGACCTGGCAGTAGGCTCTGGAAGACCCGTGGAAGACTTGGCAGCAGGCTTGTCAGCAGGCTTGGCAGCAGGCTTGGCAGCAGGCTTGGCAGCAGGCTTGGCAGCAGGCTTGGCAGGCTTGTCAGCAGGCTTGGCAGCAGGCTTGGCAGGCTTGTCAGCAGGCTTGTCTCCTTCCTCTTCAAAGAGTTCAACTGAAGAATCTTCTTCTGTTGTGTTGTCTTCTGGCCGGCCCTCGAAGATGGTCTCGCTGACGACAGTGGCTTTGGTGGTTGAAGTGGTGGTCTTCGTCTGGCTGCCAGCTGTAGTGGAGGTGTAGAGCCCAGGTAGAGAGAGGTCTGCCATGGCTGTAGTAAAGAAGGCAGTCACTGCAGCATCTGAAGGTTCATGGAGAGGAGTTGCAGCTGGAGTTGTAGCTGGAGTTGCAGCTGGAGTTGTCACTGGAGTGCTCCCAGGAGTGTGGAGTGTTGACCTGGTGCTGAGCTTGGTTGGTGCCCTGGTGACGACGGTGCCCTTTCTCCTCTTTGGTCCCATGTTGTAGCAGCAATTTGAAGTACAATTGTAGCAACAAAAGTAGCAGCAAATGTAGCAGTTGATAATAGTGTCGTGGATTCTAGGTGTGTTCTGGTCGAAGGTCTGAGTGGGTATGGTGCTCTAAACTGGCCTCCTCTATATATATGCAGGGTGCGGACCGCCTCTTTCCCCCTCCTTCGCCCCCCCTGCTTCGCTGCTGCTGCCCCAGCCGCTGCGCAAAAAGAGGGTGACACGCAGACAAAGGGTTGATGCTAAAAATAGAACAACGCATGCACTCAGGCGCCACTCTGTCTGCTGCATTGGGGGTCCAAAAGACGCGGCGCGCACCCTCTCACGTGCGTCGAACATGTGTCTTTCTGCGACGCGTGTCTGAAACATGTGACATGAAGCAAGAGCTTTCTGCTACACTGCTGTTTCTGCGTCGAAGCTCTTCTTTGTGCGTCGCAACTTTAAAAATCTGCGGCGCGCACTGATTTCTTTTTACGCTTCTTCTTGCTTCACCACTTCTTTCCTCGCAAAGATTCAACCGGTTGAATCTTTTTTTCCTGCATCGTCAAATTTCTAGGAATTGCGTAGAAAGACCTCTTAAAGCGACGCATGCTGTTCCTGTTGCGCCGTAAAGCCAAAATTGACGGCGAACATGCTCAAATCTTTGCCCTTTCCTGGAAATATAAGAAACGCCGTCACTTAAACCCTCTGATACGTCTCCGTGAGAACTAGCCATAAGATGAGCAATTGTGGTCTCTTTGGTCCTGTCATCTGGACAAGTTGTCGAACAAAGGCTAATAACGTCCTTAAAAAAAATATATAACACCACCAGCCGTTTCTCATACACTTGGCAAAGTCTGCCCATTGTTCTGTCAAATGGTCTCCCAGTGGACAGATTTGGTCTCCCAGTCATTGCTAAATTGGTGTTACTGGGAGACCTTTTTGTCCAGAGAATCTCATTAATTACATATTTAGATGCCTTAATTTGAAGTTCTTCTGTGCATTTCAAACTGAACTTCCTTCTTTCTCGTATCTCTTTACAGTAGATCTTTGCTTGTGTCATAAATTGGATTTTTAATTTCCTTAAATTTGAAATTTGTCTAACAGGGTGATTTCAAAAAGAAATGCGAAAAGCATTTTAGAGTTTAAGAAAACGAATTTACTTTATCTTTAGGATGCCATCTTCCAGAGTTGAAAATAGCTTATATGACTCATTTCACATTAACGTTTTGCAATTGCTACACAGTCCACACTTGTTGGAGTTACATGGATAAAAAGTGTTTACCTCCTGACGGTTCCTGCAAATCCACAAAAGCTGCGATTGTTACCAAGTTACATCTATAGAAGATAAGTCATAGTCATTATGTTTTCCTATTTGGTCTTCTCTCAGCCTATCCTCAACAATAGTAATTGTTGCGTTCTACATATTTCTCACAAATTAGTGGCTTCTTGTATCTAAAAATGTACACTCTTGACAGCAAAATAACACCTCACTTTGCTTCAGACTTTAGCATGGTGACAGCTATTAAGGACATTTTAGCAAAAACGATGAAACTTCAAGAAACTAGATTGTAGTTCACAAAAATCGATGGAGCAATAACCTGAAATTCCTGTGCAATATTTGAAAACACCAACTATAATATAGTGCGAAGAATAAAAAAAAGCTATCATTGGGGAGTTGGCCCCCTGGCAACAACCCCTAATGATTGCAAAAAAGATGTATTATCGCTTATCAATGATACTTATGAACCACACTAGGGTCTGTACGTCTCCATGCTGATTGTGTGAGATATGCAGATGCAAGAAAACTATTTCTTGATCTGGCAGTACCATTACTTTCTTTATTCTTTGCTGATGCTGTGTGTGACAATCCAGGTTAGACCGAAAAATGCTCTCGGAATTCAAGCAGCCGCCAGGCGTTTTGAGTCAGATTTTATCGGACTAAATCCAGGTGCATCTCAAGTGAACATAAATAAGGGGCTGCACATCCAAGCAATGCTAAGTGAAGAAAGGGGGGCACTCCCAAGAAATTCTAACCAAATTGGTGGCAGGTGTTTCTTTTTTGATCTATGACCTTCAAATTTGCACACAACAATCTTGTCACTAATATATTCTTGCATTTTCACATCCATAAGCCAGAGGTTGGTTCTCAAAATGCTGGGGGGGGGGGGGGTGCAGGAAACAGTACTGTGTTTCTATTTATGCAGTGTCTGAATTTTGGATGCCAGTCAATATGGCCTATAGTCCTGTTATTTTTTAGATTAAGACAAATAATTCCAAAAACTATTTAACTATTTACAGTTTTTTTTACAATTAAATTATGCAGGGCCTAATGATAATGTAGATTCAACACCACATCTTGAAACTCTTGGCCATCTTCCCACTTTTGACTCATTTAAATGATCGAAATTCTAGTTTTTAAGCTTTTTGGCTAGATCTCTGGCAATAGTGATAAATTATAAAAAAATTGTCCAACTTCTTCACATACAAATTATTCAATTTGAATAGCCCTAATATTGCATCTGTAGGGCTTGTCATATACACTCTTTTTTGGTAAAAATTAGCCAAATTCCTAAAATGAGCCATCAGCTCAACAGTTCAAACTCCTTTTCTCAAGTGTTGTCAGTCCGGAGCTATTATTAAAAATATATATCTAATGGATCTTAAAGTTCAACTGAACTATACATGTGGAGCATCGCGGTACTACGAATAATGATTTAAGGTTGTTCCGTCCATCTCCCAGTCAATCCTTAAAAAATGCTCTGCCAATTGGTTATGGTACGGTACCTAAAATAATAAGTAATCAAGAATGGGGCAAAATAATCA
The DNA here is from genome assembly GCA_026936325.1 of Platynereis dumerilii. Classification (NCBI taxonomy): domain Eukaryota; kingdom Metazoa; phylum Annelida; class Polychaeta; order Phyllodocida; family Nereididae; genus Platynereis; species Platynereis dumerilii. The sequence continues at coordinate 48,750,462 of JAPTHN010000002.1, forward strand.
GCAGCACTGAAGGTGAACAGTGCAGCAGGGTTCACTCTATCTTCTGGTAGATCCGACATCTTCTGACTCAAATTCAATGCTCCAATTTTATTTGTAGTGGTTTTTCTTCTGGAATGGAGATTTCTCTCATGAAAATGTCTAATTATCGGCTCTGTAATGTTTCCACCCTTGGGGAGAATCACATGATACACTTGACCATTAGACAATGCGATTGACCCATCATCATGCATCATCATGGGTCCAATTTACATCGTATACGATTTACTGCTTGACTTCAAAGACTCTTGACTGAACAGAGTAGTTGAAATTCTCCTAATTATGTCAACTTCTGTCATATGTCTTCATTCCATATTCACTCAAAGTGCTAATTATAGCCTAAGGTTTTGCATCTGATAAGTGATGCAGTTCTTCTTCAGCACTGGTCCAAAATGTTCAACCTTGGCCCGAGGGATCAATTATCTAAGAAACAGTAGAATACCTCATCTTGACTAAGGTTTAAATGTGCTACTTTTATTCTAAAGTGCAGACTATCTGATCCAATATACCATTCTATTCCTAGAGTTCTTTCTGTAGGCAAACCTATCTTCTGCAAGTCAACGTCTTCAGAGTTCCTCTGCTTGATATCTCGGGCACAGACATGAGAACGTCCTTGTCATTACATGCATGCTTGGTTGAAGCCTCCTTTCTTTCAAAGTTAATGACTTGTTTTGATGAGGTGCTTGGTTTTTTTCCTTGTCGCTACTGAAGTTAGTCCATCATCAGGACAGAAATCTTTCTTTAAAATATGTGTTAGTCATAATATCCTCTTCAAGTTTCGCTGTTCTCTTCAGGGCAAAATTTGCATAAGGCTTGCATGGGAATACGTACAGAATTTAGTCACCACAGGGTGGAAAATAAAGTGTCTTGTAATATTCAATATTAATTATTAAACACCGTTTCAAAGAGGACCATCCTAGGTACTAACCATGGAAGTTTCAGAGCTCAATACCTCCTACGTGTTGAGATACGTATCTACTAGGGCCCTGCACGGGACGGGAACGGGACTGAACTGAACAAAATTTGGCGGGAGTGGGTCAAAATTCGGAAAATTTTATCATTGTAATGCCTAGAACGGGACGGGAACGGGACCAGATTTGGAAAGAACGGACGGGAGTGAGACAAAAATCTAGTCCCGTGCAGGGCCCTAGTATCTACTCCCATTTTGAAGTACTACAAAACATGGCATATTCTACAATTTTTCCCACTCAAACATAGCTTTACCACAGACCTGCAATGCAAAAATGCTTTTATTACCAGTGTTTGGTCTTGTAGCTATGTCTATGTCCCCAAAACTAATATCTCTGCAAAGCATCTTTCCATATCAGGTCAAATATGTAATGCCAAAAAATGGGACGTATGCCAAAACGTGATGCACTGTGGCTGAGACAATGAGAGAGCTTTGTGGTTTACCGGTAACTTCAGCTAATGCTTGAACTGTCAAGGCAATACCTTGTTGTGGCTATCAAACAACAGTATACTCTACGTCATGACATGATTCGGGACTGGGACTGGTTCTGACCATCAGATTTGCTAGAGGCCGGGACGTATGCAAAAACGTGACATATTTTTCCAAATATCATAACTGGACCTTTTATCAAACACATTCAAAGAACCAGTTTAATACATAGGCCCAAAATATGACCAGATAGTACAACTACTAACATACAATAAAGAGCTCCCTTGAATCATTGCCATTCATTGGTATGTCTCTGCTGTTGCAAGTTTTGTGAGGGCGGAAATGCGACGTACTCTGTAACACGGCACTATATGATCCACCATTGGAAGTCTGGATGCTGCAGGTTCACCATACTACACAAACATTTTAAACTTATAATATGTGATCATTTTATGAGGAAAAAACCTCAATGAAACAGGTTTATGGGTGTTTTTCACAGCCACATATGAATTACCATACTCTGTAACACTTGGCTGCAGTCAAGAAAGGCTATGGTGATTGTGTGATCTCCAAAGTGGATATGTGTACTGATGATATAGTTCTGCTATGTACACCATATGGCTATTTCAAAACAACATTTAAACAGTCCAACAAACAACTTATTTTTATTTGGTAACATATATAATTATCATAGTTGATTTTTAAAACTTTTTGAAAAATGTAATCAATGAAAGGATAAACAAAGAGATGTTTTGGCACCAAATATACACAGCTTCTTTATCATTGCTTTTCCTCGTAGACTATCATGTATTTCTGTTTTATTATGAGTAATTCCAAGTAGATGGTACTGTTTGGAAATATTTTCCTGTCACTTCTTTGACCCCCTTGTAGCGGTGGGGGAGGGTTGGTCTAGCAGTAGTGTGCTGGGCTGCAAATCGCTGGATCCGGGGTTCGAATCCAGCTCTTTCCGGGTCACCTGGGCCAATGTCGGATGGCTGTTTCAATCATCCTTCACCTCATTGCCATGTCCTCCTGTCTAATTAGCCTACCAAGTGCAAAAATACAGGACGTAAAGCCCCAATCATCCATCCATCTAACAGCGTTTCTGTATAAAATGTAAAATTTCCCCTGTTTTTTACTCTAAATTGCGAAGTCAGATCCAAAGAACAATAGGACCCTTACCAAACTATAAATCAAATTGACCGTTCTTAAACAAGTTATCAACTGATGCAATTTCCAAGAAATAAAGATAACTATTTAAAAACATTTAAGCTCTAGAAGCACACGGAAGGTGAATGTACACATTCCTGTGCTACAAGCCATAAGCAGGACTCAAAGTGGCACCAAACAAGTGTAGGGGAGAGGCAGCACTCTAAAAAATAGTGTTGGCCATAAACACGTTATAGTGTTATTTCGTAAACACTTATGTGTTTATATTCACTTAGGTGATTGAAAATAGACACTTTAGTGTTAAAACAACAACACTATGGTGTTTATACAGGACAAGCTGAAGTGTTAATGGGACTTAGAAAATGTTGAGCCAATTGGAATGTATATTACTATGTACAGGGAATTAACAAAAATCTATTTTTTATGTATATATATCTTCAGAATATAGAATCAGGCATTTTTGCCAACCAGTACATATTTTGTGTGCTTTTATAACGTAAAAAGTCCAAGTTGAAAAAAAATTCTAAGTTTCATAAACACTAGTGTTTATGATGTGTCTAATCATAAACACATAATCAAACACTTATAATTTAAGCTTCAAACTTAATACATTCATCAACAGAAACGTTCACAGCTGTTCACCCAGCCATGAAGGTGAATGTTGGCCACTTTCAAAAAGCTGTTGGTTCTGTTCAATGTTTCATTGTTTGAGCTATTGGAGACCCTTAAGAAGTCTTATTAACAAAGTTTTGACAAGGTAAGTTTAAAAAATAAAGTAAATATCCTTATTTTATTAATCAAGGCAACTGTTCTCAGTGTTGTTAAGCTGTCATATTGAAATGTTGTAGAGATAATATTTATTTTCAAATATAAATACACTAGAATATTGTCAAATATATATAAAATTATATTGTTTTGTGAAGGATCCTGCCACAGGGGTGGATCGAGGAATTTTGAAAGGGGGAGGTCCATGGGCAAGACCCGAAGGGCCGGAGTAAATTCGACCAGGGATCTCCATGTCTGATTGAATATCTTAACCTGAAGGGAGAAGGGGGGGGGTCCAGAGGGTCCAGCCCCCTTGACTTCCCCCCCCCTCCCCAGTACATTATGAATCTGCACCAATTAGCATTTAGGCCAAGTGCTAAATGGTGCAGATTCATTATGTACCTTAAATTATGTTTTTCAGGGAGAAAATGCTAGTTTTCAAACTCAGCAATTTTTTTTCACTGGAAGAAGAAATTAGAATTGCAAGTCAAAGAGAACTTCCACTAAAAGGTGATTATTTCTAAAATCTGGTTGGAAAGGTGTCTAATGTGTCATAAAAAATTAACCTAAACAAGAAGCTCCGGGTTGCCTAATGCAGGTGGCTTCTTGTGATAAATATAGTTCGAGAGATGTCTCAAGGTTGGTCTAGTGGTAGTGTTCTGGGCTTCCAATCGCTGTTCCAGGGTTCGATTCCAGCTTTTGTCAGGTCATCTGAGCCTATGTTGGACGGCTGTTTCGATCATCCTTCACCTCATTGTCGGGTCCTGCTCCCGTCCTAATTAACCTACGGAGTGTGTTAATACAGGATGTAAAGCTCCAATCATCCATCCATTGATCTCACTTGTTGTCAAAATTTAACCTAAACAGCAACCCACGGCTTGCATGATGTAGGTGTTTTCTTTTAAAATGATTAACTTTTGAATATGGTCAAATGCTAAATGATGCAGATTCATTATGTAATTTATGTTTTTCAGGAAGTAAATGTCTGTTTTCAAACTCTGGAGGTTTTTCACTGGATGAAGAAATTGAAATTTCAAAGCATGGTAAACTGCCACAAAGAGGTGACGAGGCCTATATCTAAAATCTGGTTAGAAACTAGAAAGTTGTCTAATGTGTCACTAAAATTTAATCCAGGCAAGAATCTCTGGGTTGCCTAATGTAGGCAGCTTCTTCTGATAAATCCAGTAGGAGAGATGTCACCTGTGCCATCAAAATTTAACCTAAACAAGAACCAGTGGGTTGCCTAATGCAGGTTGTTTCTGCTGATATAATATTGAACTTTTAAGTAAGGTCAAATGCTATATCATGCAGATTCACTATGTATCTCATGTTTTTTCAGAAAGAAAATGTTTGTTTTTATACTCAGGAGGATTTTCACTGGATGAAGAAATTGTAATTGGAAATCATTGAGAACTGTCACAAAAAGGTAATTACAATGTATTTCTAAAGTCTGGTTGGAAAGGTGTTTAATATGTCATCAAAGTTTAACCGAAACAAAAAGCTCCGGGTTGTCTGAGACAGGTGGCTTCTTCTAATAAATATAGTTGGTTACCGAGTGCACAAATACAGGACGTAAAGCCCCTTTCATCCATCCATCAATCTAACATGTTGTCCAAATAAAACCTGAAGAGGAACCCACAGCTTGCCTGATGTAGAGGATTTCTATTAAAATTTAACTTTTAAGTATGGTCAAATGCTAAATGATGCAGATTCATTAAATTTATATTATGTTTTTTCACACTCTGCAGGTTTTTTCACTGGATGAATTGCAACTGTAAACCATGGAAAACTGCCACACAAAAAGGTGATTATATCCAAAATCTGGTTAGAAAGGTTTCTAATACGTCACTAAAATTTAATCCAGGCAAGAATCTCTGGGTTGCCTAATATTGGCAGCTTCTTCTAAAAAATCCTGTAGGAGAGATGTCTAGTGTGTCATCAAAATTTAACTTGAACAAGAACCCGTGGCTTGACTAATGTAGGTTGTTTCTGTTGATATAATGTTTAACGTTTAAGTAAGGTCAAATGCTATATGATGCAGATTCATTATGTATCTCGTGTTTTTCAGGAAGAAAATGCTTGTTTTTAAACTCAGGAGGTATTTTCACTGGATGAAGAAATTGTGATTGAAAATCATGGAGAACTGTCACTAAAAGGTAATTATTTCTGAAATCTGGTTAGAAAGGTCAAGTAGCACAACTTGCCCTGCTGCCGTGGTAAGTTGTGCCCCATGATGAGCAAGTTGTCCCAGAGGGTTATACCAGAAAAACCTTGTGTTTCACTAGGGGTGCCGTACCAAGGGAGTGGAGGGGGCAAGGTGTTCCATTTTAATATTAATAAAAAACATTCTGCCTTATTTTAGCAATTTTAGGCTCAAATTAAATAATAAATAATAATTTTATTATCAAAATTATTATTGACACTCTTCTTAAATTTTGTTATGCAAAATTGGCACGAATATGATTTACCCTTTTACATCCGACCCCTCCTGTCACCCGCATTTCCTTCTGGCACCCCTGTATTTCACCTGTTTTTTCAGATAGGTCATTTGTATATGGCTTTAGTATACGGCTGATATGCTACATGTATGAAACTAATCAAACATTTAATATCCATGTTACGCGAAAAATTCAGAATTATGCAGAAACTGAAATGTTTTTGTTTAGATGGTGGTATAACACTTTCTAACTTACCTGCAAGCAGAAATCGAATAATGAAAATTATATCCTATGTTATATCACAACTTACCCTGTATTGATTTTCAGGAGAAAACCGATAGTCAAAAAGAAATCAATGATGCACAAACAAATCTTTCAAAACAATGTCTAGATATACCTCCTAACTCCATCCTACCAGAAACACTTTATCTTTTTACAAATACCAAATGACCGAGAAACAAGAATGTCAGTCCTTGTTACATCAGGTTTCAAGAAAAAAAATTTAATTTATGAGTGTAGCTTTCCATAGCTTTACATTTAACAGGTTTTTTCAAGGCGCATAATGATGTTGACCAATTTCTTTTTTACCCAGTTCTTCATTTTACCCCAATAGTGGGCAGGGAGGGACCAACTTACCCCGTGGCACAACATACCCCTGTCTCCCCCACATATACGAATTAAAACATGCACAATGTGACAAGAGTGCTAATTGTTCCAGGTTATGGATGACACATGAAATAAAAAGGGAAAAGCAAGAAACAGCACTGTCCACTTCGCCAAAATAGAAGGTAAACACTTTTTAAAGTTATTTTTCAGTTCCCTTTGTCATAATTTTAATTAACACTTCTTATTCAGGGATTGACCTCTTGTTGCATAATTACTTAGTGCACTTTAGGAATACTACACTAACTGGAAGTTTTCAAATTCAACCCTTAAGTACAATTTGTCACTCATTGGATAAATGCATAACATATTAAAGGCTCCCATGTATCTCTCTTTTATTGCTCAAGTAAACTTTAATAATAATGGTAATTTTAAATTTTGCTATACAAATGGACAGAACTTTAAACTTGTATTTCTTTAAAAAAAAATAATAAATAACCAACCATTTTTTAAATTATTTCTTTTGTATCATTACAGGTTCTATGCATCATCTGTATCTTACGTGTCATCTGCATCATCTATGTCGCCATCTTGACATTTCTGGTCGTGATTATGCTAATTTTATTACTTGAGTGAAAACACTCATCGGTGCGCAGATCTGCCTTCTGCGATGCAAACATGCAATACTGACTTAATGGAACATTTCTTCATTTTTACTTTAGTGACAATATGACAATACACCTTGAACCTTATCCACAAAAGAACAGATGAGAGTTCACCTAATTTAAATTTGTCCTGTGTTATGTATGTTATTCTTATAAACATTTCACAACATATCAGTATATATAGTAAAAAATATGATCTTGTTACTTTTATGCCAGGTTTTCATTGGAGGAACTAACATGCAATTGTTGTTGTCCAATCACTAAAAGTAGGACCTCCAAATTTCCTACATATTCTCCTAGAGTTTACATTTATTTTCTGATGAGTTGAACCAGTAGAACTATTTTGCATTCCTACTTAAAAAGATTCTCTTTGTTGCTATTGAGTCTGATGCATCCTTGTAATATTTACTAATAAAAAATTGGAATTATTAAATTGTGGAATTACTGATAATTTTTGTTGATTTTCTATGAAGATGAGCTTCAAACAAGCTGTTGCACAACTTGGCCTGTTTCTCTGTGCATCATTGATGCATTGAATTGACTTGCCCATTAAAGTAAACCATTCTTTTCCGGGATGCAGATCTGAAACTTCCAATAATTCTCTGAAAGCAAGACTATTGGCAATTCTGCCAACTTGATGATGCTTGTGAGGCTGGTCACTTTCACTTTTTAAAGTTCTTTCTGCAATGCTTAAAATTAGTGTTCAATTTAGAAATTTTTAGAAGACATTGCCATATGAAGCATTCATATTTTCTATAAAGAGCACATAAAACTGCAAAAATAATATTAATGTCAGGTATTGATAAAGCTGCAGTGCCTATTTTATGGTTTTCATTACCAATAGGGCAAGCTTTTGAATGAAAAGTTTTTGTGTGGTTTTAATACGAACACATTTGGCAAAAACCCCAACGGGTAATAGGAAGAAGTCTACAAGAAATTGTCATACTTGCTTAATGTCATGTGTTATACTGCATGAAACACATTGACTCTGGGATCAATGTACTAATTTTCATATTCAAGCTATAAACAATTTATTTTTGCTTTTCATAAACTGTTGAATCTAGTTGAAACAGTAACTTTACTCAACCTTGATGGATAAATCATAAAGGCTTTACTTCATGTATTCATGCATTTTTACAGGCTATTGTAATTAGGACAGGAGCAGGGCACAGCAATATTTGATGAGAAGGTTGATTGAAACTTCTATCCGACATAGTATGTCCGATTGGTGACACGGCCAGAGCTGGAATGAGACCCAGGAGCCAGCAATTGCATTGAAGTAAAGAGCACTACCAACTGAGCTGATCCTTTTCCCAGTAAAGTAAGTCAGATTATGTACTTTACCTTTGTAGCCTGTTTGAGCAAACGGGGGATCACAGAATGTCAAAATTTTATTTAAGGAGGTCATTTTACAGTGCGGTGTAAAAGTTTTGAAGCAACCACAAATTTTTGTTTCTTTTACATTCCCTTTGAACACACATGACCCTCCTCTTTATGGTTCCCTTCTTAAGTATCTCCATACAAGTACCCATAAAAGCTTTTTAAAATGGATGTTGGAGAAACATTCCTGAACACTATACTAATAAGAAAACAACACCATTCAGACTCAAAACATAGTTTGGAAATCAAACATAAAAAATGTGGATGTGGCTCAAGACTTTTGAACATTACTGTATTTTCGGTGTTTTATTACTTCATTTCATGGGCTCCCCCCCCTTTGCTGCTAAGGAATACAAAGGTAGGTAAAATCTGCTCTTACTGTACTTCACCTTTGTGAGGCTATATTTTTCAAGGAGTATTTTTGCCCAAAGGAACTGCCCATGACAGACTGACAGACAATCCTTCAGACAGACGGACACACAGAAACAATACCCCCACTCTGCTTTGGAAGTTAGCAAAATAATACAATATAAACTGAACAAAGATGCCATTTAAAATTTCTTTACTATCTATTTGAATTTTTGAGTATATTTACTTTGACCCAAACAGATACAATCATAATATGTATACGCTATTTTTCACATACTAGATGCAGTATAATTAGACCTGATTAGCAGAGATTGCTTGTGGTGATTATTGTGAGTTTGTATACAACTGTTTTGTGTTTCTAATCCGACTGATCTCAATGACTGTTTCAGATCAACGCTTCTTCTCCCTGCATAAAGATAAACACCTTGTGTTTATTTTAAAACACTTCTAGAGTCAAAGACATGTTGAAGTGTTTAAAAAGTGTAACAAGCTCATTAAGGTGTTGTCGTGTTTATTATTCATAAACACCTCAACATGTTTATCTTTATGAATATAAACACTTCAACATGTTTAAAAAGTGTAACCAAAAGGTGTTTATTTTGGTGTTAAAATAACAACACTAGTTTTTAGAGTGAGGTTAGTTGATATGCCTCCTGGTGATACAAATGATCATTTGAGAAAATTGTGCCATGTGTGAGAAGCAGAATGAAAAAACATTTTTTCAGGTTTAAGTCAACAGGAAATTGGAATAAAGGTTGAGGAGTGAAGCCACAAAGTGAAAAAATCACTGTTCTGAGTGAATTTGTGCTCTGCAGGTAAATGCTTTTGTTCTGGCAAGGGATCAAGGATGTCTCAGAGTAACTTAGTACATTGGCATAGTTTATAAAAATAGTTATCCTATAAGCTATTTAAGTTTCATACATGGTCCCGAGTCCAGCATGTTTCAGAAAAAATGGCGGAGATGGGTTAGTTGAGACAGAACAGGCAGGGTTAGTTGATACGTAGCAACTAACCCAACCTGCATAATGTCAGGTTGACCAACCAATGTTTCATATTAAAATTTTGAAAGTTGAACTGAATCAACATGTATTGTGCAAAGCATAATAGCCCACATGTAGATTAAGTGGCTTTTGCGTACTTCTGATTTTATACCTCCCTGATACAAAGCCAAAATGTTCACTTTGGTATTCTGTGTTAAGAATTTAAAATTTTGTTAGTTTAATATGTTGAGGATTTTGGCTTCTTTGGGGATTGTAGCCTCTTTGATTAAACTACTGTAAAATGAAACTGAGTTTTTTGGTGGAAATGGTAGTTAAGGTATTTTGATGGTAGGTCTGATCAGAAATACCCATATTTATGGTTGCTCTTGAAAGGCTATAAGAGGTTTTGCTAGGTGGCCTAGTCAAAATCATGGCCCTGACTTGTGAGTGGACCTATAGCAGAAAGTGGTACCCAGGGGTTTACTTAAAACAACTTTACCGTGTACAGGAGAATCTTCGTCTGAATTCTTCAAGAGGGTGACCATCACTTTCGACTCATGACATGAACAGAAATGCTTCTACGGGAACAGGAAGTAACTTGGTGAAGCCTTATGACCTAAGGACAGGTCTCCTACATGGGCTGTAGCATGTGACCATTTCTTTACATTTTCCTTTGTGTTGTGTGTATCAACTAACCTGCCCAGTAGGGTTAGTTGATGTTTGACATGACCTACTTTGGCACACTCGGGGGTAAAAAAAGGAAATCCCCCCCACTCCCCGATATTCCACAACAAAACGGAGAGCGAAAGATTCAACCCCCAATATAAAAATATTCCACAACTAAGCAAGGGGGTGGGGGAGAAAGAAATCCCAACTCTCCGAAATTCATCAGCCGTACAAGGGAAGAAATCAATGACATGTACTGAACAAATCATTTCACAGAAATGTATTTTTGGTAAAGCAACTTGACAGGGGAAGAGAGATACCCTTCTCCCTAAAATTCCACTGATTAATGCAATGAACAAATTAAAGCTTTGTGTGAAACTAAAAGATTAATACACCACTTTCATTTTGGCTGGTTGTGAGGGGAGAGGGGTATAGTTACTTGCCAACTGTTTGGGGGGGGGGGGGGGGGGTTATCTGCTAGTTCAATTCTAGGCAATCTTGTGCAAAATGCAGAGCTGCACAATATAGTGAAAATACACTCTTGTTCGTAAATATGGAATACATCAACATTTTCCTGAAATTATACTCATAACTTTGGCAACTTCGGTTGAAGCACATTTCATTGATTTAGCTCCAACACAATTGTGACTACTTCCAATGACCAGTTTAGGCATAGGGTATTAAATATGAAAGGCGTTTGAGAACCTCCAACAGATACTGGGTACAGTGTAATCGAGCTGCAAGTGGGTGCCTTACAAGTTACAGCTGAAGTCATATGGATAGATAGATATTTATTTTGCACCCAACATACAACAACTTATATTCATAAAACATCCACAGTGTTATCAGTGCAATATGCTTTGCTGAGGGGTTGCACAAGAGTTATTGAAACTTTATTTGATTGTGCATCGATCCCCAACAATTACTTAGAACTACAAGTATGGAAATCAAACAATTATGCATACATATATTGTAATATGTAATAAAAAGAGTATAAGAAAGGAAGTAACTGCTGCCAGTATCTTAATATATTTGGATTTTTTTTTGTCTTGTGAATGACTTACTAAATGACTTAATATTTTCTTTCAGTTTCAATGAATGGTGCAAGTTCAACTAGAGACCAGGTGCCTTCCCAAGAAAACTAGTGTTGTATGAGTGAGCAGTGTGACGAATCGCTCTTAGATTATTCCTGTTTCTTGTATGATAATCATGATTGCCCAGTTCGAATAAATTTACTATTTGCTCTGATAAGAGTCCATTCATGTACTTGAAAGATATTTTCACTAAGGATAGTCCAATAAGGTCACTTACTTTTAAAATTTTACCACGTTTGTAGAATTCACTTAATCTAACTCTTGTTCTTACATTAAATATTGTCTTACAGACTTATTCTGCTGGACCTGAAGTTTTTTAACATCCCTATTTTTCATCATTGGCCCCCCATGTACTAAGAGCATAATTCAAGTGGCTAAGTACATTGCTAGTATATACGAGCAACTTGGATTCCACGGGCAACATGCTTTTCACCATACTAAGGCTGTAATTACCTCCGATCATTTTTGTTAAAATCGACTTGGCTTGAATTTCTGATTTCTGATTTGCCTTCAGAGTGATATATGCGTAAATGAGTGACTGCTACTGATTGACAGATTGTATGTGTTAGGTAAGCAATGGCATACAATGCTGCAGAGAGACTCTGAAAATGGAGGATGTTATATTAGTATTGACAATATTGTACTTTTCCAGGTATGATGTACATGTTGTGTATGCAGACGAATCAGTGGTCGAAATAGCCCATGTCATTTGGGGGGGTCTGTCACTGGCAAGGCCCGAAGGGTCGAAGCTTTCGGGGCAGGAGGTCCGGAAGCCGCCAGAGGTCCGTGAGCCGCCGGAGGCTCCCCAAAAGCTGAGGGGCTTTAGAGAGGACTACATGCACTCTAAAATGAATTCTGAGTGTTTTAAGCATGTATTATTCCAGAAAATTACTTTTGAAAACCCCATGTCTGGACAAAATCTTGCACATTAAAAAATTTTTTACTAAATTTTAGTATTTTGGGGGGGGGGGTTTTTTCAGGACCCCCCTGGGTCCCTCTAAAAAATGCATTTGAGGGGGTCCTCACAACATTTGGGGGGGTCAAGACCCCCTTGACCCCCCCTTATCTCGAACACTGAGACGAATGGAGTTAAGTGCTCCCTCTGATCGCGAACAGCAGGTTGCTGTAGCCTGATAAAATCCAGGAACAGAATTTCAGTAAAATAATTTCAAACAAATATAAACATTGCTTTCCTTGGAAATATGTTTGGCCATGAGCACATATTCAGAAATTGCAGAGGAATCATGAGGACGTCACCGTGCTATCCAAGTGAAGTGCATGTATTTTGAAGCATGATGTGCTCAGGCCTTTCTGAGTCCGTGCTGGAGATCGGGCATATTGGACCTCGGGGCACATTGGACCATCTTCGATATATTTATTTAATAAAACATGTAGAGTTATTGACGTAGCGTAATTTCTGAGATTAATAGAGCATCTATTTCGGTCCTGTACAATATGATGGCACAATCAGTTCAGTTGGCCAGTTTTCCAGCCCTCATAGCTGAAAGAAGACTTCATATCATTATCCACGTAAATATTCAGATATGATCATTCTGCAATTACACACAAGTACGTTGTGATCTGTGAGGTTACTTCTACTTTGCTTGACCTTTCCTCCTTCTATTTTGCTGGACCTTTCCTCCTTCTATTTTGCTGGACCTTTCCTCCTTCTATTTTGCTGGACCTTTCTTCTACTTTGCTGGACCTTTATTCTGTGGTCCATCATACCCCACAATGCAGTCCAACGTGCCCTGGGCCCCGGCTCCAGGGCACGTTGGACCATTAAAAAACATATTTACTCAGCCTGCAAGGCGGAGTATTGTAAGGGTAGGCATTTTCTGGGATCTCTGCTTGTGGGTTTGTGTGTTTGTTAATCGACTCCTGCCAACAATTCTCAATGGATTAAAATTTCCTTTGGCACGATGTGTTCATTTGTGCTACACAATACCTGATTAAATTTTGGTGAATATTGAAGAATTTTTGGGGCTACAGTTAAAGAAATTCGAAATTAGGCCTCTACCGAGCTGCATGCAGCTGTAATAGTATACCAGTCATTTTTGCACTTGCAGTCTAAGAGAGTGCATATATTTCTACAGCCTGTTCAGCAATTGTGAATCTTGATTGAATCTAGTTAACTAGAGAATATTCTACAGATTGTTATTGCTTCTTGATTGGCATTGTTCAGTGTAATCATCATCAAATGCAATTAGTGGCCGCTTATCCAGATCTTTTTCATTTTTCAACAGACATGTCAATTGCATAGTAACTATACTATCAATTGAAGGTCATTTTACTTCATCATACTTTGCTGGAAAAAAGGACAAATAATTATTTTAAAACTATTTTAAAAACCAGACAGATGGATAGAGACATAAAAAGATGGAAAGACGTTTAGATAAATAGTTAGATAGATAGATAGATCGATAGATAGATAGATAGATAGATAGATAGACATATACATAGATAAATAGATTCATCGATTGACTGCCATATTCATTAATAGCTCCAATGGGCCCTTTGAAAAACTGTTTATCTGATATGGTTACCCTTTAGAAACATTTACTATAATTTTTTTTTTTAATTGATAACGGATATCATGAATCAGAAAGTTGTGTTCAACTTCAGTCTTAATTTGAAGGCAGGCTGAGGTATGCGATCTCCGAGCGCTCATTCTAGTTTTATTCTATTTTATTTCTGCACAACAATATGTTGTAGATTGGCTGACACCTTACAGTAACTAAATCATTACAGTGATCCAATGAACAAGTCAGAACATTAGCTAGGTCTATCCTAAAACTTTGCTTTGTCAGACCCGATTTCTCCCGTTTCTTTGTGCATTGATATGTTTCTCCATAAATATTTCGCTGATTAAATTTATATGGTACTCTGGTAGTACAGAATGTACATCCAGCTTGTTCAATATGATCAACAACTGCTATTATTACATGACCACTATGCTAGAGCGATGCTGATTGGCCAAAATCAGTCATATGACGACATCATAAAAACTCATTGCATGGTTCGAGTGCAGTATGAGTTTTTTTCCAAAAAATATTTTTACTTTTTTTTTTCCAGACTTATTCATATTGCTTGGTTAGAGTGCAACATGAGTTTTTATTAAAAAATTCAAATTTTTTTTTACCCCAAATTAATTTTTTTACTAAAAAAAAAATTCACTCTTTCTTTCCGAATTTTTTTTTCAGAATGGAACATTATATTGGAAGCATAGTGGTCATGTAATAAAACAAACACAGCTGCACCTTCATTCAATATGAATTTACGAGTGCAAATAAATTTTCATATTGCACTCATATCATCCCGTATTTGGGTCAAAATATGGTAAAGCTGAAATTCTTGTCTCCAGTGTCTTAGAGCAATTCACGCGGACATGAATGTACATACAGGGTTCATGGTGGTATTTGTTTTAGAGCAACATATCAGCAAAAATTAGGCACAGAAAATGTGTGGTAGATAACTTTTATCCCTTCCAAAAATTGAATGAAAGTGCCCTACCCCCCCCCCCCCTGAAAATGGCCTGTCTCCACAAGCATTTTCCTTGACAAATCGACTCAAATAATTTTCCTTGTTACCTCATTTGCACCTCAAATTGGACCTTGACCAACATCCTTTCAAATTCCACAACCAACTAATATTGTTACCCAACAACAGGGGGCTCTTGTATCTTCGTCTCCAATCTCATGTCATTAACGTTATACCTACTGATTTTTCTCATAAAAAATCAATATTAACAAACGCCCTCCTGGTTAATTTTGGCTATGTATATCTGGACAAAAATCACAGTGGAACCTTGCTTTGGTGTACATAAGTCATCATGTAAGCCAAGATTGACATCATATAATGTATTTACTGGTTCAAGGAAATATTAGTTTAAAATTGTCATTAACGTCACATGTCATTAACGAAGATGTTTTAATAAACTATGTGTGACAATAATAACAGTTTTGATGTTATCACTCTAAATCCCAATGGAAGTGACTATAGTCATTAGCAAAAGTGACATAACAAGCATTTTGGAAGTCCTGATTTATTTGCAAGGTTGCAGCAGTATACCACTTTAGTAAGCTCCCTGGGTGCAGCATCCATATAAAAACAATGAAATTACTTACATTTTTCAATAATGTTTGCACTTATGATATTTTACTAACTTATATGCACAAATTAGAGGCTCAGGAGTAATTTACCAGCCATTATTGTCATTTAAGCGTCATATTTTTTCATTAACGTCACGGATTCACAGACCAGAAATAGCTAATTTTGGGCATTTATTGATAGATTTGAAGTTTTAAAAGTGTTGCACAGGATCTTTTTTTCATAGGTATCTTTTGGCATGTGTACAATTTAGTAGCTAAATAGAGTTTGGTGTGCTGAAATCAAGTATTGTGAAAGAAAAACTGTAAGTGAGGAAAAAACTAAAATTTTAATTATTTGCCACTTATTACTCAGCCTGCAGGCGGAGTATTGTAGGGGTGGGCATTTTCTGGGATCTTTGCTTGTGGGTTTGTGTGTTTGTTAATCGACTCCTGCCAACAATTCTCAATGTATTTAGATTTCCTTTGGCACGATATATTCATTGGTGCTACACAATACCTGATTAAATTTTGGTGAATATTGAAGGATTTTTGGGGCTGCAGTTAAAGAAATTCGAAATTAGGCCTCTACCGTGCTGCATGCAGCTGTAATAGTATACAAGTCATTTTTGCACTTGCAGTCCAAGAGAGTGTATATATTTCTACAGCCTGTTCAGCAATTGTGAATCTTGATTGAATCTAGTTAATTAGAGAATTCTACAGATTGTCATTGCTTCTTGATTGACGTTAGTCAGTGTAATCATCATCATATGCAATTAATGGCTGCTTATCCAATTAATCTTGGCTTCAGATCTCTTTCATTTTTCAACATACATATCAATTGCATAGAAACTATATTATCAGTTGAAGGTAATTTTACTTCATCATACTTTGCAGGAAAAAAGGACAAACAATTCTTTAAAAAATATTTTAAAAACCAGACAGATGGATAGAGATATAAACAGATAGAAAGATGGTTAGATAGATAGATAGATAGATAGATAGATAGATAGATAGATAGATAGATAGATAGATAGATAGATAGATAGATGGATTCATTGATTGACTGCCATATCCATTAATAGCTCCAATAGGCCCTTTGAAAAACACTTTATCTGATATGGTAACCCTTTAAAAATATATACTATAAATTAAAATTTACAAAATGTTCTATAAATTACTTGCTTATTCATAAAGGATATCATGAATTAAAAAGAGTTGTGTTCATCTTCAGTCTTAATTTGAAGGCAGGCTGAGGTATGCGATCTCCGAGTGCTCATTCTAGTTTTCATTGCGGTTGCTGTCAGGCAGATAGCTGGACTTTTTTTTTATATGAGTGTTCCGTCTGTACATATACTCCCTCTGCATTAGTCAAGGTGATAAGATTGTGTGAATTATGAGAAATATTGGGGGTTTTTAATGATGTTAATGACGCCTAAAAGTATAACCCCGGTATTACTCCAGTGCACATAAAAACTGTGCTTCCTGAACCTTGGACATCAAAGTGCAATGAAAGGTGATTGTTTTATCCACCAAAATAAATCGAAAAGTACTCTTTTAAACCTGATTTCAAATCAACTTTTTTCCTGACTGAAATTTCAAATGAATTACACACCCTGCCATAGAAATAGAGATACAAAATTCAGAAATAATTGATTGTCTTTTTCTACAAAGAATATTAATTGATAAAAAAACAGAAAAATACCATGCAAAGCATGTAAAACTATGGCTGGGGAATTAACAGACCTCAAAAGACATTAATTTAATGTTTTAAAATAATATCAGTCTATAATTAAAACCAAAGATGCACACATACACACAGAAAGGTGCTTGGTACACTGAGGATGGAACACGAGGGCAAGGATCAATTTTGTGGTTCTGGCGCCCAAGTCAGTTTTTTCAGAACCTTGTTGATAAGAAAAGGTGCAGTAATTGTTTTTGAATTTTGAAATAAAACAGCTTTATTGTGTCAACAATTCGCCATCTTCAGTTTTAGATTCTGGCTGATGATTTCGTACGAAATTCTAAAAAAAATGAACATTCTGTGTTCGAAAAATGTAAGTGTTTTGAATGTCCCTCCAAAAATATATCTTATGTGTACCCACACAATATTCGACAAGGCAACTTCAAAAAGAAAACGTCAACATTGGCAATAATACACTTCAAATCTTTTATTAATTCACAAATGTAATTTCAGAAATTTCACATTCTTTCAACAGTGAAAATCGGTACTTTTCCGGCGTATAAAATTGTTGCTATGGCAATCATTATGGCAAAAATGCAAAATAGTCTGAAATTATCCAATTGGGCCAAAACCTATCTTTTGATACCAAACATGGGCCAATATTCCAAAAATTACAGTAAAGTGCCCTTCTCTCCCTACAATTCCCCTTAACTGTGTACTATTTTGCATATAGCATGATATAGGCCTACAGTATAGTCCTTATGACACGCCCACATTCCAACCAACTTGATCATGAATAAAAGGAAAAAGCAATTGTATCATTTCACTTTAAACCTTATAAACTTCAACAATATGTAATTTACATGCAGAGTGAGGTGAACAGAAATTCTAAGTAATAAATTGAGTGATAACATATCCTTTTAATCTGACAACCACGGATCAAATGAAACCCTTAACAACACAAGCTCTCGAATTTGAGTGCCAATTCTTAAATCAACTCCATATAAGAATATATACATCGTAGCTTGAAATATATAATCATTGTAATTTGCATTGTAATTTGCAGATGAACTTGTACTAAATCTCATTAACATACTTTTCTTTACAGTTAAATAATATGATAATGCCACAACACAGTAGTGGGGCTATTTCAAATAAAGAATTCCCAGGCATAGAAATCGCCCCTGGTTGATCATACTAGTTTCACTCAACCATATAGAGGCAAGTTGCTATCCATTATAGCTTTCAACCAGAGGCCTTCACATGAAGTGCCATTACCATCCAGAATTAATACAGCTATACAACATTTAAAACATGAATCAAGAAATTCGAACAATTCAAAATTCATTGAAAAATTGTGGAAGTGTCATGCCAACTTGCAAAAGATAACCTCAAATCTACCACTTCAAGTTCAACTTTTATGAGAGTCACATGCCAGGTCGGACATTTTCTCAAACAAACCCAGCCTTGCACATAATCCCATGTATACCCGAGAAAGAGAGTGGCAGACACCAGGTCAATTGTGACCAAACTTGTTTCTTCAATATGTTGCATGGAAAAACGGTTAAATTATGGATCCATCATTGCCCAGCAACCTTGACAAAACCTTGACAACTTCAATATTCAAACCAAAATTTTCGAAAATCCAAAGCTATCTGAGGTTGGCATTTTGGTTTTGACAATAATAAAACCAATAACAAGACTATGAAAAGAAAGCAAATTTGAAACTGAATCATCTCTCAGGAGTGCCAATACACCCAGACACAACTGCAAGCCACGAGAAAATATATTATAGAACTTCCATGCTTTTTCACACCAGGATCTTGGCCGGTGAAATCTTTGGCTTAGGTAATTAAAACTTCAGTCAAGATATTTAGACGTTATGCTATTCTGCCCCACTTCAATGAAATTCACATACCAAATGTTAGAGGTTGACATTTTTGTTTAATTAGGTTATGCACAATTATAAACGGTTTGTCAAAAGATGGGGACTCAACCAGAGCAGAGATGCAAGAGATAGGGCTCCACAGAATGGCCAAATCAAACACACTGAATCAAAATCGCTGAATGAAATTCAGAGGACATATTTCAGACCTTTTCCAATTTATATGATTGACTTATATAAGCCTCTTCTATTTTGATACACACGATTGGATGAAATTCACATGCTATTGTTGTTAAACATTTTCATATCCTCACAAAAATTTAAAAAAAGCAACGTTCCTCAGACCAACATTTGATGAATTTCACATGCTTCAGCCTGAAGTTCAGGTTAAGCATTTTAATGAAGTCACAGACATTAACCACTAATTTTTTTTTCTCAAAAGCTTCACATACTCAGAGTGGCATATAAAAGAACAACTTCTACATATATTTACATTATTTACATTAAAATTTTTCAAAAGTTTTATACAAACTTTATTGATTAATTATATTATGTATCACATTAATTACAATAATTTACCATTGAGCCATGTAAATTGCTGTGTAATTTAAGTGTAAGGGCCATTCTCAAATTTCGGGACACGGGTATAGGAAAATTGTCCTGTAACGGAGGGGACAATGTGGTAACGGAGGGGAATTTTGATGTAAAAAACCAACTGTAGGAACAGCAACAAAAGGAAAAAATGATAAAAGATTGATGTAACTATTATTTTCAGAAGGACTTCATCTCGTATCAGTAGATTTTTTGGTCCAAATGTCGATTTCTTGCTCATGATCTGGTAACGGAGTGGACGGTAACGGAGGGGAACAATTTTTTGCTTTTCACTCATTACTGCTTTTTATTTTGGAGATTAGACAAAATAATTGCAGAATATTAAAACCTGCCACCCTCAGCAACATATACATGAAATCGCTCTGTAAAATTATCATTGGTAAGCTTGGAAATGAAGGAAACGGAGGGGACATTTTAGTGGGACCAAAAACATCTTTTATGAACATTATGTCATAATTTATTGAATACATGTTTTATGAAGTCTGCAAGGCAGTGGTACTATGGCACACATGCGTCTGATGATATTCAGTGAAAATAGCTCATAAAAAACAATAACGAACAGAGCTATGGCAAGTAACGGAGGGGACAAAAAAATTGACATAAATTAGTGACACAACTATTGTATCAATTTAATCAATGAAATTATACCAAAAAAAAATTGAATATGAACTAAATATAAATTCAAGTCTATACTCCCATGAATCATGCAAAGAAACTTTGAAAATAATGGTATATTAGGAGGAAAATGAACACTTGATTTTGTCATGTCAGGTCCAGTGACAGGGAAAAACCATTGATTTTGCACGGATTTCTGGACATAATGCATTAAAAAAAGTCTAATGAATGACTTTTTGCTCCAAATGCAGTGGTTCTAGGTAGAAATATGAATAACAGATGCAGAGTGACGCTTCAGATATTTATCGCATTCATATTAATGTCAGGGAGCTAGAGTGACGCAAATTGTCCCGAAATTTGAGAATGACCCGTAAACAGGATTGGTGTGTGACAGTAACATGTGCCTCATCAGCCCTTCTGAGTTGTGTACAGACGTCTCCATGTCACCCCAATGGCATCTCTGAAAAAGATTTTGAAATAGGCCTATTAGAAAAATAAAATTTTATGACACAACATCCATAGAATGAGCAACCTAAGGCCTATCGAATTCACTGGACACAGTAAAATCCAGGAGATATTCAAATCATGATTTTTATGCATACAAGAACCCAGGGGTTAAAAATGGAGGTGGTGTGGTGTCTGTAAGTTCACATCCCCTGAATCCAACAGATCATTTGTCCTGCACTGCCCTAACTATTCAGACAGGTATTTTCAGATTTATCAACAGATAGATAGATAGATTTATCAACAGATAGATAGATAGATCTAGATAGATATGGTATTTACCAGTGCAGCAATTTAAGAGGAGCAAGTGATCACAGGTTGATCGATGAGATGGTAGATACAGCAGGAGTCTTCTTACCCTTTTTGAAAATGATCGAAAGAGACAATGATTTAACATCTCCTATGAATGACACCCACCTTGGATTTTGATCTTAATATTTAACATTTACCATTTATATACTATATAATATAGGCTTATAGTCAACCAATTGACATTGAACAATTCTGCGAGACATAACAATATTGAGACTTGAGAGTAAACTGACAATATCCCAAATTGACTGACCCAGGTTCGAACCCATCAGTCTTCAGGGCTACTGGGTCTTACCACCACTGACAGCATGGAGGATGGCATGGGGAACCCGAAAAATTCAATCCACCTTCACCAGAAAAATGTTAATTGGTGGCCCCGGTGTTTCAGTGTCTGTGCTGGGCAAGTAAAGGATTCCTTAAATGGGGTAAATGTGTAGCATGTTGAGTACTCCCACTCTCTATCCCATCTCATCAGTCAACCCTCATGAGTGCTTGTGCCCACATTCAATCATCCTAAATGCGATACCAAATGATACTGTTGGGTCAATATATTTTGCTGTTAAAATATAACTGAGGTACATCAAGCAGATACTGAGATAATGGAATTTGAAATCTGGACTTTGACACAATTCAAATTTTGGCCCGATATTTCAAAGGGCCCTCAAAAATTACCTAAAAGGCATGGAGGTCTAAAAATGCATTTTTCCCACTTTTTAGTAATCAGAAGGGAAAAAATGTTAACAACAATATCCGAGTCGGGTGAGTATCACCCCCAATGGTGAAGTGCCTGAATCTTATAAAAACTGCCTCCTTAATAAAGTCCCTGGAAAAAAAGTTGGTCTCCCAGTGACACCAATTTAGCAATTACTGGGATACCAATTCTGTCCACTGGGAGACCATTTGGTCTCCCAGTTACTATGTTAAAAAATGCACTGCCAGTATGAGCTATTGTGACTCACTAGAGTCAATGCTGGTAAATCCGTCCAGGAGGGTAAATCCGTCCACCCCCTTCTTTGTGTGTATATATATACATATTACAGTTGTTTGGGTTTTAAAATTAAGAGAGAGTCGTTTGTAAACAAGTTTTGCCGTTTTTATTGTTTTTACAGGTATTTAAACAATACTTCCAGCCTATTTTAACAAGGTGGAATAAAAACAATCAAATCCTTTGACATCATCACAGACATTTTAAGACTTGGTGGCCATAACCTTGAAGGCCTATTCCTGTCAACAAGTATTGAATTTAAAGTAAAAAATTATTGAACATGATGTAAAATTTAATTATTTTTGGTAGGATTTGTTAAATTTTCCCATTGTGAAATTTTTAAAGGAAATACAATGGAAACAAAGGTGGACGGAATTACCATCATTATTTCAGAACTGGCCTGATTGAGGGTTTGCAAATCTGTCCACCTACATCAAATATATTTTAGAGTGCTTTTATGACTTTTAATATTCATAAACGGCATACAAAAGATTACTGAAAGTCGATTGAAGCAACTATGCCACTTTGTTTGGGTTAAAAGAGTACTTTAAATGTAATTGAGGCTGTCAATTGAAATTCTTCACTCAAATTGATCTATACTTTTTCATTATTGTATTTCTCGTTCTGTCATTGTCCCATTACTCTAAAATCAACACAAAAGTTTGTTAAAGTTAATAAATTGCAAAACTGAAAGAAATAACAAAATATGATAGGTATGGGCTGAATTATGCCCTGTGAACGGATTTAGCATCCTTGCTGGACGGATTTAGCAGCACACTGGACGGATTTAGATGACCTAACCTTCAATATGTGTTGCCATGGTTTTGGAAAGAATTATTTGAATATTTCACTTTCTTGGTTGCTAATGATAGTTCGGAATGTGTTCCTTCCAATGGACTAAATTCAATTTCTGAATATATTCCCATTGTCCTAGAAATACAGTTTTAGCCAAAAGTGGACGGAATTACCATCCTTGACTCTTATGACAAAAAAACATGGCGAATCTGTTGTAACTCCCTGTAGGAAATTTTGGGCAATCATTAAATTCAGTTTCCCCTCGGAAAATACAATATCATGTGATTGTGAACAATACACATTGCACTTATTTTCTTACCATAATTCACAATGAACTGGGAGATGTCCCATTATAGTTGTTGAAACCACATCCTAGAACCATACATTTGAGGATGAGACTGATTAACCCTTGGCTCCTGTCCTGAAAATTGAAAGAAATACATTGAAATAGTTTATAATTTTTCAAGTCACAATCCGTTTACCCAAGTCATTATAAATTTTGTTATCTCATTAAAGTTTTTGAAGTTTTAGGTATATTGCATGACTATCTGATTATTTGGTGAAAACAAATTAAACTATTGAGATAAGAATTACAGACAGCTCCAAGTCTTTCATATTCTACAAACCTTCAATGAAGAATTTTAAGTATATTACTGAGAGAAAATTTGGGGAGTTATAAATATTATATTCATTATTTTTCAGTCTTAAAATTATGAATATATTACAAGTCGCAGAGCCAAGGCTGCAATGTGATGGTTGCCTTTATTAAAAGTTATAAACACAATACAACAATACACATTTAGATAATTTCTTAGAAAATGTTAAGAATGGCCATTTTCATCATCCATAAGGCCACACATAATTGATCTTTAGCTTCTCAGATCTTCTCAAGGCACTTTTTCTAGGGTCGGTCGGTAGGACCAAAAAAAAGGTAAGAAAAACATTTTTTATAAAGTTATTCAAAACTTTTTTTTTCCATCGGCGGAAAAGCTATTGTGTCGGCAGGTCCGCGAAGCTAAGAATCAATTATGTGTGGCCTAAGACCATGACATCAAAACAGTAGTAGGCCTTTAAACTGCTCTTTTACCTCAAAGTTATGCCTCATTTTAAATTTCATTCAGATCTGTTTTCTTCTGTCTGAAATTATAATAAGAACATTTTGTTTAATTACAGCAGTGATGTATCAAGAAAACGTTGTAAATTTGAAATTGGACAAAACCTGTCTGCTAACCCAAGAAAACACAGAATTCACAACAGGCCTATAAAAGGTGATTAGGTTCTCAGGCCATGCAGAAAAATCTAACACAAGGTCAAGGATGCAAGATTAATGAAGAAACCTAAATTCATGATGGGACATAAAATTGAATGAAATGTTTATTTTGGAGAAATAAAGGGGCTCCTTTTATTTACTTATCTTTTCATTGCATTTCATTTATCTAATATTAGTGTAATTTGCCAGCCCTCAATTACATGCAACATGGGAGCATCTAGTACTGAATCGAAGTGGTCCATGGGGATGAACAAAATAGAGATACCTTACTGAATGTTATAATAAAGGAATGACCCACAAGCAATTTTGAGCATTAGAAATTAGCTTAATTACTGCATCACGAACTCTTACATCATCTGTATGTACAAGTGTTATTCATGCACAACTGTTAATTGAAATAAATCTGAATGAATGACTGCAGGAGTTCACTTAATGAAAATTCTCCTGGTCTGAAATCAAGGAAAAAACTGTTAAGCCTATGTCTTATCTTATCGACTCCCACAACATACCGAACAGCTAAAGAAAGTTGTCAAAAACATAGTGTCGATTTTACATTTGATAACTTTGTACTGTTGTTCTGTGTTTGAGAAAAACGTTCTTCAGAAATCAGAATGAACAAGCTGAAAGATGTCAAACCCAAGGCCTCAACAGAAATAGGAATCATTCCTGAATTCAGTAGCTTCAAAATATCAATCAGCGGCATAAGTTCTGTATATACTCACTGATTGATCCATTGAATGTCATTAAGTGTGATGAAGATTCATAAGAGTTTCAATGACCTCTGACGAGCATGAACGTTCAACTTCAAGCTGTTCAACGTAGCTCCTATATCCACTGTAAGACGAAAGTAATAAATAAATTATAACCATGATCACAGTGGCAAAAGTAATCCTCATTCAGGATTTTTTTTAAACATTATTTGTTGTGCTCAGTTAAAAAAAATTGTAGTTTTCGATGTCAGTACAAGCTCTGGTTTGTCTGCACTCTACACGTATATCATTTGACATCATACTGGTTCTTTTTTCAATCAAATAAATTTTATTTGGCACAAACAATTTTCTAAAATCCCAGAGAAGAACCATGAAATCCTTTCTGGTCCCAAGTATATGACTCTTAAATTAAATGATACCAGATGATAACATACTGACTCTTTTTTATATTAATTAAATATATATGCATGTACTGATTTATTAAACCTGCACAATGTACATGTATGCCAAAGAATTTCCCATCTGGGACAATAGAGTTTTAACTATCTTCAATCTATCCATTAGTATCCAATTCATGATTCAGTTCTAAATTCTTATCTGTGATTTGAGTCTGTGAAAATTAGTAAGGCCAAACATACTTAATTTTCAGCTTCTCAGATCAACAGACCGAAAAGACTTTCTACTCAGGAAAAAAAAGGTGCTGAACAATCAGTTTATTTTTGAGAGATTTTTACCGCCTTCCACTGACCTTGAAAGGCTTTCAGAAGATCCAAGAAGCTAAAAATCAGGCCTCACAGGAGTATATATACCTTATTAGCACTACAATTAGCTATGGGAAATACATGATATATACCAAGAATATCTGAAAATCTAATGAATTAAGTTCTCAACACAAACGTCTTAACTCACCCAGAGAGCTGTCAACTCTTTCCGTCTGGGAGCACCCAAAGAAGAATCCTAAAGGTCAAAAACATTCCATCTTGAAGCAATTGCTACAGCTGTACATGTTTCTGTGAAAGGCATATATCCATGTTTTAGTCCTTTAACTCCAAACAAAAGTCTGCTCACTGCAAGAAAAAGAAATGTTAATTAAATCAAATTATCTGAATAAAAACAAAAATCCGGAGATTCAAAGCTTGCCGTTTTGGTATTATATGGAGTGGGTGATAGTGATATCCATGTATAATAGTCATCAATACTAAGTACTTACTGGATTCATGTTAAGCATAATTTTGGATAGTAGGAAAAATACAAGAAATTCACAAAAAATGTTTTTGAAAAAGATAATGCAACATGTAGGTAATGCCTTTTGTCACAGGCCCACCCCTGTATTAGTCAAAGGATATTCAGTATAATTTTAAACAGACTTAAAGTCAGTCCAGGCGACTGCCTGTGCTTTTGTAATCAAGGAAATGACAATGCTACTTGACATGCATATATTGCCAGAGTAAATGCCACAAAAACATCAAATTCTGAAAAGTCTGACAGAGTCAAGAAACATCAAGAACCTGATTCAGTGATTGTTTCAAATATATTGAAATAAAACCAGAAAAGAAATTTCGTTGAGTGTAACACAGCTTCCGTAAAATTGTAAATTATATTGTTGTCCTACTTAATAAATCTCCATAAAGTAACAGAATCAATACAAATGAGTATTTTTGATATCACAAAGCAAAAACATTGGCTTTTGTATGGACATGCGAATAAGTGAGAGAGCATTCTTTTTGGACCCTTTTCTGACTGCAATTTACCATGCGCTAAATGGCATAAGTAGATTGAATAGGTTACCATCAATCTTCTGATGAGTAAAATCATCCCTTTCACAGGCAAAAGTTTCAAAACTTTCTTTTGTCTGATGATTTCCAAACATTTTCATGTAAAGCAGTGTACTGGATCTTTGCCAGCAACCATGCTTTGTGAAAGTGGTTTGGCGTATTAATGTGGACAGCTGTTGTGCGACCTGATCTTGGGATCTGTCCAACACAGATCGAATTGATGTTGACCCAATTCGATTTTCCGGGGACTGTCAGCATTCTGCTGCCACTTGTCAGTCTCGAACAGAGACAGAGGCCTATAAGTAACTTCCCAAAATGATTAAGTAAATATTTGTTGAAGTTTACCAATTTATTGTTTATTGTTTACCATTAATTTTTGAGAAACCAAAATTTGAGAAATACATCATAAATCCTCATTTTTCCCAGTTTTTTGGTTTTTATGAAAATGTCACAAGATAGGCCCTCCAAATGAGTTTAGTCATTTAAAAAGGTATAACTTAGACACCTAAATGCAAAATTCCACAGTGTAACTCCAAAATTGACGGAATCATGGAGCATTGAAAAAATAACATTTTTTCACATTTTTTTGCCAAATTTACTGTTATCAATTTTTGCAAGATTTACCTTGTACTGGTCTTCAAGATGCAAAGGGGGAATCGATGCTTGAAGGCAGCATATCCATTAATGTTATTTTTACTCTCCACCTGAAACAGTGAAAGATGAATGATTGTTAATTATATGTATGAACTTGCCTTCAACTAATTTTATGAACTATACTATAAGACAGCACAATTGCAATTGATAGAAAATGTATTGTTTATCAAGATATCAAGTAATGCAATAAAATTATCACAGAAAGTGCAATTAATTATCTTTAGATAATTTTCACTAGTTTTGACAAACAGTTCGGTCATCCTGACCGCCTGAAAAAAGCTTTGGACCAGTGAAATTCTACTGAAAAATGAATAATCAACATGTTAATTAGTGTGCCATCCAAGTTCGGACAAGGGCGTTCTGAAAGCCATTCCTCATGCTGCATATAACGCTGCTAGTGCTGCTTTAAATCACTTATCATGCAGCACAACCTCAGTATAACACACGAGTAATTTTCATTTGTCTCTAACTGATCAGTACAGTACTTTAGAAATAATTTATTTCATTTACTTAAAAGATATTCATGTAATTTTGTCTTGACATACCATGAAAATGTCAAGTGCAATATCTTGTAGTTAGCGTTATACATCGGTTTTAAACCTGCTTGCACATACGCATGCATGTCATCCGGCTTTACCATCGAGTTCTGCTGCTGTCTTGCTGAAAAGAAAGTAAAAACGATAGGCAATTTAAATCACGGTTTAAATGATGATTTTAAGCAGGGTCCCATATTTGTTGCCAGATTTTGGGCGTACTTCACCACATGCAGAGAGTAGAGCCCAGCTTGTCATTTTATTGTAAAATCCTGGCAAATCTTGGTCGTCCTTCTCAAGATCTGGGTGTCTCAGGCGATAGGATGACCAGGAATCCAGGACCCTGATTTCAAGGCACTGAAATCATGACGCATTTTATTTAAACAGATTTATTTGATTTAAGGAGATTCCCGAGCAACAATGAAAATATATTATATAACTATTGGATGGGAAGGAGTCCAATATAGAGTATAATTGGATGAAGAAAAGTTATATTGGATGAGGCGCAGTCCTAATTAACCAGTTTCTGCCCCCCCCCCCCAGGATTCCTAGCAAGCTGGGCAGCCTGGGCTGAATCTTAGGGGGGGGGGAGGCAGAGACTGGTCAATCAGGACTGCAGCATAGCTCAGCATGTTAGAAATTACTTTGTAGCAGTAATGTGCACAAATCAATTAGATGGGAGCCCCAGACCATGACTTTGCAATTTATTTAGACACGTCACTCAAAAGAGTTCTATTATCAAACTCCACAATTTCTAGATCATGTTATACATCTTCTGGGAAGAGATAAAATATCACATTTATGATAAATATCAAACTAGAAAATATTGGCCAAGAAAAATGGAATAACTAAGTCCCTTCTGAAAATAAATATTAATTTTGGAGGATTTGACTTCCTCCGCCATCATATCACGGAGAACTGCCTCCGCCTCGATCATATCACAGAGAGCCTGTTGGAAAATAAGGATAAATTCAAGAATTTTGGAAAGTCTAGCTTCACCTCCGTCATATCACGGAGAACAGTAAACCTTGCTTACGTCAGTAAAATAGACTGCACTATTCTGTCCCGAGTCAAGAGAATATCCAGGTTGCAAGCTAGGCTGAATCCTTGGGGGGGGGGGGGCATAGATGGGTCGGGAAGCATGCCCACCCCTGATAACCCCGGAATATTTGAAATTTTTGCATGTAATGCACCTTTATTGGCCAAATTCTGGGGGCAGCCACCCCCTTGCCCCCTGCAGACCACGGCCCTGATATCAGGCCTTGACAAAGAACTCTTAGTTAAAATATGAAGCAAGTTTTCCAATGAAAATTGTCTGAGATAGGCAAAGGTCCAACTTTAATGCAAATCCGACTTTTGAGGTTCACTGTTTGCATTTAATAGCCACAGCAGATTAAGACAATTTCTTGCAGTTCATGAAGGCAATTCCAACTTAGAAATTAAAAGGTAATATAGTGCAGCCAAAGACCACATTTACTGGATTACGAAATGGAAAGTTTGGGGTCTGAAATCAAATCAGCAATTTATTTTTTATGGTGAAAATTTTAAAAAAAATGATATGCATGTAGGGTTGAGATTTTTTTTTTGGGGGGAGGGGGGTCGAAAAATGTTTGTCGTGGGAGGGGGGCGAAAAAAATTCGGATTCGATGCATGTAGGGTGGGTAAAAAATTCGTATTTAGTGTATGTAGGGGCTCGAAAAGAATCAAAGTTGATGCATGGATGGGGGGGGGGGGCGAAATTAATTCACTTCAGACGCATTGGGGGGGGGGATCAAAAATGTAACCTGACCATCCCCCCCCCCAGATTTTTAAATGGAATAGCCCTGACCTGTTAATCTGAAATAATAATTTTTTGATTAGCTTCAACCAGTATCATTGAATAAGTTTTGTGTCATTTTAATTTACAGTGTGATATTTAATTAATCGTCATTAATAAGCAAACTGTCACTACAACATAGTTTGATTCTGAAAATCTTTTGTTTACTGACATAATAAGTTGCTGTGTAATATTTAATGCAATTTTGATAAATGTAAATGATATTCAATCAGTCTTGACTTTGTCTTTTAATTAATAAATTCACAATCTCTCAGTTATTCTCTAATCATTCACTTACATTCTCTCTGGCAACTTTCTTTGCTTTTGCAGTCACTTTCACTTTTCGATACAGCCAATCAAGTTTTTCATGATTGTGATCATTCCGCCCACTGGTAAAGATGTCTTTTCTCTGAATGGCAGTTGGAGGACAAACCCGGTTCTTATTTCTAACACTGCATCGCCAGTACGTGGTGTCTCCGCTTGTATTTTTCCGAGAAAATACATAGCTGAAGCTGGAAAAAAAAAAATACAATAAAGCAAATGTTAACCCAACCAACTTCATTGAAATTATATTAAACAATGATAAATTATGTTACCATATATATGGGCAATGAAAAAATAAGTTCATTAAAAATAGAATTACTTATTAACTTGAAAAAAAAATTTCATTTTCATTCTTAACACTTACCCAAGTCCATCCAACAGTATCTCCTTTCGTTTTTGCGAACCTCCATCAACGGTCGACCATGCCGACCGGTCAGAGGGGATGTCTTCTGTGTCGCTCAGCTCTGTTGGTTGTGGTAGAATACTGTCTTCTTCTTCATCTGACGGTGAAGGGTCAGCGATTGGCGGGAGATGTCCCCAGTCCGAATCATAATCCATAGGCATTGGCGTTGGCAGAGTCTCGAAGAAGATCTCGACACTGCAAAGAAAAGTAGAAAAACAATTATTTACAATACTAGTCCCACAACACCCAACAAGTGAATTAAAATAATATGATGTAACTACCAGTATCACCATTTATTATGTGTGCAATTACTTCTAATCATCTACAGTACTGGTATCACAAGTGTTAAGACAACAGTATGTGCAATTACAAGTATATTTCTAATCATTTACAAGTGTTACTTGATATCATTTTATTATATCATTTAATTATCACCACCAATCATTTTGAAATACATGTAGTATGACATATAATTACCCAGGCTACAGTAGCCTGCTGTAGTAGCGAGCGTCAGCGAGCAGGCTACAACATTTCAGAATTGGTGCTGCCTTTCTGGTCCTCGCTCACATGCATTTTTGAAGGTGCTAGCACAGTTCTGCTGAGTTCTGCTGGGCGCGGACCTGACAGGCAGCATCGCGGACTTTAGAGGGAGCAGTTCTAGTGACCTAGAAGCCAATTCGATACCCAATTCGACTTGAATTTCATCAGTCTGCAGCCTCGCTCGCTCATCTGCTTATAAATACAGCAGACTGTGCTCAGTCAGATAATTACCTGGATGGACTGCCAAAGTCTGCTTCATGGTCGATGGGCATTGGAGTAGGTTGACTATCGAATGACGTATCCTGTCTGCAAATATAAAAAAGAAAAAAAATTACTGAAGAGCCACTTATTTTAATAATTACATGTTTATTAAACCTACATGTAGTATGACATATAATTACCTGGATGGACTGCCAAAGTCTGCTTCTTGGTCGATGGGCATTGGAGTAGGTTGACTATCGAATGACGTATCCTGTCTGCAAATATAAAAAAGAAAAAAAATTACTGAAGAGCCACTTATTTTAATAATTACATGTTTATTAAACCTAGGTGGATACAAATAAGTCTATCTCACTAAGGCATTTATATAAACATATTTATTAAACCTAGGTGGATACAAATAAGTCTATCTCACACAAGCGTTTATATAAATGTCTATTTTAACATCTCATCCAAACAACGTCTGGCTGGCATTTTTCTCATGAAGGTCAATTGAATTTTTCGGGTTCCCCATGCCATCCTCCATGTTGTCGGTGGTGGTAAGACCCAGTAGCCCTAACGATCTAGCCGGCGACAAAATTAATTTATTTCATTTACTTAAAGGATTAAAACCTTCATATAATATTGTTTAGACGTACCATGAAAATGTCATGTGCAATAGCTGTCACATATCTTGTAGTTAGGGTTATACATCGGTTTTAAAACTGCTTGTTGCTCGCATACATGTCATCCATCCAGTTCTGCTGCTGTCCTGCTGAAAAGAAAGTAAAAACGATAGGCAATTAAAATCACGGTTTAAATGATGATTTTAAGCAGGGTCCCACATTCGTTGCCAGATTTTGGGTGTCCTTCACCACATGCCAGGGTGCCCAGCTTGTCATTTTATCTGGGTGTCTCAGGCGACAGGACGACCAGGAATCCAGGACCCTGATTTCAAGGCACTGAAATCATGATGCATTTGATTTAGAGAGATTTATTTGATTTAAAGAGATTTGATTAAGATCATGAAAAAAATTACCATCCTTGAGAAAAAAAGCAAAATAACATTGCCGTCATCTGTTGATATCATCATTTAAACATTTTGTCTGGCTGTCACAGTATATATTTTATCAGAAAATGATATGGTCTCAGGTTTTTACCGGCCCGCATGCCTAGTAAAAGGTCAGAGTGAGTTTAAAGGCTGCGCTATACGAAATTTTACCCCATTTGTCAAACAGCTTTATTTAGCGAAAATTACCTACATTTCGTCTCAGCTCCAGGTAACCTGGCGAGTTGGGGGATTGGCGGGAAATGGGTCAAGTCCACTGGTGAGTAGTCCACTGGTGAGTAGTCCACTGGCGAGCAGTCCCCTGGCGAGTAGTCCACAGGCCTAAAGGATAACAAATAGTAAGCGTGACAGTTCTAACCGAGTTGTTTCTTAAATCAATCACAGTATAAACTTTAGTTGTAAAATGTGCCCAGCCTCCAAAACAACACATTTTAACAAATTTAAATTTTGACCGAGGATATTCGCACCTCTCAGAGGTGGGAATAGGCGACTGAGTCTATTCACACAGCTGGCAGCACTATGAATAAAGGACGATAATAGGGCCGCAACAAATTTCACAATTATGACTGGTACATACATTTGTAAATTCTAAAGCGCAAAGTTTTAGTATAACTTAAAATTGTAACAGTCGTCGCCAACACACTGAAACGGCTAACTTCCAGTGATCTGACCAATCAGAGAACCGTATTTTTGACACATCGAACTGCTTGAAAATGTTGCAACGAAAACCACAGATATTTACAGTGGGCAGGAGGGGCAAATTGATTGGACCAGTCTATTTGCACCTCACTAACGGCAATTTGACAGTTGAAGAGAAGCCAAAACTGAAAAGTTATTTCTCAACTTCAAAGTTCCGACAATATATCAAATATTGATGGAGAACAATAAATTTTACATTTAAAAAATGATCAGCAGAACATCAGTTTATCAAATTTTCAACTCAAAGTGTGATTTAACCAGCCAAAACTTCACGACGAGCGAATTTTGATGACGTAAATGACACATTTCGACTAATTTTAATTTTTGACAGTTCCAAGAAAAGCAAACACTGCAAGTCCTTCTTCAACTTCAAAGCTCCGGAAAAATATGAAATATGGACTTAGAAAAATGAATTTTATATCAAAATTACCAGCAAAACACCAATTTAACTATTTTTATACTGAATATGAGATCTGACCCACAATTTCTTCACGACGAGCGAATTTCGACGATGTAAATTGGGCGATAATCCAGCGACATAACATCTTTTCAATTTTGCAACGTCAAATCACTCCAGAATCGCTTCAATGAAGGTAGAAAAGTCCAATTTATACCAAAATGATCCTTAAGATTCCCTCTATTCAACCAATAACATTGCCAGGGCGATACAACCACTTCTGTGGTCGAGACAACCATTTTAGGCCGTTGAAACTTCGCCAGTACCTGCAGGACAATTCCAGGATATGCACGACATCCAGGGCGAACTAATTCAACCAGGTTTGAGTTAATAGGCCTATAAAGTCAAGAATGCTTTAAAATCCGGTTGAACAGATGCCAACCTGTAGTGATGACATAGTTCCAGCTCAGCTCATTTGCAAACACAAAACACAATCCAAATAATTTTCAAAATGGTGGACAGCTCATTTGCATGCAGAAAACACAATACACATCATTTTCAAAATGTGGACTGTAACACAAAAAAAAACTCCAAACTACCAACTCATTAACAGACTACTTAGAATTATTAACAGACTACTTAGAATTATTTTAGGTCAATACAAGTAGGCTGCAATAATAGCCCTTCATCTCTAGTTGCGTGAAATTTTAAGATTTATCTAATCAGCAAAAAACAGCATGTTTCTGGGACACACAGAAGTAGAGATGATGCCTTTATTCATTTTCTAATGATTAGGTGAATTTAATCCATTAACAGGTAACATGAACAATTACCAAGTCGTAGACACAGACTTTTATTAATTTTGACAAATTGACAGTTCAACTTCAAGATAGGCCAAAATTTCATTTCTCAACTTTGATGTGACCAAAATAATATGAAAACTCAACATAGAACAACAAAAATGACATCAAATTGTTCAGAAAAATGCCAGTTTTTCTATTAACATAATCACCATGATGGTTTATGGCGGATGACATGCAGAACTTGGAGCACCATCGGATCGAGTCTCTCTCTGCCCCAAATAGGGTTGCCGTCCACCACGACCATCAGTAAGTCTGTGTCCACCAGAGAAATATGAGGGTCAATCAGCAAGGACTCTTCCAAGTTGTGTCTGAAAAGATAGAGACATTTGTTAAAATGAAAATGTACTTTGATAGTACTGGTCACTTTCACTGGGTGTAATGCTTAGGAAGGGGACTGGATGGTCCCCGAAACAGTTAGACTTAACATTATGTCCAAAGAAAGTGATATATACATTAATATATTGGATTTTAGTAAAATCATTTTAACATGAGTCATACATGACTTCAAAACACATGAATGAATGAACAAGCCATTTAAGGCAGCTGATCTGATACTTTCAGTCTAGCTGTCAAACTGGCTGTCAAACTAGAGGTCAAAGTAGCTGTCAGTTGAACTGTCAGTTCAAGTTGAGCTGTCAAAGTAGCTGTCATTGAGCTGTCAAAGTAGCTGTCATAGTAGAGGAATGTGCCATAGGTTCCGTGACCAATTTCTCCGACTCAATAACATTGCCAGAGCGAAACAACCACTTCTGTGATCAAGACAACCATTTTCGGCAAGCCACAGCACAGTTGACATGCAGTGATTTTACCCAGCCTCAGTAAAAAAAAAAGACAACCGGAAGTTAATTTCCGCATATAAATTCCGACACATTTCGGACGATTCAACAGCCTACAGAGCAGTTAGAAACCTTCGAATTACTGCAAAAGTCTTCTGAAATTATTTGCAAGACGATTAAATAGGTAACAGACAGTAAAACCACCAAAAACAGTCCGAAAAAAGCCATTTTGTGCACGAAAAAAAACCTCGCGATTTGGCAACTTTTCAACAAATTGTACATTTTGACAGTTCAAAATGACAATTTGACTTCACAACTTCAAAGTGGCAGAAAATGGTGAAATCTTGACGGAAATGAACGTAACTGGTACCAAAATGATCAGGAAAATGCCAATTTACCTATTAGAAGCATTAAAAATGAGTTTAGACCAACCTTTTCATGAAAACGAGCGTGTTTTTGTGAGCGATAATGTGCGCCGATTCAGTCTGCATTTTGCGAGTGTCAAATCGGCGCATTTTGCGCTTAAATAGTGATAAAATCCAGTGTGTTTAGTGCATAAACACTTGTAGAACAAATAATCCATGTGATAACGTTCGTATTTTGCTTAAATAGCAGAAAATCGAGCCGTAATTAGCCTGGGCTTTCCAAAATTGTTCCACGTGGTCAAATGACAAGGTTGCGCGGTCACGTGATCAACTTTTCTGTGACGTCACGATTGTGATTCTGAGCTTGAGGACGCTCGTACATGTCGTATCGGTTTTTGTTTCTGGAAACATGACGGCGGCCGACAGTTTCTTGAATTAGAAGAAAGAGGCATTTAAGATGGACGATATATAACCGGGCATAATTGTCGGCAGAAAATAGAAGGTTGTGACAAATTTTGAAGGTATGTTTGGCAGATTAAAAGAGATACGTCGAGCGATAGGATTACGGGAATTCATTTTGCATTACAATAAACTAGGGCTGTACAGCCATAGTTTAAAAACTTAATATATATATTTTATCATTGACATTCCCATCTTGATTGGTACCAGTGAAAGTTTGAAACTTCAGGACTTTTGGCAATGTATTGACTATTGAGGCCTGTTCAAAATGGAATGCTTCATTTTCAAACAACCCAGGGCGTGAGATAACTGATGCAGTTACCATCTCCGAGAAAAGTTGTTACCGTTCTCACCTCTGAAATCGTTATTACAGTTACCGTCATCAATTCTACTGTAGTTACAGCACATTTAAAAAAAATGATGTGCTTACAATATTAACAAGACAGTCTAATCCCAGCTTGTCTTAAAATCCAAAATATGCAGTGTTTCCCATCCAAACCGACAATTTAATTCTCAAGTTTCAAGTTTTTATTAGCTCAGATCAGACAATGTGATATGGGGTACATTCGTTTCGCTGCTCCAAAGTGCTCTTGGAGTGGAGTACTTCACTCCAGATCATTCGTTTTGCACTTCCGGGAGTAGTTTGGAGTAGATTGGAGTAGATCGGAAGTACTCCAAGAAATTGGGATATCCCATGACGTATGATTGTTTACATAAATAAATGGCACTTCAGAAGCTTTGATTTGGTCGCTGATTGCATTTTTTTGATGTGCATTGCTGTAATTCAATTGACTCAATTACGGCAATCAATTGAAAATGCCACATGGCGTCTTGAATTGCCATTGGCAGGGGAATCCTCACAGGAAGGGAACCCCCAAATAGTGACGTTCCTAAGTACTCCTTTTCATTCGATTTGGACCCACCTTGGAGTAGTTTACTCCTGGAGTAGAAACGTCACTTCCTGGAGTAGATACGTAACTTCCGGAGTAGTTAGAGTAGATCGAATCGAATGTACCCATGGAGCAACGTTTTTTGTTGTCCACCTGTTATAAAAACAAATTAAATTATTAATATAATATGCTCTTCCTGGCTAAATTGATCATTTAATTTAATTTTTTTAAGCGCGCCGGTTCTTCTTTTTTATTAATTTTTAAAATAATTTTCTGTTAATTGACAAAAGGCCATTTCTCAGGCTAGTGCACTTCTTTCTCATATGCTAAATTGCAGTTTGTGTGAACAGCTGATCTCCAAAATTTGTAGGTCAATTTGTGGGTCATTGTGTTTGCCTTTCATGTTTATGAATCAGTCCCTCACAGTTTACACTTGACACAGACCCATGACAAACAAGGCTTATTACTTTGATTAGTTTGCTTTGCCTGATTAGACAACAGCAACAAATTGTTATAACTATATAGATTTAATCTCTTGATGCATAACTAGCTCAGTTCAGCCTCACAACCTGTTGTTGTGCAGAATTATAACAATGTGGTTATTTTAAGTTAAGAATAGCGTTTATGAAAATGTTATTTGTGATCTTTAAACAGGGTTCCATGCATATAAATATTTAGTACAGGTGACACTCTCATTTCATAACTAAAAGATTTTTATTATTATTATTTTTTTTTTTTTTTTTTTTTTTTTTTTTTTTTCTTAATTATTTTGTTGAATACATATAGTTCCTTAATCATACTCTGTTGAATACCAATAGTTCCACTCCATCTTTTCTGTTTTATTGACACCTTCTACTTTTTACCGACATGTTTCCTATATGTTCTTTCATATACTCAAATTACTCAATAATGTATTATATTTTGATTTCTAAAAATCAACTCATTTACATAAACAGTTACTACATGATGGGACTTACTCATTCTGAAACAAGTCATATTCACAATGAATGATAATGAATGTGAATTTTTAAATAACTTCGGTGGGCTAGGAAAAAATTCATTACTCAATTTAATAGAGCATGTAAACCCAGAGGAAGAGGAACCAGTTGTTTTCGAGCACTCTGTCTATATGGAAAACAGTGATTTAATTAGAATCTTTAAAGAAAAGAAGGGTGTTTTCAAAGTCCTTGGATTAAATTGTCAGAGCTTATATGCAAAGCATGATCAATTGCGTATTTACATTGAATCATTGTTGGAAGAGGGCAGTTTTGATGCCATTTGTCTTCAAGAGACATGGATTGATGATTCTATGAACATTACTCCATTAAATATTGAAGGGTACAACTTAATTAGTAAACCGAGAACATGTAGCACACATGGGGGTCTAGCTACATATCTAAAATGTGGCTACCTATACAGAGATCACTCTACTGAAAACCACCAATCTTGGGAACACCAAATTCTAGAAATTCTGGTAGACAATAAAACAAATACAAAAATTTTACTTGGTAATATTTATAGACTCCCAAAAGAAACCAACACGGATTATGATGAATTCATGAATGAGTTTAATTTGCTTTACGAACAGATTCATCAAAATACAGCTAATATAGCCTTTTTTGGAGATTTTAATATTGATCTGTTGAAAATGAGAGATAAGACAAAGTGTAATGATTTTTTTGAGCTTATGATTTCACATAGCTTAATCCCAAAGATAACACTCCCTACCAGAATTTCTAGAAATAGTGCTACCCTCATTGACAACGCATTCTGCAAGTTATCTAAAGATTTTTCAAAGACTACTTGTGGAATATTAACAAATAACCTATCGGATCACCAGCCTTATTTCGTCTGTTTTGATTATTTAGTAAGAACCAAAAGAGCCCCCAAGTTTGTAAAATTTCAATGCTATAACGAAGAGTCCATTAGCAAATTCAAGGCTGATCTTGCCTCCCATGATTTCAATGCCATTTTGAACAAAGAAACAGCTGATGAAAATTATAACATTCTGGATACTATACTTAAAGGTCTTAAAGAGAAACATTTTCCTCTGAAAAAAGTGCGGTTCAATAAATATAAGCATAAAAATAATAACTGGATTACTAGAGGTCTGTTGAACTCCCTAAAATTCCGTGATAAGCTATATATCAAATTAAAAAAGACCCTATAGACTCGCCTTCTTATAATACCCTCCAGGTAAATCTTTCAACTTATAATAAAATATTAAAAGCTAGCATACGATCTGCTAAGTTGAAGTATTATGAGGACAAATTTAGAACCTACAAAAAGGATATCAAAAATACTTGGATTACCATAAAAGAACTTATCAATCAAACCAACAATAAGAAAAATCTTCCTAAATTTTTCAAGGTCAATGATGAAAACGTAACTGACCCGCAAGAAATAGCCAACAGATTTAACCAATATTTCAACAATTTAGGTCCTGGACTAGCAAGAAAAATAAAGCATCCAAATTGTAACACAAGCTTCCGAAATTTTCTTCCAAATTTGACACCTCAAACATTTCAGTTTCATAACATTACAGAGGAAAATGTTTCTCGTATCATTGACAAATTACCGAAAAAGACTAGCCGTGGTGTAGATGGACTCTCTACAAAATTCTTAAAAGAAATGAAAGATGTCTTGGTAGCCCCTCTTAAAACTATAATAAATCAATCGATTAACACAGGTCTGTTCCCACAGAAGCTAAAAATTGCGAGAATTGTTCCTGTCCATAAAAAAGATGACCATACTGTCATAGCAAACTATCGCCCAATTTCAGTACTACCAGCGATATCTAAGGTTTTTGAAAAGGTTATGCACCAGCAATTAAATACTTACTTTGAGTCCCTAAGCTTAATATTTCCCAGTCAATATGGATTTAGGGAAAAACACAATACAGAATATGCAGTCATTGAAAATATAGACAGAGTGGTCGATGGCCTAGAAAATAAAGAAACGCCTCTGAACGTGTTCCTGGATCTGTCAAAAGCATTTGACACTCTCGATCACTCTATACTACTAACCAAACTTACTCACTATGGAATAACAGGAAATGCATATAAACTATGTCAATCTTATCTAACTGACAGACAACAATTTGTTGAATACAATGGTTTAAAATCTGAATTGCTATCTATAACAACGGGTGTGCCTCAGGGCTCCATATTAGGTCCACTTTTCTTTTTAATTTATATGAATGACTTTGGCAGGTCCACGAACATGTTTCATTTTGTTATGTACGCAGATGACACAACCTTATTAACCATGTTATCTGCAAACAAAAATGAGATTAACAGACGAGAGTCTATGTTAAATATAGAACTAGAAAAGATTAGTTCTTGGCTGAAGCTAAATAAGCTATCTCTTAATGTTTCTAAAACAAAGTATATGCTTTTTCGCCCCAAAAACAAGGTAATTACTGACTTGAATTTATTCTTAGACGGTGACAAACTAGAACGAGTGACAACTTTTGATTTTCTTGGCATTACTGTGGATGAATGTCTGACTTGGAATGAGCATGTTCATAAGATTCAAATGAAAATGGTCAAAACATCGGGGGTAATGAATCGTCTCAAATCATACCTACCATCTGAAACCTTGCTGATCATTTATAATTCCCTTATTTACTCATTGCTATTATATGGCATTTTATTATGGGGAGTAAGACACAATAAACTTGTTAAAATTCAAAAAAAGGCAGTAAGAATTATTAGTAAAAGTAAGTACAATGCCCATACCGACCCTATATTTAAAAGAATGAACATTTTGAAACTAGAAGACATTCTTTACATTCAAGAAATGAAATTTTACTATAAGATAAGAAATCGAGATGTCCTTAGATATTTTCTTGCCATGGATTTCCCAATGCAGTCAGACATTCATCCCTATCCTACCAGAGACCGACACAACTTAGTTGTACCACGACTGCACTACCATATTTCTGACAGCTCAATCAAAAATAGAATACCAAAAATTGTGAATGAAACTGCTCCTGGAATTTTAGATAAATTGCAAACCCACAGTCTTTGGGGACTGAGTTTTTATATTAAAAGGATACGAATCAATTCCTACCAAACAGAATGTACTATTCAAAATTGTTACATTTGTGGTATAAGGTAGCCCACTGATATATATGATATGATATCAAAAATGTATACTGGTAATTATTATATAGTTGACAAAAAGATGAGTTTTTGTATTGTGCCCATCATGTAGTAACCTATCAAACCCACATTTAATATATCTTATTCCATCCTAGCAGCGCGTACCAGATGTATATTGTACCTAATTTGATTTTGTGTAGTTAAAAAAAAATCCTTATATTTGTATATTCATTATTACATTTTTTGTCTCCACTTATTTGCCAGTAGCGCAGCATAATTCCGGAAATGTATGAAACTAGAATTTACCCATTAAGATGGAGTCAAAAGAACAATTAAGTAAGAGGATTGAGAAACATAAGTGAAGTTAGTTTAGAAAGTAAAGATTGACCTTTGTATGTGTGGGTAACACATTGTTAGTTCTATAAGTCCCAGTAGTTTAGAATTGCCAACAGGATTGAGATTTCAGTGAAAATATGGTTTAAAAGAAATGGGCTAATTAAGGTTTGATTATTATGCTTACACGTAAGAGGAATAGTTACTATTAGTTAGGAAATAAATAGAAAGTGTTGAAAGCGTATGGATACAGGTGAGGATGTGTTAATTTGTAATATTAATTGTGTTTGAACAGTGGAATTCTTGTATGGAATGTTATACATCAGAATTACTGCATAATTTGAAATGTACATCTTTTATGCAGTGACTTGATACCTAATGACTTCTGCTTCTGTATTGGCAATGAGAAGTAAGCAGTTGGAATGTGAATGAATAATTCTATAAGTGCAATCAGTTATGACACCTTGCAGATACCAATTAGCTGTATTGAGGGAACAAAGGGTAAGAACAATGAGAATTGCACCCTTGCATAATTGGATTAATGCAGAAATGCATAGTGCACAGAACGGCCTGTAGGTGGCTGATATACTGAGTACCCCCTCTGGTGTGTGACTTGAGCAAGTTGAGCAGACAGGCAGCGCACTCTATGTCTGTTAGGAGAGGCATGTGGAAGCATACTACTCATGCAATCCTCACGGACAATCGTGCAAAGGAAAATTAGAGAAAGTTAACATGGTTATGTGTTTGGATCAGAAGCACAGAAGAGGAAAAGAAGGATAGGTGGATATTTCAGGTGGGTGGCGTCGCTGGGTATGGAGTTTTGAGCTGTGGAAGGAGTGAGCATGGCACCCAAGGTTTTTGTATAATATACCCGGCAGGGATACTTTAAATTTGTAATTGTTTATATAGGGGGTCATACACGATAGAGGCACGAGCCAAGGTGTATGCCTCCTAGACCAATTTTATATTGATAACTTCATATAATTGCTGTAATCTTTATCTGGGTCAAAATAAATTAAATCTGTCTGTCTGTCTGTCTGTCTGTCTATATGGGGAAATGACACTCAGCACTCGCTTGTGAGAGGTTAAATAAAGTGTTGTTTATTAATCCAAAAGTTGACACAAAAAGGTTCATCAATATTTCCAAGGAACACATAATATACATGTAGTCAACACAACGTGGAACTGAATCCAACTGAATCTAACTGTCAAACTGTATCAAACTGACTGTCCTGCTGGAAGACAGGCTTTTGTATGGTAACAGTGAATCAGTGGGATTCCCTGTTATGCACACAGAAAGTCCCGATTGAGGGAACACAAGTTCCGGGTTGAGATGAATGATAATTGCTTCATCTAATGTCTTTACACTCAAGTCTCCAGCAAGTCCAGTATCTTTACAGTAGAACATGTTTCTATATTTATTCTGTTATCAATTTCACTAACAATTTGGCTTTATACTCAATGCTTAAACTCACAATATGATAATAATTTTAGGATACGGTAACAATCGCTACCGTACTCAGTGGTTTAGGGGTGGTACTTAGGATGATAAACTCAAAGCTTTCTACAAGTTCTGCGTAAGGACGAAACAGACAAGCCGGGTTTGTCAGTACATCTAAATAATATTTATTATTATAGGCAGCCAATGACTAAGAAAAATCAAATGACTTTTGTTTTTAAATTTGTGGAAATGCTGAGCAAATCTGCAATGAGAACATTTGTTGGTGCAGCTGGATTGAAACATGACAGATGCCAAATTTGGTGTGTAACTTGACTGCAGGAAGATACATCTGACACCGGAAGGCTGCTGAAGAGTATTTTCATGATTTTATTTTGAAATGGAAAGTAAAGTGATAAACGGATTAACTCATTTATCAC
Organism: Platynereis dumerilii; assembly: GCA_026936325.1. NCBI lineage: Eukaryota > Metazoa > Annelida > Polychaeta > Phyllodocida > Nereididae > Platynereis > Platynereis dumerilii. Next base: position 48,793,565 of record JAPTHN010000002.1, read on the forward strand.
ATTACTTTCCATAAATTTACTGCGCATCTCTTGTTTCCTGACAAGCAACTTTGCGACACAAAAAGAATAAATTGGTCTATTCAGGAGAAATTCAGGAAACTCTGAAATCACAAATTAAAATGTGGCAATACCACACATTTCACATGTCAATTTGCTGTGTGTCAACTGTAAACCAATCCATGCAGACTGACTCAAAATGGCTAACAGTATGAGCCCAGTATTCTGAAAAGGTAACATTTTCTGTTAAATTGCCTGTATGTATAATCCATTCTTTTGTTGTGCTGCAATTGGTCATTAACAATGGGAAATGTCATTATTGAAACTCCTTGTTACAATGTTAAAGGGCCACAGTCGTGCAGTTTTTTTATCAGTTGAGAGCCTCAAACATTCTATTCATAGAAACACTATAGTGGTCCTTTTGAATTAATTAATTTTTGGCACAGTAAAAAGCGACCTCTCTTGGAAGACAAGTGTTCCAGTGACATGAGACTGGGTTTTAAGTAAACAAATACATGTGGCTTCTTATGAGTTCTGGAATTGATAAGGATGGCTGTGAAATATTTTAGAAATGACACCTTCAAACAATCAAAACACATGTAAAAAAAACTGTGATGAATTGTGATCTTTATTACAATCATTCAGTTTTGTATCCAAAATGACATGTTGAGTGTAAAATGAACAGTGACTGTTTTGGACCAAAATTGACAAGCTCAAACAGAAAAAAGAAAATGATAAAGGGCATAGCCTAATTATATATTTTCATGATTGATTAAAAACTAAAAAAAAAAAAATTCTGACAGAGATTTCAATCATCTCTTGATCCTCAAAAAATGATATCCTTTATTACAGAACGTGTACAATCTGTCTATCTGTCTGTCTGTCTATCTATCTATCTATCTATCTATCTATCTTTGTTATGTATATTATCTATCTTTGCTATCTTTTTTTTTTCAATTTTATCTATCTTTTCTATCTTATCTATTTGTGTCTAGCCATCTATTTATCTATCTATCTATTTATCTATCTATCTATCTATCTATCCATCTATCAGTTTAACTATATCTGTCTGTATTTCTCTCTCTCTCTCTGTCTATCTACATGTGTCTATCTGGAAGCTGAATAACATTTCAGTCACAAAATGTGATCTGGACTTGTCACATATGGAGCAAATTGACCACTGTCAGATTAACTGACCCCACCCAACCAATAGCCAGCCAATCAGCTCACAAGGCAAAATAATGATTGACAGTTATGTTGATGGGACTCTTCTGAAAACATTTTCAGTTTGCCTCAAGTTAATTTTGTCACCTTCATCACAGAATCTGTTATTCCAATTCAGTATATCACAGTATTGTTTGCTGGTCAAAATGGCAAATGTGTGGCTGTCTCATTGTGCATACACTTCGAGAAGGGAGGGGGGGCCCCCAGCCTTACGTCGGTGCACAGTTGACTGAACATGTTGGAGGACCACAAAAACTGGGCTGAAATGCCAATTTCATAATTTTTTCCCCAGCTACAGTGAAAACCGATTTTGATAAATGTTAGCTGAATGTACTCGCAATATCTGATTCTTTCATGGGCAGATATATTTATTTAAAGTAGGATTTCGACGAGTGTGTGCCTTTAAACAGTGCACAATGTGGTGTGCTTGCGACTGTCATCAAAGAGGTGTTACTGATGGTATTCCAAAAGGAAAAGGCATTTTAAGATTTTCATAAACAAGACTTCTGAGGATAGCTTGCCATTTCAATCATCTTTCGCCACATTGCCGTGTCCTCCCCTTGTCCTAATTAGCCTACCAAGTGCATAAATACAGGACGTAAAACCCCAATCATCCATCCATCTGAGGATGGCTCAGCGGGTAGCACACATGGTCGCCGATCGCTGGGTCTTGCGTTTGATTCTTGCTCTGGCCGGTCCACCTGGAACAATGACGTCTGTTTCAATCATCCTTGGTCTCATTGCTGTGTCATTGTCTTGTCCTTATGAGCCTACCAAGTGCATAAATACAGCCTCATTGCCACTGCTTTTTCCAGCCTTGGCTGAACATATGCCGTCATGTGTTGCCACCTAGTGGCAAGAGTGAAATTCCGCATGCTGAACTAGAAAAATTGATGGAAGCAGCAGATAGTCTGTTGCTGTCATATCTGCAACATAATCATGACCCGGAACTTAAAATCATACTTCTTTTTTTTATTTTTTTTATAATAAACAATTGCAAAATAGCAATGGCATCATTAATTGTTGGCTTAATTTCCCTGCAGTCAAGTCCAGAACATAAAAGCAACTGAAGGTAATCGAATAATCTGTTTGTTTGCTCTCACACCCATCTCCTGTTATATAATTGAAGTTTTTTGGCGATTTTGTTTCTCCAGATTAATCTCAAATTCTTGATCGATCACGGCATGGGTGCAAGTTTGATTCTTTAAGATATTATGATACCAACCAATAGATGAGATCATTGTGTTAACTGCTGGTGTGTCAAAGGCCAAAGATGTTTGCCTTTTGTTGAAAAAGGCATGGAAACAGGCAGTTACCCCTGAAATTATAATTTATAATGGTCTGGTTGAAAGCTTTTATATTTTCAAAGAAACAGTCAGTCCCTAAATAGCCCAATTTGGTGCTGTTGGGACGTAATTTACGTAAAACACAAACTCACCTACTTCAAAGGTCCGACGAAAAACCTTTACAAATTTAACGGAGCATTGATGTGATTATCAAAACAGGTAAACTAGCAGAAGTTTGGAATAGCCAATTCAGTTCAACACAACATTTTATGCAGGAAGAAAACCAAATATAGGCTACACAACTTCCGACGTGTACAGAAAGTCTAACCTATCCTGGGGATAGCAACCAGTGGCTGCAGTGAGCTGGTAGAAGCATTCGCGTAACATCATTCTTAATCTCTCTAACTTTTTCGATGAGGGTCAGCCAGCAATGAGATGAGTGCCCGTCTAAGATCAGCAATTGTGGTCTTTTTGGTCCTGTCATCTGGACAACTTGTTGAACCAAAGGCTAACAGTGTCCTTGAAAAGTATAGATATTATTTATCTGAATTTTCGATTTTTGTTCGCATCATCTCATACTTTTTCCTCAGGTTTAGTTCAGGACTGTTGACATGTAGTGTTCCTCAAGGATGGTGGCAGTATAGTGCTTCTTATTGCTGTGATCAGTGTGGACAATTCTTCCTCCCATCCAATTCCATTGCAGTCTTTGAAAGGGCTCATCTTCTTTTGGTCCGAATGTCACCAAGCAATTCACAGGTGTGATACAGGTACCTTTGTTGCTGAACAGTGAACAGTGCTGGGGGGGGGGGGTTGGTCTAGTGGTAGCGTCCTGGACTGCCAATCGCTGGGTCCAGGGTTCGAATCCAGCTCTTGCCGGGTCACCTTGGCCTATGTTGGACGGCTGTTTCAATATCCTTCGCCTCATTGACGTGTCCTCCTCCTGTCCTAATTAGCCTACCAAGTGCATAAATACAGGATGTAAAGCCCCAATCATCCATCAATCATTGCTGAACAGTGCTAGCTGCGAAGAGACTGGCAGAATTCATGGTCATGCACGAGTAAATTATGTTCTTTCATGTTTCAACTCCCAACTTTGAGCCTCTGTTTCTAGTAATAATACCAATGATATTCTAAAACCAATTATACCATATGACAATAGAGGCTTTAATGTGTCAGTTTCAACTTTCAGAGCAGTTGTTCCTGCACAGGGGCTTTTGCCTGTTAGTTGCTGCGTGTGAATTCTGGCTGAGTTCTGAGTCTGCCTGTGGCAGCTTACTGTTGTTTCTTCTTGTCACATACGGAGAGTACAGTCTCTTAATAAATGTCAAGTATGAACTTTGTGTGCAGAGTACAGGTGAAGAATGATGTGCTAAGGCATTTCAGTGTCTATGCTTATGACTTCTACAGGAAGCGGTTGTAATACTTCTCTTCAAATCTACTGTTTTGATATTTTAAAATTGCACAGGCAACTCTTTACTGGTCTCTCTGGTACTGTTTTTGGAGTTAAAAAGACAGACAATTTATTTCAGCCATCTGTTACTTTGTGTACAGGGACTGTAACTCGAATACCTCAACAGAGATTGGATGTGTTAACTTGGTTATCCATTAGTTTTTATCTACATGTATTTAAACAACATACTTTGAATCAGAAATTTAAAATTTACTTGAACAGTCCTGAAGAAATGCTTTTGATGCCCCAAAAAATATATTTCTACAGTGTAAAAACATCAATGACAACCAATCCAACATCCTGTATCTTCTGCCACAAACTTGGCAAAAATGGAAGTAGCACGCTTAGGGAGTTTGGTTTCTTCCAATGACATGATAGCACTTTCAAAGTCAGATATGATGCACTGAGGAAAGCGATGACCAGTTGTTGCTTGCACTCAGGGCTGGATTATCCATAGGGCTCTGTGGGCACTGTGCCCAGGGCCTCACAAGGCAAGGGGGCCTCACAAAAAACTTGTGGCCCAGTCTCACGGCACGTTACGGAGAACTTTTTTGCCACTGAGGGGTAGCTTGAGTTGAATTCTAGGAAAAAAATGACTATCCCGGCGACATACAATGTTTATAAAACCATTACATAATTAATTAAAAGCATATCACGGCGGGGTTCTTTTTGTTCACTGCGGGGAAGAAAAGTTGTACGCCGTCCCCAAAAGTTCGCCGGGGGAAAGGAATTTCCTCCTCCTGATGGATACTTTTATATCGCCCCGAGATATAAAAAGTACCCCTCAGGGAACCTATAACTGCCCCTCAGTGAACCTATTTCACCGCGGCGGGATGTCAAATACTGCCGGCGAGGCTTCAAATGTCCCCCCAGGGGCAGGAAAGGTCCCCGCGGGGGCAGGAAAGGTCCCCGCGGGGGCAGGAGAGGTCCTCTCAGGGGCAGGGGATGTCCTAATATCCCGCCGGAGATGTTTTTGAGGCGTTCTCACTGAAAAAATCCACGCCGGACATCCAAAAATCAAGAAAATTTTGGGCTCTGTTCTGCCGTCATGAAAAAAGAGTTTGTACCTGTTGAATCTCTTTTGACATCCACGGCGCAGTTTTTCCATTTCTAGGAACCGCTGAGGGGAACAAAAACTTCCCCTGGGGGGATGTGAAAAGTCGGCGGATCACCCAAATTCATCCAAATTACCAGGAAATACTTCGACGCCGATTTAGATAGTTCTCCGGGAGCCGCCGTGAGAATGTAGCATAAGAGGATAGAAGGTCAAGAACAAAAGCACATTCTCACTTTTGCAAAGAAATCACACTTTAAAGCCACTGATGTTATGAATGCTGACCACGCATATTCATATATATTCTGATGAAGTTTCTAATTTCTCAGTATATCGCGATCATTTTGTAAGTTTCAGCTGTTACATTAAAAGGAGAGCCATTTTTAGATAAATAACTGTGAGGAAAATTAGAAATTATTCATTAATATATCCATTCAATTTAACACCAACAGTGCAGTGCAGATATAATCAATTGTTATATATTTCCTCAATACAGTGCGTTGCCTCTAAATAGCCCACACTGGTGCTGATGGGGCGTAAAACACAAACTCACTCACTCACTCACTCACTCACTCAATACAGTGCTGGAAGGGGGCAAATAGACTGCATTTTGTGAAATGAATTAGGCAGAAAATGTCAATTTACAAGGTAATCATGGTTATGACAAACAAGATTGCCACGCATGATGACAAGACTTGCAATGGGTTTAGCTTCTTCTGCATGTTACTTGGCACATTTAAAAAAGGCTGAATATTAGGCCAAGGTAACGGTTGGCGTCGGTCGCCCTAGCAAAGGTAGATGTGAAAATGTATGCATTCAAGTATTCCAAAAGACTGGCCCCTGCCCCGTGAAATAATTATATTTTTAAACAGCGCCCGTATGTCAATGTGGCTTTAAGCCAAATTCTACCATATATGCTCGCAAGTATTGAAGTTTTTCTACTGATATGATTTCCATCATGTCTACCCCATGATAACACATTTTATATGTACGAGGGGTTTTCCATAAGTTCTGTCCAACTAGTCATAACTTTTGCTAGATTTGATGTAGAAAAACGATATTTGGGTCAGATGATATTTACATAATTTGCAAATAACTCCCGAAAACTTAGATCTTAAAATTAAAAATAAATGCTTAATCTGTTGCCATTGAAACCAGAAGTCATGAAATTCGGCCCAAAACTTTGTAGTGCTCACTTAAAACGAAATGAACACTTGATTGCATTATCTGTATCTTGACATATTGAATTGAAGTATATTCATAATTTTTTTCATGAAATATAATCAATAAATTGTAAAATCATTGTTAACAATGAAAACTGGTATTTTTGTTATGTACATCTCAGTTACTTTACTATCACTCATGTAGTTTCTCAGTTTTTTATGAGATTAGCATTTTTTGACATGGACGACATCATATGTACCTGTTACATTTTTTCATTTTAATTGGATAAAACTAGCAGAGAGAGTTAGAACCTTTTATCATACATACAAGGAAGACAGTATGAGTGACAGAACCAAATAGAGATTGTACAAACTTTTTCTTAATGAAGAGAGGACACATTGGAAAACCTAAGAAAAAAAAAGCCTGGAAAATGCCAAAACTGACCTGAACATGAACACTGAGATATCATACTTAGAGATGGATAAAAAGAATGAGAAAACGTATATACAATATCCCAGTCATTATTTTTGGAATTTGTGAAGTGATTATGAATGTTTTGAAAAAAATCTGTTCTATATTTCTTGTAATAATTACATATTTTACACGATATGTCAATTATGTGTCTGTTAACAAGCTCTCGGTTGCATTTCATGCCTTTTGGTTTCAATAGCAACAAATCAACAATTTATTTTTACCTCTATTGTCTGATTTCTTGGGGATCATTTGCAAATTATCTCAATATTAACTGACCCAAATATCATTTTTCTGTTTAAAATCTAGCAAAAGTTATGACAGGTTGGACAGAACTTATGGAAAACCCATCGTAAAGAACAAAAAGTCTGCGAAACACCAACTGTGATCTTAATATTAGGACTGTGAAGCATTGACTTTTTGAAGGATATAAGGTTACAAGAAATGTATTCAGTGTCAAGTTCATTCTTAGAATAATTTGTGAAATGTTAGGGATTATTTTTAATAGGTTTCTTGTCCTGAAACCCTTGTAAAAAATTTAGTTTTTTGACAAGATATTATGAATCATGTGTCTCTAAAGTTGCCCTGGGCCGCATTTCATGACTCTTGGTTTCCATGGCAACAAATTAACCATTTCTTTTTGTTTCTATGATGTGATTTTTTCAGGATTATTTGAAAATTACTTCAATATTATCTGACCAAAATATCATGTTTCTATATTAAATATTGAAAAAGTTATGGCAAGTTGGACAGAACTTTTGGAAAACCCCTCGTACACCAGGAACAAATATACGTAAAGTGAGGCTGAGGGCTTGGCAGTCTTCAGTTGTTTAAAGTGAGGCTGAGGGCTTGGCAGTCTTCAGTTGTTTAAAGTGAGGCTGAGGGCTTGGCAGTCTTCAGTTGTTTAAAGTGAGGCTGAGGGCTTGGCAGTCTTCAGTTGTTTAAAGTGAGGCTGAGGGCTTGGCAGTCTTCAGTTGTTTAAAGTGAGGCTGAGGGCTTGGCAGTCTTCAGTTGTTTAAAGTGAGGCTGAGGGCTTGGCAGTCTTCAGTTGTTTAAAGTGAGGCTGAGGGCTTGGCAGTCTTCAGTTGTTTAAAGTGAGGCTGAGGGCTTGGCAGTCTTCAGTTGTTGAAAAATAATTTTTGTATTTTTATCCTCCAATGTGAGACTCCATTAGAAATGAGATCAAGCCTAGCGGATAATCCAAATATGTGCTCTGGCATCGAATAATGCTACCTGTATCATCTGATGCAATCAAGAAATCCACACAGTGCCTTTGAGTAAACTTTAGGATTAAAAAAATAAGCGAGAAGACGAATAGCAATAGACAAAAACCAAAAAATTCTGTTGGGAAAATTTTGAGTTATACCAATTTTAAGATTTTTGTTTGTCACACTCATATTTTCGGCCTAAAATAGGGGTCATAAAAGTGGAAAAAGTTATATAAGTCATGTAGAGATACTGTTTATGAAGGACAGACAGTATCCTTTAATCACTGTGACTATAACATGTGTGTGAAAGAAGTTATATCAAAAATAAGTGTGCAGAGTGTGATAAACTCACTTGACTGTATGTTTGTCAAAAATACTTTGTATTTATCCCTGCTAAATTGACTCTATTGTTTCTTTTGAGTGATTAACTGCTTCTGGCTGGGTTTGAATTTAGCTTAGCCTTTCTTTGGAGTATTTTTGTTGTATTTTCATAAAAAATGTGATCTCAGATGTAGCTTTTAAGACATTTTATATCATTTATATTTATGAATAATCCATACAGGCACAGAGCATGACAGTACTATTATCTTTAAAAAATCATGTTAACAACAATGCATGTCTGTTTACAAATAACCCAAAGTCATGGCGTGTTTTGTTCTTTGAAGTGTATGTATTTATCAATGTTGACTGTGTGATTTTATTAATTTTAGGGCGAAAAAAATGATATTAAAAAGACTTCCAGACATTCTAGACCAAAATATTTTGCAGACGAGACCCTAAATATCTCGATATTTATACCAAACAGAGATTTGGCATTGAAACATGTTTGAATTGTCACAGGTTTGCACACTGCAGTGTATGTAGTTATATGTAGATCATTGAGCAAAGGTGGGACAAATAAAAAAAATTAATTATCTAATAAAAAATGTTGTGAAAAGGAAATGTGGAAAGGTAATTTGTGCACCTGAAGACAATTGAGGATGCTGATAAATAAAACTTCACACATATGACTTACAACAACAAAATTCTGTGGCATGTTTGACATAAAACCGTCTCAATATAGGTCTAATATAGCTCAAATCCAGCCTATATATACAATTAACCACGCAGAAACAATACCACTGATTTAGTCTAATATAGTAATAACTGTGGACAATGTCGGAAGGCCACAAACTTGCTCATTACTGTACTATTGGTCTGAAGCAAAAAGTCACATGTGTTTGTCACACTCAGCACACTATATTTAGGCAAAACATGTTTTACACAAATGCAATGGTCACAGCAATTAATGATACTGTCTTTCCATCAACAATTGTCCCTCCAAATGATCTAAAAATTTCTTATAAGGCCTATGCCTTATAACACATTCAGCATTGAAATATGGGTGTGATAAGCTTAAAATCGATACAACTCAAAATTTCCCCAACAGATTTTTTTCGTTTTTGTCTTAAAATATGCTGCTGACCTTGCGCGCTATTCGTCTTCTCGCTTATTTTTTTTAATCTTGAAGTTTGTTCAGGGGCACTGTGTCCACTGAAGCATTGTGTCAAATGAATTTTCAATGGAAGAGACCAGTAATTTTTCTTCAGCATATGACGTAGTGTCTGACACTAATATGGCCAACATTTCGGGAACATAATATTGTCTAAATTCTATACCTGGAACGTTCCTAAGACTTAACAGCCCATGGAGTAAAATGATTTTATGCTTGGCGATAATCTCTTAATTATGTCATCTCCCCCTCCCTGGACTTCACTACAGTTGACACCACATCAGACACCTACAAAGCGAAAGCCAAGAGAATTTACGCCTTTCTTGCCTGTTTTACTCACCAGGTGGTGAATGATTATGCTTCATTGCAACATCAGCAATCAGTGCTGGATATCAGAAATTTGAAGACACTTAAAAACGATGACTATGCTTGACCTAAGAAGTTGCGCCCTTTGCTCTCTGCAGCAATGAGGCACTATATGATATTAACGCAGTAATTCCCTAAAAGGTGACATGACTAAAAAGGCGGTTTGACACTGACAGACAAGATCATTTTTAATTTGAAAACCAGTTTTTCACAGAAACACTGGAATCGTGGCCAGAATATTATGAACTCTGGACAGCTCACAGCTTTGTAACAACTTTTTGATACAAATAAAACTGCTGGAAATGGTGGACAGAGATTTGATAGCTTCAAGCAAGTGACTCATGCATAACAGATGAAAAGGGTTTAATGTCTACATGTATTCATGCAATCATATCACTTTAAATGACAGTGGTTCGACAATGAATTTTGTGCATTTTCTATGCTGATATATAATGTACATGTACATTGTACAGTGTGCAGTGTGCACGTCACATTATTGTCTGTGTTTCAGGGAGCAATTGAGTTTGTTGTATTCATAAACATTAGCGAGAATTGGATTGGAAACAATTTAAAAAGACAAGTTTGAAGTTCTAAGACAAAATATTGAAAGTATTTTCAAATATATTTGCAAATATATTTGTATTTGTATTTAAATACTTTCAAAATTTGAGTATTTGTATTTGTATTTGTATTTGAAAGAATTGAAAGTATTTGTATTTGTATTTAAATACTTTTGAGCTCAACTGTATTTGTATTTGTATTTGTATTTAGAAAGATTGAAAGTATTTGTATTTGTATTTAAATACTTTTATCTGTATTTGAACCCAACCCTGCAATTGACATGATTGTAATAAGAATTTATTATTGATAATAAATACATGACAGTCACTACTACATGTAGCATAAATCGAATTAACTTCAATTAAGTGCCAAAATGTTTGAATGTGTAACATAGTTCACATGCCATGGCTGAGAATTTGACCATCCCTGTCGGAAAATAAGGTAGGGGAAGGTTGGTCTAGTGGTAGCGTGCCAATCGCTGGGTCCAGGGTTCGAATCCAGCTCTTGCTGGGTCACCTGGGCCTATGTTGGAGAACTGTTTCAATCATCCTTTGCCTCATTTCCGTGTCCTCCTCCTGTCCTAATTAGCCTACCAAGTGTATAAATACAGGACGTAAAGCCCCAATCATCCATCCATCGGAAAATTAGGTGGCAAAAACCTCCAAGCTCAATGTGGCACTAGAAATTTACTGGTATAACAAAAAATGTATAGTTGAACACATGTAAATTGATTAAGCCTTCATTTGGTGCCAAAATTGTTGCTCTCTGTTGGATAATTAAGCAGTAATGGCCATAAATGTGAGCAAATCATTCTCCATTAGCGTTTTTTTTTCAGGTTTCTTAGTGCTGAAACATCAGGCTCAATGTGGCAATGCTTCCTATCATTTGAAACCAAGATAGTTGTGATATTTGGCTTCAGCAGGGTCCAAAGCATGGGGAAAAGTTTGTAAACATAAGAAAAAAACATAGGCTGCGCGGCAGCATACCCTCGGCTACTTAGTGGCTTTTCTCCAGACAGTGAGATACATTGCCCACTCCTCCTATATTTCCTATAATTCCTATATTTTTTAAGGCCTCCTGTAATTTCCTATATTTTGGAAAATTTCCTATAAATTGGTATATTTTTCAAGTTTTTAAGATATTTCATGCATACATGCACTTTTTTGTCTGTGATACAAAGTTTCAGCGTCTTTTCCCCCAGATATATGAATTTTTAGACAAGTTTTGTCCGCGACATGAAGCTTTGGGCCCATGGTGGATAGGATCCCGTGATTTGCCGATGGTTTTGCTGTCAAATATTTCCTATATTGTCTCATTAAAATAAGGAAAAACCTCCTATATTTTCCTATTTTTGACAGTAAAAAATTCCTATATTCCTATAATATTTTGTACGATGTTCGGTGGGCACCCTGAATTTAATTTTTCCAAAAAAAAAGAGAGGAAACAGTTAAAATGTGAAAAGAAGTCAAAAACTTGTTACAAGATCAAATGAACAGAAAATTAATGGTTTTCTAGAGATCACACTAATTTCGTAAAATTTGGATTCTGAAAATCTGGCAGGTATGCCTGTTGTTGGCCCCCCCCCCTCACCCAGAGAGTGTCTGCTCAAGCCTGGCCTATAGCATATTATTTGAATTTATTCATCACAAGTTTGATGGTATTCAATCTTTTTTTATCTTTTTGTAATATACAATTGTAAGAGACGGGAAAAATAAAGCAATGCAGTGCACAATAGACAGGCATTGACTGTCATGAAGACAGTTAGAAAATTGGAAATAACATGCAGGGAACTGTGTAGATAGATAGATAGATAAATAGATAGATAGATCGATTGGCAGATTGATAGATAGATAGATTGATTGATTAATTGATTGATTGCTTTCAATTATCAGTTTTGCTTTAACTAAAATGTTCATAATTCCTGCAGAAAAGATAAAAATTACTATTTCACATAAACGCATACAACATGAACAGTTTTGGTCACAAAAAACATTACCTATCTAATTATACAAGTCAACTGATATTGTCTAATATCAATAACTCAAATACAATTTCATGAATGTTACCTGCTATTCTTGCACTGGCCGTTGCCTTTTAAAACTGCAATCCAAACACAGACCATGCATTGTCTATTGTGAGCATTGGGACATTGCAATAAGGGTAGCTATATTGTTTGAACAATAACTTAGACATCCATCAGTTCAACAATTTCATTCTATTTTACCTGTAAAGCTTTATCAAATAGTTTCACTGACTTCAATTCAATATCATCCTGATCCAAGTTTTAGAAAGCAGCCAAGCAAATGATTGTGATGTGGACACATGTTGTGAAAATTGAAGTTAAAAAATTACAACATTTATATGAGCATCCAGTGCCATCTACAAATTAGTCCTTCTTAAAGGGACAAGGGGCATCCCTTTTCCCCCCTCCTCAGCTGCTTAACACCCATATTGATCAATTGGTCATTGTCTGCTGTACCCCTATCACCTTATACAATGTTATGCAACCTGACAACAGAATGGAGGGTGGCATACTTCACACACTTCAGAAGTCCAATGAAACTGAAAAGTTGGGCTAGTAGGCCTATCAGCAACCTATGAAAGATGTTGTGCTTTTTGTGAAGAGAGTCATTTGAGAAAAATATATCAAATGAATTCCAGTAGATGATAGGATTTGTTTATATATTTATGTGTAGAAATTTTGATTCACTGTAAAGCTTTAAATTCTACTGAATTATACTTGGTGTTGTTATGATATTTTGAATCAAGGTTTTTATTATTTTGTGTGGCAACTTGGGATAAATAAATATAATCTATCTATCTATCTATCTATCTATCTATCTATCTATCTATCTATCTATCTATCTATCTATCTATCTCTCTATCTATCTATCTATCTATCTATCTATGCATCTATCTATGCATCTATCAATCTATACATCTATCTATCTATCTATCTATCTATCTATCTATCTATCTATCTATCTATCTATCTATCTATCTATCTATTTATCTATCTAGTCTATCTAGTCTTAGCTATTCTTATCATAAATTACAAATATGGAATAAGGGTCTAAAAACAGAAAGTATAGATAAGATGTCTCCAACCAAAACCATTGTAAATAGTAAGACTAAAACAAGGTTTATGCTAGTATATATACTAGAAGACCCGTTGCAAGCAGGAATTTGAGCCATTTTGGGCAGGATTATGTGTGCCTGAATATGACAGTGAAGGAGGGCATGGTGGTGCAAATTGATAAACATAAATGGATATTTTAATATGAAACAGTTAGCATAAAATGCAAATAGAATGGTTATGTCTCTTGTTGATGGAAAATGTTAGATTTGGCTGGGAAAACAAATGAACTTTGTACAGTGTATTTATGGGCATATTGTGGTGGCAGCAGTTGTCAGTGTGCCTGGCTCCTGCTGCCACCTGGATAGCCTGAGAGAAAGCATATAACCCAGTTTTGCACATTGATCAAAAGTAGCAATGAAAGGTGTGAAATGAAGGTGTATTTTAAAGAAGGTAGGAATTGTTTAAGTACAGGTACTATTGCAAAACAAAGTAAATTTCAGTGATGTGGCACATGCAATGTTTGATGAGTGTGATGAGAACAGGAACAGAGTTATGCTTGAGACATGGACCCAAGAGAGTTAGCACTTTCATGTTTGGATCTTTTAAGACTAGGCAAGTTGCTAGTTAATACAAAGTTTAAATGCTGGTCAAACTTTGAAGAATAACAATAGCTGTAAAGAAAAACAAAACAAAAGAAACATATCCCAACTCTGTGTACAGCCTGCAAGGGCTACAAAAAGTCATATCTCAGCTTCTACTTGGCCTACATTTTTTATTCAAATTGGAAATTTCTTTATTTGTTCAATATAAAACTACAAAGTTGGTGTCAATGCAGTTTGGACATATTTCTGAGAAAAAAGAAAATTTGTTAAAAAGTTGAGGGTGCTGTGTACTGCTTTTGTGCTCCTTTGTTCCTAGCTTTGGTGACTGGAGAGGACTAGTGACACAATGTTACATAACATGAATGGTTGGAGGGGAGGGGTACAATGAAGCACACACACAGTGTCTCTAGTGCCCATTCAACAAAAACTGGACCCCTTTCAATGATGACACTTTTACCCCCTAACCAAAATTTCTTCAAAATGCTAAAAATACAATTGGAGTTAGTTTTAAAATGAATTAAAAGACAGATTTATCCAATAATGTCTTAAAATGTAAAATTACACACTGAAATTTGCAGAAATGGGGTTTGCATGCCAAGTAATTTTTTTTAATAACCCTCTATATATACATAGTGGTCTTATTGCCAGTCTGTCTTATATAATATGTTCATATTTAATTTTCATTAAAGACCAAAATAAAAGTAAGCTGACAGTACTTCATATGTTAAAGTGTTCAAAGCTGAGGTTAGATTTAAACCATTAAGTTAGAATTGAGAGTTTAAGATTTCTTGTCAAAGGATTAGGAGGGAAGACAATTACCCTGTGACATAACATTACATAATCAAGACTTCTCCAGTGCTCCATTCAACAACAGCCAATCTGTCTGATTCATTCACATTTAATTTTCATGCAAACAACTAAATAAAAGGGCTGACATTACTTTATCATCTAAAATTAAATCACTGAGTTTAGATATTAACCATAAAGTTATAATAATTGGGAGTTAAAGATTTAGTGTCAACATTTTAAAATATTAACACACAAATGCATGTTTTTGAATATACTTAATTAATGCTTTGAAAGTCCACATATATATAAAATTTATACATTTCCTACTGATAATATTTCACGAGGAGAAGTAGAAAAAGTCAAATTTAGACATTATTGTGGCAAATTTGATTGACAAAGGCCAATACTTACTGATATAATTATGATTGTCTGAAAATCCTTAATATTTATCTAATTTTGTTAGTATTGACCTCTGCTGCAAATAAAAATTTTCATATTGTTCAAAATCAGCATGATGATGATGTGAAACATGTCAGGTTTATTTTGACAAAAAAAATGTCAACGACTGGTATGACATCAAAAGGAAATGGAGAGTAAATAGACATTTTAATGATTTTTTGCATTTTTTCAATCAACATTTCAATGGAAAAATTTGCAACAACTCATGCAATGGCAGTGAATATTAATCAATACTGTGTCTAACTACAATAAGACCTAAAGTTAAATAACTTACCCATTACCATTTGGCTTTTCACGCAGAAATTTTGGAAAATTGTGATTTTTTCGAATTTTTGGGTTTTTATAAAAATGCATAGGACCAACATTCCAACTGATTAGAGATGTTTAAAGAGGCATAAGTTAGACACCTAATTGGAAAATTTCATAGATTTAACTTCAAAATTGACTGAATCATACAAGTTTAAAATAATAGTATTTTTTCATATTTTTGGTAAATTGTCGTCCGTTCAACTTTCTCAGAGCATTTAGACCCACAAAAAACACATCTTGGGTATTTAATACATACAATGTGCAAATTTCAGTGTCAAAAGTACTGCAGTTTTTTAGTTCTGTCCCAGAAACCAAAATAAAACATTTTTTCACATTTTTCAATGATAGTGAGAAAAGTATTAATGTCATGGGGATTAGACCTACGAAAGGCTCAACTGGGATAAAAGATACCATATTTACCCAAAAATGATGAATATACATGCCATAGTTTTGACTTGACACCCAATACACAAAAAAATATTTTTTCACATTTTTCAATAATTGTGAGAAAAGTATTAATCTCATGTGGATTAAACCCCTAAAAGGCACAACTAAGATGAAAGATATATTAATGTCCGAAAAATAAAAATTATACATGCCATAGTTTTGGCATTACTCCCAATACACAAGTGGGACGCCCGTTATCCGGACGCCCGCCCGCCCGTCCGCCCGCCCGCCCGCCCGCCCGCCCGCCCGCCCGCCGGACGGACAAATTTTCCCAAAGTAACTACAATACCCGTCGGCAATGTATACATTGCCGAGGGTAAAAAAAAGTCTTAATCTGAACAACCCTAAAGACCATGTATATCCTGAAATCCGAAGGGTGGTTCTTCTAATAATGTAGAAAATATTCAAAGATTACAGAATAGAGCTGCATATATAATTAATGGGAATTTTGATATTATTGGTTCTAGAGGAGTTGAACCCTCGCAGGTCTTGGGCCTCCTCATGATTGATTGATTGATTGATTGATTGATTTATTTGACTCTCCCGAAGACATTGTATATGCCGCTGGTGGGAAAATTGGTTACAAGAAAATAATAAATGTATTTGATGTTTGAATTATAATATATAATGATAATTTAAAAAAAAAAAAAAATTTGGATGTAGCTATATAATTATTTATTCTATTCCTTTTTGATGTTTGTAGCCCTTTTGTTGATGTAGTCATCAATAATTTCAGAAAGTCCAACTTCTAATTTTTCCAAATTTAGCTCTTGCTTTTCTTCGATAGTTTGCTTTTCTTTCTTGGTATCTTCTTCCTTTTCATTTGGCATTTCGGCAATTTCATTAATTGATCCTAGATTTGTCACTGATTTATTGGGAGTTTGTTGTTCTGTTTCTTTCGTCGATATAGTATCTTCAGACTTGTTGTCTTTTTTGTATGATTTTAATGCTTCACGATTGGCATTGGTAGGAAATTGCTTGAATAGTGCGTCATTTCTGCTCTTTATGACTCGTGGTGAATTTGCTTCTTTTTCTACTATGAATGTTTTACCGTTTTCTGTCCATGTTGCTTGAATCATCTTTTGTTTTCTGAGCTGTCTTGTCATGTAAAAAATTGAGTTTTCTTCCTTGGACAAATCTTCAGAGATGTATATTTTCGTGTTTTTCAATACCCGCAATCTTTCATTGTAAATTACTTTGGCTTCCTCGCTTGAGTTAAATGTCACCAGATATTTTTCTGCATTCTTTTCTTGCTGTTCATTTCGTGTAGGCCTTATCGCTTTTATACCAACAATTGAAGGAGTTCGGAAAAATTTATTCTTCATTATGTCTTCTATTTCGTTTCTTGAATTATGTCCGGTTTTAGGGATAGTAATAATCAAATTCTTAGCTCTGATTCCTCCCTGATTTTGTGGCGTTATCTTGTAGTCTAAATTCTGTGGCATTCGACTGGCAATGTTTGAATAGGATGGCTGGCTTTCCCGTGACTGTGTTGTTTCAATTGTTTGAATTTGTCCTTTCAGTTTTGCTATTTCTTCTATTTGTTTGTTGATTTGCTCTTCTTGATCCTCAATTTTTTTAAGAGCCAGGTCAAGCTTGAAATTGTGAGCTTCTTTTAACTCTTTCAAAAGCATGTTTATAATGCTGATTAGTTCAGGATTGCAGTTTGTTGATCCATGGTTGCCCCCGACAACACTTGTCTCTGCATTTGTGGCCTCATTTTGAGCTGTGCATTTCTGTAATTTAAGTGATTTATCTTCTGTGCCTCGTTCTGGTTGCTGTCCTGCCTCACTTCCAATACTGTACATTTTATATCTTGTATGAGCAGATTCTTTGATCCATGTTTTTTCAATATTCAGGATTGTGAAAAATATTTCTAAGTGATGTGTGCGCTCCTAGTCATTCATTTTACGTCTGTGACAAGTTTCAAATTTTTCTGAGTCATTTAACCATCTAAACTGTCCTGTATCAGTGTTGAGCTGTTGAAGCACGTCTTCACTTGTTGACAGCCTCGTTCTCATGGCGGTGGGTGGTAACACAAGGGTAAAGTGCCCTATCTCTTGTGGCCAACACGAGACAATGCGCAAGCACACTTCTCCCCAACGGAAATGGGGCAACCGGTTTGCTGGGTTGTGACCCATGTCGGAAGATGAAGGGGTTCTGGTAGTTGAGTTGGCTGGGATTAAGTTGGTCCCTCCCATACAATACACTACTTTTCTCCTAGATGGGAGGCTGGATTGGCCCGGTCCAGACAATCGGCTTGTCATGTTGCCATTCGGACTTCGGTCCTATTTGGCCATGGCTGATGGGTCAATCAAAGAAGGTTCGGACCAAGTCTAGTAAGTCTACATGCTGGCCATGTTTCTTAATATGATTGCAGCTGTACTTCTTACCAAGCCTTCTACAGTATATCCCCCCATGTATCCCTGGACTAGGGTACTGGGCGCAACCCTTCTCATATTATTCCCCCTTGTTGGGCTCCTTAGTGGGTGGGGAGCATGGGGGATGAATCACAAAAATTCCTATGGCATACTCTCTTCCTAATTCACAGTCTCGACTAAAACGGCAGCGGTCATCCGCAGATGACTGCATCGACCCGGAACTTCTAAATCGACAAACGATAACACGAAAGTCAGAATACCGACACAGGTACATAGTCTTAAAACCGAACAGCAGGCTATCCCCCCTTCGCCATCTACAAGACAATACTACAACAAGTCGGCGAACCTGCAGAGACAACCTTACAGAGAGATGGAACTGTCCTATCTAAAACCAGAAATGAAGACCAGACTCGGAAACTCCTCGGGCTGAGAGATGTTGCCGGTACACCTCATCGGACCGTGAAGACTTGCGAGGGAGTGGTCTTCTCCTCACTTAGCTATTTGAACTTGTACCTGGATTTACAAGAATGGTTTGAAACATTCACTGATGTTATCCATTTTCACCTAATCCCACAGAGGGATAATCGACAGCTTCTTAACTTGACTTTTGCAGACACAACTCTTCCTGAAAGCATTTAAGTTACATGTATATGGGAGCAATGCAAGACCTCATATGCCAAATCCAAGGATGTTACAAGTCAACGTTTTGCTCATTTGAGTAAGTGGTGCCGACGACAAGCAGTTTGTGGTCACTGTGGATCCCACATCCAATCAAAAGAAGAACCTTGCTCATCCCATCTTTGTGTCAACTGTAAGGAAGACCATCCCTCTTACAGCAAAACTTGCAGACAGTGGATGAAAGAAAAAGAAACCCTCACATTGAAGGCAACCCAAGTGATATCTTTTCCGGAGGCTAGAAGGATTGTGGACTAGCACTCAGAAATTCCCAGCTGTGCGGATATGGCAGGATACCCACAACCTCAACATCATGCTACACCAAGGGGAAGGCTACATTGTACAACTCGAAGAACACAACATCAACAGATCACACCAACAGCACACAAAGAACACGGAAAACAAAAACAGATACTCAGGAAGAACAAGTGTAAAAACCACTCCAAAGACAACAAACACCACAGAACAGCCTGCTTCCCAGCCGGACCTTGAAGAACAAATCCCAATCCGGCACCATACTCCTTGTTAGGTAGCAATGGAAGAACATCCAACTGAAGCAGACACTAAAGAGGAACAGGAAGGATCAGATGATGGCGGGGACACGACACCTGGCAAGGAATCCATGGAAGCAGAACAAGAGGAAGAGGAAGAAAAAGAAGAGGGTCAAGGGGATATACAGGAAGAATAAAATGAAGCAGGGCAAGAGGAAGAGGGAGAAGACGATCGACAAAACACTGAACAGAGCAGAATGGGCGAAATGGAAAAAAAGGAAACAAAACCTTTGGGTGAAGAAAAAGGCAGGGCAGACACAGATGCTGACAGGACTATCAGTCCCAGAGAGTATCTCTACCTCGTCCTACAAAGACAACAGTTACTATCTCCTGAAAACATTCAGACATTCAGACTAATGATTATAAACGATTACCTTGACTCAGCAGTTGAACTTCTTCAAATGTCCGGCTTTGGCAATGTGTCTAGGAAGCTGACCTGGCAAGAAGATAAACATGCAACCAAAAAAGAAATACACAGTTTACTTAGTCACCCA
Organism: Platynereis dumerilii; assembly: GCA_026936325.1. Taxonomy (NCBI): domain Eukaryota; kingdom Metazoa; phylum Annelida; class Polychaeta; order Phyllodocida; family Nereididae; genus Platynereis; species Platynereis dumerilii. Next base: position 48,813,624 of record JAPTHN010000002.1, read on the forward strand.
CTACACCTTCAATGATGAGTTCTATGGAATCCTCATTTTATTGGTCCTTCATGACCATTTTTCTTGTGCTAAGAAATCGGTAGGAAAACAACGGATAGCAGAATCCATGACACAAATAGAGAAATAACTAAGTAGAGATGTAACATAAATATAAAGATACTTATTACAAACCAAGTATCAGTGGCGTAGCTAGGGTTTTTCTCTCATGCCAGGAAATTATTTGAATTGAAAAAGATCGCTAATGCACCTGTCACCGTGAAACTTCCTGAAGTTTGTGTGTGTCTCTAAATAGCCCACTCAGGTGCTGATGAAACGTAAAACTGTATTATTACCTCACAGTTCTGCCGGACTATTACATGCACACTGGACAAATTAGTGTGGCTTAAAAAATCCTGTCAGGTGTAAAGCTTCAAATTTCTCATATCCTGTATCCATGCCTTGAACAATGCTTACATCAAGTAAAAGTAAGTAAACCATTCTTATAGCTGCCTTTGTCCCTAATGGCAGCCATTAACCTTTTTTTGTGTGGATAATTTCGGAAGTGATTCTCATGGACTCATTATGTTTTGGTCTGCATATAACGATTTTATATTTTCAGAATAGCTAAATGCAATAAAAAATGTTATGATGAAGTAAATATTGTCACCCAGCTGCCATTTCCAATATGACTAACATATATACTTTGTCACAGGCACCATTATAATACATTATTATCCACTTGCAGGGCCGTTCACTAGAGAATTAGCAAAATTTTGAGTACCGCTGATTTTCCATATTGGCCCTTGTTTACAGGGCCCGGGCTGATTTTTCAATAATGGCTCTTGTTTACTAGGCCGGGGCCGTTATAGTCAATAACGGCTCTTGTTTATGAGGCCAAGGGCCGTTATAGTCAATAACAGCCCTTGTTCATTTCACTTCACGCCAATCTTGCATTGACAGGTCTTGGAGGTAAATCAGTTATAACAGAAAAACCTAGTTAGTGGATAATAATAGTAATAACACTACTTTTTATTTTGAAAGCTATGCTGTTTGAATGCCCTTGGTGATGTCCAGCAGCCCTCATGATTGTACAGCAGCCCTCGCACTGCTCCTGCTGCTTTGAATCACTTGAGCTGCATGCTGGACATCACCCATCATCCCAAGTCATACCATGACAAAATGGCCCATAACCTTTGCTAATTCATGAATACTTAATTAACTGACCCAGTTTTGGCTCAGCCAATCAGGGGCTGCTACATCACAGTTTGAAATTGTTGCTTCTGTTTTTCACAGTTACAAATGGAGAAATTGTGTATTGTTGAAAGGTGCTATCACAGTTCCGAAAATTCCATTGAATTATGTATTTTCACAGTTCTGAAATGAAACTGTTTGAAAGTTTGCTTGTTTTACACTGTTTTTCTCAGTTGCCAGTAATCCTCTGAGTGTCCATAATCGGACTAAATCTGCCTGCAAAATGCTTATGACCTAAATAAGCAGCCAATCACAGAAGAGGTTGGAAATAGCAGAAAGCCCTGTCCATTTTAGCAGGGCTTGCGTGGGGAGGATGGACATCACCTTGGGCAATTCAAACAGCATAGTGCCCTCAAAAGTAGTGTTATTGTTATATTGACAAGTTTGGCATGTATATTTCAAACATCAGGATGAGAAAAAGTGTTAATAGCACCGACAGAGTGCAAAACAACTTAAGACATATATTTGCAGGTTGGAGAGTATTAGAGGCACCATTTAATACATGCATGTTGAATTATCAAGTATTTGTTCAAACAAACTGAGGTGTTATTAAAGGTTATCAGAAAGAATAAACGGTCCTGAAGGCCTGTAATGCCCTGTATGACTATAGATAGATGTCAATTGACCCAATTCATGAAAAATGGAAAGGGGGTTGTCTCACAGAATGGTTATAATTATAGTCAGGGGTTTTTATTCCTGATAGTGTCATATTCTTGCAAAAGTAAGACAACCTCTGCTCCGGTGTAATGTCATTAGGTTAGCGATGTACTTAAGACATCTAAAAGATTATGACTCCTATTATGACTCCTATCGAGATTAAAGACACCTGATGATACAAATTCAATGGCCAGTCTTGGCCTTGCATGAAACTAATCAAACATTTGTAAGTGATTTTATGCAAAAAAAACTAGAATTATTTATTGTTTAGAGGGTGGTATGACACTTTTAACATGTGTTCCTTTCATTGTAGGTTATTTGACAACATGTTTAGGCCTTGCATAAAATGAAGACAAAAACAGATGAATAAATAATTAATTCCCATGTCATACCATTGGCACAATTCACCCAAATCAAAACGACACAACTTACCCCAAATTCATTTTCTAGATGAAACTGGTTGTCAAAAAGAAACAATGCGAGACGAAATCTAGCAACACATGCAGATGTCTAGATATACCTCATAACTCCATCCTACCAGAGGGACATCATCTTATACCAAGTACCAAATGGCTGAGAAACAAGAATGTCAGTCCTCGGCACTTCAAGTTTTCAGCAATAAAATTGAATTTATGAGTATAGCTTTTCATTCCATTATGTTTGGTAATCTTTTTTCTTGGTACCTAATTATGTTGACCAAGTGGTTGTATAAGGGTGGCATTCATGGGGGGCCATACCAATCATTGAGAGACAAAAGGTATCAGGGCTAGCAAATGGCTTTTGTGCACCGATATACTAGCATATGACAAATCAAAGGAATGCCCAACACACAACTTACCCCGCGGCACAACTTACCCCGGTCTCCCCTACTTTTTTATTATACATCACGGACCATTTCAATAAAGTAATCTCATACACTTGTTCCTAGCAAATTCAGCATCCAGTATCATGCAGTTCCTCATAGACAACGACTACTTCTACAAATTATGAGAAATTAGTTTCACGATAATCGATCAAACCAATGTTGCCTCTAAATAGCCCACATCGGTGCTGATGGGGCGTAAAACACAAACTCATGCACAAACTCAATAGGATGAATCTTCAAAATCGGCCTCATCTGTATCACACGTGTAAAGGCCTGTTCATTGGCCAGATTTGTGGGTGTGTACTAGGCTTTGCTGAAGTGCTGAATAGGGCAACTAAAAGAAACACACCTGAACAGTGTTTAATAAACGCAGTTCAGGTGTGTTTCTTTTGTTTGTAGCCTGATAACTAATAAGACAAAGATGAAACTTAAATAATTGTACAAAATTTCAAATAAATGTACAAAATTATTTTCATTTCCATAACTTACAAAACAAAATAGGATTGTAAAGAACTCAAGAATTAGGACTTCGGTCCGAAGCCACTGTTTAACATAAATTAATTACACAAGAAAGGACAAATGAGATTCTGTATTTAAATTTTGCAGCTTTCAACATAATAAATTATTATGCCAGTCTGTGTTCTTGAATATGTTATACAAATACGGCATGATATGAGTGCCAAAGAGGGTCGAAAAGTGATTTTGTCGTTTTTAGATGTAAATTACATTACCATAGCCTACAGAAAAGACCAATAGAGATAGAAAAACCATTATTTTTTATTTTTGTAGGCCCTTGATGCCTGAGATCATGGTAAATTTCATGAATTTTAGATGATTATTTTTGCACTGCGAAGGGAAATAGTGTCCAATTTTGTGTAAATTTGTTCTAAACAGCGTAAATTACGTTACCATTTCTCATTTTAACCTGTGAAATTGCATTGGAAATGAGCAAAATGAAAGTTAAAATTAGTAAAAGATGTTCTAGAAATTACACCTCTTGACAAATGTATAAAAGATATTAAGCAACAATTTCTGTTTCCACTATGGCCATCAAAATACATAAAATGTCAAGTGAGAGACCCTATTAGATGAAATTCCTAATGTTTTTGACCAGTTTTTGATTGTAATAGCCAGGCAACATGACCCATTTAGTTGGAGGTAGCTGGCTATTACCATCAAATGATCAAAAATTGGTGAACATTTTTTTGAATTTCACCTAAAAGGGGTCTCTTAATTGACATTTTATGTATTTTGGTCGCCATTTTGCAATTTGGCGGCCATCTTTGAATAAGAGGCAAATTTCAAAAAGTCCCCACATCCAATTTTGAAGAGTAGGCTTATATCTTAAACTAGCATAATCCACTGACGGATTGAATAAACAGTTTTTTCGTGGTCGGCAGATTTTTCGTGGCCCGGACCTGTCTAAAAGTCCAAAGTGGTACAGAATGTCCAAAGTAGTATGGAACGGCCAAGGTACTTCGCTTTACGGTAATTATCATCTTGCTTCATATATGATAAATGACTAAGAATATAATTCATGAGAGTAGCCTCCCTGTAAATCATAATCTTACTCCTACACGAAGTTGAGGCCTGGGCCAAGCATACTTCAAATGCAAAGAAATGAGCATGTTTCTGCCACATTTACGAAGCTGTCAGGTAAGTGCCAAGTGTCTTTATGAGTTTTACTAACTTGTACTGATTTGTTCTTGTTAAGAGAAGCAGGGGTAAGTTACAATGGCGCAGCTAGTGGGGGCGCACAAAAGGAAGAAAAACAAGGATAAATTGTGAAACAAAATGGGAAACAAAAGTGAAAGGAATTGTTTAACACTGTAATTGATGAATGATTTCCCTGTATTTTCCTGATTTTTTCCCTGCATTCTTGAATGTTTTCTGACCTTATTTGGCGTATTGGCCCTTGTCAATGTGTTATCTGAATTTAAAATGCTTAACTTCATGAATTCAGCTCAAAATGGAGAGCATTTTCTCATTTTTACGCATGTAAAGCCAAATTCCCTGTAGGCCTGTATTATCTGAATTCAAAGTCAAATTTCAAATTCTTTGATATTTCCCAGCAGGGATAGTCTTCACCAATTTCCCCTTCTGGTGAATACACTGAGGAGAGAAACAAAGAAGACAAAAGGAGAGGGGGAAGGACATTTTACGATATTTCTTGGAAATCCTGATAAAATTCATGTGAGTAATATTTTAACTTTGCAATTTTGACTGTATAGCAAGGAATGTGATAGACAGAAATCAATAGAGAGGAGAGTTAATCACAGAAACAGGAAAACAATTAAAGTAAACTGCACACACATATAATGCACTCTTTTTAAAAGTGACAGAACTTGTAGAATCCCCGAAATAACTTTATGCAACTTTCTAACCCATTTACTAGGCATTTAGGTGCCAGTTCTATAAGCGGCAATGCCTCCCTGGTTTCCAAAACTAAATGTTTGGAGTGAATAAATAAATAAATCTTACCTTGCTTATTTACCATGCACTTGGATAAAGATAACGAAAGACTGAAGAAAATCCATGGTTTTTTAAAAAAGCCAGACACTTTTTGTGACAAATTTGGAAATAGTAGGGGAACCGGGGCACATTGGGACCCTTTTAACGTCTACTAATTTTGCTCAATGCTGAAAGCACTGAAGAACTCAGAAGTTTGCATGAATATCACCAATACTATTGAGCTAAATCCAAGGCATAATAACTTAGACTGCACCTATACCCTTTAGCAGCCAGACAGCAGAATGTGAGTCGTGATCATGACTGTCCCAATGTGCCCCGATGGGGTACATTGAGACATCAATTAAAAAATAATTTTAAAAGTCCATTTGCAATAGATATTACATATGAGTAGTGCGTAAGACTATATAGAGTGCATTAACACCTTGCAGTGCCAATAGTTAGTAACTTTAAACAGTTTTGAACATTTAACATAAACTGTCTTGGGTGCGGTTATCAATGTAAGTAACACACAGTGCTTTGCGATAGATTTGTTCAACGAGCATGGTAATTCACTATGCCTCTATTCACTGTGGCCTGAATACCTATTGTGTGCTGTCCCAGGTCATTCAGTTAACTTGGACTCTTATATTCTGCCATATAAAGTGCGTCCCAATGTTCCCCGAGTTCACTGTCCCAATGAACCGATATGACTTTTACGTCAAAATGCTAATTTCACAGGCACCAGTGAGTTTGTTTACCAGGATAGCAATTCATAACAGTTACTTTTTGTTACGATGTATGAAATTCATGCAAGCATTGAGAAAGCCTCATTGCTCATGGTTTGTCCTGAGAATATTTTGAATTGAACCCCTTCAAGTTTACTTTAGTAGTAGGAAAACAAACTTTTCCTTGCCATAATTCTGCATGTGGCTGTAATTTGTCAATAAAACGATAGAAACATCAGGATGTGAAATTACAAAATATGATGGCACTACCATATTTTATACCTTGCCATGCAGAACCAAAAAAACCCCACCGTCCCATAGTGGCCCGCGTCCCAATGTGCCATGTTTCCCCCTACATTACAAACACCAATTCGGCCCAAAATTCCACCCAAAGTCCACAAAATGCAGTTGAAATGTTAAATTCAAACATTGGACCTTTATAAAACTCGATTTTGGCTCGATTTTCAGTGGTTGTGACTTTGGTTTTGGAAGTGGTGTACTACATGTATAAGAGGTTTGATCCTGATACTTCAAAATGTTTGTAAGTGAAATGTTGCAGACATTAATACTCAATATTTAGTTTATTCATTTCAAATTTCCAAGGCCATACCTTAATTAGAAATTATTTTGTAAGCTACATTTAATTTTATTTTACATTATAAGTCTGAGCAGTTAGGGCTGGATTATCCATTATAGTAGGCTATAGCTATAGGGCCTCACACCTCTGGGTGGCCTCACACTGGATGAAAAAAAAATCAGAATAAAAAATAAATTGCTGGACATGAAGAGGGCAAGTTTGTATTGGCTCTTATATAACATATTTTAAAAGGCACTTCAATTTATAATCACAAACCATGAGTATTGAGTAACATTGAAATACTTAAAAACATGTGTCTCATAGGAAGCTTCTCTGGTATCAATCGACAATTGTGCAAGTACTTGCAGAAATTTGGCCAAAAAAGTCATAGAAATTGTGTAAGATAATTGGAGAAATTCCATGATTATCTCAAAATGTTTACAATTATCTCCAAAATACATTAATTTACATTGATCAAATAAATTCCTACAATAATTGTAGAAATGTATGTAATAATCTTGCAAATTAGAATTTCCGTTATCTGTAGAACTTTCAATTATTGTAAAAATTTCCATGATTAATGCAGCGATTTCTTTTATTGTCTCAGAAATATTTGTGTAATAATTGGATAAAAATGTGATATCTTCTTCAAAGAAATGTACCATTTCCGATTTTGCACATTTCTGTCACATCTGTGCATTTTTCAGCTATTTTTGCACATTGTTCACAATACACATAATATTTTGCATAATTAAGAAGACGACTCATTCAGACGCAAGTGGCTCACTTTTTCCGGCACAGGGTTTTCTCTTGCAATAGCTTGTTGAAATGTAATATTGTTTGTGCAAGATCAATTGTCACAGTCAGGCCCTGAGGTATTAAAATATAATTATAAATTTTATGTTATTGACATGATAGCCTATTCGTGAAAAATTAAGCAAAAAGGTCGTCTTTGGAATTAATAAATGAATGGACAAACATTTTGCCTTAAATGACCATTTTTTAATACAAATTTGGTAAGGTGACATGAGAAAATCCACAAATAGAAAGTTGCAATGACCAGGAAATTTCTGTGGTGATTAGACGGCACATCACGTCCAGCAAGGGGCCTCACATAGTGGTTTAGCCTTTGACAGAATCAAATTGCCAACACTTCAGCATATCTCCAGTTTCACATCGTGTGCTTTGATTTAACTTTTCATTTCGTGTATGAATGAATAAATCTCACTATTTGATGATGTCTTCGACTGCATTGTCTCCAAGATACAAAATGATCTCACTAAATTGGATCATAGCTTAATAGCTCTTAATTTGGCTAGCATGTGGGAATCTGCCTCATGGCCGATTCAGTGAAGGCAAAGGTGGGAGGTGCCTTCCACGGGAAACTAGTGTTGTATGAGTGGGCAGTGTGGCGAATCACTCAAAGATTATTAAACTTCACCTACACATAGGTGAAGTTTCTTGTAATCGGTAGTTTTATTATTATTCTTCCCGACAAACCTCTTCGGAGAGTGTTAAAAAAATTCATATACATGGTCTACAATGACCTTATTACAAATTCTGAATATGAGTGACCTTGACCTATTTTTCAAGGTCACAGAGCCTTTCAAGGTCGAATTTCGCAAAACTTCAAATGTGTGTAGGTCATCCGGTTATTACCGGATTTCACTTTCCTGTACATACAAGTGTCCTAGACACTTTCTACACAGTTTGACCTACTTTCATGAAAGTAGGTCAAGGTCACTACGTACAAAGTCCATTTTCATGGTTTGAGGTCTATCACGGGATCTCAGAATCCGTAAGTTGTAGAGTCATACCAATGGTGCCAAAACGTGCCTGAACTCATGGGACATGTGCACGGACTGTTTATTTTCCACCGGCAGTACCGGTTCTTGAGTTACGGAACTTTAAAGTCATACCGCGTCACCAAAACCGGTGACCTTGAGAATTTTACCTTGAAATATCGATGTTAGGTCATAACATGTCATAGTAAACCCCCCCAAACATAAACCTAGTAAGCCCAAAATGACCTTTAAATTTGACCTTGACCTCATTTTTCAAGGTCATATGACCCAAAAAAGTTCTAAAAATTGTCATTTTCAGCAATTTTTTTCACCATGTTCTTTTCAAGATATCAGTGTGATTTACTCGTGACAGATGAACATTGGCCTGCTTATTCATAATATCTAATCATATTTTTTCTACAGTCTTCGCCGAATTTATGAAAATTTTTTTAATATTGCTAACCGGCAAATGCCAAAAAATGACACATTTCTGCATATTTGACAAGGAAATATTCATTCTACAGAGTTACAATGCATTACTGATCCCCCCTTTTTTAGACATTTCCATTCCGAAAATCATATTTATTTTGACCTAGAAAAAGTTTTTTGAGGTCAAACTCAAGGTCAAACATGACAAAAAAATTTACATTTTTGACATTTCGTATTTTTTAGCAGAGAAGGAATCAAGATATTGTTACAAAAATGATAGACATACTTGCTACAATACTCTAGAGGCTTCCTGTAAATTTTCAAGGTCCTCTGATTGACCTACGTTGCACTGTAAAGGTCAAAAGGTCGAAAAACGAGCGAAAAATTTATGATTTTTTTTCACATTTCTCAAAGATAGCGTAATTTCAAACAGCCGTAGCTCCGGTCCTAATTAAGATAGAGAGAATCTGAAAACAGATTTGGAAAGGCCAAATTCTCCTCTAGTTTTTGTTTTCTGAACATTTTGTCGTAGCTCCGACGGTTAAAAAGATCGCCGGACCCTGAAAATTTCATGTTTTTTGTCAAATTTTCACAATATATCATTTTTATGACAAGGAAGGAATCATCCTTTTTTGATCAACCTGTCTGGATCTATTTCTAGCATCTGTTTACATAATCCTGGAAAATTATGTATGTTTTCATTGACAAGTTTTGGTTATACAGTGATTTTAAATTAAAAACTACATTTTTTTCAGGAATTTCTAAAGTTCATATTCCTGAATTGTACCATAATTTCAATTTGTGATAACTCCGGTTCTAATTAAGATACCGAGAATCTGTAAACAGATTTGAAAAGGCCAAATTATCCTCTAGTTTTCATCTTATGAACATTTTGTCGTAGCTATGACGGTTTAAAAGATCGCCGGACCCTGAAAATTTTATGTATTTCTGATGGTCAAAGAGATCACATGACCCTGAAAAATCGATGTGCTCAGAAATTGCAGAAGATGTACTGGTGGATGTACTGGTGGATGTACTGGTTCATGTATTGGTTCATGTACTGGTTCATGTACTGGTTCATGTACTGGTTCATGTATGGTTCATGCACTGGTTCATGTACTGGTTCATGTACTGGTTCATGTACTGGTTCATGTACTGGTTCATGTACTGGTTCATGTACTGGTTCATGTACTGGTTCATGTACTGGTTCATGTACTGATTTATGTACTTGGTTTTTCTCTGCACACTTGCATGTACTCAATGTACAGGAAACATTCTTGTATTCTTGTCTGTATGCATGTTACATAATTATGTATGATTCCTGTGTACTTTTCCATGCACCTTTTACTTGCTCATCTTCTTGTGTCTGTTCGAGTTACTGGTACCACAGTAGGTGAAGTTTTGTTACCGCTCGCGGTTACGTCTACTAGTTCCTGTTTCTTGTGAGATAGTCGTGATTACCCAGTTCGAATGAATTTACTATTCACCCGGTAACAGTCCATTCATGCATCTGAAGGATATTTTAACTACATGTAGGGATAGTTCAATCAGGTCACCAATTTGACTCTTGAGGGTAGAAAGTCAATCTACTTCTCTTTCATCACGGCAAATTTTAGTTTCTGCCCAATAGTGTGGCACTTTTGTCCGAAGTCAAATTCTACCAAATTACAGAAATTACATTTCCGAGCATTGAAATCTGTAAACAAAGAATTTAAGAATTCATACGAACAACTGCTTGGAAAAGGCAAACGCTGTACTTTGAATTTACAAAGATTAAGATTAATTTCCTGAGAAACTTTTAAGATTTTGAATGACATTACCCCAAAATATCTTCAAGACTTGGTTAGTAAGGTGGACTCGGGCTACTCCCAACATCGGCGAAATGGATTGAAGGTCCCGAGGTTTTAATTTGTTAATTTTTCTGTGATAACTTGTTTTTAGTCTCCAGTCACGTTTTTAGTTACGTTTTTACTTGCTTCTACTTCTGTTATTTCTGTTAATAATGTCGGATGTAATAGCCTGTGGCTTGTGTTCTGTCTTGATGTATGCGCCGACTCTAAATAAAATTTATTTGATTTGATTTGAATATAGGCCTAACTTTAAAATATTGCCACATTTGTAGAATTCATTTAATTTAACTCTTGTTCTTATATTAAATATATATCTTACAGACTTATTCTATTGAACTTGGATCGTTTTACTATCCTTATTTTTTAACATCTGTCGCCAAACACTAAGAGCATAATTCAAATGACTATATACTTACATTTTAGTGTGTTACAAAACACTGGATTAGGTGTGAAAATGTGTTCCCATGTCACTTGTATGATCAGTTTAATTTTGCATATAAATGCACCGGGCTTCTTTGAAAAGTAAGCAGGACTCGAGAGAAACATTTCAACTTTAATTTTGTGAAGTTTAAAGAAAATCGTACATTGCTGAAAAAAGTTGTACATTGCAAACTACTTCTGACATGAAAATCCAGGATGGCATCCAGTGTTGATAAAACCATCATAATCAGCCAAATGTTGTTTAATGTGGTATTGTATAAGCAAGGTTATTTCTATAACTTCATAGAATGATGTCTTATTTGGCCCCAATCCACAGTCAGATTTTTTTACCCCGCCAGTCGGGATCTAACTGACAAAAATGCATATTCCAATTCGGTGTCTAACTAATACCAAGATTTCTTCTCAGATTTTTATGAAATTTCGGAACTTCATACACACCAACTCTATGCATATATTGTTAGCCTAATTGGCAGGAATAATCGCATATTTTCTGCCAGAGCTGAAAGGCTTTTAGTAAGTCTGCCTCTGTGTTTCCAAATCTGAACCTTTTAAATTAGTTTGAGCTTATTCACAGTACAGAGGAAGCATCAACTGCATCCCTTTCTGTAAAGTGCCCTTACTGAATGGAAATGCGTGGAAGCTAAAAATATGCTTTTTTAGATGACTGGAACATATGTATGCGAGATTAGCTTAGAGTATGTCACAGACTAAGTCTGATGCAAGAAATTTGCAAGACTCATCGAGAGAGACAAAGTTCAATGCAACGATTTTGCAAGTCTCTTCCCAGAGTAGCTCTCCTGTAAAGAAGATGCAAAAACTTATAATGATGTCATCAACAAAGGGCGGGCTTTCTCAACTGTCCGCTGCTTCTCGCAATGTTTGTTGTGTCATTGAAAAGCTTGTCATTTCAGTGTTGGAGTCGAGGCCAGGACATCCGAGACCGAGGCATTGACCCTCCGAGACCGAGACATCAGCTATCGAGACCGAGACCTAGACCGAGGCTGGCTGAACATAAATTATGGTTGACTGCCGAAATAATTTAGCTTGATATATTGACATATCGCTTACAAAAAGGCTGTAACAGTGCAATTGAAGATTCTCTCAATGACTCAAGTAAAAACACTGACCTGAAGGCAATAAGGGGGGCAATCATTGCATTTTTAAAGGACGGGGGCATGGAAATCGTCTCGCTGAGAATAAATCTATCTCTCAAGGAAAATGCGACAGATTAAATGATTAAATTCCTTTTGAGAGTCTGAAAACCTTAATTACTTCTGAATCAAACATTGTGTTATATTCTGAATATTTTTTGAGGCATGGATGCATGTTGGGAGATTCGGTCAAAATTTTTGTCCCATTCCATTTTGTCGAGTTATTTTATGTCAAACACTCTGGTGAATAAAGTAAGGGATAAGGCACTTAGGCATCTTCATTAAATGTTACAGCCATGTGTAATTGTAAACAATACTTAATTGGTCAGTGTGCTCACCAGACAATAAAAACTACTACTTACTGTCTACTACTAAACAAAAACTTTAAAATGTGCATCATTATGGTTGAAATTTACATGAGACAATGTTCAATGTCAAGGTACCGCAATGAGTGAAGGAAAATTAAAAATATTTAATACTTTTGGAGACAACATGGCACTCAGCCTAGAATAGATACATGAATAGCCTTTGAAGTAGAAAAGGATTGTATCAGATCTAATATAAGATAATATCATATGGTTAGCCAGAATACTCGCTGCTGATTGGTCTACAGCCGTGCAATATTATACAAATACGGCATGATATGAGTGCAATATGAAAATTTATTTGCACGAGGAAATTCATATTGAACGAGGGCGCAGCCCGAGTTCAATATGAATTTACGAGTGCAAATAAATTTTCATATTGCACGATAATAAGTGCCGTATTTGTTTTATTACATTACCACTATGCTTCCAATATAATTTTCCATTCCGAAAAAAAAAAAATTTTCGGAATTTTTTTTTTTTCAGTCAAAAAACAAAAATGAAAAAAAAAAAAAGTTTTTTGGAATTTTTTTTTTTTTATAAAAACTCATATTGCACTCTAACCATGCAATATGAAAAAATCTGAAAAAAAAAAAAATTGTAAAAAAAAATTTTTTTTGGTAAAATCTCATATTGCACCCGAACCATGCAATATGAGTTTTTATGATGTCGTCATGTGACTGATTTAGGCCAATCAGCATCGCTCTAGCATAGTGGTCATGTAATAATATACAGTTATCGCACAGCACCGAGTGCAATATTAGTCACCGAGGTGCCATAAAAACTGATATTGCACGAGGTGATGTGCAATAACTGTTATATCATATGGTTTTTTGTGGCAAATGCAAAGAAAATAGCTGGAATTCCTTGTCCAAACTCGTTTTGTGTTTCTTTTGACAAGCCTGTTTTAAATGTATCGCGTCAAAAATCAATGACTATTTCACTCACAAAAATTTTTTTCACACTATTGAAATCCAAAAATGACATACTTGATCACAGATTTTTTTCAGATTTTTTTCTTAAACTTTATAGCAGACTTTAGACCTTTAAACACAACAAAGTCACTGAAAAATCGGCGAAAAAGCTGTTTTTCGGCCACTTAATGCTCGATTCTGAAGCAACAAATAACATGACCAGTACAAAAAGTTAATATCCATGTAGCCCCTTAACAGGCGCTTCTTTTGCCGTTAAAACCATCTTCCTATCTGCCTCCGTTGCCGTGCAATAAAAGTTTTAGTAACATTGAAAAACACAATCTTTGTGTCAGCTTGTGACTGCAGCAGCATGAAAATATGGTGCTTCCTCTCAGGTCCGTCCAATCTCTTACATGTTAAAATGAGCGTGCAATATAATGCGTGCAATATCGTAGAATATTGCACGGCTGTCGGCCAATGGGAAGCGAGTATTTCCGCTAGCCATATGATATTCTACGATATTGCACGCATTATATTGCACGATCATTTTAACATGTGAGAGATGGGACGGACCTGAGAGGAAGCACAACGTTTCAGTGCTGCTGCAGCCACAGGCTGGCAAACAATTTGTGTTTTCCGATTTTAGTAAAAAGTGCACTGTACGACAACGGAGGCAGTTACAAAGCTCGTTTTTGCGGCAAAAGATGCGTCTTTTTAGGGGCTATCAGGATATCTATTTTTTGTACTGATTATATTATTTTTATTTCCAGAATAAAGCAATAAGTGACCGAAAAACAGCATTTTTTCCGATTTTTTTTGTGTTTAGAGGTCTAAAGTCTGCTATAAAGTTTCAGAAAAAAATCTAAAATAAAATCCATCATCAAGTTAATCATTTTTCCATTCCGAAAGTGTGAAAATTTTTTTTGTGAGTGAAATATTCATTGCCTCTTGACGAGATACATTATAAAAAGGCGGATCAAAAGAAACACAAAAACAGTTTGGACAAGGAATTCCAGCCCTTTTCTTTGCATTTGACACAAAAAAACCATATGATATAACAGTTATTGCACATCACCTCGTGCAATATCAGTTTTTATGGCACCTCGGTGACTAATATTGCACTCGGGCTGCGCCCTCGTGCAATATTAGTCACCTCGGTGCCATAAAAACTGATATTGCACTCGGTGCTGTGCGATAACTGTATAATAGGTCCCTTAGAAAAGGTAAACCCACTGATAATTATATTTAACTGACAGGAAGATTTTCTTTCAGTTTTCTAGCAAATTGCACTATATTTATGTGGCCGTTCTCGGACATGCCTAGGACAAATATCCGAGGCCAGAGGGTCCGAGACCGAGTCCAAGGCCAAGGATTGGTCATCCGAGGCCGAGACCGAGGCCATCAAAATGTGGCCCGAGGCCGGCCTCGTCCTCAAGGCCGGCCTCGTCCTCAAGGCAGGCCTCGAGGACTCCTACACTGGTCATTATGAAGGTGCAGTCTGGTGCATGATTGAAGCTTGGATTTTGATATATTTGCTAAGGTAAGACCATCAATTGTTCAACTATATATTCAGGCATCATAAGAGGTTCAAAAATCAATATTTCTTCAGATAGGTAAATTGATTTGGAATGTGAAAGTTCTGTCAAAGAAGTGCAGTGCCCTGAGTGGAGTATAGACCTACGTGAAGTTTTGGACTTTGTAAATATGTTTTGCAAATACAATGTTTTGCAAATACTCCCAATGCCTTGATAGCTGACGGGCCGAGCAGATGACCTTTGGAGGGAGGGCTATGGATTTTTGTTGAAAAAAAAAGTTTGTTCCCCACTTGACACTAACAAAAAAGTTTGTGCAGCACATGGAAAAAAAATTTTGTTTCCACCTGCAGTTATAGGGTACCGTATATAGTGTCAAAATTGCGATTAAAAAATGTATTTGCATGCGAAAAAAATAGTTCATCGACGCTTTTGCAACTAAAAAACATAGGCTGCGCGGCAGCATACCCTCAGCTATTCAGCAGGCTATTCTGGAGCCGGTGAAATCAATTGACATACTGGCGATAGATTATGACCCTCAACTACAGCTTTACCAACCCAGTCATATTTAGATGGCCTGGGCCAAAATTTTACAATTTTCATATGACATTAGCTCATGAACATATATATCAATGCCCTCCTTCAGATATATTCTTATCTATTTCTAGAAGCAATCAATGTATCAAACATGTTTGTATAATCATAATGGTCAGCTGGAGGTGCAAGAATGTACAAAGTGGCCCAACTCTCTCAAGCTTCCTCACTCTTTCTGGCTGACAGAAAGTGTTTTTAGATCAATGATATATCCGTTTCTCTATTTTATATGATGTTTTATTTATTTAATTATGCCAAATTCCCAGCCTTAGCATTCAACAGATTCAAGGTACTGAAAAGAGATGTTGCAATGAAATATAAGGGTCACCTCATTGCTATGTCCTCCTCCTGTCCTAATTAGCCTACCAAGTGCATAAATACAGGAGGTAAAGTCCCAATCATCCATCCATCCATGATTCTCTGGATGTATTAGATTACATAATTATACATGATCAAGCAATCAATCAATCAATCAATCAATATATCAATATATCTATCTATCTATCTATCTATCTATCTATCCATCTATCCATCTATCCATCTATCCATCTATCTATCTATCTATCTAACTAACAACTAATCAATAGTGCAACATGAAAATCTATTTGCTGGGATAAATTCACAGTGGATCTATCAGTCAAACAATTAATTAATCCGTCATTCATTCAATCAGTCCAATCAGTCAAGCAATCTTCAGTCATTTAAACACCTAATCTAAAATATCTAATCTATCTATCTGGCTATCTATCTATCAATCTATCAATCTATCAATCTATCTATCTATCTATCTATCTATCTATCTATCTATCTATCCATCTATCTATCTGTCTATCTGTCTATCTATCTAGTAGTATCTACCTATCCTACCTTTATCATCTTATCATAAATTATGAATAGAATAAAGGCCTGCCTAAAAACAGAAATAATAGATATCCAATCTATCTATTTTAGATATTAAACTAAAAACAATGTGTGGCCTACAGATGCTTTTTAATAAGACTAATACATTTACTACTTAACACCAAAAAGGTTAAATGCTGTCCAAACTTGGCTGTATTAGTAAAAAAAAAAAATAGCTGAAAAGGCAAAAAAAAAGCCTGCATGGGATATAAAAAGTCATATCTCAACTTCTACTTGGCCTATATTTCTTATTTAAAAATAGGAAATTTCATTATAATGTTTAAGATAAAAAAACTAAGGCTATCAATGCAGTTTGAACATATTTCTAAGAAAAAAGGGAATTTTGTTAGAAATATAGGGGTGCTATTTAACTGCTTCTGTACTCTCCCCTTTGTTCTTGGGTTTGGTCACTCGGGAGGATTAGTGACATCATGTTACATAATGTCCATTCAACAAAAGCTGCACCCTGTTCCCCAACAAAGCAGTGACACTTATTGTCTTCAAGGTGCTAAAATATGCTTGTGTTGAGTTTTGTCATTAATTAAAATTCAGATTTATCCAACATTAAATATCTTTGGATATAAAATGAAATATTGAAATTCGTAGAATTAAGATTTTGTTGCATGCCAAGTAAATTTATAAATAACCTTGTATTTAGTGGAATCATTTCTGCAATCATTGTTTGATCACATTTAGTTTTTATGCAATATTATGAATTTATAAAAGCAGGCTGACATTAATTTAATTTCTTTCCTTTAATTTACATTACTGAGGTTAGATTTGAGCAAAAGGGGGTTTTGAGATTTCTTGTCCAAAGTTTAGAATGGTAAGGCATTGTAATGACTTTATTAGAAACGAAAAGGTTAGGAAGTTGATATTTTCACATTTTGTGAATTTTAAACTTCTTCTGTTGGCCTCAAAAGTGCATAAACTACATGCACATAAAAAAAAATTTTCATTTTTTCAAATTATACTTGGGGCACATTGTATGGCACTTAGAGTAACCAAGATCCAAAATTGACTGAAATGCGACAATTAAAAGGTCTATAGTTTTTGCCTATTTTTAGCAATTTCGGTCTTTTTATGTTCAAATATATGATGATGTACCATATATAATATATGCATGCAAACCATTTATTTCATTCATGTTTATTAATTATGTTCATATTCATGAGCATGGCATGACTTTATTAGAGGAGAAATGGCCAGGAAGTTGATATTTGCAAATTTTTGTGAATTTTAAACTTGTTTTGTTGGCCTAAAATATTGCATCAACTACATAATGGTCATGAACGTTCCTTCTTGATAGGTTTAACTATAATACATTTTGGTTTTTACCAATATAGTTATTACTGTTTTGGTGTGAGAGACCAAAATTTTAAAAAATGTAAAAAATTACACATTTTTCCAGTATTTTGGTTTTTATGCGAAATTCGTTAGATGGACCCTCTAAATGATTCAAGCAATTAAGAGAGCTATATTTTAGACAACTAAATTTCAAATGTCTAACTCCAAAATTGAGGGAATTGCAGAGGGTTGAAAAAAACCTATTTTTTCACATTTTTGGTTCTGTCTTTGAAATCTATTTTAGTTACAGCATTCCGACCCCCAAAAGGCACAACTAGGGTATTTAATACATGTTATGGTAGATTTTCATACCCATAGGTATAACCGTTTCCGAGTTCTGGTCCGGAAACGAAAAAAAATTAATTTTTTCGAATTTTCAATATAAAACAAAAACTGTGGTCATTACATAAATATGAACTACAGAAGGCACATTAACACTATAAGACCCATTCATGTGTCAAATTTCATATATATAGGTGTAATAGTTTTGGCACAGAGGCCAATACACATTGTGTGACGCCGCCCGCCCGCCCGCCCGCCCGAACATAAATTATGCATAAGAAATGTGCATGGTTTTTGTAACTTAGAGAAATTCTTTGAAAGTGGTTGTCAGAAATAACTTTGGAAATTTTTAAAAGTATAATGGATATCTACATTGCTTCACTTTATGACCATCACATAAATATGATTTGGATCATGTTTTTTGCGTTTTAGCTCAAAATATAGGGGTCAACTTAAAATATGTGAGTTTTGGGCGAGAGGCCCCGCATGGTATGGGGCATGAGGCCCCCCTTCACTGAGGCCTCGAAGCTGCTTCAGGAACCATTTCATAATGTGTACTTTACCTTAAATGTTGATAGAACAGCTTATTGAAATCGAAAAAATTTGGCCGAAATTAAAATAGGGCAAAAAATATTAAAAAATAAATGTATGAACAGAAAAATTCTGAAATGAATAGAATGCCTTAAAAATGATAGAAGAATCCATTAATTTGTACAGGTAGTTGCATTATCTATAGCAATGGGCCTCACTCAGAGTCACTGGACTGTAACTGGGTCAAGGCCTTAGACTGGTCATTAAGACCATTAAGTTAAAATTACCAGAGAGGACAGCACCTGTCAATTGCCAGACAAGAAAATCACTAGACTCATGCAATCGAGAGCACCAATGAACTGGGGAGTAGTGGGCAGTGCTGCCCTCTTTGGTAATCCAATGTAACCACCTTCACCGCCTCAACCAAAGACTGAAGAAACTGAGAATTGCCCTGGACCAGTTGTGCACACCTCGCCACCGAAGCTTCAGCCAACTGCAGAGAAAAAAGACACTCTATCATCTGCCGAGAAAGCACCCAATCCAGCAAGAAAAGATGCTCAACAGACCACTTGTTGCCTCCCAAGGACGAGAGTAAGATGGCCAGCAGAACAGAACAATCCTCAGTTCACAAACTTGTCATCATTTCACGAGATTGCAGCCTGAAAGGGATGTCATCCTATGTCATCTACAAGACAATTATGGACATGATTGGCAAACCACAATCAGTTAACAACAACATAATGGCAATCTATTGGTGCAAGTCATTAACCCCACTCACGCCAGGAAATTATGCGAATTGAAAAAGATTGCTAATGTACCTGTGACTGTGAGATTTCTTCAAGTTTGAGTATGTCTCTAAATAGCCCACTCAGGTGCTGATGAAGACGCAAAACTCAAATACACACACACACACCCACAAAATAGTCAGGTTGATTTCTTACTAGAATCCCGTAAGCTTTGACCACAAACAATATTTTGAAATACAAAAAAATATGCATCGGATTCGTGTGAATATAATCTAGCATACTGGCTATATTGAAATTTGATTGAATTTACTTGAAAGATGCAGTTTGACTAAGGAGCAACATACACCTGTCAGACTGTCAAAAGTGTTGACTGAAGCCAAACCCAAGCCTTAACTGGGTCGCTTCGCATAGAGTAAACGGTACACAGTGTATAGGCCAACAGGAAAGTTCCCTATCCATCTGCCTGTGAATGCAAACTGAAATACAAAGACCCTTCAAAAAATGTTGCTCATGTGTTTCACTCTGTGACATGTTAATTTGATAGAAAAAAACGGCATCATCCTGAGTTGAATAGAACTTGTGATACGCTGTACAATATTTCAGGACTTTTAGACATCACCAAGATACTTATGCCATTGGAAAAGCCGGTATCTAACTGAAAATTTTGCATGTTAGCGCCCAGCTAAGGATTAACCCTATTACCAACAGCAAACTAACGATCAGATTATTGTTTATTTTGCAAAAAATTATAAGTTACAATGAATAATGGAAGAAGCGTATGATGTCTAAGTCAGTTAGACACCTCTTTGTTAGAACCCTCCAAATCGATGTCTAACTGACAAAAATGCATGTTAGAACCCTCCAAATTGGTGTCTAACTAATACTTAATGAATTCAAGATTTCTCCAGGTAAATTCCAATTAATTGATTTATGATAATTATGTAATATTAAAAGAGACCAGACAGTTACTGAGGTAAAGGTCACGTCGTGCAGCTCAAAAAAGTCAACAAACTGAACAATTTGCAATGTTACTTCCCAACAATTTATGTTGTGACAATTTACGGGCCAAGCTAGTTCTTGCACGTGGCCACATAAAATGATTGACGGACCGTGAGCACCGGCCGCCCCTGGTATGAGATAGCCAATCAGATTCTTCGATGAACAACAACAATTAAAAAGACAACAGTTCAGCAGTTACTGAAAGCAAATCAATGAACAACACAAATATTATTGGTATTTTTTATTCTTTCAAGACATTTTAAATTTGATGGAAGTCATGAACAAATTTGTTGCAGCTAGGTTATAAATTTATGTAAAAGCAATTTGCAGGCCTAGGCCTATAGCATTAGTCGGCTCAACCACAGATTTACAGCGAAACACTTTGATATAGAATTAAAGTGGACTGTGGCACTGTGAAAATGGCACTTCGTGTGTCATCATGCTGATGATTTGTCATGATCAAACCCAAATCTTTCAATGTTAATTTGATTGAAGGAGACTTGTTGGTGACAGCCAAGCGAAAGGATTATGCATCTGATTTTCACTCTAAGATCCGTTATGAGAAGTCAAATGGCTTCTCTTGATCATGACTAATCATAGTAATCAAACAGCCTCTATGTTTCCCATGTTGAAAGTAGAGAAGATGACACTTCATCAGCTATCATGAGTCACGAAGTGCCATTTTCACAGTGCCACAGTCTACTTTAATTCTGTATCAAAGTGTTTCGCTGTAATACACGAGATCTGTGGGCGCAACTGTGTAAAACTATTGCAAACTAAACTGATTTTAGTTTCAGACAATACACTGTCTGTTAAATATTTCAGTTATGAATCAGGCGTCGAATTCAGTACGCACCGAATTCGCCTCCGCCGAACTCTCCTTTTTTGTGCCCTATTCACTTGTTTTTGGCGCCTTATTCTCCTACGTGCCAAATTCACCCGAAATCTTATCAAGGCCCTTCCACACAGGGCCGGATTATCCATAGGGCACGGTGGGCAAAAATCAGATGCATACTCCTTACATATGTCTGTCATCAACAAGCAGGATTAGTCTCCTAAAATCAAATTAGCATTGGAAGTATAAGGTATGGTCATGAAAGTATTGGGTATGATCATGTATAAGTCATCAGTAGGCCTATGTGTAAAAAGTAAAAGTTAGGGTGCATCGTCTGCCCCCTAAAAATGAAAAAAATTGAAATATTCATTTGCACTTTTGCCATGTTGTACCTTTGCCTGTAGAAACACATTCTGCTGCAAAATTTAAATAAGATCCGATGTGGCTTTAGGGTGGCACTTATGTGTCAAAGTTGAGTCCAAAATTGTCAAAAAATTATGCTTTGAAAAGTCGCGGTTAGAAATATCTAGCTTATGGTTGGCTGTATGATTTCAATTTATATACCATTATTCTTAGAAGAAAATTGTCTTCAATTTGAAAGGCAGAAAGCTATATTTCTGAGAATTTCTCATACCTAAGTTTTTTGGAAAGCCGAACGTTACTGACTACAATGACAAAATGTTGGGAAAAATCGACTTAAAAGCTCAACTTCTGCCTAACTTTGACGTAATCGTTAGAATAAAACATAAGGAACACTTTGCTGAAGAAAGTAGGAAAGTTGAAAATTTTTTCTAGATAGTTATTCATCAAATTCAGATGTGCAAATTTTCATAAATTACATGTAAATATGAGAAATACAACAATTTGTTGATACACCGTTCTGCATCTCTTTTTCTTCTGACTACATCATAATGCAGTCAAGGTTTTATCAGATGATGTAGTAGACCATATTTCTACTTTGTAGACTTCTTTGACTTCCCAAAGTCATATTAACATCCTTTTTTTGATTTATCACATTTTACCCAATAAAAAAAGAAAATATCTTCACTCAATTTTGACTTCTACTGAATGGAAACCATTAATGTTGGTATTCAAATTAAAGCTCTCTTTCTAAGGAATCTAACTGTGCCACTCAAAAATCATTTCATTTAAAATTGACAATATTATTTATAACCGCGAATCGCTAAAATATGACCTAATACGGAAATTTCAAGGCTGTTGTGCCACCCATTGGCATTAGAATTTTTTCCTAAAATTTTTCAGGGCTTCTTTTATGATACAAGGGAACAATCATGCAAAAGTGCAAGATGTTTTGAAGATATAGGGGCAGACGATGCACCCTAGTAAAAGTGCCATTTTCACTGTGCAACAGTCCACTCTGTTTGCATATCAAGTTTACAGCCTGCAAGCCAAATTGTAAAATATGGACATACATAAAAGTCAAACCAATATACATACACCTGAGACTCTGAGATATCATTTAACTGTGTTCAAATAAATTAGCTTTTATTTTTGTTGTCTTCAGTAAAGTGATATTATTGAAGAAGAAGATGAATAAGATCAAATACAATCTTGAACCTCAATGAAAGCCAGAAAGACAAAGATATGTCAGACAGGTGAAAATATCAAAATATGAAATAACGTAAAGCCCATTGAAAGCACAGAAAGTGATAAGGAAATAAACAGGTGAATGGACATCATTTGATATTAGAACTGCTGAATCTGTCTCTGTTTTTAGATCTAAAGTCGAAACCTTTTTGTTTTCAAAAGCTTTTAGTAACATTGCTTGATTTTATGCATAATAATTACTTATATGCATCATTTTACTCTTTTAGTTTTATTTATGTACTTTGTAAAGTGCCATTGTTTGTTTACATGTATGAGCGCTATATAAATGTAATAAAACTTAAACTTAATTTGGATGCCATGTTGATGAAAAGTTGTTAGTCAAGTAATTCTATGAGATAATGATGGCATTGCATTAGAAACTATGTACACTCTAAGAATTATTGGTAATATGTTTGCTCAACCTGGCCGCTACTCAGCTGTGACCGTTTTTTGTAAACGTTCAACCCAAAAAGTTGAAAATTTGTGGCTTATCAGCTGCAACTCTTTGGGTTGAACGTTTACTAAAAATGGTCGCAGC
Source organism: Platynereis dumerilii (assembly GCA_026936325.1). Classification (NCBI taxonomy): domain Eukaryota; kingdom Metazoa; phylum Annelida; class Polychaeta; order Phyllodocida; family Nereididae; genus Platynereis; species Platynereis dumerilii. The sequence continues at coordinate 48,836,975 of JAPTHN010000002.1, forward strand.
TGAGTGGCAACTGATTGAGGTAAATGTTTTCTCACAAATCTAGTAAAAGTTTTTTGCGGGAATTCAACCAATCTTAGTAAATGTTGACTTGAGGTCCAACGTCACAAGTTGGTAAAATTTGGAATTTCTGGTCAAATTGCCCGAAAAATCAATAATCGCTGATATTGTTTACATGGTGGAATTAGCAGGTAAAGCACAAAGCAAGTGTTGCACTTTTTGTCAGCCATAAACGCGGGAACATTATACCATGATAGGTTTGACTAAAAACCATATTGTATATATACCAATGGAAAGCTAAGCTCCAGTGCAACAACGAAATAACAAGACAAGAAATTCCAGCAATCAGTCTTTATCAAGATATGTCTGAGCATACACTTTTACAAAATGTGAGAGTGCCACACAGTATTACCGTACTTCTGAAATTTCAGTATGATGTTTCTGGACCTAAATGCTACAAATCCAGCCAAAAAAAGTGTTCTATCCGCACTTACTTTTTCAGTATGGCCAATAGAATTTACATTAAAATGTTAATAAAAATACATAACTTGTTAGTTTTTTATGGATTATGAAATAGCTAGAGAATTACCATATTTTTGGCTGGAGAATTCTCCAGCCTTTTTAATAATGGGTTTTGGGGGTGTGGTCGATATTTGGAGGTGTGGCGCATAATGACAGGTATGCATTTTTGGCCATCATACGTTAAGTTTGTGTTTGTGGTAATTGCTGGTTAGAAGCAATCTAAGTTGGCTAATTTGACAGCATTAGGCTAGGTGTAATGGGTTGACAGTTGTTCGGTTGAAACTGTGGCATTGCTTGAAAATTTTTAATTTTTGGGGGTGTGGCCATTCAGAGCCAATGAGAATGAGGGACTTGGTGGGATGGGCCATTTCAGCCAATAGGGAGACATGTAGTATGCCAGTCCTGGGAGGGGGAAGGACACATCCAGGGGGGTACTTGCAGTAATTAAATTGTTTTTTTCTGCTAGGCATATTGCTAGGCTTGCGTCACCTGGGGAGGTATTAAATTTTATAATCTATACAAGGCGCGGGGGGGGGGGTCATAGCCGGGGGGGTACTTGCAGAAATTTTTATTTTTGCTAGTTATATTTCTAGGCTGGGAGTCACCTCGGAGGGAGGTAAGTTTAAAATTTTAGATTTTACAAGTCCCGAGGGGGTCACCTCAGGGGGGGTACTCGCAAAAAAAAAAAAATTTCTGCTAGTTATATTGTCAGGCTGGGGTCACCTCGGGGGAGGTATTAAATTTTATATATTCTATGCTAGGCTCGAGGGGGGAGGACATTTCCGGGGGGTACTTGCAGGAATTTAATTTTTTTGCTAGTTATTCTAGGCTAGGGGTCACCTCTGAGGGAGGTAATTTTAAAATTTTAAATTTCACAAGTCCCGAGGGGTGTCACCTCAGGGGGGGTACTCGCAAAAAAAAAATTAGTTTTTTTCGGCTAGTTATATTGCCAGGCTGGGGTCACCTCGGGGGCGTTATTAAATTTTATATTCTATGCTAGGTCCGAGGGGGGGAGGACATTGCCGGGGGTAAATTATTTTTTTTGTTAGTTATTCTAGGCTAGGGGTCACCTCTGAGGGAGGTCATCTCGGGGGGGTACTCGCAAAAAAAAGTTTTTTCTGCTAGTTATAATGCCAGGCTTGGGTCACCTCGGGGGAGGTATTAAATTTTATATTCTATGTAAGGCCCGAGGAGGGGGAGGACATTTCCAGGGGGGTACTTGCAGAAAACTTTTTTTTTGCTAGTTATATATCTAGGGGTCACCTCGGAGGGAGGTAATTTTAAAATTTTAGATTTTACAAGTCCCGAGGGGGTCACCTCAGGGGGGTACTCGCGAAAAAAAGATAGTGTTTTCTGCTAGTTATATTGCTAGGCTGGGGTCACCTCGGGGGAAGTATTAATTTGATATTCTATACAAGGCCCGGGGGGGGGGGGTCACATCCAGGGGGGTGCTTGCAGAAATTTTGTTTTTGCTAGTGTTATATTTCTAGGCTTGTGATCACCTCGGAGGGAGGTAATTTTAAAATTTTAGTATATAGAAGTGTCGAGGGGGGGTACTCGCAGAAATTGTTTTTTTTTGCTAGTTATATTTCTAGGCTGGGGGTCACCTCATAGGGATGTAATTTTAAAATTGTGGATTTTACAAGTCCCGAGGGGGATCACCTTGGGGGGTACTCGAAAAAAAAAAAAAATTTTCAGCCTGTTATATTGCCAGGCTGGGGTGACCTCGGGGAGGTATCCAATTTTATATTCTATGCAAGGCCCAAGGGGGGGGGGAGGACACTTCCAGGGGGTACTTGCAGAAATTATTTTTTTTTGCTAGTTATCTTTCTAAGCTAGGGGTCACCTCGGAGGGAGGTAATTTTAAAATTTTAGATTTTACAAGTCCCGAGGGGGTCATTTTGGGGGATACTCACAAAAAAAAAATTTTTTTTTTCTGCTAGAGATATTGCTAGGCTGGGGTCACCTCGGGGGAGTTTTTAATTTTATATTCTATACAAGATCTGGGGGAGGGGGTCACATCCGGGGGGAGCTTGAGAAATTTTTTATTTTTGCTAGTTATATTTACCTCGGAGGGAGGTAATTTTAATTTTAAAATTTTGGATTTTACAAGTCCCGAGGGGGGTCACCTCAGGGGGGGTACTCGCATAAAAAGATTTTTTTATTTCTGCTAGATAGGCTTGGGTCACCTGGGGGGAGATATTAAATTTTATATTCTATGTAAGGCCCGAGGAGGGGAAGGACATGTCCAGGGGGGTACTTGCAGAAAATATTTTTTTTGCTTGTTATATTTCTAGGGGTCACCTCAGAGGGAGGTAATTTGAAAATTTTAGATTTTACAAGTCCCGAGGGGGTCACCTCAGGGGGGGTACTCGCAAAAAAAAGATAGTGTTTTCTGCTAGTTATATTGCTAGGCTGGGGTCACCTCGGGGGAAGTATTAATTTGATATTCTATACAAGGCCCGGGGGGGGGTCACATCCAGGGGGGTGCTTGCAGAAATTTTGTTTTTGCTAGTGTTATATTGCTAGGCCGGGGTAACCTCGGTGGAGTTTTTAATTTTATATTCTATACAAGGCCCGGGGGGGGGGTCACATCAGGGGGGAGCTTGCAGATTTTTTCTATTTTTTGCTAGTTATATTTACCTCGGAGGGAGGCAATTTTAATTTTAAAATTATGGATTTTACAAGTCCCGAGGGGGTCACCTCAGGGGGGGTACTCGCATAAATTTTTTTTTTTTTTCTGCTAGATAGGCTTGGGTCACCTGGGGGAGATATTAAATTTTATATTCTATACAAGGCCCGGGGGGTCACGTCTGGGGGGGGTACTTGCAGAAATTTTTATTTTTGCTAGTTATATTTCTAGGCTGGGGGTCACCTCAGAAGGAGGTAATTTTAAAATTTTAGATTTTACATGTCCTGGGGGGGTCATCTGGGGGGTGTCCTCGCAAAAAAAATTTTTTTTGCTAGTTATATGCTAGGGGGTGAAGGCAGAAGAATGACCAGTTAGGTGTGCACCTGCTGTAACTAGTAAAAAAAACATTTTATCGAGTAGCCTACCTGTCGAGACAACTGAGATAGCAGGCATTTTAGCAGCCATCTTTCTTCATTCCTGGACAGCCAAATGTGACCTTAATATTTCACTAAAGAGTTATAAAATTTGATTCATGTCACTACTATATATATAGTACCCTGGTCCCCCTTTGACCTTTCCAAACTTTATAAATAGTAGTCATGTCTACGCCTGTAGGTACTGATTGGGAACATGAAAATAAATTCAAGATGTAGGCCATTTTGGCAGCCATCTTTCGTCATTCTTGAACTGTCCTTTTGTGACCTTAATATTCCGCTTATTTTAGAGTTATGAAATTTGGTACAAGTATTCCACATTATGAATTTGTCGGCCTATAACTCTATATGGGCAACGACTCTGTTACACACTAGTGTCTGCTGTCACCTTCTACTCAAACACTTGCGCAATGCTCACTGCAGCAAGTTGCACCTATACTTCATTGCTATACCCTCACGTCAAGAGAATCTTGTTCGCGCAGACATCACCGTACTATACCTCAAGCTCCAGTTCCACTGTTCCTACACTCATATTTTTTGCCTCAGACGCTCTCCCATGCTGCAAATCACACCTTCTACTTTCCCATAGGATTAACCAGCCATTGTATCCGAGGATGCTTGTTTTAAATTCTAACAAGATGATCCTTGCTTTATTAACTGTAAATTGGTTTAAAAAATGAAGTGATCAATCCGCATTTCTTTTTGAGCTGTGGTCAGTCAAAGCAACACACAAGAGGCAAATTTGACTGTTCTGTCTCTAATCCACCAGGGGCATGGCATCACAATGGGATCTTGGCTACTGTGACTTCATCAGCTGTGGTGACATTACAATTGAACAACCGACAGTCATGTGATTCTGTAGGCTTTTTTTAGCAACCAGGCAAGCTCAAACAAACAATAGGTGTCTCTGGTGTCCCCATATTTTCAATTTCTGGTGTCAGATTTTGTGAAACTGCAAAACCAGTTTTAGCACCAATTGCTTAGTCAGTTTCCTGTGGTAGAGCTTTCAAATACCCACCCGTTTTGAAAATTCGAGTTCTTGGTCATTTATGGAGCTCTGCCACCGAATGTGTAATAGAAATATATATGTCAAATCTGACACCAGATCATGTGGATATTGCCAGAAATTAAAGCGCAGACATTATTTGAAATAATCCAATGCTGTCAAGAACGCATACTACATCATAAGAAATACTAGTAAGTTGCCCGTAGATTGGAGGGAACAGATAAAATGAAATAAAATAGATGCAATGAGATAGATAGATGGGTGGACTTGAATAGGGGAGAGTGGGGAGAGTTGTGCTTCAGTAGGTTGAGGAAGACACATGTATGGGACATTGGAAGATGAGGCGTTAAGAGTAAATTGAGACGATTGGTTTTGATCTAGCAATAAGCCCATGCTACTTGTAGAATTAGTTGGAAAGATGTATGAATTATACTGAGATGCAGAAACAGCTAAGTTTCAGAAATATAACCTGATGCTCAAAGAAAGGGAGGAACTGGTAGAGAACTTGCAGGTGCTGCCCTCTTGTGTGTTGTATCTGAATTAGTTTATGAATTAGCTTAAAGTAATCATAATTAATTGGAGCATTTAGAGGAGCCTGATAGGGCCCAAAAGGGGAGGCCCAAGCCTTGAAGGGCATAGGAAGGCACAGGGAAAATAAGAAGACCAGGCATTGAGTATAACTTTCAAGAGATAATTCCCGGATCTTATCATTTTAATTGTGAGATATTCACCATAAGAAATATATTCACCACTTTTAAAAGTCACGATTGTTATTTTTATATAAAATTATTTGAATGTTATGTAGACCCATATTGGAATATCGAAGTCAAATTTGGTCCCCTTATTTGAAACAAAACATAGACAAAATCGAAAGCATTCAGAGATACTTCACAAGGCGCATTTGTCCAAACAATATGCCATATTTAGATAGGTTAAATTTATTTAATATCAATACTATTGAAAATCGGAGAATTTACTCAGATCTAACTGTTTTATACAGTTATCAGTGACTTAACATGTGTTAATGTCCTGGATTATTACACAATTGTAAATAGATTAAGAGGTCATAGTAAGCACCTGTGTATGTATTTTAGCAGAACTGACAAAAGAAAGTTATATTGGATTAATAGAATTGTACCATTCTGGAATAATCTATGCTCAAGATCTGTAAAATCATTTAAAAAGAAAATCTCTGTACAGAATAGTATTGTTGGTAGGGGGAGTATCTATGTTTCTCAACTCTAACCCCCCTTTTGTTTTTACTTATGTTATGTTTTTACGCAATAAATATATTTCAAATTAAAAAGGTCTCTTAAAGGATATAACTAATGATAAAATTCCGTGTACAGATCTTCGTCCAGTTATAATAAATAAATCAAATCTGGATGGCAAGTGATGTGGAATGCTTGCGAGAGTAATAAACTTCGAAGACTAGAATGCGGAGGGACAAAATTGTGTTTCACAGATGTCTTACTGGACATTCACGACTAACCCACTCTCATCTTCTACTGGGTAATCCAGCTCTAATATGTGATAATTGCCAATGTGAACTTACAATAAATAAAACACATATTAAAAGACTGTATAGAGACTTTCGACGACAAAGAGACACACTACTCCAAACAAATCCACTCCAATTTCTAATACACAAATCGGAAACATAAATACATTTTTGCATCAAACACAAACATATTACAAAATACGAGGAAAAAAGACAACTAGACAAATGAAATTCTAGCCTGCCTTGATATAGCCCACTAAGGTGCTGCAGAGGCGTAAAACACACACACATACATACACACACACACTTACACATCAAATCCAGTCTATTTGCCTCCTTCTGGCCCCGCATTAAGGAAATATAATTTAAATGAGGAAGTATAAGTGGATTATACAAAGTCAAGAGAATATTTTTCGGGAGGAAATGCTTCAATTTGTTTAGTATACCATTAACTTTGGAAATCTTCTTGGAAATAATATTGATATGATAATGCCATTTTAGATTAGAATCAAGATGTATTCCTAAGAAGTTAAAATGAGAGTGAAACTCAATTTGGTGATTATCAATATCAATTTTGGGTAATGAACTTTTGTCTTTGGAGGTGAATGAAATAATATAGATTTAGTTTTCTGGCAGTTAACAGACAATTTATTGACTTTCATCCAATTACTTATTTGTTTTAGTTCAAAGTTAATGTTGTCATCTACTGCACCAAAAGAGTTCAAAGATGTACAAAGAGACGTATCATCTGTATAGATTATAAGTTTGAATTTGTCACATACAACAGCTAGGTCATTAATATAAATAATAAAGAGCAGTGGACCAAGTATCGATCCTTGCGGGACCCCTGTGGAGATCAACATGGATTCCAAAGATGTCTCATTGTACTGAACGTATTGATGTCTATTTCGCAAATAATTTTAAATAAGTTTAGAGAATTGTGTTGGAAGCCATAGTAATGCAATTTATGAAGTAAAATTTGGTGATCTATTGTGTCAAAAGCACGAGCGAAAGTACCAGTCATTGATAGACATGGTATATCACGGCTTGTAGATCGATTTAATCCATCCATATACTAGCATATGACAAGTCCAAGAAATGCCCTGGACATTTGTGTTTTGATATATTTGTTACAGATTCTATCAAATTTGACAGTTGACTATGAAAAACATTTTCTCAAAATTCACAGTTATTGTTGGTTGTTGTTAGTTCTATAAAGCCCAATACACACGGAGGTTTGTCCTGCGATTTCATTGCATGCAATTCACTTGCAACCTTTACAGAGCAACAGTGTGTCGTGTGAGTTGGCTTGCAATGGAATTTTAAAGACTCGCGACTGAGTTGCAGGACATCTAGCGCTGCTAGATATTGTGCATCTCGAGCGCAGGCAACTGGACACCAATTCCTCGTGTGTGTTGACTTGCAATGGAATTGCAGCAAACTGACCAATCAGCTGTTGGGGATTTAACCTGACCCGTGGACATTAATCTTCCAACACATGTTAATGTTCAACTGCAAAAGGGGTTGACACGAAAATGCAGAAAAAGATCCTCTGTGTGAGTTGACTTGCATCTCAGATGCACTGTTCACCAAAAGGGGTACAGATAGAATCGCGTGCAATAGGATTGCAGAAGTTTCTCTCGTGTGTATTGAGCTTTAGTTGCAGATTCTTAAATATTTTTATCTCATGTCTAACTGCTAAAAGCACACATAGTAACAAACAATGTATAACAGTTTGTGATCACTGCTGTGGTTGTATTCTAATTGGAATTTGTCATGTGACTTTGGAATAGGCTCTCACTAGTTTTGTATTTCTTCAAAATATGCAAATACTATAAAGGAGAAAATATTTAGCATGGCAGAACATTATCAAAATAAGTGAGATGTACAAGGTCAACTATTGCATTTGCACCATACCTGTGTGTTATTTGCAAAATGGCTCTTCTTCTGCAATCTCCAAATACAAATTTCATACGCTTGTATTGTCTTACAGGGTATTATTGGTATACATGCGCATGGTCAAAAGCTTTGGATAGATCAAGGAATATTGTTAAGGGAATGTTGTTTTTATCCATTTCTGTCAATAATTGGTCTATTAATTCTAAATGATAATAATAATGAAAATTTATCTAAAAATGGCTCTCCGAAACCGGCAACACAAAATCACAGGCCATCTTGAGTGTAAGGCAGCTGAAACTACAAATGATTAAGATAAACTGAGAAATCAGACAGAATATATATGAATATTTATGGTCAACATTCATAATATTAGTGGCTTTTTAAGTGGCATGTTTTATATCTTTGGCAAAGTGAGAATGTGTTTTTTTCTTGACCTTCTATCCTGTTTCTCGATTTTGTGAGGCCCCCTTGCCTGGCAAGGCTATGGTTACAGTTCCCACTGTGCCCTTTGGATAATCCGGCCCTGTTTATATATACAGTACAACCCAAAATAAAGTATGATTACCCAAGCAGGAAGGAAGAATCAGCCACTACTTTACCCTTTCACACCTTTTGACTACCTCTGAATCACTTCCTACATTTACCTACTTGAAACTGCCTTTTAAAATTACATTAAAATCACATTTAAACAACACCAATTTGAACTCAATCACCCCCATTGTTTTTGATTCACTTGACGTTTTGCACCCCTGCTAATTGCAATTACATTGGTAGAGTCAAGGCTGGTAAATCCGTCCAGGAGGGCAAATCTGTCCACCCCCTACAATGAGTGTTTATATAAACATGTTACTGTTGTTTGAGTTTTAAAATTAAGAGAAAGTAATTTTTAAACCAATTTGCCATTTTTATTGTTTAGACAGGTATTTAAACAATATTCCAAGCCTATTTTAAAAAGGTGGAATGAAACAATCAAATCCTGTGACGTCATCACAGACATTTTAAGACTTCATGGCAATAATCTTGTAGACCTATTCCTGCCAATAAAAATTTTATTTAAGTTAAAAAATCATTGAATATGACGTAAAATCAAATAATTTTTTGCAGGATTTGTTAAATTACCCAATTGTGAAATTTGTAAAGGAAATACAATAGAAATAAAAGTGGACGGAAATTACCATCATTATTTTAGAACTGGCTTAATGGAGGGTTTGCAAATCCGTCCACCTACCTACATCAAATATATATTAAAGTACTTTTATGACTTTTAATATTCATAAATGGCACACCACTGATTACAGAAATTAGATTTGAGCAATTATACCACTTTGTTTAGGTTAAGGTGACTCAAGCGTGGTACACTACACATACTTCTGAGCAGCCTGGTTGCCTAGCAACATAGCGTCACAACTGCTGCAGGCCCTGAAAAAGTTGTGACGTTACCATTTTCTGCTCTCTTTTTTTTAACAGCATGGCAGCCAGTAATTTGCTATTTAAATGAGATCTAATGCAGCTAGAAGCATAATTATTTTTTTATTGAATGCAGTAACACCTACTCTATGCTAATTCAAAGTTTCAGCTTCTCGTCTTTATCAAAAGAATTGTCTCAACTAATTTCAGTCAACTGTGTCTAAAATTGTCTTTATTTCTTTAAATTGACATTGGCATAGTCATGGTACTGCAGTTAAAAAACGACTCAGTGAAATTTTTTTTATTTTTGGACATTTGTTTGACAATAACTTGTTTATGATATATGCAAATTTTTAAAAAAATCTGTATGATTGTTTTCCTAAAATTTGATTACTGCCAAAATTGATGCATGCAAAATATGCAATTAATTAGTGTGTTTGTGCCCTTTGACCTCTTACAGAAAAAAGTATTTTAACCTTTTTCTTCAAATTTGTGGCAAATGTATTGGTTTACATCCATGGGAAGACATTTCTGACATTTTTGTGTGACAAATGCATGTAATGCTTTATTCTGTGGTACATAACCAAAAACTCAATTTATAACTTTTAAGCAGTCATCAGGCCAAACATGCAGTTACCATGGCAACCAAACGAGTCGGTGAAATTTTTTTATTTTTCATTTTTGGAATGTATGGGTCCCATAGACTACCTGTGCAAAATTTTAGAAAAATCTGTATGATCAAACTACCACGCTTGAGTCACCTTAAAAGGGTACTCCAAATGCAATTGAGGTTGTCAATTGAAATTCTTGCAGTCTAATTGATCTATATTTTTTCATTATTGTATTTCTCGTGCTGTCATCGTCCCATTACTCTAAAATCAACATAAAAACGTTTGTGAAAGTTAATAAATTGCAAAACTGAAAGAAATAACAAAATATGATAGGTGTGGGCTGAATTATGCCCTGTGGACGGATTTACCATCCTTGCTGGACGGATTTAGAAGCACACTGGACGGATTTAGATGACCTAACCTTCATTTTTTGTTGCCATGGTTTTGGTAAATATTATTTGAATATTTGATTTTTTTTGGCTGCTGATGTTAATTCGGAATGTGTTCCTTACAATGGACTAAATTCTATATCTGTATATATTCCCATTGTCCTGGAAATAAAGTTTTAGCCAAAAGTGGACGGAATTACCATCCTTGACTCTAGCTGTCTAAATAGAGTTCTAAAGGGAGTTGTAAGGAGATTTGGGGCGGAGAGGAAAAAAGAGGGCAAAATAGGTAAACAGAGGTTTTCTGACAGAAAATTTTCTTACTTTATTTGGGTTGAACTGTATAATGAGCTATTACAGAGATTGGTCAATAATTAGGAAAATTTGAGATGTCACCAGCTCTGAATTTTTTCCTGGGGGAGGAACGGAGTAACAGTACCTTTTCCAAAATATCTTCAGTCAATTGCTGATATAAAAAAAATAGTTTTGTGAAATAAATTTAAGAGCTCATTATTTATTGCTTTAATATTTTTCAGAAAGTTGCTTGACTGCTCATTTCCAAGATGGACACCACCAATGAGGCGGAGGAGTCATCAACATTCGATTCCACGACAGAATCAAATGGATTTAGCGTCACAGGAGAGACCGATGGATATAATGTGACTGGTCTTTTCTTTAATGACAGCTTGGAACAATTCAACCTTGGAAAAGGATCTTGGGAACTTTTTTTAGACAATTTCAGAATGTCCTACTTCTTCACTTTTGGCATCATTGCTCTTGCAGCAAACGTACTGACTCTTGCTGCAATCAAGCGTTTCAAATCCTTGAAGTCAACAACTGCATGTGTGTATATTGGCAGTCTCTGTTTGGCAGATTTGATCATCTTCCCCAATTTAATAATTGAACCTTTTCTCCAATACATCAAGGATGACTACATTTTCAAAGTGATTTTCTGTATATCGAAATCGCTGAGTTACATGTCCACAGGACTATCGTTGCTCACTCATCTTATCACTGCATTTGACAGATATGCTGCAGTTATTAGGCCATTGCTCTACAGGTCAGTTGATGTGAGAACCCGCATTTCACGAGCTGTCCCAAGAGTTGCAGTGGCATGGCTTTATATGTTCCTGCAGACATCAGTATTTTCTTATTTCATGACGAAAAAGGACTCCCTGTACTTGAGATATCATTTAGATATGTCGATTGTTCTGCCCCCATGGATGCGCATTATCTCAAGTGCTCTGGGGTTAATATGGTTGAGCGTCACGCTTTTCCTGTACAGTCGCGTCGTTTATCGACTGCTCAAGAAAAACCAGATCCATGATTCGTTGTCCCCTACAGTCAACCTGATGACACGATCCGCCACAAAAATGATGGTTGTCGTCGTTGCTACAAGGCTGGTTTGCTACTTGCCATGGATCATTTGGTTGAACTTTGGAAGCAAGAGTGAATCTTTTGGTACAAGTCTGACAAAAGAGTTGGCAGTGTTTCTTCTTCATGCAAACTGCTTTGTTAATCCTTTCATTTATGCCAAACTGAGCACTAGTTTCCGAAAAGCATACAAGAAACTTCTTAGCTGTGATCGCCACTCATCAGGAAGCAGCGTTCAAGATGCCCCTCTCAACAATGATGCAATTCAATTGCAACCTGTATTTCATGTTGGTAATTGATCTGCGTAATATCATGCAAGACAATGGAGGAGTTAGATGGTTACCTGAATTGGAGTTATATTACTAAGCTATCGGAAATAGCTCTGTTGAATTCCTTATACAGCAACATTAACAAGCATTTCAGAACAGAACTGTAGCACATCCATAACATTACATGTGCCAATCAGGTGAAAATGAGAATTGCATTCTGCTGCCACCTGGCACAAAGTCTGTTTTGTATGATGCAGTATTGCTGCTCCCAAACAATAGTTTCAATTTCATAGCACATTCACAAAGTTAAACTTTGTCTATTCAACATTGAGGTAAACCAGAGTCAGACTCGGCGATCACATTCTCGAAAAGGAAGTTGACAATTAAAGCTATCATCATACTCAGAAACAGCCCTGGTTTCTTCCAGACAAAATTTGTGTTTAATGTTGACCGCTCGCAGGAGCATGTGGAATTGCACACTTGCTATTTGGTTGCAACACATGGCACCATAATTTATGTTCTGCCAAGGCTGGAAAAGGCAGTGGCAATGAAACTGAGGTAAACTTGTACACTGACATTGTGCCGATACTCAAACTGGGTATTTTGCTGTAAATGAGAAATAAGATGTTACAATGACAATGCATTTGAAAAGGCATGCTGAGCAAATTAATCAGTACATGTAGGAGACCTGGAGAAGTTTTGTAAATACCAACAGCATGATACTTGTATGTTTCACATTTTTTGAGTCGGACAAATTTCAATGATGTTAATATCCTAAGACAAACTTCATCATAACCGTCATATTTGCTCTCGCAGTATTAAAATATTGACTGGCATGTGACTTGCTCTCAGCCAATGCGGGCTCTGCTCCATGGTCGATGAATGATGAAGCGAAATATTGCATGGCTTATAAATAGAAACTGTACTGAATGTGTAGCCCTACTATGTTGTTGGATGTGGTGTAAAATATTTAGAGGTATACGCTGAAGAAAATGAGGTTTCATTTTAATGGCGACAGAAAAATATTATAAGATTTGAGATGTATTGTGCATTTACAATTGTAAAATCAGCTGGTAGTCACCTGTGAATAGTGATGTCTCTAAATAATGAGCATTGTCTTATATATATACGAGTACTACCATATATACGAGTATTACCATATATACGAGTATTACCATACATGCTGTTGTCTATTTTACACTTTTAGTATGCTTTGATGGCTCCTATACTATTGTTGAAATTTTGCATTGTCAGATTTCATTTCTTTGTTGTGCTTGATTGTCTGGAATAAAACGATCTACATTTATTAGATGCATACAGTTTTACTTTCTTTGTTAGTTGGACGGATGGTTGATTTGGGCTCTACGTCTTGTATTTAGACACATAGTAAGCTAATTAGGACAGGAGGACACAACAATGAGACAAAGGATGATTGAAACAGCCAACAAAGGCCCAGGAAACCTTGGACCCAGCGATTGGTAGGCAAGCACGCTACCACAAGACCAACCTCTCCCTTCTTTGTATCATCTCTACAATTGAAATGATGAGATCCGGGAACTATCTCAAGTCAAACTCGATGTCTCACCCTGTATGTGCCACACGTGTAAAGCCAAGAGTACTTTTAAATCAAGTCAAGTCAACTTTTTTACGGCCTTCCACTTTGATACCGAAAAAGAGTGTACTGTTGCACTGTGAAAGGCACTTTGTGTTTCATCATACTGATGATTTATTATGATCATACCCAATACTTTCAATGATAATTTGATTTAAGGAGACTTATCCCTCTTGTTGGTGACAGCCAAACGAAACGATTATGCATCTGATTTTCAATCCAAAATCAGTTTTGACAAGTCAAATGGCCTTCTAGTATAGGGCCATTTGTAATGTTTCCTCAATTTAGGGTACATTTTTGGAACCAATGTTTTTTTTAATCTATGATATCCACAGAACAAAACCTGAGTTGGTTCCATTTTTTTCTATGGCTCCTAAGGCGGCCATCTTGAAATCCAAAATGGCCGCCACTGAAACACTATTTTGGCCATAACTCAAGAACTGTTTGACATAGAGATGCAAATGAGGGGTCAAAACTGTGTAGTTTGAGCTGACAAATGCAAAGGTACCATTTATTTCACTCATTAATGAAGCGAAAAGCGAAAAAGTAAATATTATTAGTAAATTTTCTACCAAGTCGGCACTAAACATCATGCTACAAATTCATGGATGCGAAACTATTCGGACTTGAATGACTGTGTTTTGTCAGACTTGTAAAATTACTGTGTTATCAGGTTGTTATGGATAATTAATTGATTCTAAGTCTATGAATGTTGATAACACAATAACACAAGCTGTAGTGGAGTTTTTTCCAAAGCTCCTTTTGTCTTTTGTTCGACTGCACTGTTTTGCTTCTTGTCTGAGATTTTCATTTGGTCCAACTTTGTTGCTTTCAAGGGTTGTTTCTTAATGATGCTGTATATACACAGTTTGGTTGACTATGTCAATAATGTTTGGCTTTCAGAATATTGTCTAATAATAATGGTAATGTTCAGCTTTAATGACATCAACCTTCATTACTCTAGTACCGAGTCATTACCGTCATGCTGGGGTATAGACTTTATTCAAATTAGTTGGTTAAGAATAATTTTTTTGCTCGGTTATGCTTTATACCATGCCAGATGGTTTTAGAGCAACAATGCTTCATATACTTTTTAATAAATTTGGTTTGTAGTCCTCGATGGGACTGAAGAAGCAGGAGAAAGAACTGAAACCTGCAAACCCTTTTACAATTTGTTTAGAAAAACCAAAGAGTGCCTTGCAGACACTCATGTATGAACATCCACATTTTAAAATCATTCTCATGATTACTACTGAAAACCAGTTAAATAATGTTATCTCACTGAATTTTCTCTATAAATTTTGGCAGACCTATATTTTGGGGAATAGCTTTCTTAAAGCTATGCAGGTGCATTGGGCCAGCCTGCAGTGGTTACAAGTACTACCCTCTTTTCTTGATTGTTCATTTAATTCTAATTCCAAAGTTCTACTCCTCCATTTATTACAAATGAGGAAAAGAACCAAAGGCTCCAGAGAAATTAGGGAACTGTTATCAGCTGCTGATGACTTTGCTGTATTTCACAAAATTGGTTAGAATTAGTCACGCTACTGTCATGCTGCTGTGATACACCAGCTGAAGGAGCTGGAATTATACCACAATGGAGAACAACAGTCCCATTGTCTCCTGTACAAACCGGCAACTACCTAGAGGTGTTTGAGAGACGGTTTCCTTCTCAACATAGGTTGCCCTAGCTCAGCTTACTGGAGATCATTAAACCTTCAATATATACTAGCAATAAGTGCCCCTGAAAATAGTTTTAAGAGGAGGAGTTTTAACCTTTTAGGCGCATGTATGGGATTATCACAACCCTGGGTCAATGGAAGATGGCAGAGATCTTGCAACTGCTGCCCTCTTGTGTATTGAATATGAAACAGCTTAAGGAGTCCACACTGCACTATGATCAGGATAATTCACTCAATTTTTCTGGCACCACTTTATTGGTCATTTAATAATGGTGAAGCCCTGGTGATGACAGGATGATTGAATGTGTTGGGTTGATCAGTTGAGTGTCAGAAGAAAGTTTGATCTCTGTGGAGCCATTCTCATCACCTCCAGGATATCCCTTATGTTTATCTCTCTATCACCATTGGCAGTGTACCGAAAGTCCGAAACTACTTTTTGCCAAAACGAATCTGATTCAGCATCTTTGCTCGGATGTCGGCTGCTCTTATCATGTACAAGTGCTGAATAACCATATCAGATGGGAGCTTGCAATTCAGTGGTTATTTGAGAAGATCATCTGTATAAGAGTCTTGGCATGTATTTACCTTGCATACATACTGTTTTTTTTCCAGAGAAACTGGCCAGGAATTTAGTCAGTTTTATATGGATATTTATGTCATTTTATTCTGAGATCTTAGTCCCCATTCAGAACCAGCTGAGTCTGTCACAGACATGTATAGTGCTTGAACTTGTAACAGAATTGTTCCAACTTATCTAGGTCTTGTCTTCTGGGTGTCATCAATTGTTCTGAATTTGGATTTTTCCTTTTAACGTAACTATGTGGGTAGAGAGTGACTTTAAAGGGTGCAGCAATTGTGTAAAAGAGAGCAGTCCATAGAGGTCTAGAAAAATGCAATTACCCAACTAAAAACCAGTCCACTACACACTACAGGCAGGTGAATGTGATGAGACTACAGACTGACAAAATTCAAGTTGAATTTTGGAATCAAATGGCCACTAGGACAGCTGTCTATCAGGTCCATGCTGTGCAGAACTCAAGAGACTGGGCTAGATGTACAATACAAGTGTGTATACTGTATAGGCATGAAATACAGAATGTCCAATGAAATATTGTAGCCTGTTACCTCACAGTCGCAATTAGATGTAGACTTTCTACATAATTGAGGACAAATTACTTACTTGACAGAGTCAAGTTGACTCCCAGTTTGCAAAGAAAGAAGATGCATCAAATGACTCACTTCAAGTCAGATGATTCTTTCCCATAGATGATATCCACTGGTCTTGCAGAGTAGAGATCTTGTTTTGGATTCAGAAAATCATTTGTTGATCCCTTAGATTGTGAAGTCAGATGTTTGTTCTGTCACATGTGAAGTAGAGCTGTAGATTACTACAGCTTCTGTCTTCAATTTCTGCAAGTTCTTTGTGAATACATATTAGTTTCAGCATCACTTTAAGGCTTTTGTGGAACATTGACACACAGATTAGATACATTTCATCTGTGCATTGACGTCTTGGCACCATATTCTCCATCAGAATCTGATTCTTCCATTACAAAGCATGCAGTGAATGGGCATTTAGGTGTCCTCAAAATTTTCTGCTGCCTCAAACACATAAACCTGTGAAAGACAAATGTGTTTGCTTGCATAACCATTTTCATATGCACTGGTCGATCCACAGCTACATGTACATAATCTTTTTAGGTACTTTAGGCCAATCATATTAACATGGTCCAGTTCCTATAAATTGAACTTCAAGATATTGTGGCCAAGTTGAAACATGAGCTTGTGTGTGAGTTGTGGTGAGGCACCGGACTTTCTCTGAGACATTGCAATATATTAGTTCATGTATATATGTAATATACTTGGTATAGGCTATTGTCATATTTTCATATTGCTATTACGGTACTGGTGTGTACAACAGGAAGGATGACATGTCTGATCATTCCTATGAGCCTACCTGGACCATTGAACACCTACATCATAGATTATATTAATTTTTCATTTATAGTTATGTGTTATCAGTAGCCTATTGAACATAATCATATTACATAATGAAAGCACAAATATCTTCTTTTGATACTAGAAAAAGCGTTTGTAATACTAATATTACTTAGGCTTCTAGTCTCCATTAAATTCCAAACTTTTTGCCATATATCAAACTGATCAGCTGACACAAGTGCCAATGCCACTTTTTCAGTGCCAATGCCACTTTGTCAGTTGCCCCACAGTGCTAGAGTTTCCCCCATGCTCTGGCTGAAACAATTCAGAGCCAGCAAGCACTCTCAAGAACTTTGGAATCCAAACCCCACTTCATCTGCCTTAATTAACAGCTTTGGTCTAACCCAACTCCATTTGCCTTTCTTGACAGCTTTGGCCTTCCATGGCTTTTGCTAACACTACACTACATATATTCCAGTTCAGAAATGAAAGAAATGATACTCATCATGATGTGGGTTATGTACACTGATTTTTCTACAATTTGGGAACAGCTCAGTTTTGAAGAGCGGGTAATTGCTTCAGCTAAGGGGCTAAACTAATTCACAGTGGCCTCAACTGTAATGGAGAACACTTGTAAACAGTGTCAGACTGTCAAAAAAACTTTTTTTTCATAATCAATTGCACATATAAAGTAAATTATACAATTATTTACACATCGAGAAAGCTCGTTTTGCCTGAAAATTGGGGTTTCCTGGGTAACCTGACCTTACATTTCCATGGCAACAGAAAAGTTATTTAAACACAGTCAACAAGTTAGATTTGTTCAGAGTACACAGTAAAATACCTGAAATTAATTCTGTGAAAATTTCATTTAGCTACTTCGAATACAAATGTCCATCAGAACGAGAGGTCAGAACTTTTGAAACGTTCCTCATACATGCAAGAAAATACCAACAATATAAATTAATTTATTTTTCTTTTCACTTAGGATTAAAAAACATGGTACCATTAAATTCTCCAGCTCAAACTACACAATTTTGACCCCTCATTTGTATCTCTATGTCAATCCATTGTTTAGCTATTGCCAAAAATAACGTTTCAGTGGCGGCCATCTTAGATTTCAAGATGGCCGCCTTATGAGCCATAGAAAAAAATGGAACCAACTCAGGTTTTGTTCTACGGATATCATAGAATAAAAAAAACATTGGTTCCAAAAATGTACCCTAAAGTTAGGAAACGGATAAATATCCTACACAAGGCCATACACTATTCTCTTCATCATGACTAATCAAACTGCCTGTATGTTTCCCATGTTGAAAGTAGGGAAGATGACACTTCATCAGCTATCATTAGTCACGAAGTGCATTTTTAACAGTGAGCTGGTCGTCATTTTTTCGTTATCAAAGTGAAAGGTTACAAATCCACTTGGATAACTTCGCGTTCACCTCAGCTAACAGGATCTAAAGAAAATTAAATAGGCCTATGTATAGAAAAAAACGGCACATGGCAATTGCACACAGTGGTAGTAAGCACTGCAATTGTCTAAAATAAACTCTTTTGACATGTTGGTTCACTGTACCTTGATGGTGGCCCACAGAGCATTAAAACTGGGATGGGAAGTTCTAATAGTATAGCCCTCTCCTGGACTGGATGTCGACCAAAAGTCAGGTTTCCAGGAATCGGCAAAGTTGTTCTTAGGGGGCGACCATTTAATAATCAGGGTGGCTTGGAGTTTTCCTCAGCGGGAAATTATTTATTTCACGGTAACGGTGGTCGTAATTATTTATTTCAAGCATACGATGTCCCTGAATATTCATTCCCAAATCAAGCATCTGCTTATACCCCATTCAGAAATTATCTATTTTGAGACTGTCCAAACAGAATTTATTTATTTCACCAAAACTGAGCAAGAAATTACTTATCTAAAAACGAACATCTAGCCGCCCTTAAGATTAAATGGTAATCAACCTGTACAACACTTCATATCTTGATATCTTGTAGTACCCATCAGCACCAATTTTCTCTCCAGGCTTAAAAAAAGGGCAGCATATTTTTTTCCATCAGTCGCAATGACTCCAAGTATTGTTTGGGCTGGACGTTTTTTCCTTGACATCTCCTGGACCTCAGCTGCCAATCCAGCCGGGCAGCAATCAGTTCTCCCATTGACAACATCTACAGTCAGGGCCGGATTATGCAGTGGGCACTGTGCCCAGGGCCCCATAAGGCAAGGGGCCTCACAAACATAGAAAAAAAAAAGGCTCGAAGTTCAAGATCAAGAACACATTCTCACTTTTCCAAAGATGTACAACATCACACTTCAAAGCCATGAATGTTACCATACATATTCATATAAATCTGAAGAAGGTTCCCATTTCTCTATAGGCCTATTTCTTGACTATAGGTTTCAGCTGGCTTACATTAAACGCCTTTTTTGCTGGTTTTGGAGAGCCATTATAAGGTAAATAATTGAAAAATAGGTAAATAATTGAAAAATGATCGAATAATTGAAGAAAAAAAAATTAAGGGAAATTACTCCATTAAATTTAAAACGCACAGTACGGTGCAGATATAAAATATGTCATTTCAAGGAAAAATAGTGCTGGCAGGGGGCAAATGGACTGAATTTGGTGAAATACGCATGAAGTAGAGAGAGCCAATTTACAAGGTAATCATGGTTACGATAACAAGATGCCACACAAAGATAGATAATTTATTCAACTAATGTACGAATGCATATTTAAAAGCACATCAGAAATTTGATTGCTGCTCACAAAAAATGAATAAAATTAAATGAGCACTGGTCAATGATACATAAAAATCATAAGTATGAATAAAATTCTTATCAGTATGAAACTTGTACACTGACATTGTGCCGCAACTCAAACAGGGTATTTTGCTGTAAATGAGAAATAAGATGTTACAATGACAATGCATTTGAAAAGGCATGCTGAGTAGATAATTAATACATGTAGGAGACGTTCTTCAAGAGTGTTAATCTCACATCCCCTAACAAATTTGACCTTTGTGATACACTTTACACGAAGAAATACTTATTTCATGACAAAGAAAGGAAAAAATTACAACATAGATCTTATTATCACATCATTCTCACAGCATGTACACATGTACATGTTGAATATTTGACCATGCTGTCAGTGGCCAAAGCTTCAAATTTCGATAATGTTAATATTGTAAGATAACTTCATCATGACCATCATAATTGCTCTCACAGACTACAAATCATATGATACGTTCTCCATGCAGATGATATACTAAAATATTGACTGGCATGTGACTTGCTCTCAGACAATGCGGGTTCTGCTCCATGGTCGATGAATGATGAAGCGAAATATTGCATGGCTTCTAAATAGAAACTGTACTGAATGTCTATAGCCCTACCATGTTGTTGCATGTGGTCTAAAATATTTAGAGGTATACGCTGAAGAAAATGAGGTTTCATTTTAATGGCGACAGAAAAATATTATAAGAATTGAGATGTATTGTGCATTTACAATTGTAAAATCAGCTGGTAGTCACCTGTGAATAGTGATGTCTCTAAATAATGAGCATTGTCTTATATATATACGAGTATTACCATATATACGAGTATTACCATACATGCTGTTGTCTATTTTACACTTTTAGTATGCTTTGATGGCTCCTATACTATTGTTGAAATTTTGCATTGTCAGATTTCATTTCTTTGTTGTGCTTGATTGTCTGGAATAAAACGATCTAAATTTATTGGATGCATACAGTTTTACTTTCTTTGTTAGTTGGACGGATGGTTGATTTGGGCTCTACGTCTTGTATTTAGACACATGGTAAGCTAATTAGCACAGGAGGACACAACAATGAGACGAAGGATGATTGAAACAGCCAACAAAGGCCCAGGAAACCTTGGACCCAGCGATTGGTAGGCAAGCACGTTACCACAAGACCAACCTCTCCCTTCTTTGTATCATCTCTACAATTGAAATGATGAGATCCGGGAACTATCTCAAGTCAAACTCGATGTCTCACCCTGTATGTGCCACACATGTAACGCCAAGAGTACTTTTAAATCAAGTCAAGTCAACTTTATTACGGCCTTCCACTTTGATACCGAAAAAGAGTGTACTGTTGCACTGTGAAAGGCACTTTGTGTTTCATCATACTGATGATTTGTTATGATCATACCCAATACTTTCAATGATAATTTGATTTAAGGAGACTTATCCCTCTTGTTGGTGACAGCCAAACGAAACGATTATGCATCTGATTTTCAATCCAAAATCAGTTTTGACAAGTCAAATGGCCTTCTCTTCATCATGACTAATCAAACTGCCTGTATGTTTCCCATGTTGAAAGTAAAGAAGATGACACTTCATCAGCTATCACGAGTCACGAAGTGCATTTTTAACAGTGAGCTGGTCCTCATTTTTTAGTTATCAAAGTGAAAGGTTACAAATCTACTTGGATAACTTCGCGTTCACCTCAGCTAACAGGATCTAAAGAAAATTAAATAGGCCTATGTATAGAAAAAAATGGCACATGGCAATTGCACACAGTGGTAGTAAGCACTGCAACTGTCTAAAATAAACTCTTTTGACATATTGGTTCACTGTACCTTGATGGTGGCCCACAGAGCATTAAAACTGGGATGGGAAGTTCTAATAGTATAGCCCTCTCCTGGACTGGATGTCGACCAAATGTCAGGTTTCCAAGAATTGGCAAAGTTGTTCTTAGGGGGCGACCATTTAATAATCAGGAGGGCTTGGAGTTTTCCTCAGCGGGAAATTATTTATTTCACGGTAACGGTGGTCGTAATTATTTATTTCAAGCATACGAGTAACGATGTCCCAGAATATTCATTCCCAAATCAAGCGTCTGCTTATACCCCTTCAGAAATTATTTATTTTGAGACTGTCCAAACAGAATTTATTTATTTCACCAAAACTGAGCAAGAAATTACTTATTTAAAAACGAACTCCTAGCCCCCCTTAAGATTAAATGGTAGTCAACCTGTACAACACTTCATATCTTAATATCTTGTAGTACACATCAGCACCAATTTTCTCTCCTGGCTTAAAAAAAGGGCAGCATATTATTTCCATCAGTCGCAATGACTCCAAGTATTGTTTGGGCTGGACGTTTTTTTTCTTTTAAAACATCTCCTGGACCTCAGCTGTTGATCCAGCTGAGCAGCAATCAGTAACTGTTCTCCTATTGACAACATCTACATTCAGGGCCGGATTATGCAGTGGGCACAGTGTGCAGGGTCCCATAAGGCAAGGGGTCTCACAAGAATTGAAAACATAGGCTGCGCAGCAGCATACCCTCGGCTAATCAGTGGGTATTCTGGAGGCAGTGAAATCAAGTGGCCCTCAGGAGGCGCGGGCTTTGAGGGGGCAAGGTCCCTAAAAACTTTAAATTGATGTCCGTTTCCACCAGGTCACAGCAAGTGCCATAATGAAAATCTGTAAAAATTTAAGCTAGAATCAAGGCCAAAATTTGTTTTGGCAATTTTTTGAATTTCCATCACCACAATGTTTTTCATGAGTTTCCCTGACTTTCCGTAACTGCAGAGCAGACACTTAAATACAGTTCAAAAAAACTTAAGCAATACTTGATTTGTAAACAAAGAGAGGGTTTTGAGGGGGGAGGGTTGGTCTATTGGTAGCGTGCTGGACTGCCAATCGCTGGGTCCAGGGTTCGAATCCAGCTCTTTCCGGGTCACTTGGGCCTATGTTGGATGGCTGTTTCAATCATCCTTTGCCTCATTGCCGTGTCCTCTTCCTGTCTTAATTAATTAGCCTACCAAGTGCGTAAATACAGGATGTAAAGCCCCAAACATCCATCCATCTTCAAAAATACTGTTCTTTTATTGCATACAGAAGTTCATTTTTAAAATTTTAGAATTAGAATTTATTGGATATTACTGAAATTTGTCTACACCCATTCTATGAAATCTACAGATCTGATAGTAATATACAAATACTGTATGTTATTAATGCAATATTAACATCCAGTTGCACAAGGAAATCAATTATTTGATCAGTCAGTCAAACAATTAATTAAGCAATCACTCAATCAGCAGATCAGTCAATCAAACCACCCTGGTTTTATACCAGGTTGCCACCCTTTAAATTCAGATAAAAACGAGAAATTTGGTTGAATCTGTGATAAGTGATAACACATGGAAAGAAACCTTTTTTTAATAAAAAAATCTGTTAAAGTCAGTTTAAGGATTCCATTAATGCAGCAATAAATGCAATTGATGTCGGGGGAAAATATGTCTGGTGAAGCAGGAACAATCACGGAAAAACACAGAGAATTTGCTCCAAAGCTTACTGTGCACTAAATTATATAATTTTAGCCATCTTTATTTAGTTTCATTTCAAATATTAGCTCCAATAGGCCTACATGTAAACTAGAAGAATAATTCAAATAATAAAGCAGCTTCCAATCAAACGCTGGAACAACCTTGCTGACCACATTTACAAATAGATAATACAAACAACCAGGGCCAGGTGACAGTCAGATTATAGGTCTGAATAACAATAAAAACGACCAAAAGCTCCGTAAAGTGGCACATTCAGTCGCATTTGCTGAATTTAGGTGTTTTTGACACTAAGACAATATGTCTTAATCTCTTGGATGACATCTTGATCTATCTATCTATCTATCTATCTATCTATCAATCTATCTATCTATCTATCTATCTATCTATCTATCTATCTACTATCTATCTACTATCTATCTATCTATCTATCTATCTATCCATCTATCCATCTATCTATCTATCTATCTAGTCTATCTAGTCTAAGCTATTCTTATCATAAATCATGTAAATTACAAATATGGAATTTGGGTCTTAAACATAAATTATAGATAAGATGTCTCCAACCAAAACTATTGTAAATAGTAAGACTAAAACAAGGTTTATGCCAGTATATATGTATCTTTTAAGACTAAGCAAGTTGCTAGTTAATACAAAGGTTAAATGCTGGTCAAACTTTGAAGAATAACAATAGCTGTAAAGAAAAACCAAACAAAAGAAACATGTCCCAACTCTGTGTACAGCCTGCATGGGCTACAAAAAGTCATATTTCAGCTTCTACTAGGTCGGACAAATTTTCCCAAAGTAACTACAATACCCGTCGGCAATGTATACATTGCCGAGGGTAAAAAAAGGCTCGAAGTTCAAGATGAAGACACATTCCCAATTTTCCAAAGATATGCCTGATGACAGGATACACCAACCCGCTCCCTTTTGTTATTCCCGTAAAATCAGTTACCCCCCTATTTTCCCCCCCGTTTTGCCCCTTTTTCCCCCCTTTTCCCCCACTTACCCCCACTTTCCCCCACTTGTCTCCGCTTACCTCGCACTTGCCCCAACTTGCCTCCCGCTAGTCCCAGCTACCCCCGCTTACCCCATCTTGCACCCCACTTCCCCCCACTTAATTGCCCCCACTTTCCCCGCATAACCTCCTCCTTTCCCCAATTCCCCCACCTTTCCCCCTAACTACCCCTAATAACATTTCCTTATGTTAGTGTTACCCCATAGGGTGGGGGCTCGGGGGTGTATCCCATCATGAGGCCTCAAAGATGTACAACATCACACTTCAAAGCCATGAATGTTACCATACATATTCATATAAATCTGAAGAAGGTTCCCATTTCTCTGTAGGCCTATTTCTTGACCATATATATAGGTTTCAGCTGGCTTACATTGAAGGCCTTTTTTTGCTGGTTTTGGAGAGCCGTTTTAAGGTAAGTAATTGAAAAATAGGTAAATAATTGAAAAATAATCAAATAATTGAAGAAAATAAAATTAAGGGAAATTACTCCATTAAATTTAACACGCACAGTACTGTGCAGATATAAAATATGTCATTTCAAGGAAAAATAGTGCTAGCAGGGGGCAAATGGACTGAATTTGGTGAAATACGCGTGAAGCAGAGAGAGCCAATTTACAAGGTAATCATGGTTACGATAACAAGATGCCACACAAAGATAGATAATTTATTCAACTGATGTACGAATGCATATTTAAAAGCACATCGGAAATTTGATTGCTGCTCACAAAAAATGAATAAAATTAAATGAGCACTGGTCAATGATACATAAAAATCATAAGTAGGCCTATGAATAAAATTCTTATCAGGATGACGAGACTTGCAATTGTTCCTGCTTCTTTTGCATGTTACCTTGCAAATTCAAATGCTGAATATGAGGACAAATTTCAATGCAAAAAAAAAATCAATAATTGGCGACAGTTTGTCACAGTGTTTTGAAAACAGCAATGTGTAATTGTGTATATCTCGCTGCACTATAAAAAATGTCGGGACAAAATTGGTTTTTTAGATTCAAACTGTTTTTTTTTGAAAAACCAAATTTCAATGCAAAAAACCAACATTGATTTTTTTTTTGCATTGAAATTTGGTTTTTCAAAAAACCATTTTGAATCTAAAAAACCAATTTTGTCTGAAATTTTTTAGAGTGTGTCTACCAACACCATGCAACCACACCAAATATGCGGAACCGCGGGCCGCGGGATTTCGTAATACGCAGTTGAGGGACGGGACGGGGACGCTCTTTGCGGGATCGGCCGTAATTAAATGCGGATGGGGTCAAATTTGAGAACAAGCTGAATTTGCTTTGAAAATCGCCTCTATTTTTTTTTTTTTGAAAAAATTTTCTTGTTCCTTGTTTCAAGTCTCCATTGTGTCATGTGAACCAATTTCAGCCCTGGCTCCCAAAAATTGGGCAGCCATGACACTAGGAGACGGTAACGTATGTTACCATACTCAGTGGTGGACCAGTGAAGCTGGTTGTGTGGCTGACTTGGATATGAACTTCGTTTTTTGCTGAAGCAATTTTCACAGGCTTTCTTATTTCTTATTTTATGTAACAAACAACTTAAACTAAGCTAATTCGGAGGTATGTGTGACAAGCAACTTAAAAGTTGTACTGCAAATCCGGCAAGAGTAATCTCAAAAATAACGTTCAAAAGCACTTTAAGCAGCTATGGACAGGCCTATAGGAAGTCAGAGAGCTGCTTCGGGATGCTATTCCTTGCATATTAAAGGTTGAAGAAAAGGAAATGAATTTTTTCATGCCGTGAAACGCTCTTTAGGCAGTGGCGTCACTAAGAGGGTGCAAGGCTAAACTGTATAGCATCCTCTATTGTAAGTATTTTCGCTTTCTTTAGACCCCAACGGGAGCTAATCCTGGGTAATGCCCAAGATTGCGTTACAAAAAAACAGTCGCATTGGGGTAATCACATTAGGGTAATTGTCCAAGTTTACGACACAACTGTATTTAAGAAGATGTGACAAAACAAAATGTGGAAACACCAACTTGGTCCAAAATTCCACACGAAGCGCACAGAGGAAGTGGTCTGGGGGCCTTTTATTTAATGTAAGCTCCCGACATAGGACTTTTGGAATTAATTATGGTTCAATCAGCTTTGGTTGTAACTGGTGTTTTGAAGCGGCCTCGCTTGAGGTGGCCTGATCCTGCCCTTTCATTTTGTTTCTCAATTAAATTTTGCAGACAAGACTGGATATTTAGTTACATATGTTAATGGCCATACCGTAATATTCGCGCAGCGAATTGAGCACACGAAAGGTTTCAAAAATCTATGCAGCGATGGTCTCAACATCAATGGTCAACAGCAGGAAATTAGGTCAAGTGGGACCAGCTTCCTATCAATGATTTAGTTTCCAATTTAACAGAACATGACATATTCACATTCAAAAGTCTGTTAAAAATTCAGGTTTCTCCATTGATATTCCCTATATCTATTATTTTTATAGAATAGTTAATTATAACCCTTGACAAGCTAAATTAGATTACTTACATGTGATTCATTTCATTTTCAGTTTAAAACAGACAACAAGAAAAAATCACAAAATTAAGGTTAGGCCTACATAATCTTTGTCAACTGATGATTATGTAACAGTGAGCAATTAATCTACATGCTGATCATGTTATCCTTTTTGTTATCATTATTATGTAATATCAGCAATCTAGCATAGACTTATTTGCTATCTATCTATGTATCTATCTATGTATCTATGTATCTATGTATCTATCTATCTATCTATCTATCTATCTATCTATCTATCTATCTATCTATCTATCTATCTATCTACCTATATATCTATCTATAGGCATATAATATATTTTTGATCTATTTTATCTTTCTAATGGTTTCTGGTCTAAATTTCTCTCTATTTTTCTATTATATTTATATCCGTCTTTCAATTTCTTTGACACGGTAGCATAACTGCCTTTCTTACATTGAATATGAAATAAATTTAATTAAAGTTGTGATAAAACCATAATTCCTGAAAAAAAACTTTTTAAGAGTTGCGCGAATTTCATGGCTGTACTCGTGGTTGCGTGCTGGGATGCCAATCGCTTGGTCCAGGGTTCGAATCCCCATCTTTTCGGGTCACCTTGGGTCTATATTGGATGGCTATTTCAATAATCCTTCGCTATATTGCCATGTTATCCTCCAGTCCTAATTAGGCTGTCAAGTGCATCAATACACGACGTAAACCCCCAACCATCCATCCATCCAACACCTTTTGTTTGATTCCATAGCACGAAGGCAACGTCTGATTCCCACCATGATATTCAACCAAATATGAACTTCCAAAGGTCAAATTCAACCAAATATGAACTTCCAAAAGGTCAAGGTTTAGCTTGCGAAGTTTGGTTATTTTCCATTCATTTTACAGAACTAATTCCAGCGAACTGTTCATTAGCCTTACTTCATTGACATTAGGAGCAAAATGGAACCAGGATAACGTAGGTTTCTCCACAAATGACGACTTTTCTGTCTACTCTGGGTGTGTCCAATTATAGCTATTAGCATTATCATGCATAGTCCAAAATATTATTGTTTGCAAATTAGCAGCTGCATGGCAAAAACAAGAAGTTCCATTACTCCAGTGTTTTGTGGTAATCATAATAATTTGTGTTAAGTGGTAACTAGGAGGCACTGTTAATCAAGGTAAATGATGCTCAATGCAATTATGGAGCATATTCTGGAGTATATAAAGACCTTTTACATTGGGACAAGCACTTTTTCTGAAGATACTTTTAAGGTAAGTCACTTACACATATTTCCTAACTAATGTATATGTTACAGTGTAACAGGTCTTATTTGTTTTTAGTAAAATGGTGTTGGCTTGAGGGTACTGTCAAACAATAATTATTTGCATAACAAAACATGGTGCATAGATTTGTAGTGTTGTTATTGAAGATGGTTTTGTACTGTAATTGGCTGAAATTTCTTAACATGGGGGATTGAGGGTGGCTATGCAACGTTTACAAATAACCCTCCGCCCCCCCCAATTAAAAGTAACCAGGGAAAAGACGATATTGTGACAGTCAGTCAGTAATCAGTTTGCTATAGAGGTATGCAATTTAAGAGAGATTCAACCCGCAAGTTTGGAAGTTGGAACACAAGGGCTCAGTTTATTTTAAAATTCCTTGATGAGGATATTTACTCAAAACTTGTCGTCAGATTAGTGTAACAATTTTTACTTTTACAACAAAGGAACATTTTGTTTGAGCAAGTTACAACAGATCCTGCACAGGTTATGAGCTTCTGTTGTGATCCCAGAATCTGACCTGGCAAAGGGCAGAGGATGTAAGCCAAAACAAATCAGAGTCAGGTGTAAGGAGGTGTGACACTTAGGACTCACATGTGATATGAAGGCCTTTAAGGATGTCCAACCTTCCATCTCCTCCCATACTAGACCCTGGAATGGAAATCCAAGAACTAGAGCTTCTGGATAGAGAACTGAGTGTCACAAAACATCTCCATAAACAGCCAGAGAATGCTGAAGTATTTGGTAACATGTCCAGTAACTTTTTGATATCATCGCACTCTGCTTTTTCTTTTAAGTGGTGTTACTAATTTTTCTTGTCTCTCGAATTAAGGCATCTCAAATTTACTGAGGCTTTTTTTTTGTCATCAGATAGTAAGCGCTAACACAGCCAGGTTCAGTAACTTTTGTGACATAGTCCCCAAGTACATTTAGAGAGGTAATTGCATTGTAAGAACCCCTGTTGTAAGACCGACTTGCCTAATGTGACCGCCTTCCTCACACTAAGTAGTATTTTTAATGCATTTTGCACCCCGGCGAGAGACCGCACCCCCATGGGACATTATTCGCTGAAATTGATCCTAAACATTTAATTCTTGAGTGAAGTAAAAGTTGCTGTTTTCAAAGAAATATATGGTTTCCTTTTCTATCACTATTCACCCCTAATATTGCTATTCACCCCGGATGTCCCTATTAACCCCATGTTGCAGTATTTGAATCATCCCGGGTGATAACCAGAATGGAGTCATCCACACAAGAATTGATGACGTCAGATGGGATGTTATCTAACATCACCATTGCACCACCAGAGGAAGAAGAGGGAGGAATTGATTGGTACAACTGGGCGAACAACGCCTTCTTGATTGTCGATCCCATCATTACTTTTGGAGGCATTATCGGTAAGTTAAACTATGGAAACCAAAGTTCAATGTGTTTCATATTTACTCATGTTGCAGGTGATGAATGACAATTTCTCGCAGAATTGCATGCATGCACTGACAATCTGACATGTTCCTTGCATGTGAAGTCAAATCTGATTCATACGATTATCTTAGGTCCAAACGAAACTTGGAAATGAATTTATAAATGCTCATCTTCTTCTTCTGATGATGATGAGTTTCCGTCTTGACGAACCTCCTTATAGGAGTAGTAGTTCTGTAATTATGTATAAAGTAAAATTCATTCTGCTGTAATATGCGTACGCAGATGTTATTAATAAAAACTACTAAAAACCACTAGGACCTCTAAAAGCTATTAAAAGCTACTAAAAAAAAAAAAAAAAAGCAGTGGTTAAAAGTCAGTCAGTAAAAACACGTGTCAATTAAGACACTTCCTCCGGCTCTTCATGACTATCCATCTGCATTTCGTTGAGGCACATCTCTCTCTCCTTGGCGAGCTTTGCACATAGTAGATTACACTGTAGATTCACCAGTACTCTGGTTTGTGGATCTTCGATTCTTATGGTGGTTGCTCCTTGTATCTGTCCCAGAAGTACCGTTCTGATGTACCTATCTCCGTTCAGTATAGCAGAACACAATTCTTCATCCGTCCTTGGGGGAACTTTTTCCTCTTGTCTGTAGAAATTTTGAATAGTGAGGATCTTGCTGTTCCTATGACCTTCCAAGACTGGGCATCTCATCATCATGTGAGATATGTCCTCTTCCTCTATATCGCATAACTTGCAAATCCTGCTCTCATCAGGCTTGTATTTTGCCTGTTGTGATTGAGTTGCATATCTTCCTACCAGCATCCTAGCTCTAGCGCCGGCTGCTTCTACCTTTCTTGGGTCTCCAACACATGGTGACCATAAGTGATGGGGCTTGTCTATCTCGCTAGTAGGGATCATCCATTGCAGTGTGGTCTTCTTTGCTGCATCTTGTACTAACTTGCTTCTCCAGTAACTTTTGACTGCTGTGCTTACTTCCTGTTTCCAGCTACTTTTGTCTTTGGGGCACCTGGTGTTTGATAGCGAATCTATCCCGTACAGGTCACTAACCTTGCTTATCATGGTGAACCAGCTGTACTTATTGTTGCCCATGGCTAGTTGTCTCAGTGCCATTTGCTTGATATTGTTTGTCTCCGGGAGTCTGCACACGCTGCCGAAAAGCGTTAAAGCTCTTTGATGTATCAGGCCCTCAACCGGGATACTTCCTGACAGGATGTATATGGCTTCATTCGCAGTGTTGTCCGGGAGAGCTTGGATTTGACGCAGGATTTTTTTGTAGAAGGCATCTAGCCTAGTTATGTCATCTCTCGAGAGGACGGTGGCTTCTAGTCCATGGAGTAGAGATGGCGTGACATATGTTCTAATGATCTTCAGGGCTGCAGGGGGGTCTGTTCCGTTTGTTCCATGTAGACCCACTCTAAGTAGCGCGTAGGCTGATCTTCTTGCCTTCTGGATGTTGACTCCAATATCTGGTCTGCTTTTACCTTCAACCCAAGTGAGACCAAGATGGGTGAACTTGTCAGCGCTTGTTACACATTTTTCTCCAAGGACCCATGTCTTCTCCGGCTGTTTGCTGCTCCTTGATGGCTTGATCAGCGTAGTGATGGTAGTTTTGCTTGGATGGAGTTGGTAGCTATGCGAGTCAGCGTAGGCCTTTGCAGCGTCCAGTAGGGGCTGGACCTGTTGTATCTCGTTAGTAATTAGAGTTACGTCGTCGGCGCAGGTGGGGCATCCCGTGAAGATACCTGTGCACCCATGCCACTTCTTTGTATACTGATGAGGAAGTCGTTAATGTACAATTTGTACAGATGTGGGGAGATCAGGCTTCCTTGCTTCACCCCCTGTCCCACCTGATATTGTCTGGAAAGCTCTCCGTTCCATCTGACACATTCGGTTGATCCAACATACAGATCATCAATAATTATTACTCTCCACCAGGATGGTTTTATACCTGCCCCATGGAGTTTGAGCTTAAGTTTGAATGGATCACATAGATACGTAAATGCCATTCTCAGAAATATTACTACTTGATCACCACCCTCAGGAAAAATTTGTGAACAAAATACAAATTTATTTAATATAAGACTATATAGGGGGCCTATTCAAGATACCAAATCCCGGGGGGGGTACTTCGCGGACTTTTGCATACGGATGCGCCACGGCAATTTTGAAAACCAGAACCATTTTAATCCCGAAACTGCGCCAAAACCAAAAACCATTTTAATCCTTCACTAAAATTTTTTGCAAACCAATTTAATCTTAATGGCTTTTAAACCATTTTAATCCTCTTTTGAAGCCGATTCTAACGGTACCAAACATGTTGTGGTTGCGAAAACCAGAACCAAATTAATCAGAATTGTCAAAAAACCAAAACCATTTTAATCCAAGAAGGCCAAAAAACCATTACCATCCAGCGGCGCCTCTATATACACCCTTATAGAGTGAGTACCCCCCCCGGGTACCAAATTCACTCATGAAATGAGGTAACTCAAGAACTAAGCCACTTTTGACACCTCAGCCCCCTGACTATTCCCAAGCAAATGTAACTAAGTTGAGTTAGGCTTGAAATGCAACCTACAAGTCTGTGTGGATGATACAGTGGTCCCTGCGTTGTAAGACTCCCTGTTATAAGACCGACTTGCCTTATGTGACCGCCTTCCTCCCGCACTAAGTAGCCTAGTATTTTTAGTGCATTTTGCACCCCAATGAGAGACCGCAAACCCACGAGAGACCGCTTCATGGCGACATGGCTGCAGAAGGGGCGGTCTTACAATGCAGGGACCACTGTATTCCTTTTCTTATTTCAGGCAACATCTTGGTCATTCTGGTGATGAGGAGGAAGTCTCTTCGCCAGTCTCCGGTCAGCCTCTTCCTCGCTGCTTTGGCCGTTGTGGACAACATGGTTCTGATCCTGGACTTCATTAACAACTACTTCAAGTATTACATGAGCATCTACTTGCTTTCCTATTCCGGGTTCTGTGAGTTCTACAGAACCGTCTTCAACATTGCCTACACCTACGCCACCTGGTTGGTGTTGGCTGTTACAACTGAAAGGTAATAATGTTAATCGACTTGAATCATTTAGAGTGCTTCGGATCCACATAGCAGATAAATTTACCTTCAGCATGTTCAGAAGATTTAGTAGAAATATAGCCATAATTTTCCTTGACATCTCATCTTCATCTTGGTTGTCGGGCTGAGGTGTCATATGACTCGCGAGAGCTCCACAACACCGCCACTCAAAATTATGGCTATATTTCTACTAGATCTTCTGAAGGTAAATTCATCTACGTCTTGAAACAGATGCTTGTTTTGAAAAATTGGTTGTATGAAATATTTTATTGATGGATAATGGATATGGTACAGATTTGAGGTACCTACACAATGTACACACAGTACAAAGCTGCATGGTTTTACAATCAAGCTTACCACGTGATGGAACATGACCAAAGAGTATACGTGGAACATTGTATGTTTACGTATTGATAGGAATTGCACTGGTGCCTGTAGTGTCAATCCTCTTTTATTTCTAAAATGTCTATTTCACTGTGCTATTCGTGACCCGTGCAATTCCCGGCTTCTTCCCTGGGTTGCTATGTACAGCTGCCGATATGTGAAGACTACTGATTTATTATTCAGTTTTCATGACGGCTAAAAGAAGATGAATAATAAATATCTTATTTTGTCTTCGGAGAAGTATCAGGAAATTTCCAAAAAGAGTTGGATTTCTTGTGAGCTTATGTTTTACTTCTTTTTAGATTCATTGTCATCTGGTTTCCCCTGAAAGCCAAGTCTTGGTGTACCAAGAGGAACGCCAAGATAGGAATCGCTCTGATGCCTGTGGCCTTGTTCCTCATCTATTTCTACAACTTCTTCGGCTATCGTGTTGATGCTGAAGGTTCGTGCGACACCCATCCGCGTCTAGAGTTTATGATCAACCGCGTGTCTCCATGGCTGACGGCCATCTTGTATTCTTACGTTCCTGTCATCCTGCTCTTCTTCTTTAACATCGGAATTGCCATCAAGCTCTACCAGAGCCAGAAGCAGAGAAGGGACATCGCCAGCTCCAACAACAAGAAGGGCCAAGAAAACAATGACACCTACTGGCTTACCATCATGGTACGTGTCTGTTTAACTTTGTATTTTATACACAAATTTGGTATCATATTCTCATGAAAACACATTTGAAAGAAAGTCTTTCCAACAGGTTCACTAGTAATAGGCATATGATTTTTCTCCAACTTGACAATGTACATGGAATATTACCATTTTTTGGATTCATTCTGATTGTTTCTTGAACCAAACAGAAAGTTAGAAAAGAATGGATGAAAAGTCGAAATCCATGGTAATGGCTTGCCTCATACCTCATTGTGGACAAAATGCTGTCTTCCCGATACACACATGTGCACTTTGCAGGAAATAAAATAAGCGTGTAATGATCCCAGAATCAGCAGTGATCAACGTGAAATGTGCAGTGATCCAATTCACTACCAAAATAATGCAGAACGCTTTCAACCCCTGATAAATTCAAACCTCTTAGCTTTCATGATATCATCATAGATTTTGTTCAGCATACAAAGACTCTGAGAAATCATTTCCATGGGCTGGTGATACATTTGATAATTTTCCTGGATATCCATTTGTATAAAATTATTTTATTTCTATAAACATTTTCTTAATAAGTGAAAAATGTATGCCCCACAAGCAAAATAGCTTATACACCAGGGCTTTTTTTTGTCATATATGGAAAACAGAGAAAGCTTTTCTTTCTTTTTTTTTGCATTCTTAAACTGGGATATCATAAATTAGTTTTTGGAAATGTGTGCGCTTCTTGATTCGTGGAACCATAGAGCTATAAGGATTTTCTGGTTACTCTTGCCTGCATGACTTTCTATGCACCATTACATCGTTTGTCACACATACCTCCGAATTAGCTTGGTTAATATTGTTTGTCATCCCCACTAACATTTCAGTTAAAACCCAGGTCACATCATGACCACCCCAGTTGCCAGCTATAAAGGCCTGTCACATGCATGTCACTCACCCAAGCTATCCACCTATCCTACTTTTTTGCTCTCATATTTCAGATGGGAGCCCACAACTATCTAACTCCTCTATTATTTCCCTTTCCCAACTCCACCACCAATCTCCCACCAGGAGTGCATGAAACAGCTTATCCTCATATTTTACTCCTCCCGAGAGGGAGCCACTTCTCATAATCATTTTCCCACAGATGGCAGCACTTATGTTTATCCGTTTTTGCCTGGAGCCAGCCCGAACCTTACGCAACAGGCAGGCCTCCAGCTAATATCTGCTTCACATCTACACAAACATGTCAACAATTAGCCACTTTCTAAACGCCTGCACATCACTCTAAACACCATGTCTTCCAAAAATATTCCCTTATTTTAACATGACCACGTAGCCATGCAGCGTCACTTCACAATAATGCATTGTCAAACTTTTTCCACTAATGGGCATTTTCTAGTATATAACAAGAAGCTAGCCTGGGAAAGTTGCCTCAACAAAAACGAAGCCAATAACCAAGCAATTCTAAGCGACCAGATAAAAAAAAAAATTTATCTGCAGTGCAGATTTTATGGTTTTCTTGGTATCGAAATTGCTTCTTTTGAATTTCTTTTTGTCAGCAATAAAATGATGAATAAATTTTATATGTGCCCCAGCAACACTGGCAATTCTAAAGTATAGAAGACCATTATATCATCCCACACTGCAATCATAAAAGTATATTGCTGGAGGGTTAAAAAGATTAATGCGGCATGAGCGTGAATGTTGGTGCCTTAAAGACATGAGCACCAATGTACTGCAAAATGTGCACTGCACGTGCAGTGATAAAATGTCCTTATTTTATACCCTGTACATGTGTACTCTATTGATCACAATTATAGTTGTTGTATTTTCAATTTCAGGTGATAGTTGTGTCAGTAGTGTTCATGATCCTGACCATCCCAGCTACTCTCTGGTACGCTATCATATTCGCCAAAGGAGAATTCCAGAATCTGGGAGCGAAAAGTGCATTCATTGAGGCCGTCGTTCTGCTCCTTGCCCTTTTCAACCACAGCATCAACTTCTTCATCTACACGTTCTCATCTGCCAACTTCCGCCGCGAGATGAAACTGATGTTCAGGATTGGCCGTGCATCCGACAAGACCTCGGACTCCAAGACTGGAAGATCAAGTGGCAAGATGACAAAGTCAACCAGAGCATCAACCAAAGCATCGGCCAGCGTTTCTGGAAATCCTGACGTAGAAGTTGCTCCAGAGGATCCTGCTCCTGAGGATCCTGCTCCAGAGGATCGCGTGGAGGCTGATGTGGACAGCTCAATGCCTAAGGAAGAGTATTAAGCGAAAGAGGCAGTAGAAGTCGCGTCATGAGAAAAATCACGTTCACTGTAGGACTCTAATTTAAAAACTTTTCACCAAAACCTTCAGTACTATATATGGATAAATAATAATTGCAAGAAGGTAATTATCTTTACGTGCTAGGTAACCTCTGTTTTGTGTCTGTCAGGACCAATTTCTCAAAACTGTTATGACAGCAATCACTAAAGTTGAGTGAGAGACTGCTAACGACCTTTTAAAGACAATCCTTATTACAGTTAGACGAAATGGTAATGCTCACATGCACCACTTGCTGATTGCTTGGCTATAGCGAGTCGGTTGTATAGCTATTTTCAGAGATTCTACAATTTTTTTTCTAAGTGAAAGATCTGCAGTTTACATTTATCTTGTACAGTAATTATTCATTAAATGTGTGTGTCTTGTACTTGTACTTAGTAGTAATAATTGTTGGAGAAAAATTTGTCAAAATATGAAGCGTTCAATTTTCTTTTCTGGAGAAAGATTGTCCTACATCCCGAAATCTGTTTGTGTATTACAAGAAAAAAGATAACAAATTGTCTGGTGCATTACAAAGTGTTGAGATCCCAGAACCTGACCTGGCAAAGGGCAGAGGAAGTAAACCAAAAAACAAACCAGAGTCAGGTGTAAGGAGTGTGATTTGTATTTGTTTAAAAAAGTATATAATATAATGTTATTGTTGTTTTTTGTAACTAACAAGCTAATTCTAATTGTGTATTGCTTGCTTTAATTTCTCGGTATTGTCGTTGATCTCATAAGTGTGACGGCTTCATTGTGGAAGTTACATGTGAACCTTGCCCATGTCTACAATGAAGATACAATGTATTGTATATAGTGTGTAATTATTATTTTCAAATATTTATTAACTAATTATATATAGTTATTCTGTCAATAGTTCATGTTTCATTATTTCTTCAGTCAAAAATAAAAAAAGGGTAATCTCCAAGAAAATTTAACCGGTTGATTTCAAATTTCTTAAGGGTATTGGTATCACCTATGCAATTAGACAGCATTCTGGCTATTGACAAAGCTTGTTGTTTGCTCAGTATGTTAAATAGGAAAACTAGCAAAATGTAAACAAAAACATCCGATTAAAGTACACAGTGTAATGGGCAAAATTATTTTTCGTATGGCAGTTTTCATATAGATCGACAGCTGCTGGGTACAACTTGAAAGGTTCCATGAATCAACAATTTTAAAATGATAATCACAACATAACATTGAGATTTTGCCAAGTCAGTTTGCTTATTCATTCAAATTTTAAGTGTCTTGATATCCATTTGCCCATAGAATTATGACCCACAAAAGAAAACCAGCAGTGAACAATGTCCAAAATTGCAATTATTATTAATTATTGAAAGAGATAAGACCTGGTAACTAGTTCTATACTTGTTCCATACCTTTGGCAAGAAAGTTTGGTTGAAAACTTGAATATTGCATTACCAGCGACTGTCAAGTTCCAATCACCATTGCAAGGTAAGATTTTAATGAATCTTAACAAATTCCACATAAGCCTTGAATCCTCTCCTTGTGTGGTGTCTGTCGCTGTGAAGCAACAATTTGATCGGTCGTGTTGAGACGAAAAGCGGGGGTT
Organism: Platynereis dumerilii; assembly: GCA_026936325.1. NCBI lineage: Eukaryota > Metazoa > Annelida > Polychaeta > Phyllodocida > Nereididae > Platynereis > Platynereis dumerilii. The sequence continues at coordinate 48,874,774 of JAPTHN010000002.1, forward strand.
TCCGAGATCCGCAATATGTTCCAAGTGTTCGGTACGAGCCTTCTTCTCCATCCTCCATCTGGGAAATCTCCAGGCGATCCAGCCAACAGTTCCTGCTCCATTCCAGGTCAAAGTCAAAGAAGTACAGCCGGATGATTGTGTTATTGGGCACTGCAAAACCAGTAAATCAAATAATATATATATAAATTTTATATTAAAAATTGGTAACGGAACTATGTTTTTGGATTTTTTAAATGCTGGCAAAATCTAGACCATTAGATTCAGATTCAGATTCAGATCATTTATTTACCGTTTGAAATCACATTCATACATCATCAAAGCAATATTTATGGTAGGAGACCCCAATAAGGCCTAAATGACCATTGGCTTGGGGCCACCTTTGGGGGCCACCATTTTAGCTCAAGGGGGGACTTTAAAATAAATAATTCCTTGCTCAGTTTTGGTGAAAGAAATAAATTCTTTTTCGCAAGTTTTGAAATAAATAATTTCTGGAGGGTGTATTTCTTAACAAGGTGTTGATTGATTTAGGAATGAACATTTGCGGACTTCGCGCACTTGAAAAAAATAATTACTGCCACCGTCGCCGTGAAATAAATAATTTACTGCCACGGAAAACTCCAAGCCCCCCTGATAATCAAATGGTCGCCCCTTAATACTATTCTGTTCAAATACGTTGTATTCTAAGCTTGCCCTATAGTCTCCCCAACTCCATTCTTGTACCGGTACAAGGGCACATAAATTCTACGATTTGTTCATTTAGGTAAAGACTGAGAGAAACTTATTGACCTGTTACTGTCCTAGTCATACTTAGGGGGTGACCATTTAATAATCAGCCGGGGCTTGGAGTTTGATGCAGCGGGAAATTATTTAGTTCACGGTAACGGCAGCCATAATCATATAGTTTATTTTATCAACCTGTAAACTAACAACTTTACAACTTTACACTACAATGGACCTTCTTAAAAACCGAGGCTTTCAGTATTTTTTGTAAACACTTATGGATTCTGTGACACATAGTTGTTCTGGCAGCCCATTGGAGGAGTATATAATTTCTTCCTGCAGTTCTGCAGTTCTGCAAAAAACTGCAGAATTCTGTAGAAAACTGCAGAATTCTGCAATTCTGCAAAAAACTGCAGAATTCTGCAAAAAACTGCAGAATTCTGCAGAAAACTGCAGAATTCTGCAGAAAACTGCATAATTCTGCAGAAAACTGCAGAATTCTGCAGATTTAAAAAAATCTGCAAAAAACTGCAGAATTCTGCAGAAAACTGCAGAATTCTGCAGTTCTGCAAAAAACTGCAGGAAGCTTCAGAATTCTGCAGTTCTGCTGCTCCCCGCATGATTTCTGAACCTCTGTTACTTCCTCCAGTGTATTGCATCTGTACAGTTCAGACCTCTTTGACATTGAGCTTGACGCTACCAAGGAAACATTGATTTGGGGGGTTGGTTTGGGGGGTTGTGATTTGGGGGGTCGGGGTTTTGGTAGTCCTCTGTCACTGCAGCGTTTCTGAAAAGTTTCTGCAGCAAAATCTGTAATTCTGTAGGAGATATGCAACCTGGGAGGTTTTATGCAGTTCTGTAAAAAACTGCAGAATTCTGCAGAAAACTGCAGAATTCTGCAGGAAACTGCAGAATTCTGCAGTTTCAAAAAAATCTGCAAAAAACTGCAGAATTCTGCAAAAAACTGCAGAATTCTGCAGGAAACTGCAGAATTCTGCAGAAAACTGCAGAATTCTGCAGTTTCAAAAAATCTGCAAAAAACTGCAGAATTCTGCAGGAAGCTGCAGAATTCTGCAGGAAGCTGCAGAATTCTGCAGTTCTGTTGCACATTCTGCAGTTGTACCAGGCAGCAGTATGTGGAATGACATTTTTGCGAGCACACTGATCGCCGAAAAAATTGCAAAAAGAAACAACAATGGACGAATACTGACTACTGTATTAAATAGCCCTGGTTGCAGAGTACCTGAAACTTTTTTCGGAATGAAATTTGGTTGAGAATTGACCGAGCAGAGAGGCAAAACGTCCATGGAAGTTTAATTTTGACAGAGCACTGTCAGCAGTTTGTGGATTGCCGTTTTTGCGAGCACACTGATCGCCGAAAAAAGAGCCGTATGGCAAAAAGAAACAACGACGGACAAAGACTGACTACTGTATTAAATAGCCCTGGTTGCAGAGTACCTGAAACTTTTTTCGGAATGAAATTTGGTTGAGAATTGACCGAGCAGAGAGGCAAAACGTCCATGGAAGTTTAATTTTGACAGAGCACTGTCAGCAGTTTGTGGATTGCCATTTTTGCGAGCACACTGATCGCCGAAAAAAGAGCCGTATGGCAAAAAGAAACGACGACGGACAAAGACTGAATACTGTATTAAATAGCCCTGGTTGCAGAGTACCTGAAACTTTTTTCAGAATGAAATTTGGTTGAGAATTGACCGAGCAGAGAGGCGAAACGTCCATGGAAGTTTATTTTGATAGATCACTGTCAGCAGTTTGTAAAATGACATTTTTGCGATCTGACCGATCGCCGAAAAAGTGGCCTTACGGCGAAAAGAAACAACGACGGACAAAGACTGACTACAGTAATCAATAGACCTGGTTCTGGGGTACCTGAAACTTTTTTCTGAATGAATTTTGGTTGAGAATTGGCCGAGCAGAGAGGCAAAACGTCCATGGAAGTTTACAGCAGTTTGTAAAATGAAATTTTTGCGATCCCACTTGTTTTCCTCACAGTCCTCATTCTTGTATAGGCAGAACTGCAGAATTCTGCAGAACTTACTACAGAACTGCAGAATTTATTACTGAACTGCAGAATTCTGCAGCTTCCTGCAGAATTCTGCAGCTTCCTGCAGAATTCTGCAGTTTCCTACAGAACTGCAGAATTTTTTGCAGAACTGCAGAATTCTGCAGTTTTCTGCAGAATTCTGCAGGAAACTGCAGAATTTTCTGCAGAATTGCAGAATTCTGCAGGAAACTGCAGAATTCTGCAGTTTTATGCAGGTGCAGGAAGAAATTTAAGTGTACTGGCCCATTGGCTACCAGGCTTTGATGAGGCACTTGCATGGACTTTTCCAGACCCAATTTTGGAGAAACACACTAGGTCTGCTACAATACACTGTATCGTATTTTAGTACAATTTGGCAGTGCCCATTCTGCCTGAAACTAAGTAGGCTTTGATCAATTTTTCTCTGTCAAAAATCAAGCACTTGTATAAATATGGACTTGTTCCTGAAGCTGAAGCAGTACAGTTAAATTTCTTCCTGCACCTGCAGAATTCTGCACAAAATTCTGCAGTTCTGCAGGAAGCTGCAGAATTCTGCAGTTCTGCAATTTTGGTCCTCTGTCACTGCAGCATTTCTGAAATGTCTCTGCAGCAAAATCTGTAATTCTGTAGGAGTTCTGCAGCTTGGGAGGTTTTATGCAATTCTGCAGCTAGCTGCAGAATTCTGCAGGAAGCTGCAGAATTCTGTAGGAAGCTGCAGAATTTCACAAATTCTGCAGCCACCCGCATAATTTCACCAATTCTGCAGCTGCCTGCAGAATTCTGCAGTTTCTTAAAAAAATCTGCAGGAAGCTGCAGAATTCTGCAGTTCTGCAGCTCCCTGCAGGATTTCTGAACCTCTGTTACTTGCTCCAGCTCATTGCAATGCATCTGCAAAGTTCAGACCTCTTTGACAAGGTCTTGCCGCTACCAGGGAAACGTTGGTCTGGGGGCGTAGCGGTTTGGGGTCGGGTGGGGGGGTTGGGGCCTTTGGTGCTCGTCCAGTCCAGCATTGTTTCTGAAAAATTCTGCAGCAGAATATTTAATTCTGTAGGAGTTCTGCAGCTTGGGAGGTTTTATGCACTTATGCAGCCAGCTGCAGAATTCTGCAGGAAGCTGCAGAATTCTGTAGGAAGCTGCAGAATTTCTCCAATTCTGCAGCCACCCGCATAATTTCACCAATTCTGCAGCTGCCTGCAGAATTCTGCAGTTTCTTAAAAAATTCTGCAGGAAGCTGCAGAATTCTGCAGTTCTGCAGCTCTCTGCAAGATTTCTGAACCTCTGTTACTTGCTCCAGCTTATTGCAATGCATCTGCAAAGTTCATACCTCTTTGACAAGGTCTTGCCGCTACCAGGGAAACGTTGGTTTGGGGGCGTAGCGGTTTGGGGGTCGGGTGGGGGGGTCGGGGCCTTTGGTGCTCGTCCAGCCCAGCATCGTTTCTGAAAAATTCTGCAGCAGAATATCTAATTCTGTAGGAGTTATGCAGCTTGGGAGGTTTTATGCACTTATGCAGCTAGCTGCAGAATTCTGCAGGAAGCTGCAGAATTCTGCAGGAAACTGCAGAATTTCTCCAATTCTGCAGCCACCTGCAGAATTTCTCCAATTCTGCAGCTGCCTGCAGAATTCTGGAGTTTCTTATGAAATTCTGCAGGAAGCTGCAGAATTCTGGCAGCACCCTGCAGGATTTTTTAGCTCGTCCGTTTTCTTTGAAAACGAAGAGCTATTGTCGTCACTCGATCGTCGGCGTGGGCGTCGTCGTTGTCCCGTTTAAGGTTTGTGTGAGTGTCCATTTGTGACCTTAGTTTTCCACTTAGAGTTATGAAATTTGGTACAGGTATGGGGCAATGGGTATGGATCGGGAAAATGTTGAGAAATCCGAGATGGCTGCCATTCTGTGGCGGCCATATTGGCAGCCATCTTTCTTCATTCTTGAACTGCCCATTGTGACCTTAATATTTCACTTAGAGATATGAAATTTGGTACAGGTCTGGACCTCTGGGTATGGATCGGGAACATGTCGAGAAATCCAGGATGGCGGCCATTTTGTGGTGGCCATTTTGGCAGCCATCTTTCTTCATTCTTGAACTGTCCATTGTCACCTTCATATTTCACTATAGTTATGAAATTTGGTACAGGTATTGGCCTGTGGGTATGGATCAGGAACATGTTGAGAAATCCAAGATGGCGGCCATTTCGGCAGCCATCTTTCTTCATTTCTTGAACTGCCCTTTGTGACCTCAATATTTTGCTTAGAGAATTGAAATTTGGTACAGGTATTGGTCTGTGGGTATCGATCGGGCACATGTTGAGAAATCCAAGATGGCGGCCATTTTGGCAGCCATCTTCCATAATTTCTTGAGCCGCCCATTGTACTCTCAATATTCCTCTCAGAGTAATGAAATTTGGTACAGGTATTGGCCTGTGGGCATGCATCGGGAACATGTTGTGAAATCCAAGATGGCCACCAAAATGGTCACTTCAAAATGTCTGACATCCTTGAACTGCCCATTTTGACCTTACTTTTTCGCTTAGAGTTATGAAATTACGTACAGGTATTAGCCTGTGGGCATGGATCCGTAAATTGTAGATAAATCTAAGATTGTGGTCATTTTGGCAGCCATCTTTCTTCATTCTTGAACCGCCCATTGTAACCTCAAAATACCGCTTAGGGTTATGAAATTAGGTATTGGCCTGTGGGCGATAATCTGGCACACATTGATAGATTTCATATTAACAGACGAGCGTTGAAACTGCTTGCGGTTCTGGTTTTTTTAGCTCTGTTACTTCATTCAGCTTATTGCAATGCATCTGCAAAGTTCAGACCTCTTTGACAAGGTCTTGCCGCTACCCAGGAAGCGTTGGTTTGGGGGCGTAGCGGTTTGGGGGTCGGATGGGGGGTCAGGGCAGGAAGCTGCAGAATTTGTGAAATTCTACAGCTTCTTACAGAAATGCTGCAGAGACAGAGGAGCACAAAACCCCCAACCCCCCTACCGACCCCCAAACCAACGTTTCCTGGGTAATGGCAAGACCCTTTTCAAAAAATTTTTTGAAATTCTGCAGCTTCCTGTAGCTTCTTGCAGAATTCCAGTACACTTAAATTTCTTCCTGCACCTGCAGGTGTTTTGGTGCTCGTCTGCAATGAATTCTGCAGCTTATAAAATGACATTTTTGCGAGCTGACCGTTCGCCGAAAAATGTGTCGTACGGCGAAAAGAAACGACGATGGACAAAGAATGACTACTGCAGTCTATAGACCTGGTTGTAGGGTACCTGAAACTTTTTTCTGAATGAAATTTGGTTGAGAATTGACCAAACAGAGAGGCAAAACGTCCATGGAAGTTTATTTTGACAGAGCACTGTAAAATGACATTTTTGCGAGCTGACCCATCGCCGAAAAATGTGTCGTACGGCAAAAAGAAACAAAGACGGACAAAGACTGACTACTGCAGTCTATAGACCTGGTTGTAGGGTACCTTAAACTTTTTTCTGAATGAAATTTGGTTAAGAATTGACCGAACAGACAGGCAAAACGTCCATGGAAGTTTATTTTGACAGAGCACTGTAAAATGACATTTTTGCGAGCTGACCCATCGCCGAAAAATGTGTCGTACGGCGAAAAGAAACAAAGACGGACAAAGACTGACTACTGCAGTCTATAGACCTGGTTGTAGGGTACCTGAAACTTTTTTCTGAATGAAATTTGGTTAAGAATTGACCGAACAGAGAGGCAAAACGTTCATGGAAGTTTAATTTGACAGAGCACTGTCAACAGTTTATAAAATGACATTTTTTCCTGCTGACCGTTCGCCGAAAAATGTATCGTACGGCGAAAAGAAACAACGACAGACAAAGACTGACTACTGCAGTCTATAGACCTGGTTGTAGGGTACCTGAAACTTTTTACTGAATGAAATTTGGTTAAGAATTGGCCGAGCAGAGAGGCAGAACGTCTATGAAAGTTAATTTTGATAGAGGTCATTCCACAAACTGCTACCTGACGAGCACCAAAGGCCCCCACCCGACCCCCAAACCGCTATGACCCCAACCTACGCTTCCTGGGTAGCGGCAAGACCTTGTCAAAGGGGTCTGAACTTTGCATATGCATTGCAATAAGCTGAATGAAGTAACAGAGCTTCAAAAATCCTGCAGGGAGCTGCAGAACTGCAGAATTCTGCAGCTTCCTGCAGAATTTTTTAAGAAACTGCAGAATTCTGCAGGAAACTGCAGAATTCTGCAGGCAGCTGCAGAATTGGTGAAATTCTGCAGGTGGCTGCAGAATTTTTGAAATTCTGCAGTTTCCTACAGAATTCTACAGCTTCCTGCAGAATTCTGCAGCTAGCTGCATAAGTGCATAAAACCTCCCAAGCTGCATAACTCCTACAGAATTACAGATTTTGCTGCAGAAACTTTTCAGAAACGCTGCAGGGATGGATGAGCACCAAAACCCCCGACCACCTGACCCGACCCCCAAACCCCGACCCCCCAAACCAACATTTCCTGGGTAGTGTTAAGACCCTTGTCAATGAGGTCTGAACTTTGCATATGCATTGCAATAAGCTGGAGCAAGTAACAGAGGTTCAGAAATCCTGCAGGGAGCTGCAGATCTGCAGAATTCTGCAGCTTCCTGCAGAATTTTTTAAGAAACTGCAGAATTCTGCAGGCAGCTGCAGAATTGGTAAAATTCTGCAGGTGGCTGCAGAATTAGTGAAATTCTGCAGCTTCCTACAGAATTCTGCAGCTTCTAACAGAATTCTGCAGCTTCCTGCAGAATTCTGCAGCTAGCTGCATAAGTGCATAAAACCTCCCAAGCTGCATAACTCCTACAGAATTACAGATTTTTCTGCAGAAACTTTTCAGAAATGCTGCAGGGACGGATGAGCACCAAAACCCCCGACCCCGTGACCCGACCCCGTGACCCGACCCCCCAAACCAACATTTCCTGGGTAGTGTTAAGACCCTTGTCAAAGAGGTCTGAACTATGCAGATGCATTGCAATAAGCTGGAGCAAGTAACAGAGGTTCAGAAATCCTGCAGGGAGCTGCAGATCTGCAGAATTCTGCAGCTTCCTGCAGAATTTTTTAAGAAACTGCAGAATTCTGCAGGCAGCTGCAGAATTGGTAAAATTCTGCAGGTGGCTGCAGAATTTGTGAAATTCTGCAGCTTCCTACAGAATTCTGCAGCTTCTAACAGAATTCTGCAGCTTCCTGCAGAATTCTGCAGCTAGCTGCATAAGTGCATAAAACCTCCCAAGCTGCATAACTCCTACAGAATTAGAGATTTTTCTGCAGAAACTTTTCAGATATGCTGCAGGGACGGATGAGCACCAAAACCCCCGACCCCGTGACCCGACCCCCAAGCCCCGACCCCCCAAACCAACATTTCCTGGGTAGTGTTAAGACCCTTGTCAAAGAGGTCTGAACTATGCAGATGCATTGCAATAAGCTGGAGCAAGGAACAGAGGTTCAGAAATCCTGCAGGGAGCTGCAGAATTCTGCAGCTTCCTGCAGAATTTTTTAAGAAACTGCAGAATTCTGCAGGCAGCTGCAGAATTGGTAAAATTCTGCAGGTGGCTGCAAAATTTGTGAAATTCTGCAGCTTCCTACAGAATTCTGCAGCTTCTAACAGAATTCTGCAGCTTCCTGCAGAATTCTGCAGCTAGCTGCATAAGTGCATAAAACCTCCCAAGCTGCATAACTCCTACAGAATTACAGATTTTGCTGCAGAAACTTTTCAGAAATGCTGCAGGGACGGATGAGCACCAAAACCCCCGACCCCGTGACCCGACCCCGTGACCCGACCCCCCAAACCAACATTTCCTGGGTAGTGTTAAGACCCTTGTCAAAGAGGTCTGAACTATGCAGATGCATTGCAATAAGCTGGAGCAAGTAACAGAGGTTCAGAAATCCTGCAGGGAGCTGCAGAACTGCAGAATTCTGCAGCTTCCTGCAGAATTTTTTAAGAAACTGCAGAATTCTGCAGGCAGCTGCAGAATTGGTAAAATTCTGCAGGTGGCTGCAGAATTTGTGAAATTCTGCAGCTTCCTACAGAATTCTGCAGCTTCTAACAGAATTCTGCAGCTTCCTGCAGAATTCTGCAGCTAGCTGCATAAGTGCATAAAACCTCCCAAGCTGCATAACTCCTACAGAATTACAGATTTTGCTGCAGAAACTTTTCAGAAATGCTGCAGGGACGGATGAGCACCAAAACCCCCGACCCCGTGACCCGACCCCCAAACCCCGACCCCCCAAACCAACATTTCCTGGGTAGTGTTAAGACCCTTGTCAAACAGGTCTGAACTATGCAGATGCATTGCAATAAGCTGGAGCAAGTAACAGAGGTTCAGAAATCCTGCAGGGAGCTGCAGAACTGCAGAATTCTGCAGCTTCCTGCAGAATTTTTTAAGAAACTGCAGAATTCTGCAGGCAGCTGCAGAATTGGTAAAATTCTGCAGGTGGCTGCAAAATTTGTGAAATTCTGCAGCTTCCTACAGAATTTTGCAGCTTCTAACAGAATTCTGCAGCTTCCTGCAGAATTCTGCAGCTTCCTACAGAATTCTGCAGCAGTGCATAAAACCTCCCAAGCTGCATAACTCCTACAGAATTTAATATTCTGCTGCAGAATTTTTTCAGAAACGCTGCTAGGCCAGACAAGCACACAAAAAACCCCCAACCCCCCCACCCGACCCCCCAACGGCTACGCCCCCAAACCAACGTTTCCTGGGTAGCGGTAAGACCTTGTCAAAGAGGCCTGAACTTTGCAGATCTATGCATTACAATGGGCTGAATGAAGTAACAGAGCTTCAAAAACCCTGCAGGGAGCTGCAGAACTGCAGAATTCTGCAGCTTCCTGCAGAATTTTTTGAGAAACTGTAGAATTCTGCAGGCAGTTGCAGAATTGTTGAAATTCTGCAGGTGGCTGCAGAATTTGTGAAATTCTGCAGCTTCTTACAGAATTCTTCAGCAGTGCATAAAACCTCCCAAGCTGCATAACTCCTACAGAATTACAGATTTTGCTGCAGAATTTTCTCAAAAACGCTGCTGAGACAGATGACCACCCAAACCCCCAACCCCCCCACCAACGTTTCCTGGGTAGCGGCAACATACTTGTCAAAGAGGCCTGAACTTTGCAGATGCCTTGCAATAAGCTGGAGGAAGTAACAGAGGTTCAGAAATCCTGCAGGGAGCTGCAGAACTGCAGAATTCTGCAGCTTCCTACAGAACTGCAGAATTTGCTGCAGAACTGCAGAATTCTGCAGGTAGCTGCAGAATTGGTGAAATTCTGCAGGTGGCTGCAGAATTTGTGAAATTCTGCAGCTTCCTACAGAATTCTGTAGCTTCCTGCAGAATTCTGCAGCTGGCTGCATAAATGCATAAAACCTCCCAAGCTGCATAACTCCTACAGAATTACATATTCTGCTGCAGAATTTTTTCAGAAACGCTGCTGAACCTGACGAGCACCAAATCCCCAAACCCCCCCCCCCCCACCGACCCCTAAACCGCTACGCCCCCAAACCAACGTTTCCTGGGTAGCGGCAACACATTGTGAAAGAGGTCTGAACCTTGCAGATGCATTGCAATAAGCTGAATCAAGTAACAAAGCTTCAAAAATCCTGCTGGGAGCTGCAGAACTGCAGAATTCTGCAGCTTCTTACAGAACTGCAGAATTTGCCACAGAACTGCAGAATTCTGCAGCTTCCTACAGAACTGCAGAATTTGCTGCAGAACTGCAGAATTCTGCAGCTTCTTACAGAACTGCAGAATTTGCTGCAGAACTGCAGAATTCTGCAGCTTCTTACAGAACTGCAGAATTTGCTGCAGAACTGCAGAATTCTGCAGCTACCTGCAGAATTGCTGCAGAACTGCAGAACTGCAGAAAGAAATTATACTCTCCTCAGCTGAAGTACACAGAGTATCATGATAAAATGTCTCAAAGTGAAGCAATGAGTTCTCGTAGCTTTATAACAATTAAACAACTTTCAAAAGCCAATAAGAGCAGGGGCGTCCCTATGAGGGGACACGGGGGGGGGGGGGCGGGGGGCACGTGCCCCCTCATATTGGACCTGTGCCCCCCCCAGGTGCCCCCCCCATATGAACTTTCCAACTCTGGCTAAAATATACATTTAGTATAGTGCCCCCCCCCAGAGAATCGCGTGCCCCCCCCAGGTGCCCCCCCGCTCGAGACCCCCCAGTTACGCCACTGAATAAGAGTTCATGGTCCCAATATCAATCTAATCTAAGAATTCAGAAGTCAGAAGTCAATAAACTTTTATTTGCCAAAAAAAAATACTTAAAATAAAAAATAGAATAAAAAAATTTAAAAAAACGGCCGGAGACCACCCCCCCCCCTCCCAAGGCAAGAAAATGCCGCTGATGGTAGGCCACCTTTGAGACACCTGGAGGAGACATCAGGAACACACATAAAACACAGGTAAGTGAGAGCTATAAGATAAGAAATTAGTTTTGGCAGACAATTGACATTTGAGCCTTCACTAATGTAAGAGTTAATCATCAGTACCTTAACTGAATACTTGAAGCTGTCCATACTATGAGAATAAATTCTTATTCTAAAGAAATCACTTAATGCATTATAAAAAAATTGGAATTTTGTATCTTATAGCTGACATGGCAAAGTTATGTTTCACCCTAGGGACATAAAAATAATTTCTGTTAGTAGAATAATTATTTATTCAATCAAAATAATCAATGAACCCACCTATTATTTCTTTCACGCAGTTCAGCCTGTTTGGATAAGGTTCCGGATAGTTGGGGCTGGTGACAAAGGTACTCGTCACCTCTGTTTTGAGGAATGGGCCACACTCATTTTCGCCCAGGATTCCAAGGCGAGTCTCCTCTACGTGCGCGTGTAACCCTAAATTTTATAGAAAAACAATTATGACATTATGCATTTTTATGACTTATCTAGGTATTGATTATTGCACAGTGTAGCATCAGTTCAGATAAATGTAAAACCATGATAATCTTGACCAGTCTTTCCTGATGAAGTTAGTCCGCCTAACTTAGGCACATGATGAACACCTGATTACCGCCATTGCTTTCGCAAATATTATGAGCGCAGCTCATGGTTGCCAAAGGCAGCCATGAGCAAAGCTCACTTAGCACAAGGACAGCTCATTCTGTGTGGTGCTCCTGTCTGTAGTGATTGCATGAACAGGAAGTGCCTTTAGTTGCCAAAAAAGTGGAGCTAGTAGTTTAGTCACAGTTTATTTTGGTAAATAATTAAAATATGTTAAATAAATTCCAAATTAATTTAAAATTTCAGTCTTGTCCTATAACAACCTCCAATGACATATTTCAGGGATTTAAATCAACATGTGCATCAACATTGGAAATAATTATTTCCATACCACCTGATTGCAAGAAGTGAATAAAAATTAAAAGTCAGTACAAATGTTAATGACTTTTAAATAGATCACCAAGTAAGAAATCATAACAACGCTTAAGGTCACATAATCTACATTAACTATCAACAAATTATGTAACAGTCTATTAGTTAACAGTCACCTCTGAATAGCTATGGTTTTATTGATCTCAGTTATGTAACATCACAATTTAGTTCAATCTGTCTATTTATCTAATTATCTATCTATCTATAGATCTATCTATCTATCTATCTATCTAATCTAGTGAATGATCTGGTGAAAAGCCTAAAATTTTGTAATGCAGTGACTTTTGCCGATCACAACACTATATTTGCTTCTGGAAATAATCCAAAATTTTTGTATAAAAAAGTTAATTCAGATCTCGAAAAACTCAATCAATGGATTAAAAGTAATTCCCTTACTCTAAATATTGACAAAACAAAGTATATATTATTTCACAGTAAACAAAAGAACTGTAATTATAATGGAACGCTAAGTATGAATCAAACATTAATTGAAAGAGTAAAAAACGTAAAATTTCTCGGGGTAACAATTGATGAATATTTGGAATGGGATTTACAGGTTAAAAATGTAATTAAAAAAACGATAGCTGGAAATTATAGCCTAGCAATGGTTAAAAATGTGTTACCAGTTGAATCAAAACTACTGATATACTGATATACTATGCAAATGTTAAAAGTCATGCTACATATGGCATCGCAGCATGGGGGCCTTTGTTGACAAAGAAACTATTGAAAAATATAAAAATCCAACAAAATAAATCTATGCGATTAATCTTTAATGTTGGAAATAGGTCTAATCTAAAGGTACTATACAGAAAAGGAAAAATCTTAATGATAGACGATATTATAAAGTTGGAACTACTGAAAGTGTCTCATAGACACATATATGACAAACTACCAGCTAGATTAATAAATCTATTTGACATTACTAGACATACATATAATACAAGGAATCGAACTAATTTAAGAGCTTTACATCGTACTACCCTACAATACAATAAAAGCTTCCTTGGTACATACCCTCATTTATGGCTCCAATTGTCAAATAATTTAAAAGAAAAACGGAAATTGAAAAACTTCATCAAATCCTACTCAAAACATGTCTATCAGGCTTACTAGTAACTTATATTATCTGTGTTATATTACTCAATTTTCAGTGAAATATAAATCAAGATCATTTCCATTTTCATTTTCATCACTTCATTTTATTTTTATTCTATGTTAATTTTTTATTTTGATTCTTTCCTTGTTAAAATATTTTTTGTGTATATTTAAGGGCCAGCAATAATAATAGTTCTGATGAACTCTGCTGAGTCCCACTTAGTGTTATTTACTATTCATTGATTGTTTAATGATTGTAATATATATACATGTACTTCTCATATTGCACTAAGTAAAATAAAATAATTCTAATAAAAATAATTCTAATCTATCTATCTATCTATCTATCTATCTATCTATCTATCTGTCTATCTGTCTATCTGTCTATCTAATCTTATCTATAGATCTTATCTTATCTATGGTTCCCCCTACTTCAGATTCTTTTATAAACTATGCCATGTATCTCGGGGAAAACTTTCAAAACTCTGAAGATTCCCTAAAATCAGTTGGCAGAGAGATTTTCTATGAAAAAGTGGTGCTGTATTCTTTTTGTTTCAGATCTTTTTAATTGTTAATTTTTTAATTTCATAAACACAAATAAAGAAACACAGCCTGAATAGCTCTGAATAATATGAAGAAAAACGTTATCGGCGGCCATCTTGGACGCCATCTTGGATTTTACCCCTTAGAATGCCGAGAAAAAAATGGCACCATATTTTTTCTGAATCTACAAATCCTAAGCTTCGATTTGATATATGGTGCCAAAAATTTACAAGTGAAGTGAGCCAGATTACATGTGCTCCTGCACTAATGTTTGTATACAGGTGGAGCGGGACACACTGAACCACTTTTCTCATTTTAAGCCTGAGCCGAAAGTTTCAATGGTAAGTAGCTGGTTGCTATTTATATAATCATAGCAAGACCTCTTGGCTACAATATTCAGTGTTGTTACATTATATTCTTAATTATCAAATAGTCAAAACATTGTCTTTAGTTTGTCAAGCAGTTCATCGTTCCCAGACAGTGGGGCACCATGATCCTTGGAATTGGGTGATGTTCATATATGTGTGTATTATCAGGACTTATCATTCAACTATAAAGAACTGACACCTCATAAACCAGATGATTTACTTCAAATTCCCCCTTGGCACATACCACAGTATGAATTAGATGGATTTTGCATATTTTCCTATGAAAATAGCACAAATGTGTTACACATAGGCGTATGGGAGGGGGGGGGCAGGGGGGCGATCGCCCCCCCAAAAGTTTGGGAAACAGTAAGATTCGGGCAAAAAGGCTAAAAAATTTGGGCAGATTATTAAAAAAATTCTATTTAAAATTATTGATTTCCAGGCAATTTAAACGGAAATGGTATTAAATATAGGTCTTGAAATTCGGGCAAATGTTGCTCGCCCCCCCTAAAATCGCGCGCGCCGTACGCCTATGAATGTGTACTAAACAGCTGCTGATGTCTTGCACTATAGTTCTGGACTTACAAAAGTGGTGTTGTTGCTAAAATTCGGCTTTAATTGCATGAAGGAGGTACATTAAAACTTTATTGAAACTGGCTCATGGTGCCCCATCTCCAAGTGGCTCGTGGTGCCCAATTTGCAAATTTAATCTATTATTTTCCAGTTTATCATAGTATCAACGTCATGACATCATCCTAGCACATGATATACCTTCTCTAAGAAGACTTAAGTTTTATGAAGATAGTTAAAGTAGGCCTACCAGAAGAAGTTCCACCGCTCAATATTTTACTTTTCACTGGTCAACAGTATTTTTTCAATTCTTTGTCCTACATTGAAAAGAAAGATTATGCTTGCTACCTTAGCTAATTCTACGCTAATGAAGGAATATATGGTCATCCGATCGAGCAGTTCTATCAACGCCGTTTGTTTTGTAGGGCCATGGCTCATGGTGCCCCGTGGCTCATGGTGTCCCGCTCTCCCCTATATCTCATCTGCAAACTTTACATACACATGTTAACCACGTGGATTTCTATACAGCGGATGGCTCTGTTACAGTTTTTCTTGAAGAATATATGACATCAAAAGGTTAAGATACCGTTTTCCTTGAAGAACATAATTATATATATATATGACAACAAGAATTAAAGATACAGTTTTCCTTGAAGAATATATGTTACAACAAAAAGTAAAGATACAATGAACACAGTGGACCTACCTTCAAAGAAGACCATTAGAATGATAGTGATGAACATGTCTGGTCTTTTCACAGTCATCATGGAGATCATCTAAAGGTGAATCCTGGACTACCAGCTGATAACCAGTAAATATTATTCCTGATTTGTTTGTATAGTATTGGGTCAGGGCTGGGGACATCCCAAGTGACTCCCAGCTGTTTCCAATGGAGAGTCAGTATATTTATTATCTGGGGCAAAACATGGCAGTATATTATGGGGTGTGGGGGTAAAACGCACTTCCCACTGTGTGACTTATTTTCACACCCCTTTTGCCTCATTGGATTACATACAGTATAAACAGTAAGTATGTGAATCCTTGTGATACTTTGCCTGTGAAATAATCTAGCTGAATAAAGATATTATGACAACACTGACTAAAAGAGAATGAACGTATAATTAAAACTCCCCCATACTGATGGATGGATGATTGGGGCTTTACGCCCTGTATTTATGCACTTGGTACAAGTTGGTAGGCTAATTGGGACAGGAAAAGGACATGACAATGAGGCAAAGGATGATTGAAACAGCCATCCAACATAGGCCCAGGTGACCCGGCAAGAGCTGGATTCGAACCCTGGACCCAGTGATTGGCAGTCCAGCGCGCTACTACTACACCTATACCGTTCAAACGTGAAAACTTTCACTGTTGGTGTAGACATTGACTGTCCTTCATGTGCTACCCAGTTGAGGTGATCTATTTACACAATTAAAATAGTAAAATCCCTTTTTCCCAGAATGATCATTTACAATTCCATTGATATGCAATTTGTATCAATTTCTTCAGCTGGGTGGCCAAGTGGCTTATGTTCCCGCCTGCTCCGCTGAAGGTCTTTGCCTGCATGGGTTCGAACCCCGGGTCGGGAACCCAAAATTTTCAGTGTACCTTCATGAGCAAAATCCCAGCTGGATGTTGTTCGGATGAGACGTTAAATTGGCGGCCGCTTGTATCAGTGTCTATGCTGGGCAAGTAAAAGATCCCTCATATGGGGTAAATGTGTAACATGTTGAGGACTCCCGCTCTCTCTCCCATCTCATCAATCAACCCTCGTGAGCACCCAGAACTGGGCTTTGAGGGCAGCACTTACCATATCTATCTATCTATCTATCTTCTCTCCAATGTTTTATAGGCCTATAGAGCTCAGTGTATTCATTTATTTGGCAGCATTTCTTGCATTTTAACACCCATAATTAAATACTTTCCCTGAGGTTCTGTGAACATTGTATATTTATAATATATGCAAGATTAGCTCAGTTGGATGCTGAATTGTTAGCAAAATAGTCAAGTTGTCGCAAATGTGCACTCTCTTTTTCAGGATACTGTACATATTGTGAAATATATTGTGAAATATATTGTGTGATTTATTATGTTGCATATCTTGGCAACAGTAGGATGAATTAATTACCCCCTCATTGGGAGGGTTGCCAGACCCTCTGTTATTAAATATATGAATGATGAGGGTAAACTCATTGTTGGCTACCTAGAGAGAGGTAAGAGGAAACTGTTTCAAACGCAGAGGGTAATTGCAATTTGTTAAAAAATTGGTTTTGACTCACATAATTGCTTGATGACTGCATATAATATTATCAGGACATGTGTTTCACAATTTTTGTTCCATGGCTAATATTAATTGGCCACGTCAGATATATCTCTAAAGTTTTGTATGACTTGATATCAGTACAGATACATGTGTCATTTATGAAAGGTACAAAACAGATTGAGTCAACTCCGATTCAGCTGCACAGCTGCAACCCACTAAACAATTTAATGTGACTATAAGGTTATGCCAATATTAGCCGCTAAGTTACGATAATATTAGTTGCCAATCTTAGGATCACCTTTTCCAGGAAACTTCCCAATTTATGTCACAATGTTAGCATATGACATTACCTCATAATCAGGAGGTAAGGTTAGGATAAAGTTATAACATAAAATTAGCATGTAATGTTAGCATAACGTTTCTGAGGAAACTTCCCATTTTCTTCTCAGAATATAACCATATAATATTACTTCAATTTACTTGATAATAAAGGTGTAAGGATGAGATACTGGTTGATATGGAGTGGTAACTGCTTTTAAGATGATTGCTTGGTGTTACTGGATGACATACACAGGTAATATTCAGCTGATATTGTCATAATCATAACAGTTCACATGCAATGTTCTGTTCATATGACCCTGACATCACAGAAATATTAGAGCTGAGACACAGATTGGCGCACTTAAAAAATATTTTATACAGCACATGCAGAGAGAAATAGCTATTATATCAGACAATCAGTTGGCTTCAAGTGAGGAACTTTCCCAGGAGCCAGAATGAACTGGATGGGCGTCTCTGCAGCCCATTGTAATTGTGCTGTTTCCAGAGGTCCTCCAAGCATGGACTTCTATGTCCACCCAATGTGACGCTTGGTCACATTGGTTGGACATAGAAGTCCATGCTTGGAACTGGCCAGGGGTTTCTGCCTTTCACTGTCCACGGTAACTGCAGGAATCCTGGAATTGAAAAGGTAGAAAGGTGTAAGAAGAAGTCACAGACAAACAGATAAAAATACAGATTAAATAAAGGATTAGTGAGTTAGTAATAAAAGAGAAACGAAAATAAAAAGTGAGAGACCAGGCCTAGCAATTTGCCAGGTCACCAAAATTATCAGCTTGTTCTTTTTACAGAACAGCCCAAGTCTCTCTGGTGATGCTGATACACTCACCTTGGAGGGTGTCATGCATTTCCAGGATCTATCTTTGTGGTTCAAGGAAGAACACATCTCTCTTAGCTTCTGGCTGCCATACATGTTTTTTTACACACTTCAAGCAATTGACATCAATATCAATTGACATATTTACCAGTTCGTAGGTAATGATGCAATAAAAAATTCAGTAAATTTGTTATCTTTTAATTAATCATACATTTTACACTCGATTGTGGTAAACATTTGGACTGAGCATGGAGCAAGTGCTGAGCGCAGGCCATGTGGCTCCATCTATAAATTGACACTTCAACACAATGACGACTCCATATCAACTGGTACACTGTGAAATTTGAAAACTTTGTTGCAGCAATATTTTGAGCTGTCTCAGAATGCTCACAATTTTCCAGCTGCGATGGCTCACTGCTATAAGTTGCCCAAACGAGTCATAACATTAAGCTGTGAAAACATGAAAGTTTCAGTTGTTACAGATGAGCCTCAGGCTATTGGGATTTCTTCACAAGAAATTAATTTCTAAATTTTCCTTGTGCTGCAATGGCCTGTGTTGAATACAAGGATGTGGAACAGCCGCCTGACTGTTGATCGTCCGTGGATATCAAAAGATCTACGACTTCACTCTTCATTCGAATGCATATCACAGCAATATTTTGGGATTATTACCCACATTCACAGCAACTTTATAAGAAGGATATCACAAATAAAAACTAAAAGCGACTTTAAATAAATCAAAACAGCTCAATATGTTCAGTTTTCTCAGCTTGAAAGCCCAAGTCAACACAGCTCAGTATTTTGAGTTATCTCAACTCAAAACATTAATCTATGTTAGCTCAATCAACTTGTGCAACCATCTCAATCACTCAATCAATTGAGCTGAATCAGTGCCTCCAATTTTACAGTGTATCTCAACCTTACCTCCTAATTATACAGTAACATTAATATGCTAATATTCTGACAAGGAAATGGGAAGTTTCCTCAGAAATGTTATGCTAACATTACCTGCTAATGTTATGATATAACATTATCCTAACCTTACCTCCTCATTATCATGTTATGTTATATGGTAACATTGTGAAATACAGCGAGAAGTTTCCTGGAAAAGGTTATGCTAATGATTAGCCACTAATATTATCGACACTTAGCACTGATAATGTTATGTTAATATTACCAGAATATTGGACAAATCATCTTATTTCTAACACTTCCTTAAGATCCTGGTCAGGTTAATATAACATTAGGAGAATATCATCAGTGTCATATTACCTTGTAACACCCTGCTCAGAAACTGGTGATGTTACGGAAATGTTAGCCGTTTGGTGGGAAACCACTTGATTAAATTCTCTCTGTTTTTGATGTTGATCTTTGTGAGTTAAAAAAATATATATATATTTGCCCTCATGAAACCAATTTATGATACTAGCCAAAAAATCCAAATAACATGCTTTTGTTATGCACTGCCTGATGTTTTTTCATTGGGTCAGTGCTGAACATTCTCAACCAATTAGCTCGCGGAGGCATGAATTCTCATCTGATGAGATGAAAACTCATCGAAATGTTAGACATGTGGGTTAACAATAAGTGAATCCAAGAACAATGCTGCGGTATATCAGTTCATGAAACTTTACTGCAAAGGTATACATAGATATTCTGGGTATGACAGGATGTGGATACTTGACAATTCTATGTAGTTGAAAGAACACCTGTCATTGATCAATGCATGAGGAGTCTAGATCTAAGTGTGTCAGTACCTGGGATTTTAGTACCTTGTACACCACAGTTCCTTATGACAAGCTGAAAGCTAATAAGATGAAGGATCTGATCCAATTCATTTTCAAGGCTTCAGGTAAAGACTTCTTCTGTGACAGCCTACAGAAAGCTTTCTTGTCTTTTAAGGAATACAAAAGGCACAAGTGTATTAGTCCTACTTTGGCTACTTATTTTCTGGACTATCTCATTGACAATATTTATGTGATATTTGGCAAAACCCTACACAAACAAACCAATTGAATACCAATCGGGATGTGTTGACTGTGTTGTGCACCACTTTTGGTTTTAAAATCTCTGTCGTACTCGTTTTGTGACGTCAGATCTCTACCCAGAAGCTCAAGTTCTTAGATTTCCATTTCAGGGTCTTGTGTGGGAGGAGATGGAAGATTGGACATCCTTAAAGGCATTAACATCACATGTGATGACGCGAGTCCTGAGTCTCACACCTCCTTACGTTTGACTCTGGTTTGTTTTGGCTTACTTCCTCTGCCTTTTGTCAGGTCAGGTTCTGGGATCTCAACACTTTGTAATTCACCAGACAACTTGTTATCTTGTCTATTGCAATTTTATATGTGATAATGCTATTTTAATGGCAAGGGGGGGCTTCACTTACTTACCAGAGATTTCTAAGCCACATGCCTCAAATATGTTTTTTCTCTTCGGGTGAGCATCACTGCTGTAAGCAATTTAGTTGAGGATGTAAAAACATTGTATCAATGGCAAATCATCACCTGTTTCACTTACTTACAGACAACACTGTACTTGACATATAAACCGTAAATTCGATGTGCTATTTGACCTACTTTCTATGGTTGATTATTTGAATGATAATTAATGCAGTCTTGAAGGGATCACTAGGCCCTACTAATAAACAGTGAAACAAGTGTCCACCAGTTTGAATATAGGAGTTATGGTCATTTTTGTAATAATTGCACCCGCTCGATCATCGGGTATATAAGCAGCCCCCACCCCCCAATTTAAAACATGATCCCAATCACATTTATGTGATGGGCATAATTTGGAGCAAATAGCATGAATATTAAATATACATCATGAGCTGATAGTATTTTTAAAATAAATACAAGCATACACATATACACAGCTTTGAAAATATAACAATATGGGTATGAAGTGAGTATTTGCAATTGTTTTATTTCCAGAATCTGTGTAAAATATAAATTCATAGTAAAGCATAATTCAGGTACAAAAGTGCAAAATTGACAATATAAGTGGCTATGCACACTATGCAAATGTCTTTGAGGATAACAAATAACACATAAGCCAGGTAGAGGGAACCAATTGTGGAGACAATGGAGGAGTAGAAAAGGAGGGTGGCACACCAGGGGTTCGCTGTGTAGAAACCTACAGATAGAAAACATTAAAACTTTTTATTTAGGGAGTAATCTATCAATATCCCCAAGGAAAACTTTAAAAAATACTGTTTTTTTGAAAGATGGAGATATGGAACATTCTTTGCAGGCAATACCAGAACTGAGACATTAATTATTTCAAGGGCCTGTCCATGGCAGAAAGCAATGAACTATTCGATTTTATGGCAATATCTTAAATTAATAATTTCTTAAACAATCTTACACAATATCCTATGCAGATTCAAATGTATCCTGTTGCAAGTGTATGATTAAATATAAATAATTATAATATATTATTCTTACTAACTTCGGTTAGTTTTTTCTTCCAATTTAAAATGAACGGTACTATTTAAATTGAATACTCACCCAACACTAACTGCAAGCCATAGAATATGATTCCCAGAATGCAGTTTGGAATGTTCAAGAAATGTTCTTTGCCAACAAGAAACTGAGTAAGACCAAAGCCTTGGCTGTATCTGGAAAGGTATTCAAAATTTCAAATAACATGATAAAGTCGATAAGTTGTCGTACACTCTTTAACAAAAAGGATTTATATGGAACCTTTAAAGGTTCTTTAAGCAGGTTTAAATAAGGAACCCTAAAGGTTCATTATTCAACTTTTAAAAAGGTACCAACAGCGAACAAAAACAACACTTAGATAATCTAGCTGCACTGAACTCCCACAATGGAACCCCTTTCTCTCAAGACCAAGTATATACCCTTTTCAATTCAGTTGAACCCTTAAATTAAACAAGAAAATTTTTTTCGGAAAAAAATATAGCCGATATTTGTAGTTATAATTTGTTTTGCTAGATAATGGGATTTTTAATTTGTTGAGGAGTTGATGAGAATTCTGTTCACAGCTACAATTCAATGCTGCAAGTTCCTTCATGTCTGATCTCTTTCATAGCCTTTCCACCTATACCTGTCTACAAATCTTCTGTCTGTCTATTATATTTATTTAACCATCTGACAGATGATCTGTGCTATTGGCAGCTCTTAAAGATCTCCTCTGCTCCATGAAAAGAGCCACAATGTAGTTGTGGCCTTTTCTTGGAATCTCAGCTGCAGCAAGGTCACACTGACATTTCCCCAACATGTCTAATTTAGCCCAGGGTTTCCCCAAAAGTGCACAAACTTTGATGATGTGTCTTCACACATGTTTCCTTATTTCCATTGACAAATCCACCTGGTGGACTCTTGGTGGTGAACATATATCCGCCTATGGCAAGTAAGTTACTTCACATATCTTGTATTGCTAAGGGCCTGGGCATCGGCTAAAAATGTAGAACCTTTTTCCAGCAGTGGGTTCTTTATAAATATATACCGAGAACTTACTCAGAAGTGAGGACCTTGGAGCAACTCATGTGTTCATTGAAGTCACACATTGCCACATATTTGGGATCCTTGTGCTTCCTGTCCTCCACATGAAGAGCATAGGCAGAAACAATGATGCCCAGCACTGAGAAGATGAGATGGTCCAGGCCCCAGGATGCAGAGAGTAAAGTGCTAATCATTTTTCTGAAATTATCAAAGAAATAAGAATTCATAGAAAAAACCTCAGTAATGTGTGGTGTCGCCATACTCAGTTTGGAAAGATATCGGATCTGTTTATATTGTATAATTATGGGAGTCTGTGGGAAAATATCAAGGGGTTGAATAATTTTGCAGCCGATCGTAAGTCTTCGAATTCACATAATATTATTATTATATGCTGAATGAATCAATGTTATCATTCATAAGTTGCATGCTTCCAGATGGTTAGCTGAGTCTGGCCTTCCAGTAACGGGATCCTAGGTTCAATTCTAGCTCTGGCCAGCTAGATAACCCGCAGTACACATAAAATTTGAATTTTGAGTCAGCTTAAATGATTGAGTGAGATGGATGTACAATCCCTTTGAGCTAACATAGCTTGTTGTTTCAAGTTATGACGATCTGTCCATTATCATAACTTAAGACAACAATTTAGCTATGTCAGCTAAAAATCAGAACCTTACCAAAAATGCCTTGTACAATACAGGCTGCATGCAGCTGTAAAAAAATTGTGCCACCATCTCACTCAATCATTTAAGCTGGCTCAAAATTCAAATTTTACAGTGTAGTACCTGAGATTTAAGTTGGACAGCAGTTTCAATCGTCCTCCGCCTCATATGAATACCATATCATGATATATCCTTCTCCAGTCCTAATTAGCCTGTAGACTTATCTTACATAAGCATATAGAGGGGAGGTTTGGTCTAGTGGTTGCGTGCTGGACTGCCAATCGCAATTAAGGTTCAAATCCAGCTCTTGCCTTGTCACCATGAGCCTATGTTGGACGGCTGTTTCATTGTGTTTCAACCATCCTTCTCCTCAATACTGTGTCCTCCTCCTGTCCAAATTAGCCTAGCAAGTGCATAAGTACAGGACGTAAAGCCCCAATCATCCATCTATCCATCTTACACATTAAGTATAACTAGGAAGTTGCCCGTAGACTGAAGGGAAAAGGATAGTGGGATGGACTTTAAAAGGGTAGAATTGTCCCTGTATATAGGTTTAGAAAATAGTGGGAGAGAGCTTGCAGGTGCTGCCCTGTTGTGTATAATGTAGGAATCAGCTAAAAGCTAATCATAATTAATTAGGGCATTTAAGAAAATGCAATGACCTTGAAAAGGGGAGAGTTCTGCCTTGAAGCGAGAAGACCAGACATTGAGTATAACTTGAGATAAATGTCGTACGTTATCATCTTAATATAAGAGATTATCTGGAGACTTGAAGACCAATTGTCCATCATAATGCCTGTTTATACATGCATGATGGATGAGATAAGTTTAAGTATTGGTATTGCACACAAATATTATGTTGCTGATTGTTCCTCTGCTGTATAGGTAGGTAGGTCTACATGTGAAAATAAGAATCTGTGTTTACATGAAAACAGCACAATACCTCTGTTAGTCAGGTTCCTTTGAGAAGAACAAATCCTGGCTGTACGCTGAAGGTTAGTATGTATCCTGTGATTTCTATCTCACTAAGCTTGGCAATAAGTTATTTGTCAATTTTTCTGAATGTCTCTCCTCTGGCTCTCACCACACTAGATCACACTGGTAAATTTGGATTAATCTGATTTTGTGGCTTGTGTCGTGGCTTAACAGAATTAAGCCAACTGGCAAAGGAATAATGTGTAGTTTTTATGCATGTCAACTTTTGATGGATAAGTGAAGCCATGCAGTGGACTCAGCTGCCATTCATAGGACTTTGGTAATTATAAGGCCCACACGATTGTGTATTCTCCTCATTCAGTTTTGCTTCAGCTGTAGTATTATTGCTTTTGCTTCATTTAATTAAATTGGTAGGATATCCATATTTGTTTCGATTATGCAAAGCTCAACATCATTGCTTGTTGGCTATCTGATTTTAACCCAGCTGACAATGCACGTGAAGTTCACTTGATAAACATGGGGGGACAACTGGTGACCATGACATAACTGAGAGTTATCACATGTTTTTGTTCATGTGAGGACATTTTCATGGGATAACCATGTAATGAATGTCACCAGATTAACACATGGCTACCTTCATGACATAACTGAGAGTTATCACATGTTTTTCTTCAAAACCTCCCCAACATTTTCATGGGATAACCACATAAAGAATGTCACCAGATTAATACATGGCTACCTTCATGACATAACCGAGAGTTATCACGTGCTTTTATTCACGTGCAAAAACTCCACATCATTAGCACAGGATAACCATGTGATGAACTTCATCAGATTATATCGCTCGACTATCTTCATGACATAACTGAGAGTTATCTCATGTTATTGTTCACAAGCATGGGGAAATTTTCCTACAATTTTCATGGGAGACAAACATGAGGACCATCACCAGATTATCACATGATGATTTTCCCCAGAAAAACGCATGAATTAATTTTGTAGCTTTAATTTTGATGTCTAAGTCAGTTAGACACCTCTTTGTCGGGTTCTAACATGCAATTTTGTCAGTTAGATCCCTCCCTCCCGTTGAATTTGCAGTAAAAAGACTCTGAGTCTGAGAACAATACCTCTTCATGGTCCCACAATCACAGGTATGGAATTTCCAGTAGTCGAGGTTAAATTTATAAATGGACAGCGAAGCTATGTGCTCTCGGAACGCCAGTTCTAGTTGTGAATAATAACCTCGACTACTGGAACACAAGCATATAAGCAGTTAGTCAAGTTTTAGGTCTAAATGTTATCAACTCCTCGTAGAATTTAAAAAGAGAGTGTAAAAATATTTATCCTCAGTCCAGTGTGAATCCTCGATTCTGATTGGTTGAGTGTATGAGATAAACAATGATGTCACAATTGCGACCATAGGATTGTTATGACGTCATCCTTGTAGCAACAATAGTCATGACGTCACAATGCCATTGTTTGAGCCATTGTGACATCATCCTGGTGGCAGTACTGGTGATGACGTCACAATGCTGTTCCTTTGTTACTGAAAGACATTTCAGACTCAGTTTGCAAGAAAATCTATGGGCATAGATAAAACAAGAAGTCTGAGGATAAAACCGTTACACCCTGCTCGTTTTTCGAGGGTACGGGAATATACACCACTCAGGCCTCCATACACCACTCAGCCTTCGGCTTCGTGACATATGGAGTCCTTCGTGGTGTATATTCCCGTACCCTTGAAACGAGCAGGGTCTAACTGATAATACCCTCTCGGCTGCTAGTGCTCCAGCAAAAATGATACAATTAAGTGCATGCAGCAGGGTAGAGGCCTTTTTTAGATTTATTTAACTGTAGGCCCAAAAAAGCTCCAATAGTCCCCAAAATTTATTCAGGTATTGTGTGGTACAAATGAGCACATCATTTCAAAGGAAATGTAAATTCATCCAGTAGTTTTCGCAGGAATCGACTCACATACCCACTGACGCAAATGTTGAAGTGCCATGCTCCACAATAGCTTCTCAGCGAAGCTAATTACTGACCTGATATCACCAATGCACAGCAAATACACAAGATTTTGGTATTGTGTGTGTCATCTACAGTATTTTGCAGATGCTGTATTGTGGAAGATTCATCTATTTCTAATGCCTAGTTCTCATGGAGACGTAACAGAGGGTTCCTGTTGCGGCGCTTCTTGCTTTTCCAGGAAAGTGGGAGGTTCTTAAGCTAGATTCAACAATTCGGCGACGATATTTTCGTCTACGGCGCTTCTTAAACTTCCTCGCCAAAAGTTCCCAGAAGTCACATGACCCTATGGTGAGGCAAGAAGTTGCTTCACGAAAGATTCAACCGGTTGAATCTTTGCGAAGGAAGAAACCACGATGCAAGAGACCAGAAAGCCCCCAAAATGATTGGGCGAAGTTAGAGACAGCTTGGGCGAAGTTAGAGACAGGTTGGGCGAAGTTAGAGGCAGGTTGGGCGAGGCTACTTATCATTGAGTCAATGGAAATTCGGCGAAAAAAGAGAACAACTCGCCGACGCAAACAGGCTGTTTAAACGCCGAAACAGGCACTTGCTTCACCGTAAAATGTATTTGCTTGGGCGTAATTGAAGATTAGGATGAAGTAAGAGGATGCTAGGGCGAAGCAACAGCATGCTAGGGCGAAGAAAGAGACTCCTTGGGCGAATCTAGTTTAACATTGAAGCAATGGAACTGCGTCGAGGCTCCTGACAACTCGCCGACACAAGTCTCTTCTTGCCTCGTCCGTAATTACGAGCGATTCGGCGTAAAAAACGAGAGCCTCGTCGTAATAGGAACCATCAACGACGATTTAGAACCTCTAATTGATTATATAATTGTCCAAAAATGGCTTGAAACGCGGCAAACGCCGAAATTGGGCGAAACTTGACTTCCTGGAACCTCTACAACTTCGCCGTCACTTAACCACGCTCGTGAGACACAGGCATAAGAATATCATTTTGCTTACTCTGTCTCAGCAGCACAACAGCCAAAATGTTATCATGTTATTGATAGCTTGTTTCTCTTGGGAATATCAATGCAGTATGACAAAATTCGTTAGATCAATCCACTTGGTGAAGCAATTTTCAAAGTCCTAACTTAGAAAAGCCCGAAAATGGCATGTCACATGTCCCGATTTGTAGCATATCTTTTACCTCCCAGCTCATCTTTTAGACTATGGAATAAGCAAAAGTCACATGGTGCTAAATCATCATTGAGGTATCTTGAAATGCTGTCCTGATGAGATCCTGGGTTTGTGTACCATTCTTTCCTGTGAGAACACACAATTTGATTCAAGCTCTCTGATTGCGTTTCGGGTCCATGTAAAATGCTCATCCAAAATCACTCTTTACAGTGCAGAAATCAGGTTTAAATGGCTAAACAATGGATTGACACAACATTGTGAGATCATAAAGTTACAATTACAATTGCCAGTAGGCCCTGCACAGGTCTGCAGTCCTTTTCAACATAATTTGACCTTAGATTTCAGGGAAAACACAATGCCAAGTTCGCTAGAAAAATGAGCTGCGCTGGGTACCCCATCTTGCCGTTTCCATGGCAACAAAATAACAACTTAATTACATTGTGTCCAAAAGGTGCTAGGCCATTTTTTTCCTTGATACCTCAAGATGTATTCCTGAAAATTTGAAGACTTTAGCTTAAATATAAGTATCTCTCAGAAAAATTGGTCAGAACTTTCTGAACGCCCCTCGTACAATGTAGTAGAGGAGAGTCCTTCCTTAAAGTATGTACACACTCCTTTGGGGATCCCTATAAATACTCCTTCGGGAAACTTACAAGGCATGCTATTATATCTTAGAATTCTGAGAGTGTGCTTACAATCAGCAAATGGTGTGTGCAACAAATGTCTAAGTTTCCAACTTTTCAAAGCTGGATGACAATGTTAAATATGCCTGTAGTTACTCCTACAGGTATAAACTCCAAAAAATGTACCTCAAAGGTAACTTCATTATGAAAAAAGACTCTGGGAACTTTTCAGCCCTTCCACTGGATGGTGCCCAAGAACAAAATAAGAAACATGTTTGGGTTATCGGCAAAACCCTGCATATTTGGATCATACCCTTAATTCATGGACGCTTTACGCTACTCCTCCCAAACTACTCAATGCCCACAACTACAAATTTGCAAGCAACTTCATTTCACACCTTACATCAACCATAAGTGGGTGTCGTTTCTCAAACTGTTCATATTATGTGTATTACCAGTGCACTTTTTTGTCATTTATGCATGACTATCAATCTTCTCTCATGTAGTACTGATTGTTCTTCTGTTTTCCCTGGACTCCAATGGAGGGAGGGAGCCAGGGAGGGGCCACTGTCTTCAAAGACTGGCCCTTATATATGCATTCTCACGGGTACTATGCTATATATATTATTAATTCACGGATGTTTTACGCTACTCCTCCCAAACTACTCATTGCTCAGCCATGAAAACCTTGCAACCTCCTTTCTTTCACAACCTACAACAACCATATCTGGGTTTCGTCCCTTGATTTTATAAAAAAAATGTACGGGTACTACGCTAGTATATACAATTTATACACACATGGCCAGTTGGCTGTTCTGAGGTACAGCCCATGCTTTTCAAGATTTTGAATCAACCCTTGAGCAATTATGATAAAGTGGTCAAGCAGCAAAACTGCGCCATACGAACAATCCTCATCCAGTCTGCATTCCTGCAAGATGTATTAGCCCTTCGTAATCAAATCTACTTGTTCGGCAACCCTTTCTTGAGCATACCCAGGATCGGGTTGTATTTCGAAGAAAAACAAAAAATATTAATCCTGCAATAACAGAAAACATCCATTCAATTGAGTCAAGAAGACCAGCTCAATACGCTGAATTTGTACATTATGACAAATATATAATGCTAAAATAGTCTTGGACTTCGCATTATCGCTACTGAAGAACTGAACAACATGCAGCAGATTGAATCCCTGACCAAGTAACTGAATAGAACGATCATACCCAACAAACTGTAATTACTGTCAATTCCCTGTCATCAATCTGCTTTCCAAATTAGTGTGCTCAGGCAAGACCATTATCAATTTGCTCAACTAAATCGGAAGTCAATCTGAGGAATACATGTATACATATTTTTGCCAATGAAAATGAATCTTATCTGAATGCACTCTATTATATTGGTAATCTTCATATTTATCTTAAATTTCAACTCATTCCATGCATTTAAGACTCAAAAACAAGCTGATATGCCAAGCGTTGATGCACTGACTATTGAAGGAGCAGCAATTGTCCATAATATTATGCTACCACTAAGAATCTGCTAAATGTCAGGACTACCGAAGAAGTATACACGTTTTTGCCTTGTCTGGAAAGAGCATTGGCCAACTTAGTGTTCACTTGGACATTGCGTTTGAAGTCTTCTATACATGAAATGAGAGAGCAAGGTGACTGTCATAGAGTTCCACCTGAAACTCCTGCACAAAAAAATACAAGGGGTTCCTGTACATTTAAGCAAACAAAAACAGAACTATAAGACTCCCTGGCAGATGTGTCTCAACTATCTACCACAAGCATGTGGTTAAAACATAAGGCTCAAATATTCTATTCTTACTTGACATAAATGTGCTAAAAGCCCAGAATATAGGAAGTCAAAATGGCAACACATATAGAAGCATATGTACAAGACAATTTTTGCATAATTTTAATTCAAACAAATGAAGCTGTATAAATTTGACAGTCATGATTGACAATTTGACACAGTTGTAGTTATGTTGTCAGTGTCCACAGCCCGGGGGGGGTACTCGGCCAAATTTTGATACGGATGTGCGGCACGCGTTCCGAAAGTCGTACCCTATGGTCAGGTTTTCAGAGCCCGAATTTCATACCCTATGGTCAGGTTATTATAAAGGACCTATAGCCTATTTTATTGACATTAAAGAGAAAAAGTCATCACAAAAGGTGTGAAAACTAAATTGCAATTAAGAATGACACCTAAACTTTGAAAGTTCAATGCAAATTAGACACTGCATGATTCCAATTTCAAAGGCAAAACACCATTGTTTGATGTCCAATTGAGAAGTGTACCCTATGGTCAGGCTCTCCAGGCCTAAAAAAATGACCCTGTGGTCAGGAAATCCTCTTAAAAACCCTATCTTTTGAGCGGCACATAGGTAGTATGACTTCAATGTGAGTGCCCCCCCCCCCCCGGGGTCCACAGCAGCAATTCTTCAAGCAGATGAATTAATTATGGATCGCATTTGAGATTTGCACTTCATCATTTCCACCTTCTGGAATGTCCAAAAGACAACATCTGACACTGAAATTTAGCAGTGCTTCAGTCCTGTTGTATGACAAAAACATAGGCTGCGCGGCAGCATACCCTCGGCTATTCAGCAGGCTATTCTGAAGCTGGATAAATCAATTGACATACTGGCGATAGATTATGACCCTCAACCACAGCTTTACCAACCCAGTCATATTTAGATGGCCCAGTCTCCCTTTGTATGGCCCAAGTCTCCCACTTGATGGGGAGAGCTGGGCCAACATTTTTTCAAGTATCAAGCATGTTTGTATAATCATAATGGTCATCCGGAGGTGCAAGATCGTAAAAAGTGGCCCAACTCTGTCAAGCTTCCTCACTCTTTCTGGTTGACAGAAAGTGTTTTTAGATGAATGAAATGTCCATTTCTCTATTTTATGTGATGTTTTATTGTATCTAATTTTGACAAATTCCCAGCCTTAGCATTAAACAGATTCAAGGTACTGAAAAGAGATGTTGAAATGAAATAAAAGGGTCACCCCATTGCTATGTCCTCCTCCTGTCTAATTAGTCTACCAAGTGCATACATACAGGAGGTAAAGTCCCAATCATCAATAGTGCAACATGAAAATCTATTGGGATAAATTAACAGTGGATCTATCAGTCAAACAATTAAGTAATATTCTTTCATTCAATTGGTCAAATCAGTCCAATCAGTCAAGCAATCTTCAGTCATTTAAACACCTAATCAAAAACACCTAATCCATCTATCTGGCTATTTATCTGGCTATTTATCTGGCCATTTATCTGGCTATCTATCTATCTATGTGGCTATCTATGTGGCTATCTATCTCTCTATGTGGCTATCTATCTATCTATCTATCTATCTATCTATTTATCTATCTATCTATCTATCTATCTGTCTATTTATCTATTTATCTATCTATATCTATCTGTCTATCTATCTGTCTATCTATCTGTCTATCTATCTGTCTATCTATCCACCTATCCTACCTTTATCATCTTATCATAAATTATGAATAGAATAAAGGCCTGCCTAAAAACAGAAATATTAGATAGGTTGTCTATCTATCCAATCTATCTATTTTAAATATTAAACTGAAAACAATGTGTGGCCTGCAGATACTTTTTAATAAGACTAATACATTTACTACTTAACACCAAAAAGGTTAAATGTCAATGATATCCAAACTTGGCTGTATCAGTATAACAATAGCTGAAAAGGCAAAGAAAAGCCTGCATGGGATATTTAAAAGGCATATCTCAACTTCTACTCTGCCTATATTTCTGATTTAAATTGGAAATTTAATTATAATGTTTAAGATAAAAAAACTAAGGCTATCAATGAAGTTTGAACATATTTCTAAGAAAAAAGGGAATTTTGTAAGAAATATAGGGGTGCTATTTAACTGCTTCTGTACTCTCTCCTTTGTTCTTGGGTTTGGTCATTGGAGAGGATTAGTGACATCATGTTACATAATGTCCATTCAACAAAAGCTGCACCCTGTTCCCCAACAAAGCACATCATTCCACAGCTGACCAGCACACTGCACAGACCTCTCTCCAGAGCCCACAGTTTGCTTGCATTGGAAATAACTTGACTTTATTCAGGATTCAGGACTTTACTTGGATTTTACACAGGAAAACTTAGACTACATTCAGGATAAACAGTTGAGTGTTTACATTTTAACTATCTTCCTTTATTGTCTTCAACCACCCGGTTTTTGCAATAACAGTCTACAAGGTTTTTCTTATAAACTCCACAACTTCCTTTATTCTAAACCAAACAACCTTTAAACTTTAACCCTTGAGTAAATTAATTATAATCTTGACCTTATCAGGACAATTATAACCAAATTTCACTCAAACACACGTCGGCCATTTGCATTTTCTGAAATTTCTTGCACAAACAAAAACAAACCACTTCTATTCTAGTTCTTACATTCTACATATAAAAGTATTATACCACTCTACTCCCCATCTTCTTAACTATCTAAAACACATCTTTTAACTATAAAAATACCTCTAACTTCCTCTAATTCCACACTGTTTTCATTTTCACCATCTAGCCAAACTTCCACAAAAATTGCAAAATCCTGCACAACTTCAACTTCTTAACTTTAAGACTACTTATTCATCTCTCCCTAACTCCTCAATCATTTCTTAAACTACAATTCCATCCCAAATTATCTTAACCATCTATTCCATCCTCTTAAACTTCTCAAATATCTCTATTTCTCACTCAAATTCCCTTTGATCCCATTTTCACCGATTCCGGGTGAATTCGGCGTGTAGGAGAATACGGCGCCTGAAAAATAGTGAGTTCGGTGCAAAAAATGGAGAGTTCGGCGCAGGTGAATTCGGTGCAAACTGAATTCGGCGCCCTCAATAGAATAGCTCAGAATCAGATTTAACTATTTATAGATAAACAGAATAGAGCAGACAGCACCTGTTTTGCTGCTTTGTTGACGGAAAACAATGTGCATACAATACACGTAACAATTTTGTAGTACATGCACGTGGGGCTTGGGTAATGCGCCGACGGCCGTTTTAAGAAGGAGTGCGCCCAATCTGGTGGCGATTGCTTTTGGCCGCCGTCATCTCACGTGCATTCTGGTCGCGGTTTCATCTGGCCGCCGCCAGGGGGATCGATTTTGGCCGCGTTTGGTTAGCTACTCTGTGATGTGGTGTGTGTATAACTAACTTTATTTTGTGTTTCAATTGGTGGAATGAAAGTACAATTCAATTCGTCACTTTGCTGTACAGAAGATGCTATTTAAATGGTTGTGATCACAGGATCTCATGACTTGTGATTTATCAATTGCTATTAATAATTGCCTGTTGAATAAAGATGATTTAAGGATCTTTCAACGTTTGCTGCCTTATTTTGTCCAATAAAGATGATTTTCCTTTGTTTGATCTTATTTTGCCAATTAATCTTATTTTGCCAATTAATGACTTTCATCTTTAGTTTTGGAATGCATTAGGCCTAGAACATATTCAGTAGTACTATTTCATTTTGTTAGCAGATAGGTTCAACAAGAAAAAACATAAGAACACTTTTCTTTTTATTAGCCAATTGGTTCAATAACAGAAAATGTGTACATTAAAACAGTCGATTAATTCTAATTGAAAGTGGTCAAGTACAATTCAGTTCATCACATATTATGAGTTGCACAGTAGAATTGCAACCTGGAGAGTTGTCATCACAGGATCACATACCCTGACAGGCTGTGATTTATCAATTGCTATTAATAATTGACTGAGGTAAAAACTGGTATATATAGCTTCATCAAAGGAAGAACACCAAATAATTGAAAGTCTAAAATTGAACTGCCAAGTAATAGGCTAAGTAAATTTCCTCAATTCTACTACAACAAATTGAAAATGTTTTTCTTTATTCAAACTTGCAGCCTATAATCCAGTTTTTTAATTAATTTAATTTCCAATGCAGTACATTGATTATATGAGGCAAACTACATTTGTTACTTTACAGCATTTATACATTAAAATGTAGCAAAGCAATTTGTCAACTTAATAAATTCAATACTGTTGTTGACACTTGTAGTAAACACTGTTTGCTTAACACCTTGCATGAGGGCAGACAGACCGGTACCTGGGATGTCTGAACTCTGAAAAATAAGTTCTTAAAAGGGTTATTTAAAAAATATATAAATCTGAATAGTCACAAATTGTATTTAACTGGTTATATGATAATTATCGAAGAAACTATAATAAATTAGGAAGTATTATGTCATACTACTATAATTTGAGAAGTTTCAACTTAATACTGCTTCCTGACACTGATTACATAACAATGAAAGGGTTGAAGACAGACATGCAGGCCAGGCACCACCACTTTATATTGGCTATAAAATAAAATTGAACTTGAACCACTTATTGGCTACAAAACAACATTTGAACTTGTGATGTATGTCTGTGGTATGGGTATTCAGTTAATTGAGTTGTGTAAGTGTGATTAACCCCCAAAATTGATCAAACTCTTCCATCAAACATTTATTTATAAATAACATCAAAGCTTTAATTCATGCAATTATTTCCAGCTGACTAAGAAAGCCTAAGTTTCCAGAACAAGTTATCATGGAAATGTGCATAGAGCTGTGATGTTGTGTATTGGTAGCTTTTCAGTGTTATTTATTTATTTATTTATTTCAACCCCCAACGAGTGGAGAACATTACATATATACACTATTTACACAGTACAAAAGTACATTAACATAAAAACATTAATAAGATTAAGAACAGTGCTTATCACAGACAGCATTAAAAACAAAGTACCATATCAGGCTAAAATGCCATGGTCAACAATTTAGTAAGGAAATATTCATCTGACCATGGCTTTACATAATTATCGTTAAAAATTAGATGTCTAAGGCTACTTACAATGCCATTATCCTCCTGATTTTGACTAGAATTATAGAATTTACCTTCCTTTGAAATCACATCGAGAGGCGAAACCCCAAAGCTAACAATTTTATGTAAAATGGAACCATTAATAAGTTCACCTGTACTCATATAATGTGACAAGAACTTGCACTGGAGGCTCAGCAGTGGACTTGATACTCTAAACAACCTGTTATAAAAATTGAAAGTGTTCCTTTTGAGTTTTGACAACACTATTCACCTTTTCTATGCCAAGAGCCTGCATTAAATTAGAATGGTGACTCCTCTTACCTATGCCCATCATATTTTTAACAATTGTACCCTGGGTGGACATGATATCTTTTAAATTACACTGAGTTGCTCAGAGCTATGCATTCTGTGCCATATAAAAGGGTTGGCATCCCAACAGATTTCCACAAATAACTTTTAACATTTGCATTTAGTCCTGGATATGACATCCCACAAGATGATAATTTATAAGATGATCTTCTGCAGGCACTGATTCTATTGCTAACATGAGCATCATATCTACCCTTACAGTCTATGGTTACACCAAGAAGTTAACATAAATTGCACTTGACAACATAAAAGTCAAGTGAGCGATTGAAGACACCAGGGCCTGTGATGTCAATTAAGAAAGTGAATGGGAATTCATTCAATGTTAGGCAATCTATATTTGATTTAGACTGCTTCAATGTACAAACAATATTTAAATTAGGCCTATTTAGCATGTTTAGGCGGCCGAAAAATACGGCGGCCGAAAACGGGCGCTACCAAACTCACTCGCGGCCACAAGCTAGTGCGACCAGATCCGCTGTGCTACCAGAACTGGCGGCGACCAGAATCTACTGAATTCTTTAAGAAAACCTCAAGTTTGGCAATGATCAATTTATTTTGTTCAAGATTGAAAAGATTACTATTGTTGAAATAAATTGATAGTTGTCACTTAGTTGTGTTGTGTGTCTTTTTCATAGTTTGTATGGAGCAGCCAATATGCCTAATACAGTAGTACTGGCCTCATCAGAGCCCTTGATCATCAGTCCATGAGTGGTTAATAAGCTAACAGAAGGCGGGACTTCTGTGAAATTGACAAATAGTGCTGCTTGTCAATCATTTTTTGTCCCTCCCAGAAAGATTGGCCATGCAAATTAGAAAGGTGCATGACCTTTCAATGTAGCGTCATACAATGTAACAATTTACATTGTAGCGCAATGTATTGTAACCATTTTCCAGACTCAATCAACAAAACATTGTCTGACCTTTTTGTTGCTCTGAAGTGCAGATATACTGTTGTTGTCCCCCTCCTTGTCTCTTACCTGATTTCTTAAGACTTTCTTAAACTCAGTGACCTCTTAATTAAGATTTACCTGTGTCATTAGAAAATGAGGAATTATAACATCTCTGGCTGTATGGGTCATAGAAGGATGGCGTTTTCTTCTAACCATACAATGCTTCTCAAAAGGTGAACTCTCAAAGTTGGAATATTGATGGATGATTGCAAAATGCTGTACCCAAAAATAAATTTTTGAAATTATGGTTATTTGGTTAAACTAGTATATAAATGCCCATGACCTTGGAGAAAATGTGTTATTTAATTGGAATAAACAAAATTAAAGTTAGTACTGTTCTCTTTCAGTGTGTTTTTACTGTCATTCATCAATAAATTTTGTTTGATCAAATAAAATGTAGGCAGCCTTCAAGAAGTTGTGTTAACTTTTGTTTTTGATTTTCATCTTTTGTATGCAACATGCATGTAAACCTTTCTAAAACTCCCATTGGCCGGGAAAAAGGAAACATATAAATACATAAGTTAAAAAAGTTTGTATAAAAGGATAAAAAAACCAGATATCACAGGAACATATTTTTAAATTTTGCACCGAATCAAAAAGCCTTAGGTAATAATTGGTGCTAATTTGAATGAGGCTATATATGTAATTATCATGTAAAATTAATTTCCTGACACATAAAGGCTGAGACCATCCTTGGCCTTTTCAATTGCAATGACCAAAGTGTGATTGTTCTTGCCGCAGATTGAATCACATTTGCTTCAGAGACAATTACTTTAATTGGCTTAATTGCTTAATTGCTTAATTCAAGCTGGCTGGAAGAAAAGTCTGCTATCTTCGGGGCTTTAAATAAAATTCCACATACATACATATAATGGGTGAAGTCATTTTAAATGAGGCCAAAAGTGTCACATAAGGGTAAATTTTAAAATGCATGTTTTAGGATGTTTTCCTTATCCAGCCTGTGCTCCATAGTCTTAATTTTTATGAAATATACTTTTTATGACCTTAAGTTACACTGACACTGCCCCAAATGGAATTTTACTGAGGAGAGTCTATGTCGTCACTTAGGTGAGAAATTTTGGTTGACGCCACTTTATTTAATCCCTATTGTTGATAATAGCAAACATTGATCATATAATCATTGTTCAGAACTCAGAACAATTTATTTACACATGATCAAACAGTAAAAAAATAAAAATAAAAATAAAAAAAATACATAAATAAATAAATAATAATGAATGCTTAACATGATACACAATAGGAGAATGTCAAATCAAACAATACCAATAAAATGAATAAACAAAGCAAAATATGATACTGATGACCATGTGAAGGAGCTTCCTGAAGACTAGTGAGTCGCTGCCAGGAAGCACCTTATGATAGATGGAGATGATAAAAAAAAAGAAAAAAAAGAAGAAGAATGTAACAGTGAGCAATGAGTATGAAGGATGAGAATGTGAATGAAAAAGAAGCCATGGCGGGTTTCCATGGAGAATGTTCCAGGTATAGATGATCATTTAAAACAATTTTAGCTGACAAATTACCATTTTGCTTTGAAATACACACATTGACGGAACAAAAATATATGTTCGTCAATTTTGCTTCTTCGATGTTGCGTCAAAACAAAGCACATAGGAATACTCAGTAAATTTTTGGATTAAAATGTAAAAACACACAGAATGTATGAGAGAATGGTAAAATCCAAGCCATCTAACCTGTTGTGTAAATGATATAGGCATATTTTTAGCGTTACATCATATTTGACATAGTCCTGTAGGTGAGAATTCTGTCAAACGTACATCATAATTGACCAAGTTTAAAAAATTAAGTCAAATTGTGTATTAATAAACTTTACCAGTAAATGCAATTATAAACATTTCAATAAAAACAAACAAGTGTCAAATGTTAATTCCCCCTAATATAACACAAAAGAGAAATTTCACCAAGAGAAGCTGGAAAATGAGTTGCCAGAAGCTACACACATGCACCAAACATTGAATATGAATGCACATGAGAACACCTCTATCAGTGACGTTACATCATATCTGTCCTGTAGGCAGGGCCGGATTAACCCTTTATGGTGCCCTAAGCTGCCGGCCGAGTTGGTGCCCCCCCCCCCGCCCCTCCCAAGCTACATTACAAATTTCCAGATGAGACCTGATTTTCGCGGGTGCTCAACTTGAGCTGGCGGACCCTCAGGATCAGGGTGGATTTTTTCCCATTGGCAACTGTAAGGTAGTCTGTACCCATACTTAACCAAATAGGGATTTTATTTTTAATTTACAAATTTTACATTCTCGAGGGTGGGGGAACCTTGAGGGGTGGGACAATTTTTTACATTTTATATTTCAGTCATTTTAATGAATTTGTTTTGGAGAGCTCAGGGGTAGGGGCACCCTGAGGGTTGGGGTCCCCTTGATGAGTGCCCCCCCATGAGTGGGGCCCCCTGAGGTGTGGGGCCCCTGTGGGCAATTTTTTCCATGTTTTATTTCTGTCACTATAAATAATGAATTTTGTTTTGAGGGCTTGGAAGTGAGGGCACCCTGAGGGCTAGTGCCCCCCAGAGGGGTGGGGGCCCCTGAGGGATGGGCACCCTGAGGAGTAGGGGCACCCTGAGGATTGGGGGCACCCTGAGGATTGGGGGCATCCTGAGGAGTGGGGGCACCCTGAGGAGTGGGGGCACCCTGAGGAGTGGGGGCACCCTGAGGAGGGGGGCCACCTGAAGGGGGGCACCTGAAGGGGGGCATCCTGAGGGGTGGGGGACTTTTTTAAATGTTTTATTTCAGTCATTATAATGTTGTTTTATTTTGGAGAGCTCATGGTGCCCCCTACTGGCATGGTGCCCTAAGCTGCAGCTTTTTCAGCCTATTTAGTAATCTGGCCCTGCCTGTAGGTGAGAATCCCAGAATTATTGACATTCAAAATTTGCATCCTCCATATCACAGCCTTTTCTGCTCTGTAGGATATCCTTTTAAACATTTTAGATAAATCTTGCGGAATACTTGTTTTGGCAGCATACAAACCCACAAAAATATTACTGGGTGTGTCAAAATTTTTGGTTTGAAATTTTGCCGTCCTGTAGGTGAGAATTTTTTCAGTGATTGCAGGTGTCATGTTTGGACTGCGACCATTTAACTGTAGCTGGATATTCCTTTTAAAGCTGACTGGTATGTGATTATTTATCATAGACTTTCTTGATTCAGTGGAAAATAAATCAACCAAACGCTACTTAAATAGGAAAAAAAAACATTTTTAGAAAACTTCTTTTCTGGATTTACCATGTTTGACATTTATGATGTACGTGACGGGAGGTTTCGGTGGCCCGAGAAATATTCCCAGAACATTTCACATACCAAATGGAATTAAAAAACTTAAGTTCAGGTATATATGTAGTCATTAAAATTAAAAAAACTGAGCATAACTTACTTCAGTTGCTTACCATCAGCTGTCAAAGTAACACTGTTTGAAAATGTGACGTTTGACACCCCTAAAAATGGACCATTTTGAGAGTTTGCAGTCCCTGGTCTCAATAACGAAGCCATAATTTCATGTAAAAGTGGATTTATTATGAAGACAAAATTGTTTTCTACATCTCAGAGAATTTTAAAGAACTTATTACTAGCCAAACATTTTTTATGTCCTGCTAAAGGTCAAAAACAATTGAAGGAATAAACCCTGATTGCAACAACACTGTTTAACAGTAATACAGGATTACTGCTCTATTTTATTTGTTGTGAGAGCTTAATTCCAAATTTCCAATGAATTATAAGTAGACTAGCTGAAAAAAATATATTCACACACTGGTTTAAGAACAGAAAGACATCAGGCAATAAAATACTGTGCTGCCTCGTATTTAACTGCAATAACTAGACCTGTGAATTTATTCCCAAATTAACTGATTATTTAATTTAAAGGTATTAAATACAGTTTATGAGAAACGTTAGTTGAGTACAAACTAATGCAGACACTTTGTTAATGTCTGGAAAATACTTCATCTACATTTTAACTACATTTTGTTGTGTTGATCTTTCAAATGCAGCGTCGGCTGAATGATGTCGATGTCTGTCAATACAAATTTGTCAACAATGTAACTAAAAAGTACCGAGAACTTGGCATATAATTTAATAACTTCAGAATAGCATCACATTATCTATAATTAATGATAAAGTATCTCAAACGTATAAGTAAATAAGCAAAATTTTCATCGCGCCGAATTCACTTTGGCGCTCGCCGAGTCCACTTATTTTGACAGGCTAATTATAGAGAGTTCGGCGCCGCCGAATTCAGAATGCGCCGAGTTCACCAGTTTCCTTTTCACCATCTAGGCCAACTCACTCAAAACACTGCAAATTCTGCACAAATTCTACTCTCAAACTTTACCAACAATCACTCACCTCTCCATAACTTTTCCTACCCTAAACACTTCAAAAACACATTCTAAAACATCTAAACTACCAATCCATTCCTTTAAATCCCTCAAATATCTTCATTTTTACCCAAATTATCCCTGTTTTCATTTTCACCATCTAGCCAACTTCGTGACACATTTTCCTAAAAGACCGCAAATCGTAAACACGGCACTTTCTGCCTCATTTACTCATCTAACCACTACTCTTACCTCCAAATCTCTCCTCCAATCTTATTCTACATCATCTTAACTATATATCCAGCCTTTTAAATTTCTCAAATAACTTTATTTAAACCAAAATTAGCCCCGTTTTCATTTTCACCTTTTCGTGACACAATTTTGCGAAAACACCGCAAATCGTAAACACGGCACTTTCTGCCTCATTTATTCATCTTATCACTACTCCTACCTCCAAATCTCTCCTCTAATCTTATTCTACACCATCTTAACTATCTATCCAGCCTTTTAAATTTTTCAAATATCCTTATTTAAACCCAAATTAGCCCCGTTTACATTTCCACCTTTTCGTGACATAATTTTGCGAAAACACCGCAAATCGTAAACACGGCACTTTCTGCCTCATTTATTCATCTTATCACTACTCCTACCTCCAAATCTCTCCTCTAATCTTATTCTACACCATCTTAACTATCTATCCAGCCTTTTAAATTTTTCAAATATCTTTATTTAAACCCAAATTAGCCCCGTTTACATTTTCACCTTTTCGTAACACAATTTTGCGAAAACACCGCAAATTAAAACCACTGTACTTTTAGCCTCATCTATCCATCTTACTCCTATTTCTACCCCTAAATCTATCCTGTAATCTTAATCTAAATCATCTTAAATACCTATCCAGCCTTTTAGATTTCTCAAATATCTTTATTTAAACCCAAATTACATCCGTTTTCATTTTCACCTTCTCTGCCACAAATAACTAACATCAAAATGGTAAAAGACACCCCTAAAGTAAACTCCAGGCCACCCTCAGGTCAACGGCAGGCCTCTGCATCAGCAACCAAGCACACTGCAGCTCAATTTAAGAAAGACAGAGTAATCAAAACTCCGGTCACTAAGATCAAAGCAACCAAAACTACTGGTACCAAAGGCCCCAAGTCTGGCAAAGGCCTCAACATTACTAAAATCTTAACCTCAAACCAGCCCATCTCAAAAGAGCAGGCTGAGTTCAATAAACAAGTGCTCCCAGAACATGTAGCTGTCATAAATGAGATTGTAGAACTCAATCTCACTCACAGGAAAAACAAGTCAAGTCCCTTTAAAGATCTAGAAGAGCTTTCAAACCATGCAGTCAAACTCAAACAGCAAGGCTTCTCAGATGCCGAAATTGCTGCTCACCTCAATGAGAAAATCAGCCCACAGAAGGCTAAACCCTCTTCTTCGATGATCACCAGATCATCAACTTCTTCTCATCAAAATCCTAACTCCTCCTCCAAGTCCTCCTCTCCTTCCTCATCCTCCTCCAAGCATTCCTCTCCTTCCTCTCCTTCCAACTCCTCATCTCAATCCTCTCCCTCCTCTCCCTCTAACTCTCAATCTTCTCCCTCCTCCTCTAACTCTCAATCTTCTCCCTCCTCTCCCTCCAACTCCCTTCCTCCTGTCCCTCGAACCGAAGACCACCTCCCTGACCTCTCTCCTAACTCTCTTCGGCCAACCAACTTCTCCGGCCTATTCAATAGTGC
Organism: Platynereis dumerilii; assembly: GCA_026936325.1. Classification (NCBI taxonomy): domain Eukaryota; kingdom Metazoa; phylum Annelida; class Polychaeta; order Phyllodocida; family Nereididae; genus Platynereis; species Platynereis dumerilii. The sequence continues at coordinate 48,917,083 of JAPTHN010000002.1, forward strand.
TGAAAAAACAAAGGCCCAGCAAGACCTCCTCTCCTCCTCTAACTTAGGCCCAGAAATAACTGATGGCTCCAATGCCATGGAAATCACGGAGGCAGCCTCCACTCCATCGGCCAAAAGAAAAGTCCCTGCTTCCTCCCCAACTGGAGAGGAAACTCCTCATAAACTCCCCAAAACGGCCCACCGAACATATGCTCAATCTCTTCTTGGCAAACCTCCTGCTCCATCTGCCCCATCTCTCCTAGGCAACCCTCCTATCCCATCTCTTCTAGGGAGCCCTCCCGCTCCATCCACCTCCACTTCTAAACCAACAACTGCAGTCAAGAAGCTCTTCAAGCTTCAAGACAACCATCTAGCCCTCCCACAGCCCAAGCCCTCACAAGAGGCACCTTCTCAAGCCCCAAACAAGCCCTCAAAGGAGGCAACTTCTCCTCTATTCCTAGAAATCCCTCCCACAACTCCTCTCGCCAACATCATCCCCCTCATAAAACCTCATTGTAAGCTCATAAAACTTACTCAGGCTGGCAATCGCCTACTAATCCCCAACAACTCTGTATCCAGAGAAAATCTCATCAAACTGTCCTCTTCAAACAAAAACTTTCCTTTCATCATCAGACCCACTAAGGGCACCACACACAGGGCCAAACTCGCAGCAAATCCATCCCAGGTCCCTCAAAATTCTCAAAACTCTAAAACACAAAACCTCTATGCTGTACTGAGGAATGTTGACATCTCCCTCTCAAATGATGACATCACTAAAGAAACAGGTCTCCCCGCCATTCGTATGCATTCTGCTGCGAAAAATGCACCAACCCAGAGCGTAAAGGTAACTTTCCCAGACCTTAAAGCCAAAAAGGAAGCCATTGCCAACGGCATCAAATTCTCACTTAAACGACACTGGGTTGTGGATTACCTCCCTAAGAGGCCACTCCAATGTCTCAAATGTTACTCCTTCGAGCACTTCGCCAAAGATTGTTCCACTGAATCACAGAAATGTAAGAAATGCGGCGGCCCTCATCTATACAAAGAATGTAAAATCCCTAGTTTAGACCAGGCCAACTGCATCAACTGCAATCAGCCCCACCCAGCAACCTTCTCTGGCTGTCCTGCCTTCCAGGAAGCCAAGAAAAATAAACTTGCCAAAGACCAGTCACAAGCTATCTCCTTTGCCCACAGGGCCTCCCCCCCCCCCAGCCCTCTCTGGGCCGCACGTCTCTGCAACTCCCTCATCAATGCCACTACATCCATCATCACTCACTTTCATCAAAATCAAACCATCGATAGAGACCTCTTTGCATCAGAAATATGCAAAGCTGTCTCAGGTGCATTCAAACTCACCATCACTCCACAAGCAGCCAAATCTCTCTCGTCTAAACAGTAAATCTAAACAACTTTCTGACTTATTGCCACTATGGCCAAAACATTTCACATAAACATTAATTCAATCAAAAACAAGCTTGTCACCCTCACCCACTACATTTATGAAACTGAGGCTGACATCATACTAATAAATGAGACTAAATACAGTCCTTCAGACCCCAGTGTAAAGATCAAGGGCTACTCAACCATCTCTCGTCATGATCACACCCCAACCTCTGATGGTATTGCCAAAGGTGGTACAGCCATCATTATAAAAGACAATCTTCCTTCTCAATCCATTGAAATAGACAACTCAATCCTAAACTCAGGTTATTTCTGCTCAGCAGTTCTAGTAACACTCCCCAAAGTAGGAAACATAGCCATCATCTCACACTATGTAAATCCATTTTCAAACTCAATCAATAATCACATGTTCAACTACTTCCTATCTAAATTCGACAATTGTCTATTCATAGGCGATTACAATGCTCATCATCCACTCATTGCCCCCACTCAGAATACAAACACTCAAGGTACACAACTCCTTCAATCCCTTACGGATAACCACTTACTTGTCCTTAATGATCTAGATTCTCCCACTAGATATCCCTCCGGGGACCAAGCTCACACTCCCTCTCTTATAGATCTAGCCATCACAAATGAAAAACTTCATCCGCATATAGCAGACTGCTATGTGGGCTCAGATGTAGGAAGTGACCACCTCCCCCTTCACATAGACTTCAAACCTGGCACTCAAGTCAACTATCCAATAAAACTCATTAGAAATCTCAAAAAGGCCGATTGGCCACTTTTTAAAGAAAAAGTCTCTGAAAACTTCTCATACATTCCCTCTCCAAACTTAATCAAAAATGAAAATGACATGGATACCTATATCAATGTCATCCATGAATCAATAACAGATGCTTTAGATTTAGCCTGTCCTGAGAAACCCATCCGGGCCAACTCCTTTAACATATCTGAGGACACTCTGAAAATCATTAAACTTAGACGTAAAGCCAGGCGGTTACAAACTAAAAATCCATTCTGTCCCATACTCAAACAGTCCATCAGGGACCTCACTAATCGCATCAAATATGCCATCAAAGAAGAAAAGAAAGCCAAATGGAAAGACATAACTAGTAAGTTAGACTACAGAGATGGGACCTCCTTCTGGAAGCTCTTTAAACAGCTATCTGGAGGAGGCAAATCTGCCAACTCCACTCCCAAATTAGTCAATCCTGACGGGACAAAGACAGCCACAGAAGCTGAAGCTGCCGACTCCTTTGCCTCTCACTTAGCTCGTGTTCACAATACTCACAAAGGTCCCATCTTCGACGATGTCCACAAAGACAAAGTCGATCAATTCATCTCAGATCATTTAAGCCTTTTTAAGCCCGACTTCTATCCTGACCCTAATGAATCCGTAGAAGATCATCCTCTATCAATGCCCATTACCTGGGCCACTTTAAAAGCCACCCTCTCTAGAACCACCAATAGCGCCCCTGGAGAAGATAAAGTAGGCTACATAATCCTTAAACAGCTCCCTGATCCAATTCTCAAATTCCTCACAAATCTCTTTAACTACTTAATCAGCGTTGGCTACTTTCCCAAGCCTTGGAAATCAGCCATCGGCGTAATGATTCCAAAGCCTAACAAAGACACTAAACTTCCCTCAAACTATCGCCCCATCAGTCTTCTCAAATGTGTAGGTAAACTCTTTGAAAAAACCATTGCCAATCCTCTCATCGACCATCTCACTCTAGAAGGACACATAAATAAATGGCAAAGAGCCTATCTCCCCCAAAAAGAAGCTAATGAACATGTATACAGACTCTTCCATCACATGAAAACATCCATCCACTATGGCTGGAAAGGCTCAGCCATATTTCTAGATGTAGAAAAAGCCTTCGATTCTGTCTGGCATAACGGTCTCAAACTCAAACTGCTCACCTTTGAGCTCCCTTTAAAAATCATCAAAATTCTCTCTTCATTCTTAGATTCCAGAACCATAAAAGTTAGAGTTCAAAACACCATATCCCAAGAAGTACACTTGGCAGCAGGAACACCCCAAGGCTCTGTACTGAGCCCCATCCTATTCAACATGTTTGTAAATGACCTCCCTTTCTCAGAGGAGTCAGAACTCCACATTTCTCAATACGCAGATGATCTTGCTCTCTGGACATCAGCCAGAGGCAAAAATGCCAGAAAGAAAACAAGCAAAACTCTTCAAAACTCACTTAATGAGCTAGAAGCATGGTGCTCCAAATGGAGAATTAAAATTAATGCCTCAAAATCTCAACTTATCCACTTCCCAACAAACAGAATTAACAAATATGCTTCCAACTTCACCCTTTTTGGCACACACATCCAAACTGCTCCTACAGCAAAATTATTAGGCTTAACACTCAATCCATCTCTGTCCCTAATTCAGCACTGCAAAGAGAAAAAAGCCAATGCCATCCGCAGAATAAACCTTCTTAGAAGGCTGCGAGGCACAGACTGGGGAACCGACATTCAAACTCTCCTCCATCTATACAAAACTTTCATCCGTCCTGTTCTTGAAACAGGCCATGTAGCCACTGTCTCAGCCTCAAAGACAGCCAAAAAACAACTAGCTATAGCTGAATGTAAAGCCCTTAGAATAGCCCTCAAACAATTTTACATTCCTGGTCAAAGTAGAACAACTAACAAGGCTCTGTATGAAATGGCAAACATCAGAGATATCAATAGTCGTAATGAAGAACTCAAAGCAAAAGCCCTTGTCAGATACCAAGACTCCGAGCTTCTCCTGGAGCTCCAGGAATCTCTCAGGCCCATCCGCAGGCTACCCTTCCCATTCACTAAACCTCGCACTCAATATTCAATAACCTAAAATCCCTCATCACAATCATCAAATCATCCCACATAAGCTCAAAAAGCAGTCAGGCTGAGGCCCACATATCATGACTGGCCCTATGCCAGTATGTACGGTGGGGCGACGCCAACCGACTGTGGGTGGGAGCCCTGTTGCCAACCCGCGCAGACCCACTCCTTTGCTTTCCAAATACACAGCCAAAACTGCGCAGACGCAGCCTTTTACTGTGTACTGATCAATCTACCAATAATCAATCACTCTCATTCAACTTTTCATCAATCTTCACCACTAAAAGCTCAAAAAACAGTCAGGCTGAGGCCCACATATCATGACTGGCCCTAAGCCAGTATGTACGGTGGGGCGACGCCAACGACTGTGGGTGGGAGCCCTGTTGCCAACCCGCGCAGACCCACTCCTTTGCTTCCTAAATACACAGCCAAAACTGCGCAGACGCAGCCTATCACTGTGTATGAATCAATCACTCTCATCCAAATTTTCATCAAAATGTTCACCCAAAAAAGCTCAAAAAGCAGTCAGGCTGAGGCCCACATATCATGACTGGCCCTAAGCCAGTATGTACGGTGGGGCGACGCCAACCGACTGTGGGTGGGAGCCCTGTTGCCAACCCGCGCAGACCCACTCCTTTGCTTCCACATACACAGCTCACCTGCGTCACCGCAGCCACTGTGTACAGCACATCCAGTCCGAGCCCATGGGACTTTAAATGGAGGCGGGTTGTATCCGGTATTCTATGCCGGGGCAACTGAAAGACCCTGGACATCCCTGAATCAATAGGGTTTGTACCAGACTCTCATTCTTATACTCAATTCCTACAAAACAATGCGAAAACATCTCTGTCTTAAATACTCGTCCCACTCAAAAGCCCAGATACTGCTCTCTCCTTTCATTCTCTTTTCAGGAAAAACAAGAAGAACACCATCACAAGAACATCACAGCCTCCCTCCGGACCCCGCACACAGACGAAAGAAGAAAAAGACCCGAAAAAGCTGGCGACCCGTTGGATCCCTTCCCAAGTGCCCCCCCCCCAAAAAGACTATGAACTCACCCAGGTGGCCCATAAATCTGATCTTCGGAGAAGAAAAACAAGGCCACCTGGGTACAAAATAATGACAATTCAAGGCCACAGGGGCTTCGTGCCCATATTGGCCTTGGGCCTTCGGCCCAAAATGACACTATCATCATCATCACCCAACAAAGCAGTGACACTTATTGTCTTCAAGGTGCTAAAATATGCTCGGGATGAGTTTTGTCATTAATTAAAATTCAGATTTATCCAACATTAAATATCTTTGGATATAAAATGAAATATTGAAATTCATAGAATTAAGGTTTTGTTGCATGCCAAGTACATTTCTAAATAACCCTGTATTTAGTGGAATCATTTCTGCAATCATGATTTGAACACATTTAGTTTTCATGCAATATTATAAATAAAGGCAGGCTGACATTAATTTAATTTCTTTCCTTTTTAAATTCACATCACTGAGGTTAGATTTGAGCAAAAGGGGGTTTTGAGATTTCTTTGTCAAAAGTTTAGAATGGTAAGCCCCCCTAAGTCAGAACTACATAGTATGTGCATAAAGCATATTTGTATATACAATATATATATAATTTATCATATTTAACCACATAAATTCTGAGAAGGAATGTGATGAGAAAATTATACTTTGGGCACATTGTATGGCACTTTGATTAACCAAGATCCAAAATTGACTGAAATGTGACAATTCAAAGGTCTACAGTTCTATTTTTAGCAATTTCTTTCTTTTCATGTTCAAAAATAATGATATAACAGATATATACATGAAAATTGTGTGTTTCTTTCATGTTTATTCATTTTGTTCATATTCAAAAGCATTGCATGAATTTATTAGAAACGAAAAGGTTAGGATATTGATATTTTCACATTTTGTGAATTTTAAACCTCTTCTGTTGGCCTAAAAATTGCATAAACTACATGCACATAAAAAATTTAAAAATATGCTTGGGGCACATTGTATGGAACTTTGAGTAACCAAGAACCAAAATTGAATGAAATGCGACAATTGAAAGGTCTATAGTTTTTGCCTATTTTTAGTAATTTCTGTCTTTTTATGTTCAAATATATGATGATGTAACAGATATATGCATGAAAACCATGTATTTCATTCATGTTTATTCATTTTGTTCATATTCAAGAGCATGGCATGACTTTATTAGAGACGAAATGGCCAGGAAGTTGATATTTTCACATTTTTGTGAATTTTAAACTTGTTTTGTCGGCCTAAAATATTGCATCAACTACATAATGGCAATAAAAGTTCCTTCTTAATAGGTTTAACTATAATACCTTTTGGTTTTTACCAATATAGTTATCACTGTTTTGGTGTGAGAGACCAAAATTTAAGAAAAATGTAAAAAATTACACATTTTTCCAGTATTTAGGTTTTTATGCAAAATTCGTTAGATGGACCCTCTAAACGATTCAGGCAAGTAAAAGAGCTATATTTTAGACAACTAAATTCTAAATTTCAAATGTCTAACTCCAAAATTGAGGAATTTACAGAGTGTTGAAAAAAACCCATTTTTTTTTACATTTTTGGTTCATTCTTTAAAATCTATTTTTGTTAGAGCATTCAGACCCTCAAAAGGCACAACTAGGGTATTTAATACATGTTATGGTAGATTTTCATGCCCATAGGTATAACTGTTTCCGAGTTCTGGTCCGGAAACGAAAAAAATTAATTTTTCCGAATTTTCAATATTTTACAAAAATTGTAGTCATTACATAAATATGAACTCCAGAAGCCACATTAACACTATAAGACCCATTCATGTGTCAAATTTCATACATATGGAAGTAATAGTTTTGGCACAGAGGCCAATACACATTGTGTGACGCCGCCCGCCCGCCCGCCCGCCCGCCGGACGGACAAAAATTTGCCATACTAACTACAATACCCGATGGCAATATACATTGCCGAGGGTAAAAAATGGATACATCAAGTTCATTCCCCCAAATCTTGGTGCATTCAACTGCTTTGACTTAGAACATTCATTGAGCTGCTTACCAAGCTGGACATACAGTGGATGGAGAGTTGTTCATTACTTCTGATAATCCTGATGCTGGACACTGGTGTTGTAAGTGAAATCAAGCCATGGCATTATTTGGACAATGGAGGAAGATCGAGTTTGTGCCTTGTGGTAGCAAAAAAAAGCTGTTGTTGCTAATGCAAGTGATTAAGGTTGCACTGAAGTGGGCACAGAATTGAAACTAAATGGGACTATCTATGGGAAAATATCAAGGGGTTGATAATTTTGTAGCCAATCGTAAGTCTCCGAATTCATGTAATATTATGCTGAATGAATCAATGTTATCATTCATAAGTTGCATGCTACCAGATGGTTAGCTGAGTTGGCAGGGGTCTGGCCTTCCAGTAGCGGGATCCTAGGTTCAATTCTAGCTCTAGCCAGCTAGATAACCCGCAATACATGTACAATTTGAAATTTGAGTCAGCTTAAGTGATTGAGTGAGATGGTTACGCAGTCCCTTTGAGCTAACATAGCTTGTTGTTTTAAGTTATGACGATCTGTTCGTTATCATAACTTAAGACAACAATTAAGCTATGTCAGCTCAAAAAAATTGTTCCACCATCTAACTCAATCATTTAAGCAGACTTAAAATTCAAATTTTACCTAAAAAATTGTACCTGAGATTAAACGTGGACAGCAGTTTCAATCGTCCTCAACCTCATATATGAATATCGTATTATGATTTGTCCTTTTCCGGTCCTAATTAGCCTGTAGACTTATTTTACCTAAGTATATCTGCTGACTTAAAGTCAAATCGTCCATCATAATGCCTGTTTCTACATGCATGCATGATTGATGAGATAAGTTTAAGCATTAGCATTGCACACAAATATAATATTATGTTGCTGTTCTTCTGCTGTATAGGTGTACATGTGAAAATAAGAATCTGTGTTTACATGAAAACAGCACAATACCTCTGTCAGTCAGGTTCCTTTGAGAAGAACAAATCCTGGCTGTACGCTGAAGGTTAGTATGTATCCTGTGATTTCTATCTCACTAAGCTTGGCAATAAGTTATTTGTCAATTTTTCTGAATGTCTCTCCTCTGGCTCTCACCACACTAGATCACACTGGTAAATTTGGATTAATCTGATTTTGTGGCTTGTGTCGTGGCTTAACAGAATTAAGCCAACTGGCAAAGGAATAATGTGTAGTTTTTATGCATGTCAACTTTTGATGGATAAGTGAAGCCATGCAGTGGACTCAGCTGCCATTCATAGGACTTTGGTAATTATAAGGCCCACACGATTGTGTATTCTCCTCATTCAGTTTTGCTTCAGCTGTAGTATTATTGCTTTTGCTTCATTTAATTAAATTGGTAGGATATCCATTCAATTATGCAAAGCTCAACATCATTGCTTGTTGGCTATCTGATTTTAACCCAGCTGACAATGCACGTGAAGTTCACTTGATAAACACGGGGGACAACTGGTGACCATAACATAACTGACAGTTATCACATGTTTTTCTTCACTTGAAAAAACTCCCCAACATTTTCATGGGATAACCATGTGATGAATGTCACCAGATTATCACTTGACCATCTTCATCACATACATTTATAACTGAGAGTTATCACATGTTTTTCTTCACTTGAAAAAACTCCCCAACATTTTCATGGGATAACCACATGAAGAATGTCACCAGATTAACACATGGCTACCTTCATGACATAACTGAGAGTTATCCCATGTTTTTCTTCACATGAACCTCCCCAACATTTTCATGGGTAACCACGTGATGAATGTCACCAGATCATTACGTTGCTATCTTCATGAAATAACTGGGAGTTATCACATGTTATTGTTCACATGGGGAAATTTCCCAACAGTTTTCATGGGAGAAAAACATGAGGACCATCACCAGGTTATCACATGATGATTTTCCCCAGAAAAACACATGCGTTAATTTTGTAGCTTTAATTTTGATGTCTAAGTCAGTTAGACACCTCTTTGTCGGGTTCTAACATGCATTTTTGTCAGTTAGATCCCTCCCTCTGGTTGAAATTCGCACTAAAAAGACTCTGAGTCTGAGAACAATACCTCTTCATGGTCCCACAACCACAGACATATGGAATTTCCAGTAGTTGTGAATAATTCACAACTAGAACTGGCGTTCCGAAAGCACATAGCTTCGCTGTCCATTAAAAAAATTAACCTCGACTACTGGATCACACGCAGATAAGCAGTTAGTCAAGTTTTAGGTCTAAATGTTATCAACTCCTTGTAGAATTTAAAAGAGAGTGTAAAAATATATACCCTCTCGGCTGCTAGTGCTACAGCAAAAATGATACAATTAAGTGCATGCAGCACGGTAGAGGCCTTTTTTAGATTTCTTTAACTGTAGGCCCAAAAAAGCTCCAATAGTCCAAAATTTATTCAGGTATTGTGCGGTACAAATGAGCACATCTTTCAAAGGAAATTGCAATCCATCCAGTAGTTTTCGCAGGAATCGACTCACCCACTAACGCACATCTTGAAGTGCCATGCTCCACAATAGCTTCTCAGCGAAGCTAATTAAATTGGTGCACTCAACTGACCTGAGGTGATTACAACTGTCAATGCCAAACAATGCTAAACAAGTAATCCACTAAATCCAGCTTGCGATTTTGTAGCAGGGCCCCTTGAAACACTATCAGAACATTATATAAGAATATGTGGCGCAAATTTCCTGAGAATTAATAATTTGAACATTTGAGCGTCTATTCATCCACTCGCAATTATTCATGGATTATATATAACTATATATTTTGCATGGGATATCTGTCAAATAGAATAACTAACAGGACACATCGGAGGACACTAATTTACGAGACAAGGTAAGACAAATGCTCCTTTGGCCATGTCAACACAGAATTTTTCAGTACACTTAAATTTCTTCCTGCAGCTGCATATTCTGCAATAGAAACTGCAGAATTCTGCAGAAAACTGCAGAATTCTGCAGTTTTGCAAAAAATTCTGCAGTTCTGAAGGAAACTGCAGAATTCTGCAGGAAGCTGCTGAATTCTGCAGTTCTGCAATAAATTCTGCAATTCGGTAGGAAACTGCAGAATTCCGCAGTTCTGCAGCTCCATTAATACCTATACAAGAATGAGGACTGTGAGGAAACAAATGGGATCACAAAAATGTCATTTTACAAACTGCTCTATCAAAATAAACTTCAATGGACGCTTTGCCTCTCTGCTCGATCAATTCTCAACCAAATTTCATACAGAAAAATGTTTCAGGTACCCAACAACCAGGTCTATTGACTACACTAGTCAGTCTTTGTCCGTCGTTGTTTTTTTTTTGCCGTACGACCCGTTTTTCGGCGATCGGTCAGCTTGCAAAAATGTCATTTTATAAACTACTGACAGTGCTCTATCAAAATAAACTTCAATGGACGTTTTGCCTCTCTGCTCGGTTAATTCTCAACCAAATTTCATTCCGAAAAAAGTTTCAGATACTCTGCAACCAGGTCTATTTAATACAATAGTCAGTCTTTGTCCGTCGTTGTTTCTATTTGCCGTACGACCCGTTTTTCGGCGATCGGTCAGCTCGCAAAAATGTCATTTCATAAACTGCTGACAGTGCTCTATCATAATGAACTTCCATGGACATTTTTCCTCTCTGCTCGGTCAATTCTCAACCAAATTTCATTCCGAAAAAAGTTTCAGGTACTCTGCAACCAGGTCTATGTAATAAAGCAGTCAGTCTTTGTCCGTCGTTGTTTCTTTTTGCCGTACGGCGCTTTTTTCGGCGATCTGTGTGCTCGCAAAAATGTCATTCCACAAAATGCTACCTGGTAGAACTGTAGAATTTGCTACAGAACTGCAGATTTTTTTTTGAAACTGCAGAATTCTGCAGATTTTTTTGGAACTGCAGAATTCTGCAGTTTTTTTTTTTGTTTTTTTTTAAGGAATATTTATTTGCCAGCCAATAAACATTTGAATATGAAATAATGTCACAGTGACTGAAATATGAAATTCAATGGTTTGTTTCCTGCTGTTGGTAGTGAGGGTTTTTCCATCTTTTCTCATGTCTCTCCAGGTTGCCGTTCTTTACCGCGATGTACTTTTCTATTGTTCGAATTTCCTCGATCCTCCTTATGAGTTCTTCCGATTGGGGTGACATGTTCTTCCTCATTTTGCAGTAGTATACGTACAGTTTGGTGGCCATAATGATGAGGTCCAACACTCTTGTTCGCAGGGTTCCGAATATTATAGTCTTTGGGCCTATGTCGAGCTGGTAACCGGTGTTCGTTTTCGTCCATTCACATATGTCTATCCAAATCGTTTGAATTTTTTCGCAGTCGCAGAACAGGTGTTTGTATGTCTCTGGTTCTTTTCGGCACAGGTCACAAAGTGGGCTGTCTTTCATCCTCCATCGATGTAGCTTGTAGTTGGTACCTAGAATTCTATGAATTAGTCTGTATTGGAGATGCCTGAGTTTGGTTGATTCTGTGCTCTTGTAGGTCATTTTGAAGCTCTTCAGAAGTTGTGCGTGTTCCAGTTCACCATTTTCTGTCTGAAGTTCTGCTTGCCATTTTTGTATAAGGTTCTGGTGTCTTTGCTTCTTTGTCCAGTAGTTTCTGGTAGATCATTTTACTTGGTCTTCCTGCTTTTTGGAGCATCTCTATTTCAATTGAAGGATTGGCCATTACTCTCTTGTTTAACCGCCATGGTATAGGTAGGGCACTGATGATTCCATAATATTTCAAGAAATTTGTTTCAATGCCGTATTTTTCAGAAAATTGCCGGTAATCTAGAATGTTTCCGTGTTCATCTTTCAAATCCTTAACGAAGTTGATACCTGCAGTTTGCCACGTTCTGTGATGTTGCACTCGGTTCCGAACTTTGATATGACTGTTATACCACTGAGGTTGCATTCTGCAGTTTTTTACAGAACTGCATAAAACCTCCCAGGCTGCATATCTCCTACAGGATTACAGATTTTGCTGCAGAAACTTTTCAGAAACGCTGCAATGACAGAGGACTACCAAAACCCAGACCCCCCAAACCAACCCCCCAAATAAATGTTTCCTTGGTAGCGGCAAGCCCAATGTCAAAGAGGTCTGAACTGTACAGATGCAATACACTGGAGGAAGTAACAGAGGTTCAGAAATCATGCAGTTAGCTGCAGAATTCTGCAGCTTACTGCAGAGTTTTTTTTTGAAACTGCAGAAATCTGCAGATTTTTTTGGAACTGCAGAATTCTGCAGCTTCCTGCAGAATTCTGCAGTTTCCTGCAGAATTCTGCAGTTTTTTGCAGAATTCTGCAGTTTTTTGTAGAACTGCAGAATTCTGCAGAATTCTGCAGCTTCCTGCAGAATTCTGCAGTTTTCTGCATAATTCTGCAGTTTTTTGCAGAACTGCATAAAACCTCCCAGGCTGCATATCTCCTACAGGATTACATATTTTGCTGTAGAAACTTTTCAGAAACGCTGAAATGACAGAGGACTACCAAAACCCCGACCCCCCAAACCACAACCCCCAAACCAACCCCCCTAATCAATGTTTCCTTGGTAGCGGCAAGCCCAATGTCAAAGAGGTCTGAACTGTACAGATGCAATACACTGGAGGAAGTAACAGAGGTTCAGAAATCATGCAGTTAGCTGCAGAATTCTGCAGCTTCCTGCAGAGCTTTTTTTTGAAACTGCAGAATTCTGCAGATTTTTTTGGAACTGCAGAATTCTGCAGTTTTTTGCAGAATTCTGCAGTTTTTTGTAGAACTGCAGAATTCTGCAGCTTCCTGCAGAATTCTGCAGCTTCCTGCAGGATTCTGCAGTTTTCTGCAGAATTCTGCAGTTTTTTGCAGAACTGCATAAAACCTCCCAGGCTGCATATCTCCTACAGAATTACAGATTTTGCTGCAGAAACTTTTCAGAAACGCTGCACTGACAGAGGACTAACAAAAACCCTGATCCCTCATACAACAATCCCCCAAACCACGTTTCCTTGGTAGCGGCAAGCCCCATGTCAGAGAGGTCCGAACTTTGAAGATGCATTGCAATAAACTGCAAGAGGGTAACAGAGGTTCAGAAATCATGCAGGGAGCTGCAGAATTCTGCAGCTTCCTGCAGAGTTTTTTATGAAACTGCAGAATTTGTTTTGGAACTGCAGAATTCTGCAGTTTTTTTTGTAGAACTGCAGAATTCTGCAGTTTCCTGCAGAATTCTGCAGTTTTTTGCAGAATTCTGCAGCTTTTTGCAGAACTGCAGAATTCTGCAGTTTTTTGCAGAACTGCAGGAAGAAATTATATACTCCTCGAATTTTTTGCCAACTCACATTGAAACTGTGGAGGCAGTTAATCAAAGCAAAGATGTTTCAAGGTTATATTTGCATAAGTTTGCTCCACAGTGACTACATACAGAGTTCTTAGTTTTCTACAACTGCATGACAGCACTTTGATTTTGTATGAATTGACTTTTTCGAAACATGCTTTCTACAAGCCAATGTTTTGATCAAACAAGAAGTCATGTACAAACAGTAGGCTACAGTGCTGCCACGTTGGGTACATTCGTTTCGCTGCTCCAAAGTGCTCTTGGAGTGGAGTAGTTCACTCCAGATCATTCGTTTTGCATTTCCGGGAGTAGTTCAGAGTAGATTGGAGTAGATCAGAAGTACTCCAAGAAATGGAGATACCCCATGACGTAGTGGTGTTTACATAAATAAATGACACTTCAGAAGCTTTGATTTATGGCTGATTGCTTTGTTTTGATGTGGATTGCTGTAATTCAATTCACACAATTAAGCCAATCGATCGACAATGCCAATTCACGGCGTGAATTGCTAGTAGGAAGGGAATCCCCATAGCAAGGGAACCCCAAAATAATGACGTTCCTAAGTACTCCTTTTCATTCGATTTGGACCCAGTTTGGAGTAGTTTACTCCTGGAGTAGAACCGTCACTTCCTGGAGTAGATACGTAACTTCCGGAGTAGTTAGAGTAGAGGGAATCGAATGTACCCGTTGTCGCACCATATCTTGAGTGCACGGACGGTCAATGCAGTGGCGAAGGCAGGGGGAGGGCAGTCCTAGCCAGTGGCACGCGATTCTCTGAGGGGGCACCCGCTACTAATTGTATATTTTAGCCAGAATTGGAAAGTTCATATGAGGGGTCACCTAGGGAGGGTCCTTAGGTCCAATATGGGGGGGTGGGTGCGTGCCCCACTGCCCCCCATGCCCCCCCCCCATAGGGATGACACTGAACTCCTAGCCCCTCCCCCTCGGGCCTAGTCCCTCCCATAGACCACTGACTTATTAGAAGAAGCATGTGAAAGAAAATACCCAGGGGGTCGGAGCTTTACACAGTAGGAATTAATTTCACAGAGAAAACCAAACTTTCTCTTTTTAAAATACAAGATGTCCATAAAATAAATATTTTTAAATATGTATTTTTAACAATATTGTTTAGAAATCCACCAACTAGAAGTTACTTATTTCCTGACTTCCTAACAAATTGATCCATATCTATCTGCCAGGAAACTTGAGGAAAGAATTTATCTATGACTATATCTATCTATAAATGAAATATGTGTAATAAAGATTCTACAGATCCATCTTTCTTTCTACGGGTTTGTCTATCTATATAGTTACAAGAACACAGATAGCAAATCTGCAGGTCCTTCAGAAGAAATGATAGTTTACCTGGGATAACTTTTATTATTTGTAGCCTATGTCAGAAATTGAAGCCTAATTTATGAATATGTCTCATGGAAGTATTGACAAATCATCTAGGGCCGTTTTCACCAACATGGTATTAAGAGAAGAGCCAGGTCTTAGCTAAGACCTGATCTGGCTAAGCCAATCAGTCAAGCAGAGCAGTATCAAGGAATTTTAGTTTAGTGAAAGTTTACACATGTTGTGCTGACAGGTCAGCTGTTACAAACACAATGTCTCAATTTCTCAAACAAAGACAAAGATATGGCTACACAGAAAGGCGGGGGGGTTCTTGGAAATTTTTAAAATAGATAATTGCCTACCCAGTCCAGTGGCGTAACTGGGGGGTCTCAAGCGGGGGGG
The DNA here is from genome assembly GCA_026936325.1 of Platynereis dumerilii. Classification (NCBI taxonomy): domain Eukaryota; kingdom Metazoa; phylum Annelida; class Polychaeta; order Phyllodocida; family Nereididae; genus Platynereis; species Platynereis dumerilii. Next base: position 48,932,386 of record JAPTHN010000002.1, read on the forward strand.
GGCACCTGGGGGGCCACACGATTCTCTGGAGGGAGGGGGGCACCCAATATGCCACCTGTATATTTAAGCCGGAGTTGGAAAGTTCATATGGGGGGCACCTGGGGGGCACAGGTCCAATATTGGGGGCACGTGCGCCCTCCATAGGGGACGCCACTGACCCAGTCTCGGTGAAAAAAAGAGAGTTCAAAACTTCCCCCTTTCCCATTAACTAACCTATCATTGCTGTCAAGCAACAAAATGACACAACAAGCTATCCTACGACTGTATCAAAGTATCATAGTCTCTCGCACAAACATCAAACTTCATATATTAACTTTTTTGTCGTATTTCAGATGACATTCAAGGTGTATGATGTGCATATATTTACATGTGTGTAGGCTTGTTCATTGGCCAGCTTTGGAGGTGTGTCTGACTTATTCAATGAAGGCTTTGCTGAGTGCCTGGGTGGAAACAAACTTCTTCTTTTTTTTTGATGTGCTGAGCAAATTTATTTCCCAGTGTCATGTGCTGAATCAATTATTTTCATCATAAGTCCAGCCGCCCCCCCCCCCCTCATGTATTATCTGGTCAGCCCCAAAGGGACATCACTTTAACAGTTTGAGATCACTAATCTGTGAGTTGTCTAACAATATTTGTCAACCACTGAACCTTGACAATTCTATCGACAAAAACTCAGTTGGTGAAAGGGACTTAGTTTTACCAGGTTTAAAGAGGTTATCATCAGGCCTAACTGTTAAAACTATGTTGGTGAAATCGGCCCCTAAGGTTTTATTGATGGACTCAGTCTGTCAAATTTAAACTATTGGTCTTCTGGATGATCACTTTAAAATCCAATGATGTATTATATATATGAGATTTTATATGAAGACCTGTAGTGAGGCTATTAAAAACATAAATAGCTATTTCAAACAAGTTTCATAGCAGGAGTAGCTAAAGGCTTCCTGGTGTATACAAAATGTAGTATCATGGGGTAGAGGCTGATATGATGGAAATCATATCAGCATTCAGTAGATATTGGCTTTTAAAAGCCACTGCGATAACTGGCACTGTTTGAAAATATAATTATTACAATGGCTGGGGCTAGTCTTGTGGAGTACTTGAATGTGTACATTTTCACTTCTACCTTCACTGTGGCAACCATAACCTTGACCTTATATTCAGCTTTTTTAATGTGCCAAGTAACGTACAGAAGAAGCGAAAACCATTGCAAATCTCACAAGTCTCATCGTCACACGTGGCAATCTTGTTTGTCATTTAACTCACTCTGAGAAAGAGCAGGTTATTCTTCCCAGAGTGTTATAACCATGATTACCTTGCAAATTGACATTTCCTGCCTAATTTATTTCACCAAATTCAGTCTATTTGCCCCTTCTCATACTGCATTAAGGAAATATACAATAATTGGTTATTTCTGCACCGTAGGTGATAATTGAATGGACTTATTAATCCATAATTTCTCAATTATTCATCTCAAGATGGCTCTCCTAAGCCGGCAAAACAAAGTCACAATCCATCTTGAGTGTAAGCCAGCAGAAACTTACAAATGATCAACTTATACAGTAGATTCCAAATTATTATGCAAGTTGGTTTTTTTATGATATCTCAAAAACAACTAAACACATTTTAAAATCCTTCCGACATAACTATTTTTGTTCCATGAAGGCAATATCCTGTAAGTTTTGTCCCATTCTGGTGGTGCAGTGAGAAGTTACGCCACAGAGCACCATATACCCTGTTTTTCGATGTCCCAAATTATTATGCAAATGTAAGAAAAAGTGATCTAAAAGTACCAAAATGATCTATTAATCCTCTAAACACTTACCTCTTAACGTTTAATGAAAAATAGAACCGTCATTTCAAAAATTGTTGCTTTAATAAAGAAGAAATCCATAATATTCCCTTGCATTGAAATAACATTGAAATTACTAACTTCTTGCATTAAAAAGCTTCTCCAAGACAAACAAAATTTTTTCACATTATGAAACTCTCTCTCTGGGTTCCTTAGTTTAGAACTCTTCCCAAAATTAAAGAGAAGACATTTCGACCAATAAAAATGAATAGTATCTTTAAATGAAAATGACGGAGATTGGGCTTGCATTGACGGCAATGCTAATTCAATGGAAAAAAGAAGTGCTCACTCATTTTTTACTTATCGTTATGTTTTGTGGAGCAAGGGGAATTGGTTCATCTTTACACAGGATAACACCATAGTCTCAAAGGTATATTGTCATGTGAATTGGTTGTGATTTGACATTTAAAAAAAACAACAGAGGCTTTATGTTCAAGAATAATGGTCATTTCAATGTTATTCCAATGAAGAGGTTTTATATGGATTTCTTGGTCCTGAAGACAATCATTTTTGAAATGAAGGTTCTGTTTTTCATTAAACATTAAGAGATACATGTTTAGAGGATTAATAGATCATTTTGGTACTTTTAGATCACTTTTTTTTTACATTTGCATAATAATTTGGGACATCGAAAAACAGGGTATATGGTGCTCTGTGGCGTAACTTCTCACTGCACCACCAGAATTGGACAAAACTTACAGGATATTGCCTTCATGGAACACAAATAGTTATGTGGGAAGGATTTTAAAATGTGTTTAGTTGTTTTTGAGATATCATAAAAAAACCAACTTGCATAATAATTTGGAACCTACCGTCTTGTCAGATTTCCCCATCCACCCTGAGGGGTGGTAAAGTGATTTGGCGGCCCTGCAATGTGAGGTCACCCTGGGCAGCTCCATTATGGAACTGTAAATATTATTACGTTACTGTCTTCACCTTATTGTGTATATTAATCTATCCTCTTCCTAGTCCATTAATTTACATTGTAAAACTTTGATGTGATCTACTTATTGTTTTAATACCAGGCTCTGGTGCTGTATTTTTCTTATTAATTGTGTAACAGACTGTCATTCTTCCTTCATCACCCTACTATTGTAGAATTGAATACATTATTTAAGAGTAAAGCTTATGATAATACATTTACTTATAACTGGTAATTAGTAAATCATATATTTATGTTATGCTATGGGACTTATGGGACTTTAGTTCATTCTTCTTTTTTTTTCAGACTTAAAAACAATATTTCATTTTATGGGTGGCCCCTTGATAGCGGCCTACTAGCCTTAAAGGGGTCACCGTCAATAGAGAATTCTGAAAATACTGTATAACATATCAATAATTTATTAATCTTGTATCCAACCTTATCCTCTATTGAAAATAAACATGTCTGAGTCTGAGTCTTGGAACCTAATGTACTGAGAAATTAGAACCTTCATCAGAATATATATGAATATGTGTGGTCAACATTCATAATATAAGTGGCTTTAAAGTGTAGAGTAGCGCGGGGCATGCAGCCCCCCTTAACTGCGAGGTTTGATTTGACCTACTTTTTGTGATCGATTATTCAAATGCTTATGTTGTCAGGAAGGGATCACTTGACTCTACTTATAACTAGTGAAACAAATGTCTACCAATTTTAATAAAGGGGTTACGGCCCTTTTTGTAAAAAATATAAAATGGCCTTCTTACCCCACCCATCGGGCAAGAAGCCCCCCTATTATAATCCTATGGCCATTTTTTTGCGAGCGCATTCAGCTTGAAAGTTATTTCTTGGGGTTCTTCTATCATTTAAGGCATTCTATTCACTTTTCTGAATTTCAGAATTTTTCTGTTCATACATTTATTTTTTTAATATTTTTTGCCCCATTTTAATTTCGACCAAATTTTTTCGATTTCAATTAGCTATTCTATCAAGATTTAAGGTAAAGTACACATTATGAAATGGTTCCTGAAGCAGCTTCGAGGCCCCAGTGAAGGGGGGCCTCATGCCCCATACCATGTGGGGCCTCTCTCCCCAAACTCACATATATATATTTTTTAATTTGACCTCTATAGTTTCAGCTAAAATGCAAAAAATATGATCCAAATCATATTTATGTAATGGTCATAAAGTGAAGCAATGCAGATATCCATTATTCTTTTGAAAATTTCCAAAGTTATTTCTGACAACCACTTTCAAAGAATTAATCAAAGTTACAAAAACCATGCACCTTCTTTTGTTTCTTTAATTACTTCTATGGTTTGGTGCTGTTTGCCCTGAAAATTTGTGACGTCACCTAAAAATCCTCTAGCTTCAATCCTATCAATAAGAAAAAGCACCAAAAATGTAAGTTTAGATATAACCCTGGGGGGGGGCTCTCACCTAACCCGGGCTTCTTGCCCCGACCCACTCTAATGTTGTATATATTTTTGGAAAAGTGAGAATGTGTATGTGCGCTTGACCTTCTATCCTCTTTCTCAATTTTTGTGGGGCCCCCTTGCCTTGTGAGGCTCTGGGCACAGTGACAGTGCCCATTGTGCCCTATGGATAATCTGGCCCTGAATATGCATCATACAGATAATATCTTTATTAGACTTTAATAGGCAGTTATAATCAAAGGAAGGTACATTGTATATATGTACTTTTAATGGCCCTTTCACTTCTCTGTATTAAACTAAATTAAGATAAAATACAAAAAATACAATAAAATACAAATAACCTATGGTATAAAGATACAACTTACATAAAGATCAAATACCACCTACCTTTTACCAGTGAGGATGTGTGTTGGTCAAATGTTCTGTTCATTCTAATTCAATCTAGGATGTAAACACAGTAAAATTCAGTAGAACATGTCAAGCAGGCATTCACAACAATTCAGGGGAAAAGGATGAGGACAAATGACCTATTAAACCAGGATGTGAAATTCTTGCAAGGACATCGAATTTCTGAGAATCAATACTTCCTATAACCAAGTGTAGGAACATCTAGATCAGAAGTAGCAAGTCGAACCTGGAAGTAACTTTCATTTATACTTTTCCATTATGATCATTTATCAATGAAGAAAAGCTGCTGCATCTTGACAAGGATCGAAAGTGAAACCGAAACTAGGTCAGCAATTCGTGGGATACTCCAGGGGGGGGACGGTCAAAACGGCCAAAACCAAAACGGCCAAAACCAAAACGGCCAATTGCCTATGATGGCCACTTCCAATGACGGCCACCAGGGGTGACGGCCACTCGCTGGGACGGCCACCCCCCAAAACGGCCAAAACAATGATTTCAGTCATTTCATGCAAGTTTTCATGTATAATGTAATAATTTGTTTTTGTGCTTTATGTTATCTTCACTTCCTTACCTTGGCCAAAGGGCAGTAGTCTTTGATCGTAATTAAAGACAATAATAAAAGTTATTTTGCTTGATTAAAAAAGTTTAGAAGAACTGAACAGTTTAATACTAAATTCACCTGATCGAAAACAGAGTAAAGAATGAATATCTATAGTATTATCTCTGCTTCTATTTGTCGTACAATCATGCAGTTTTTTGCTGGTTAAGTCAATTTATGTCAAGACTAACATTTATATTTATATAACTCGATCTGTTGCTTGTTGACTCTTCCTGTACTTTTAATAAGTAAGAATTCGCCCTTTTCACTGCATCTGATCCATCTATCTACTAAACTGTCTATCTAACCATCTTTATTCTATTTTTCCCCCTTTCGTTCACGGGAAAATTACTAGTCATAAATGATTTTATTTTAATCAGTTTATAGTTGAGATTAATTATCTTGTTCATGTTCACCTTGGCTTTTAAAACCAAATGATGTATATATGTTTTTATTTTATTAAATTTATAAAATAAAATATGTCTGTTTAGGGCATATGTATATTATGACATAGGCCTACAAATCTGTTATTAACAATTTCTACATAATTTTTTGTTCTTTTGGTAATTACTGGCAGAAGACATGCAGTCTGGATTCTACACAGGTATTCATCCTGGGTATTCATCATTCATTGTTCTAAAAAGGTGTGAAGTTTAATTGCGTTGCATTGACACTGTTGTTTCAACTTATTTGTTTAATTGAACAATGAATTGCATGATTACAGAAAACGTGTCAAGTTAATTGTATGTTCAGCAATTAAGGAATTGTGAAAGTGAAGAAGATGTCATCAAATTATTCTTTAAGATTGTTAATCCATCTTGATTTTCTGCCTTTTTTATTTCCAGAAACTGTAATCATATCGCCAATAAAACATGAACATTCACATTGAGCAACAATTCATGATTTTCAGATGAAGTTTCTAGTTTCTAGGTAAATCTCCGATTCAGAATTCATTCATTAACATAATGAAATAGGAAAAAAAGAAACACATCAGTGCGTTTTTTAACATCTCCAGTGTAGCGATTTGGTCTCATAAATTTACAATTTGTCAAACTTATTTTGGAACTTTAAAAATCAGCAAATACAGACAAATGGTAAGTAGGCCTATCCATCTGTCTATCTATATCTATCTATATCTATCTATATCTATCTATATCTATCTATATCTATCTATATCTATCTATCTATCTATCTATCTATCCATATTTATCTTTCTATCCATGTAACTGTGTATCTGTCCATGACAGTTCAGGGTAACTGTCATTATCTGTCTATCCATTTATTTGGCGGCATTTTTGGCCTTTACTTTTCCAATGTGAACGGCAATTTGATCGCCCTTTGTTCTTCCAAAAGACTTGTTGAGACTATAAGACAATGACAGTGAGAAATAGATCTCGAGGAAATTGTGTATCTTGAATAAAGTAAAGAGTTACTAAAGACTGAAGAGTTTTAAAAGGGCTTGGACTACCATATATAGAGAGAGTAATAAGAAGGCCTAGTCTGTGGCATTTGTGTAAAATGAAATTTGTCTCCGTAGTTTTGTGTAGGATCGAATCATTAAAAATCATAAGTTGTACCTCCTGTATTCTCTGGAAAAATAAAATAATATCTGCATCTGTATGATATAACAAATGTTTAGCTATATATGAAATATTTTTTCAAAGAAATGCTAAGAAAAATGAAGAGATGGGAAGGGTGTGAACTCTTAATTACACTTCACGATCATACCCTAGGAAGATGTGACACTTCAATGTCAATCTAAATAAGCCTCAATTAGTCAATTATAAGGCTTAATTAAAATTCCTTTAAGATTCAGGTAATAAACTCTAATGACTGCAGTCTACATATATGTATTTATTGGCCGTTCTGGGGGTTGGCCGTCCTAAATTTGGCCGTTCTGGTTAGTGGCCGTCGTAGAATTGGCCGTTTTGGGTGGTGGCCGTTATGACTGTACTCCCTCCAGGGGGCGTTATGGACGAATTCAACAGGTGCGCCACCTGGTGTAAATCATATTTCATTTGTTGACAGCTGTCATGTCGGCTTACAAGTGGACGTGGAGGTTCGGCTTATTACTGTGTGCAGTTGGCATAATATTGTCAGTTTATGCGTACTATGTGGAGACATCAAAAGAGAAGGATCCCAGCTTTAAAGCAGCCTGTGATATCAGCGCCAGTATCAGCTGTTCAAAGGTTTTCACCTCAAGGTAAAATGTCACCACAAGCATAGACCTCATGCTTCATTCATTGCATGTCATTGACATTGTGTGTTTAAAAGATTGAAAACTTGAATTGAGTTTTTCCAATGAATAATTTATGAGTCTATGCCCTTCCAAAGACACACACCCCTTGCCCCTCAACAGCGAGATCCCAACCCTTCCGACCGCTTGGCCGAGATTTTGCCCCGCCTTAGCCCTCGCCAGCGAGACCTTGCCCCTTGCTTGCGAAACCATGCCCTCTCTTGATTGCACTGCGAGGGCGAGGTTTCACAAGCAAGAGCAAGGTCTCGATCACCAGGGCGAAATTTTGTAGGCGAGGGGCGAGATCTCTCATGCGAGGGACAAGGTCTCGCTGGTGAGGGGCGATCGAGGAGCAAGTGTCCCTTCAGGAGCTTGTAATAAAGACATTTAAATTAAAAACCTATTCATTAGACCTTAAGTAATTCTAAATTCATTCAGCCAACATTTGCCATACATTGATGGTCTCCCTTGCGTTGCTGTGTCCCCCTTTAAAATATCCTGGATCCGCCCCTGGTTAAATTCCATTCTTTTTTCAGATATGGCAGAGGGTTTGGCCTGCTCGAGTATGCTGTTGGTAGGCACCACTGGCTCAATCAACCCAACAGCGTCTTTGGCATTGTCTTCTACTGCATTCAGATCTTGCTCAGTAAGTGTAACAAATATTAGCCTTTATATTCTGATGATGCAGCAAGGACTGTTTATATTCATGCAGCCCTCGGAGATATTTTATGTAGGATTTTAGTGCTTGTTGCTCTTGCAATTTTGCACCTCTAAAGCAAGTAATAAGCATGATCAAATCAAAATTTCAAATTTTGCAGCTTTTTAGTTATGATAACTCCCTGAACAGCTGCTGATAGATTTTGCTTAGTACTACTACTAAGTACTCTATTGTAGCATCTAGATTTCATAATCAATGTTTCACTTAGTCTTTGTTCATTGTATTGTTGGATAGTTTTAATGCTTTGGGCTAGATTGAGTGCAATATTGTATATAAATATCTTTTACTCATTAGTCTGCAGTGAGATGAATGATTCTCTGTATGATAGACCTATTAATAAATTTCTACTTTCTAGTCTTTTACTAATATTGCAACCTGACAATGTTTAATTTTTTAATTGCAGGTTTTATGCATTCCGCCAACGCTGCCTTCCTCCAGATCATCTTTAGCATCCTAGTAAATTGTGGATCTGTCTATTTAGGGTACATTCTGTATGCAATACTCGAGGACTTGTGCGTTGTCTGCGTGTCTACTTATGTTGTCAATTTCTTACTGCTGGTTATAGTTTCCTCCAACTACAATTTCCTCGCAAGAAGAAGAATTATGTCGTCGCGGAAAAAGAAGCAGTAACCCTCAGGATTATAAAGAATATTGTTAAGTTTTTAAAGTTTTAGTTGAGTCTTCTTATTGTGATGTAAATTGATGCCTTTTTTCAAACCGTCTTTGTCCTTCGTTATCTTTGGCAATTACTTTCCACTTATATCAATTGTTGGCCTACTTAATAGCTTAGAATTTCTGTAAATTGCTCAAGTTTTGCATGCAGAAAATTACAATATAAATAGATAATTCTTTTTTCTCCGGTTGTAACTTATGCACGTTTTGTGTATTTTGTTAAATATGGTTTACTATATTTATTCGAAACAACTTCTCAGGTCGTTCAATCATACGTAGGCCTACATGTACTCAACATTCAGTGTACTTTAAAGATCTGTCCACGCCACATCTTGCAATTGAATGAGGACTACTTAATTAGTATCAAGAAAAGTAAGCTCAGTTACTCAGTATAATATATATAATATATTAATAATAATATAATAATAATATAATAATGTAACATAGGCAGCCAGGTATGATAACTATTCTTTTGAATTATAGAAGTTCTACTGTTGAAGCTTAATATGAATATTTAATTGGTTAGTTATTCCTTACAAAATTGTATTCGCTTTTAATCCATTAACTGAAAGTTGTGCTTCAAAGTGATTTTAATAACATGATCAGGTTAACCATTTCTGATCAATAACTTGCAGATTTCTATGATATCACCAACATGTATCCATTTTATAATGCATTTATTTATGTTGTACTTTACATTGATGAAAATCACCAATTTGTCATAATAAACCATCTGAATTTGTGAATAAATAAATTTTATTTACAAAATAACACATTGTACTCCCATCGTGTACATAAAATGTTTTAGGAATTGTACAAAAGTAAAGAATTGAATAAAAAATATAAACAACCAAGGGACTATGTTTTCTTCACCTTTCGTTTTAGTTTTGCTGGTCCCATAATCTTGAATTTTGTCCTGAAAGAAAGTTAAAACAGAATTGTAACTCAAGTGAAGACCTATATGTAGGCCCTGTATCAATTACACATTGATGTGACCTGCACAGTTACTGCTATTATTCTCACATCAAAAGTTAGATTACTGAGATGGCTTCAAGATGATATTGAAAACTATTTCTGAAGACCAATGGTTTGGTCATAAATGTCTTTACAGGGAGAGGGTTATTGGATGCTTATTGGAGTCATTGGACAAGACGCTTCTTATGATAATTTATGAAAAAAAGCTGCATCGAGAGATGTCTGTTCTCTGTATTGGTTAGATGATTAATTCTGAACTCGAAAAGTGATATAAAATTTAGAAATTCATTGCAATATTTCCAATAAATTCTTGAAGTTTACACTGGCCTCCAAATGATGCCGAATTAATGTCTTTTAAAGTATTTTACTATTTATAACATAGGACTTAAGAAGTTTTGGGATTTGCTCAGTCAATGTTTTGAGGCCTCTTAGTAAATTAGCCAGGTTAGTCAAGTAAATTTATGCAAGTATCGAGAAAGGAACACAACACAAAATGAAAAAGATCAATGTTACAGTACTTACTGGCATGTTGAACAGATGGGTGTAAAAGCACAAAATACTGAAAGAAACAAAAAACAGTATTTAAAATCCATTTTTCCTTAAGACCCAAATATATTTCAGAAGCGTCTTTTTGATTTGTTTCTGAATATTTTCTGAATTAAATTGAAACTTCAATTTAATTATGCTATATTTGTATTGGATGTAAAAATTTATTGAATTTTATCAATCACGACCACAGTTAATCGAGCAACAAGTTTGTTTATCTGACGAGCTATTGAATTGGGTAACTTAATTTAATTTACATAAAGACTTAAGTTGATGTTTTTGTTAACTGGTCTGATATTTCAAATTTACAATACAAGTGATGCAGCCATTAATATAATTGCACATAATCACAGTAATTGATGAAGAAACTCACTAGACAAACACACAGAGCAAACATAGCCGATGTCAATGAGGTTTCGATGGCAGAAACAAGCTGCTCTGTAGTCAACTTGGACTTTTGGAGGCAGGGAGAGGGTCGTTCGGACACTGGGGTCAGGCAGGTATACCCACTGAAACAGAAATCACAAGATCACATCACTATTAAAGTTAGGATTGTGTATTCTACAAAATTATATGATGACGTATTAAAGAAGTGTCTAATAAAGAACTTTTTGTTCTAGAATTTCTTTTCAGTTCTTAATAAGAACAATATTGAAAGAACTAAAATTGGCAAATTTTTGTTTAAAAGAGCAAAACAAAAGAAAGACACTACATCTATTATCTTCAAACATGTCATGATTTGTGGTGGAAATCCACGAGATGAAATTTTATAAATCTACACTTACCAATAAATACTGTAATAACCCCGAGGTTTGTGTGATTTTTAGATACATGCCTCCCGTGATGTCACAAGCCTGAAAATTATTTTTAAATTTGGTAATTTTTTTGTCTGTCAAGAAATAGAATCTGATAAAACATGTTTGAATTTTAAAATTTTGAAACAGACTTTTCAGATGAAAAATATAATTGTGCAGCCTTAAATACCTGTTGTAATAGCCCAGAGTCATTCTGAACAAGACAGGCATCGATGACAACATTCTGAAAGTATAGTTCAAAAAACAATTTATAAAGGAATTACAATACTCAAGAGAAATTTGATTCAGAATAACCAGAGGCCTCTTTAAAATTGGTATGACCTCTTTCAAGGCTTATTTTCACAATCGCCTAACTTTGCTTAAGACAGGTCCCACTTTTTAAAGTCAAGACAATTTTTAAGATCAAGAGTTAGATCTTCTACTTTTTGAGATCAAGATGGTTTCAAAAGATCATCCCACTTCTAAGGTCCATACCACTTTTAAGGTCATTCCGCTTCTTAAAACTAAGACTGTTCTTAAGATCTAGTAAGTGGGGTTTTTTGTAGATATTTCCATATTTTAACATCTGGCAAGGTTGTTTTTAGATCTTCCCACTTTTCGATCAAGACTATTTTTAAGATCTCACAGAGTCTTCCTTCAGCGAAAGACCACATCGGTTAATTACAATTATTGACAAGCTGCTGATTACCAAAACTCACAACCAAGTCGGCTTGATTGACTATATGTTAGCAAAAAAATTTCGTAACTTAAGAGAATGCTAACCAGTTTTTGGGCAGTGAACACAACATTCATAAAGTTCATATATTGTGAGGGATTATCTTCTGCACCTTTGATGATCTGAAAAAGACATTAAATAATTAAAATTATTCTAACAAGTCATCTCTCTGTGACAGCAAATATTTTTACAAAAAAACAACACCTTTTTAGATTTATTACTTTCATGAAATTTGCCAAATTTATAAGGAACTCACCAACATCCTTGCCGAGATTTTTTCCCCATATGTAGCTTCTTTTTCTAATCTATTAATATCTAACTAGTTAAGAAAAAATCTGAGAAATACATTAAGGTAATACATGACTCGTCCATTTATCTAGGTGATATTTATGGTAACCGATAAATGCACAAAGTTATCTAGGAATAAACAGTACATTGACCCTGACATGACAATTTAAAATTGGAATTTTTTTTTATCCATAATATATTAGTGGAGAAAAATTGACTATCCAGCTCCTCAACTCTATACAGTCATAATGATACTTTTGAATTTTGATTTTCTTCAATAATATATATATATATGATAAAGAAATCCAGGTTTCAGATGGTGGATAACTCAAAACTTTAAAATTGTGTTTTAAAAAACTGTTTAAAATTTTTTTTTATGTAAAGTGAAAATGGATACAGCACAAGGCTTTGCACATTGCTCCAGCAATTAAGGAATCTGACGACACCTGGGAGTCACTGTTGTCTGAAAGTAACGGAAAAGGAAATTACAATTTTTGCATGCAATAATCAGCTACTGGCCTACTAAATGACAAAACATTGAATCAATCTTATAAGGGGAAAAATTGCAAAACAATTGGTATAGGAAATCTCTCCATTTCTGAAAATCTAATTTATAATTTGTACAAGGTATAAAATTAATTCATTTTGTTGAAATTTGATGAACGTCTTTTCTGTTGATCAGTCAAACAATGTATTAAACTGAACTTAAAATAATTAATATCCTTCAAGTATAAGGAAAACACAGGGAGGCTTAAGGTGGCTCGATACTCGTGAACTTTCCAAGATAGGATTCCTTAAGAACAGTTTAGAATGATCCAAAATATATTTTATAGCAAGGATATGTAAACAAAAGTGGTCGCTACCAGCCTTTTTAAGGGGAGGTATGGGTGAGAAATTGCCCAAAAATATGTAAGCTTCACATATTCAGTTTATGGCACATCTTTGACCAACACCAACTCAGGCAGCCAGTCTAAGCTTCAATTATATTAAAATATGTCTCTATCATCACTTAAAGCCATGTCAAATAGCAAATCATCGCCAAATTTTAGTGAGTAAATAGTGGCGTAGTGTCACTTCAAAGATCTCCACACAAAAAACTAGTTACCATGGCAACATGGAATTTACTATGGTGAAACATAACAATGATAACTAAATTGTTGCAAAATTTTGTAATTGTAGCTTCATTAGATTTGGAGAAATAGCCACAAATATTTTATCTAGTGGTCAATTGCCTGAAATGACGTAAACGTCACGTTTTTTGCCATTTTCCGCAACATGTGAAAATCAACTTTTACCCTGTACGGGATGTGAAAAATCTTGACAACCGTTTGTTGTGGGAACCTGTGGGATACATCATCGGAATCCTCGAAAAATTGTCTTGAAAATTACACACCAGATTTTTAAAATTTTCTTTCGTTGCAAAATTATATGACATCGTAGCGATAGAAACGAGAAATTTTTCAATAAAAATGACTTTAGGCTACTTTACCCTAATTTCTGACACTATGAAAAGAAATATCAAAAATCCGCTCTGTAATTTTCTGCGTCTTGCCTGTCTTCATTTGTAAATTTTTTCAAAATTTTTCTATCATGTCTGTAACTTCAGAAATTTCACATCCCGTGAGCAGCAAAAATCAGCCTTTTTTCGCCTTTTAAACTGGTTACCATGGCAACCATTCATCATAACAATGCAAAATGACCTGAAATCATCTAATTTAACTAAAACCTAACTTTTTATACCAAACTTTGTTCATTAAACTTAAAATTGCAGAAAAGTGCCCTTCTCACCCATACCTCCCCTTAAAGAAATATTTGGGGTTATGTACCAGAAAGTCAGTCCAGGCAAGCCTGAAAAACTAAAAAAAAATTGTATTTTTCCTACTGTGAAGTTTTTTCTGCCATTCAGAGGTCATGCATCCCATACTATGCAATGAAGCATGAAATTAACGAAGAAACTTTCATGGAAAATGTGATTACAATTTCAAAGAGATATATTTAGTTTAAAGGACTTTCCAAGGTGCTCGGAATATAAGTTTCGATTTTAACAATTTTAACTTTTTTTATAAGCTAAAAAAAATTGACGAGATAGGATTTTTCATTTCTTTGTCATTTATTTCCAAAAATAGTTGGGAACAACATGATGATATAGACAAGCCTTCCTACCATACTTAAAATTGATATAAACATTTATTTATATCACAAAGTCATTTTTGAGAAATTAGACCTGCTTGCCGAAAATCGCCTGTAAAAATTTTCTCTTTTGAGTAACAAGTTGAATCTCCGGCTGCATATAGTACTCTTCATAGCGCATCTAATGCTCCAAACGAGAAGTCTCTAACCCCAATAGAAGTGGCGCAAATTGCAAACGAAGCGGCCGACGTATGAAATTCTCAAAATTAAAAAAAGATCTTGAAGCAGTGTCAGCACAGTGGTGACGTTACGATAGATAGGGCCTGCCTGGCTGCGCGTGAATGTGCGTTAAGAACCACTTTGCATGAGTAGCGAGCCACCTTAAGTCTCAATATATGTACACCCAGTTGTTTATTATAGGATCAGAATCTGATGAGCAGCTTCTAAATTCATTACCTAACATGAAAACCTCCTTTATTTGCTCCATGACGCCATTGTTCACCCTTGCGAAGAGCTCAAACTTCCCATCTCTATCTGGCTGGGAGTTTGGGTCGTCAGAAGTTTCTTCAGGAACTTCTTGAATGTTACTGTTGAAAATGTGTAGATACGGGCTCGTCTCTTTGTGCGTGGCGATTACAGCTAGTTTATTTTTGTGGTTCAGCATCAAATGTGCATTGCCGAACACCATAATAGAATCGAGGTACTGGGTAAGGACTGTCTGCAATTAGAGACAAAACAATTTATTTATTGCAAAAATTTGTAAGATTAGAACAAAAAAAATTGACCAAACCATTATTATCAATTTGATATTATAAGTAAAAATTACAAAGTTGATTTTTTTTTTCAAGAACATTATCAGCAACGAGATTATGAGACTGTCACACAAGCTTCGTAATATATATCAGTCCCACTTAGGCCTAACAATATAATTTTGTCTTTCACACATTATTAGTGACTGCTATGCAGACTACCTCAGCACCTGCAGCCTGGTACTTTTAGGGGACCAGATGATCCTTGGAGGAGGGCTATGGATTTTTAGGGTACCGTTACCGTACCATACTATTAAAATTGAAAAAAAATAATAATAATTTTTTTTTTTGCTCGATCGCATGGAAAAAATTGTTGTTATTGGGAACGCACAAAAAAGTTAGTTCCAGCGGTGAGGGGTATAATCCATATGGCCCTCCCAAAAAAAAAGGCCCAATACCTAGGTATGTTGCAAAAAAATTTAAATCTTGAATTTCACATTGAAAATATTTTTATGTGAAAGACACTTCAATAAAAGAAAAGTAGCCACCAGAACCACCTTAATATGTAAATTATTAAAGACGTTACAAGCATTTTTGTAGTCTAAAAATGAAGTAATAATTTGCTATGTTTTAGCATTGTATTTACAAAAAGTCTGTGATCAACGACTGTTATCTTCATAACTCTGTTGAAACTGAAGATAATTGAATGAAACTTTCAACAGATGGTTATCGAATTCAGTGTCTTTGGTAGACTAACCAATAACTTTATTTGCTATAGCTGAACCCGACTTTTAATGGCAACTAACAAACACACGGTGAAGTATACCACTTATTTAAACAATAAATACCATTCCAAAGTTCTGGGTTAAATTCAATTAATGTGAACCAAAATCTAAAACAATGCAAAGCATCTATTGTCCATTTACGACATCTATTGTCAGAGAAAACAAGGATGGATGACTGGGGCTTTATGTCGCATATTTATGCATTTGTTAGGTTCCTTGGGACAGGAGAAAGTAACAAGGCAGCAGAAAATGAATAGGTCTATTGATATTAAACCAGGTGCTTCGCATATAGAGGCTCAGCTTTTCAGCTTGTCCACCAAGGCAAATTTTTAACGAAATGAGAGTGACTTTGGAAATTTAGGCCTCATATAACTTTTCCCCTACTCGTACAATTTCCTTCAAATTTTGCAGTAATGAAGGTAAAAGTGTAACTTAAATGGCCATATACCTCTAATCAATGGCCATAGCTTACGAAAAAAGCTGTAGCAAGTTGATATACACTATCACTTTCAAATGCGTGCAGAAGACAAAATACTGAACGGAATTGCAAAATTTGAAGACTGGGCTGTAAAGGATGATCCCAACAATATTCGCTATTGAAATCATTAAGCTGTGTTGATCACAGACATAGCCATAGCTATTTTTGTGAAGTACGTTTTCAGACACACCGATTTTTGCCAGCACATAGCTGACAGAACTTTTTCTGGGTCATTGCAGCAGATTGCAACATACCTACATTGCTACAATACTAACCTCA
The DNA here is from genome assembly GCA_026936325.1 of Platynereis dumerilii. Classification (NCBI taxonomy): domain Eukaryota; kingdom Metazoa; phylum Annelida; class Polychaeta; order Phyllodocida; family Nereididae; genus Platynereis; species Platynereis dumerilii. Next base: position 48,948,985 of record JAPTHN010000002.1, read on the forward strand.
ACATCTTGCTTGGCCAGTTTCTTGCCCCACCACAGAGGATTCAGGTCCACCACAATCACCAGTAGGCTGCTGGGTTCCTCTGAAAAGGAGTTCAATGTCATCTTTACACAACATGGCTTTAACTTGACAAAGAATGGTTCGTGTGATTACATACTTTTTGAGTAATTGACATAAATGTAGGAGCGATACTTCAGAATATACAAACCGGTGGCCATGATGGCCAAATTTTGGTGAGCGGAGTCAAAATTTTTTACTCAAATTGCTAACAGCGCCCCTTGTGATAAAACATTTTCATTTGAATTTCTTTTGTTACAGCTTAATTTGCTAACTAATTAGTCTCATGCCATTATAAAGTTAATGAATTGTACTTATTTCTATTATGACTACAGCCAAATATCCACAATTGTCTTATTAAACATTTTCCAATTACTAAGTGCTGACCCCTAGTGTAAATTTTTAGAACTGGAGAAATAAATTTTGTTTCTTGATGCAAGAACACATGTGGAGTGGCAATACAAGCTGATAAGATGGAAAGCACAGGTATTAAAGCAATTGAAAATGTAGTATAACTTGCTGCAGGTTAGAATAACTTTCTGACAAAAAATTGACTGTTGTTTGACATTGTTCAAGCTGTCAAATTGACATATTGATGACAGGGCCAGGAGCTGACAGTCACAGTGTGACAGCTGCTGGTTTGACACTTCATCAATTTCATGATGCTCAATTAAGTAAATAATTTTTAATTAATTAAAATAATAATGTGGTTGTGGGAGCTGCAGGTCCCCCCCGGCTTCAGGGCAAATGCCAAAACATGCTGACCTTCGATTGTTATGATGTTAATTAAGCTGGGTTGACTGTTGATTGTTGTTTTTGTAAATGCCGCTTTTATGTTAAGTTTGAACCTATTGAACAATGTTGAAATATTGCCTATGCAAGTCTCATCATATCAAAATGTATTTTTTGTTTTGCAGACGTAGTTGATTTCTTCAACCGGACTTTGAAGCAAAATCCAAACAAATCAGAGGCCGTTGCAGCTATAGAAACATTAATGGAGTTCATCAGACTGTCAAAAGGTAAAATAGATCTAGCTATATGTCATTCTAGGCCTATCTATTGGCTCATACAGTCATACTATAGAGTGCCTAAATTTATTCATCTACTCTGAATTGCAGTTCTGTAAAATTTGCTGCTGTATTTCAGCCGAAACTATGCAGGGGATGTTAGCTGATTTAAAAGGAGCCATAGCGGAATTAACTAAAACTGACCATGGGCTGGTAACATCAATATCATCTGGTTGCGATCTCTTCCTCAGATTTATTACTATGACATCTTTTGATTATCACGTAAGTATAGAGAAATATTTTAAAATGTTTTGATCGAATTTCATTAAAAAATATATACATGTATTATAATTGTGATATTTAAATGCTATATAGATATGAAAATAATCTGACTTTAACATTGACACTCTGACAGTGGATTTTGATCAATTTGTGCCTCTTTATTGCTTAAAAAAGGTGTCAGTCAGTTATCTGTGATTGATAATTTTGAATTAGCAGAATTAGCGGCTTACTATTTCACCGAGCAGCCATGCCAGCCAAACTGATGTGGAAATAATGGAATGATAACATTTTGAAAAGTTAAACTAACAATGTTATGTGATCAGCATGTAGGTTTATGTGTTTAGCTTTTAATATAATGTATTGTGTAGCAAATATCAAGGTGTCAGCACAAGGCAGTGGCTAGTTCACAGAGCCACCACAGGTGGCTCTGGGGACTCCCATTGCATTGTGGGGGCCTATTTGATCCCTGCTCTCTCTTGGATCCCAGACGCAGAACAGACAACAGCTCCTCCTCAGAAATGTTACAATTGGTATCAGAAGTGATCAGTGTAAATTGGAAACCGGATTGTGTATTGAAATGATTGTGTGCTTGTTCATCTTTATATGTTTGAGACGTTCTGGGCTTTCAAGTTTCAACTTGTTTGACTTAAGGTTGGTCATTTGAGTTTTCTCAGTTTCTTGCTGTCACAGCTTGTGGCAGTGAGAGTTTTGCATTTTTGCTTGGCATGGCTGAGTTAGCCATGTTTAGCTTTGTTTCTGCTTGGCTTGGCTGAGTTTGCCAGTTGAGCCTGTCTCTCTATTTGATTAGGGGAGGAGAGGTTGATAGAATTATCAGCAGCATAGAAATACATAGAATGGACATGAGGCTGTATGAAGCCACCTCGAGATGAGGTCACCAAATCCGCCATATTGGAACTGCCCTGAGACATGACGTCATTGTGATGTCACAGCAGGAGCAACAAGATGTTGTGTTTGGCTGATTGTGACGTGACATGATGCCATTGTTACTTGTGACGTCACTATTATTGGTTACCAAATGCCAGGCTGTCAGGCAGTTCCAAGATGGTGGATTTGGTTGCTTCATCTGCTAGAGCCTCATGTCCGTTCTATGTATTTCTATGATCAGCAGTTATTAGTCTGTTTCAGAGTTGATAGACAGTTTGTGTGTTAAGTTCATAGACTTTGTTTAAAGTTTGTTCTGTGAACTTAAGGATTTTTGCAACTTAATTGGCATGTGATTAGGCAAGCACATGCGCTTCACGCTTGATGGTGCATTAATTGCAATTGTTTAAATTTATACTCAAAGTTAAATTATTTTGTGGTAATTTGGTGGTTAGAGCTTTTCTGGGATTAAGTGATTTAAGGTTAGAAAATTTCCAGTTATTAAATTAGTGTTTATCTGGGAAGTTTTCTGGCAAATATTTGCATTGCTGGGCTAAAGTCACATGTTTAACATTTGATATTTTGCCCGCATGCTTGATATTGTTGGTATTACTTCTTTTTAAATAATTATTTTATAGGATTGGAAAGGTTAGGTTTTGGTTGCATTGCATTTCTGGCTTGATGGGCTTCTTGTCACATGGTCACATGTTTGACATTTGCCCGCTTGCTTGAAGTGCCAGCAATCATTTCATAACTTATTTCAAGTAATTAATTTTCATTAGTTTTTTGAGATAGCTGTAATATTATTTTACAGTGATAGATTGTTACTTAAGTTGACTGTCACTTAAGTTTTGTTTGTTGCAGTCTTTGCTGGCTCAGTGAATGCGCAATCAGTGCTAGTTAAGGCTGGTGCTGTGGGATTAATTGGATTGTTTCCAGTTAATATAAAGTTTGATAAGTAGACAAACATAGTAATCTCTCTGGTTTGCTATTTTCTTGTTGTTCATTTTATACTCTTCTGGGAGTCAGTAACAGTTGTGTTACATTCTCAGTGTGTTAGAATTTTATATCTGCTTTGATAGCATGTGTGTATTTTTCACATGGTGTGGTCACAGGTGAGAATTAGTTACATTTTCTGAGATTGAATACTTCTTTAGAATTGTTGTTTGTTGTTTCTCATTCTCTCTTGTGAAGTTGGGGAGAGTGGGGTCGTAGCACATTTTATTACTTTTGTTGTAGATCCTGCATTCTGCTTCATAGAATTTCATATTGTGGTTGCAGTTGAGGAATAGTGCACATATTGAAACAACTTGTGCTTTGTCTATTTGTGGTAAATTTGTGTGTTTGTGCCATTTTTGGTCAATTTGTGTGTTTGTGCCGTTCATAGTTAATTTGTGTTAATTGTGTTATTTGTATTTGTCCATTTGAGTGCTCCACACACGTCGTTCCCTTCAAGTGTGAGAATTTTCAGTGCCTGGAGGAATTCCTTTTCTGGTTTCTCAACTGGTTGGACTGTGATTCAGAATAGTCAATTTTTGGTGTCAATTGCTGTGAGTCACGTTTTTTTGTGGACATTCCCTGTGTGTTCCCATCGTTCATTTGGTCTTAATTTTTTGAGAGCAGTGGATATTTTGGAATATTGGTTGTGTGGTCAATTATATTTATAAGTCCAATTTGAGTTTGGGTGAATGCAGGAATTCTTGTTTGTGTTGGGCTGAGTAACATCTGCCCCCACACTTGAATTGCTTACTTTGTCCCAAAATCCAATTGTTCAAAAATTGGGTAATTTGCCCATTCCATACAAATTGCAGCTTGCTCATTTTGACTTCTGGAATTTTATTTGAGTAGTTTTGTTCTTCTTGTGAAGTTCTAGTGAAGTTCCAGTGGAGTTTTCGCAGAGTTCTTGTGGAATTTGTGTGGAATTCTAGTGGAATTTTTTTGGAGTTCTTGTGTTTATTGTTATTTACAGTTGAGGGCATTTTCCGTGTCCTGGAAGCAATTGACAGCTGTGAAATTTGTGTTTGTTTGACTTCAAGTTAAATCCACTGCGGTTTTGTGGTTGATTGTCGTGTCTATTCATTTTGGTGGATTTGGGACAATCACCATTGTTGTTTCGTAGTCAGTCTGTTGTTTTGTTTCGTTTCATTGGATTTTGTTGCCCTCTTCCCAAATTTTGGTGGGGGAGGGCCTGTGTTGTGTCGATTTGTAATTTAGTTCCAATTGTTTGAATTTGGGTAATTGCAAACTTTCTTGTGTGTGTTGGGCTGTGTCACATCAGCCCCCGCACTCAAATTATTTGTTACATTATCCCAAAGTTCACTTGTTCAAGGTTGGTGAATTGCAAGCTTTCTTGTGTTTGTGGGCCGAGTAACATTGGCCCCCGCGCTTGAATTACTTGTTGTTTTACCACTTACTAATTATTTGATTTATTGTCATTTATTGACCAGTCATTTGCCTGCTAGTCTTGTTTGCTGGGCTCTGTTTTCTATTTTGGTCGCTAAGCCCGCTCACTTGATTTGCTGGTGGTATTATTAATTTATTGATTCAACTGGTTAAATTAATAGTTAGTCGAATTAAAAAGTTAGTAATTTCTTTGTAGTGCGCTAGCTTGTCTTGTGTGAAGAGCTTTGTCCATATATTGAACTCGGCCTACGCACTTGGTTTGCTGGTGCAACATTTTGCAGTTAACCATTTATTAATTACGGTGCTTGCTTGTCTTTGGTGAAGGGCCTTACCAATATATTTTATAACTCGGCCCGTGCACCTGATTCGCCAGTGTGAGATTTAGCTTTATATCTTTAATATATTAAAATAAAAAGTTATTTATTGAGTTTATCAGCTGACCTTGGGTTCTGGGCTGTGCAGTCAAATATTGAAATAATCAGCCCGCTCACTTGGCCTGTTGGTATTCTTAATTAGTTAGTATATTATTTTATACGTTGTAGTTGATAATCAACTCAGTGAATTGTAGAATTGATTGATACTTAGATTTGTCATTTATTCTGGGTTAGTTTGCTTAGATTTAGATTGTCAATTATCTAGTTAATTATACATTGGTTGAAGTTAGTGACTAGTTTTAGTGGTCTGTTGCTAGCTTTCCTTGTATGAGACCTGGGCCATTATTACTTTGGCCCGCACACTTGGGTTGTTAGTCACTTTGATCAACTTTGCCACTTAGGTTAACTTAGTCACTTAGTCAGCCTAACTGAGTCACTTAGTTGAATCAACTTTAGTCAGTTAGTGACATCAACTTTGTGAGTTGGTCAGATCAACTCAATTGATTTAGTTGATTTGAATTGCGTCTTGATCTAGTTGAGTTGAATTGCGTTAGTTTATTGATCAATTGGTTAATTTGTTTAACTCTAACTTAGTTGATTTGTCACTTGATAATTCGTCAGTGTGACTCAAGTATAACTTAGTTCAATAAGTTTGTTGTTAGTGAATTACATTAGTTGAGATAACACTCCTATTACTGAGTTTAACAGTAATTAACATTAGTGTTAGTGAGTTCTCACTTTGTTAATTTAACATTGTTACAACTTTTTGAAGTTAGTTATTTTAACTTTGTTTGACAGCGGCGAGTTAGTGTTAATGAATTGTTACATTACTGGTTGTTCTTGTTTGCTGGGCTCTATCATCCATATCGGGTAACTAGGCCCGCTCACTTGATTTACTGGAAGTTGTGACTTTTCACATTTAGTTAATAGTTATTGTCTAATTATTTAGATTTTGATTAGGCTCTCTTGTGTTGAAGGGCTTTGTTATAAAATTAACTTTGCCCCCTCACTTGAGATTCCTGATCTTAATTGATTAACACTTAGCCATAGCTAGTGGGCAAACGTTGCTGGTGTGAGGGGCTTTGTTGAATGACTTAGCCCGCATATCTGATTTGTCTGTCTTATTAACATTTAGTTGCTACTTCACTTTGTGGTAGAAGCTAGTTTTAGGTAGCTAGTTTTAGGTATCTTTTAACAAGTTTGTGTTACTTAAATTAGTTACTTAGGCTTTGTTGTGTTACACTTGTTAGTTAAGTAGTTAACTTTGTTGTGCCTTACACCTCTTTTTAAGTGGGGGAGAGTGGGTACTGTTACAAATTGTTGTATTTTGGAGATTGAGTTTCACGTCTGTCATAGTGAAGTCTGTGACATTTTGAAGAAAATGGAGACTGTCCACATCCATGCTGCCAGTCTTGAAGATCTTCAGCTGCTGCCCGGCATCGGACCTGTTGAGGCTGCGAGGATAGTGGAAGCAAGAGGACTTCATGAAGTGACCGTGGACCATTTGGTGGCGATGACTCGAGTGCCCTTGTCTATATGGCACAAGTGGCTCTTGGAGGGAATCGTCAGCCTGGACCAAGGACCATCAAGGAACTCAGACCGTCAAGAAATCAGCCTTCAAGAACACCCTGCAACCACCCAGGATGTGCAGAAGGATGTTCCAAAAGAAGCTTTCCGAGCTGAAGAGACTGTGGAGACACAGAAGACTACGAGAAAGAAGACTGCACCTGCCACTGCAAGTCTCCTGCAGGGGAGTGAATCTTCACCTGTTGTGAGCAGCCAACAACTTCTGCAGCAGATGGCCCTATTACAACAAGCTCTGAAGGACACACGAGGACAAATTCACCTGGTTAGGAAGTCCTGCAAGTCATCCAGATCAAGCCAAACTTTACCATCAGGAGCCTTAGCTCAGCTCTTGCTCCAGGAGTCCGTCCTTCAGCGTTGTGAAGAAAGTATCAACAGAACATATGAAAAGTTCCAGCGGAAGTTATCAGCGCCTACAGCAAGGACCAGCCTTCCTTCACTGAAACATGAAGTGGATGAAGCTGCCATGGACATGGACCCATCACTCAGGATGAGTGATATGAAAACTTCTTTTCCAGTGTGTGACGCCTTTTTCAAGGGAGTTGATGGTTGCTTTCAGCTACCAAAGGTGCCATCTTCACGTCTACCTGATGACTTGTCACAGCCAGAAAAGCCATGTGATGGATTCTTCAGACCTCAAGAGATTGTGGCAACTACAGAGGAGGAAGATATATTAGAACTAGGACCTGAAATGTATTCTAATAAAACATCTGAAAAATACTGTGTCCTTGGTCATGTTGAAGAGGTGTTCAACGATGTCAATAATTATGATGCTGTTGTTTGTGATGATGCTATTTTGCAGCTTCCATCAGTTCACCATCCCAATTTAGTGGATGAAGATCCATTTAGATGTGTCATCAGTTCAGCAAGTGAGGCCCAGGCCAGCAGGATGGAACAGCCTGGAGGTGTTTGCCATGCCCAGTTAGCTGATGATGAGGGTAACTTGAGGTCGGTCAATGACTTAACCCCTGAGACCCCTTTGTCAGCAGTGAGGCTTCATCATCAACATTCAGCTCCCGAAGATTGGATGGAACCACCTTGCAGACCAACAGTGGAGTTCAGTACCCCAGAGAAGACAAGTGATTGCCATCTCAAACCTGTTGATGGCCGTGGTTTCTTGTGGTCACTCAATGAGCAGACCCGAGAGACCCCGTCTGAGACTGCTTCTACTTCACCAGCACCATCGACAACTGACAGAATAAAGATTTGTGATGTCAAAGACTCTCCTAGATTCACCTGTAATATGAAGGAAGATGAATCTGCTGAATTGATATTTCCCGACTATGACCAGGAAGCCTCTCTTCAGGCCCTTGATGAATCATCTTGGTTGCCTGCTAAGTGGGCTCCTCCTGCTTCTTCACCAACTTCTATGGATAGTTCTGCAGAAATAGTGGACCAATATGATTGTGTACAGAAGACATACAAGTCCCCACTTGTTTCACCTGTTGTTTTTACTGATGTTGACTGTATTTCATGTGTTTCTGCGCAATTTGATCTTGGTGATGTGTTTGCCTGCTCTACTGCTTTGCCTGTGAATCCTGAGATGCCTGCAGTCCATGCAAGAATGTCTTCCTTGGTTGATGTGTCAAGTACAACTCAGTCCTACAAGGCCGTGATTGCTGATGATCAACCTGTCTCTGTGACATCCAGTGCAGAAGCTGTGTTTGTGATTGATTCACGGCCCTCTGATCGTTTTATGACCAGAAGGGCTGTGGATGCCATCACATCACATTCTTCAGGTGGCTGCAGAGAGCCACAACCACCGGCATGCATCAATAACTTTGGTGACCCGAATTTTGATTATTTTTGTGGTCCCTTGGTTCATCTTGGAGAGATGTCATCTGAAGCATGTACTGAGACACTGGCGGATTGTGCCTCATCTGAGATCTCTGATGTCTCCGATTCTTCAGACTCCACTGAAAGCAGATCATCCTGCAGTGTCAACTTCAGAGGACACCCGAGACAACTTCCTGGTCTTCCTGATGTGTCCAGATTGCCCCAGTTAAATGAGACAGTGGGCGATCTGGACTATCTTGAATGTCAGTTGTCAGTCTACCTGCAAGCGCATCCAACTGATGATCACTGTGCCTCTCAAATCACTTCGACAGGAGAAACACCAACAGGGGAGAAGATAAGGAAGTGCGAAAACTACATTGACTTGATGTACCAGAAGCTCTTCCAGAACCATCTTCTGTCAGATTCATCTGAGAAATTGATTGGAATCAAACCGTCTCAGCGTCCAGCCATGGATCTGTCACAAGAATTGAAAGATGATTGTATGTCTGTTAAGGAATTACACTTTGAATATGACACAGATCCACAAACTGCATCAGGCGCCAGCTCTTCCAAGGATCAGAATTGCCATGCAAATTCACCGTCTTGGCAGAATGAAGAGCATCATGACCAGAATCTGATGAAGAGAAGATCAAGTCGCAAGAAGATTGGTGCCTTCCTGGCATCAGGGATTCCATCTTCAAGCAAGTTGTCCCAGATGGATGCCCAGGAAAGCCCACCAGCAACTGCAGATGATCTTCCGAAAAAATCAACAGGGGGAGGGGACGGTTTGATGTCATCCTTGAAATGTTTTGATGATGTGCTTGGGGACAGTGGATTCTTTGAGCCCCCAGAAATATCTGGTTGTGGACAAGAGTCATCTGAAGGACCTCTCTCTTCGCATGTGTTAGGGAATGAAGATTTCAACCTTCAGTCTTTAGCCTCTGTTTCGCGGAGGCCCAAGGTTTCCATTGGAGTCAAGGAAAGTTATCTGCCACAATTACTGGATGAAACACCAACCGATGAGCCTTCCATGAACCTCTGTTCTTCATCCTGTTTGCAAGACTCTCCATCGACAGCAGTGGTGTGTGATAAACCAACATGGCCGAGGATGCAGAAAGAACTTCAACAAGTCAGGATCAAGGCATCTTCAAACCTCAACAACTTTGCAAGTTCTCTGAACCAGCATTGGTCGAAGCTTCGCAGCTCCAGTTGTAACCTGAAATGGAAGGCCAAGAAGAAGCTTGCCGCAGTAGCCACCATCCTAAATGAAGAGCCTACTCCTATTTATGTTGAAAGGGCAATCCTGCCATCTGTCAGATCAACAGTCCCTACCAACCCATGCTGTAGAATTGCCAACAGGAAAAAGTCTTCCGCCATCTACAGTGATTCAAGACTATCAGCAGAAAATTATGCTGGTGATTTGAGATGTTCACCAGGCTGCAGAACGACCAACACTTGGACCAGCCTTTTTGGGAAGATCCAGCATGAGGAGTCCGTATACCCGGAAAATGTATGTCGCTGTCGACCTGATGATCAACCTGCTGACCTGGCTGGTGTTCTGTCTGATGATCTGCCTGGTGACTTGTGTGATGATCTGCATGACGATCCACCAGATGATCTGCCTGGTGATTTAACTTTTTCTGGAGAGCTACGTGATGATCTGTATGATGATCTACTTGATGCGCCACCTAAAGATCCACCTGATTATCTTCCTGAAGATCCACCTGGTGATCCACCTGATCGGAAAGATGATTCAACAGATGCTCTACAAGATAGTGTGCTTGATGATTCGATGGACAACTTGCCAGACGATCTATCTGAGGACCCAGCTGATGAGCCGCCTGATGATTGGCCTGATATTCGGCATGGTTGGGCTTTGGTGAATGCTCTACCTGAAGGTCTGCCTGTCCCTGAGGAATTGTCTACTACATTGTCTGCTATGCTGGGTGATGATGATGACAACTTTCTACAAAGTGACGTGCAGGATGTATTGGAGAATGTGATGTCACTCACCCAGGAAGTCCAGCAAGAAGCCACAGATGAAACATCCTTCTCCTGGAAAGATGCTGCAACTCCCAACCAGGATTCTCCCTTCAGTGACGCCAAGTTTCTCCGCAGAGTGTGCAATATCTTCTTTGGCAACCACCCAAAAGCTACAGGGCAAAGATGATAGGCGGTCGAATCTTTGTCCATGGTTGTCATGTTGACCGCCCTCCACCTCCATTGTGACGGATTTTGTCTGACCCTTGAGTTATGAATGCCAAGTAATATTCTGGCTCTATGAATGTTTTCAGGTGTGGGTCAGACGAAGTATTTGAATATTGTTGAGTAATAGGATATTGGTGAACTTTTTGATGTCAGTGATCTTCAATATCTCCATAATCGGTTCCTTTCTGGAATCGCTGTTCTGTTCCTTATAATTCATTGTGGTCATCAGTGGTGGAGCTATACAACCAAGTCTGGAGTTAAGATAGAAGGAAGAAGAGTGAAGCTAGATGTCTGATGAGTCAAACCAGAGGTCAGAAGAATCAAGCCAGAAGTCAGAAGAGTCAAGCCAGAAGTCCAAAGGGTCAAGACAGAAGTCCAAAGGGTCAAGACAGAAGTCCAAAGGGTCAAGACTGAAGTCCGAAGGGTAAAGCCAGAAGTCCGAAGGGTGAAGCCAGAAGTCTAATGAGTCAAGCCAGAGGTCTGATGAGTCAAGCCGGAAGTCTGATGAATCGGGCTGGAAGTTTGTTATCCGGAGCCAGCTGATCTCTTCGGCTTGAAATTGGATGTTGAGTTGGAAATTTTGTCGGTTCCTATCTGGAATTGCTGGTTCTGATGGTGATTTATTCAAGTCATCTTTAACTGTAAAGATACCGCAAGCCACAACCAAAACCCTGTCCAGAGCGAAGCTGTGTGAGAGGTCATCAGGACAACAAGTTCCAGGTTGAGGTTTCCTTCAAGTTCAAGGCGCCATTGGCAGAGGAAGTTTCTTCACACCGGAGCAAGGGAATGAATCATCTGAATGAACTGATATTATGTGTCTCGATGTTTAAAGACAGATTTTCCATTGTGTGTGCAAAAATTCTGAAAAGTGGAAATTGTGCCTGACATCCTATGCAGTGCCATTTTAATACGTTTCGCCATCCCTGACAAGAAGGTTTCGTATGTTTAAGTGTGATGTCAGCAACTCATGAAGATTAATTGCATTGTCCAGACCTGCCTTGTGATCTGTTGGATATGGTCAGTCTGAATTACTGCTTCGCTACGTTGCATGGTGATGACACTAGGTGGCACATTCGGAAAGTGCTGCCACCTGGCACAGCTCCATCGTGATTCCATGTTTCAAGTCACCTTTATCCTTGGCCATTCTCAAGACGTTTCTATTGTGGCCAAGCTCAAGACATCTTTACTTTGGATCATTTGTAGCTTTAATTGTTCAAGTCAACTGTGATCTGTCAAGACTTCTGTAACTTGGATCAAGCTCAAGTCATCTCTAATATCGCGAAGATGCCTCAACTTTATTGGTGACGCTCGTTCAAGACATCTTCATTCGCACAAGACATCTTTAACATCGCGAAGATAGCTGTACTAGATGCATTTTGTTATGTGCATCAATGACTTTCGTGTCACCCATGACAACAGTGTCTTAAAATGTTATATTTTGCCATCTGTAACATTACTATGGCATTAATGCCCAAAAAATGACATTGTCGACATTAATTTGTGAAATTAATGCTAAAAAAGTGACATTTATGCTATTATTTGCTGAAAAAAGACACTTGCAGTATCTCTGCTATCCATGACATTTGCATTTCAGAGACATTTAATAGTATAATTTGTCGATTTTTATTGGGTGCAGGTGCCCAAATTCCGCCCTGTGTTGTATATTTTCACTACATGTTCCAATGCCTTTAAATAAAGAAGGGAAGAGTGTAGCAAATATCAAGGTGTCAGCACAAGGCAGTGGCTAGTTCACAGAGCCACCACAGGTGGCTCTGGGGACTCCCATTGCATTGTGGGGGCCTATTTGATCCCTGCTCTCTCTTGGATCCCAGACGCAGAACAGACAACAGCTCCTCCTCAGAAATGTTACAATTGTAGTCTCATGTGTGGGCCAAGTGCTTTATAAACTTTTACTCTATTTTCAGGATTTCAAAAACTGCAAAGAAGTATTGCATTCACGAGGGACAATGTATTTACAGTATGTTGCTGCTTCGCGACAGAAGATTGCAAACTTTTCCCATCCTTTTATCAGAGATGGAACCGTGAGTTTAATGACTTTTTCCTACATGATGAATATTTGAATAACTAGCATAAGACCCGTGAAAGCATGCATGAAAGGGAAGGAGGAATAGAAAGGGTGTTTTCTAATGGCCGATGGTTAGATTATGGGAGAAGATTACGGAAATTTATTTGACTGTAATTTGAACATGAAACCTGGCTAAGGACATTGTAGAGAATACATAAAAGCTGCTTGCAAGTTTTCATAACAGAGCAATCAGTAGTTTGGTTGAATATTTGAATAATTTCCTTGACGATGTCTTTCTAATGTAACTAAGTACCTAAAATGTCCTACAATGAATGACTGTGTTCATTAGTACAAATTACAATCACATTTTAAAATAAATTTGATTTGATCTATTTATCATTCATATTACGCTCTTTTCAGACAATATTAACGCACTCCAGATCGAGAGTTGTTTTTGAAGTCTTGAAGAAAGCTCACAGCGAGAAGAAAAGGTTCACTGTCTACGTGACAGAGTCCTTGCCAGACAAAGCTGGGTAATTACAAAGTATCTTCTTAACTAATGTGTTTAATATTAATATTTAGCTAGGTATGAGCAGTGATATGTGCGGCTATTATACAATGGCAATTCTACCCCTCTAAATTACTCAATGCTATACTATATACTATTACTATACACCAAAATGTTTGTGTTATTTTAAAAGCAGTGACATTGCTTCCCATATCCAGACAAATATTTGGAACATTTTGATTTCCTTTACCAACAGGGCAACTATGATCAGAGACCTGGAGCGAGCGGACATCACATGTGTGAGTGTTCTGGACGCAGCTGTTGGGTGAGTTCCGAAATTTACCGGCAAAAAGTGGACATTTAAAACTGCTTAGATCAGTATGTAGGTTAGATCCTGACCTTTGGAAATTCATAAAGTATATTATTCCATACAACAAAGGTCTATGTTTTTGCACTCACAGGGAGCTTTCATCCTTGTCTCAAGGACTTCTTCAGCCTTCTGACTTCAAATGCTGATCACAATTCAGTTGCTATAATTTATGTTTGACTGTAACTGTTTGAATTATGAAATTATCAACAGACAAGAATAATTTATTATTTTAACATTATTATTATGGGGATACAACAATATAATAAATAATAAATGCAGTCCCATACTGTCCCAAATTTGCAAAAAAATTTTAAGGTGCTGGTACAAAACTTTCTGGTCATGTTTTGACCGATAGCAAAGTTTAAGTAAATTGTTAGAAGTCTGAGCAAAGATGTCTCCGATATCAACTCACACTGTTCTTGTACACTGATCTTTTTTGACGGAATGAATGCTGTGGTTTTCAGGTACATCATGGAGAAAGTTGACATGGTTTTGGTTGGAGCTGAAGGAGTTGTGGAAAGTGGAGGAATTATTAATAAGGTAAGTTGCTGGTTTTGGGTAGAAAATTACAATTACAAAATGAATTGAATAGAATGAATGAAATTCAGTCGCACTTTGCCTTTTGTCTTAAAGTTTTATAAAGAATCTTGAAGACAGTGTAGCTTATTTAAAAATCATTTATATGTTTTCAAATGATATGAATTAGCCTGTAATATTATTCTATATGTTACAATGCCTGTGTGTAGTCGAGGCTGACACAGACCAAGGCAAGACTCATGCGGAGACTGAAGGATGACCTACTGAAATAGTGATCACTATCTAGAATAATTCTACCTTAGGCCTACTACAAACTCTTGTAGCTTGGAATATAGTTCTATCGCTTAGACCATCACATTCTTCCAATCAGGCTAAGACAATTAAAGTCAGTCTTCAACCAGGTGCTATCATTGTCAAAGACTACAGCTCAGGCACAAAAAATTCAAAGACTGATACAGAGACTCGGATGCATCTCCAGAGGCCAGAGGCTACGAGTCCAAGACCGAGGCCAAGACCGAGACCAAGACCGAGGCCAAGACCGAGGCCTAGACCGAGGCCAAGACCGAGGCCAAGACCGAGGCCAAGACTGAGGCCAAGACTGAGGCCAAGACCGAGGCCAAGACCGAGGCCAAGACCGAGGCCAAGACCGAGGCCAAAACTGAGGCCAAGACTGAGGCCAAGACCGAGTCCAAGACCGAGGCCAAGACCGAGGCCAAGACCGAGGCCTAGACCGAGGCCAAGACTGAGGCCAAGACTGAGGCCAAGACCGAGGCCAAGACCGAGGCCAAGACCGAGGCCAAGACCGAGGCCAAGACCGAGGCCAAGACTGAGGCCAAGACTGAGGCCAAGACTGAGGCTGTTGAGTCAAGAGGACATCAGAATTTGGCCTCCACTCTTCTCATCCAATTTATTGTTTTAATTTCAGATTGGCACATACACCATGGCACTTGCTGCTAAAGAGATGAATAAACCATTTTACATTGTGGCCGAGAGCTTCAAATTCGCTCGAATTTATCCTCTCAACCAACAAGATGTTCCTAACCAATTCAAGGTAAACTTTCAATTCAAGATTACAGCAACAGATGATTGGGGCTTTTCATACATCCTGTGTGTATGTGTTTTGATTGGGTTAACTGGGGAAGTGGGAGGACATAGCAATGAGGTGAAGAGTGATTGAAATGAATTAAGAATTGCCAAATATCAACACAGGGGGTGCCCCCCCCCTTGCCAGCCTGGCTATGCCACTGTTTATTTTAGAATTCTGAAACAATTATTTCTATAGCTTGTTTTCTCCTTTTCAGTACAAGTCTTCACTTTTGAAAAATGACTCGGATCTATCGAAAGAACATCCTATGGTTGATTACACCCCTCCTTCATACATCACTCTGTTGTTCACAGATTTGGGAATTTTAACACCTTCAGCAGTCAGCGATGAGTTGATTAAACTCTATTTATAGTCATAATCTATCTTATTTCAATGCTTTGTGTACATATACCATGTTATTTTATGAATTAAATGTGCTATTCGAATTGTTGATTTTTTTTTTTATAGCTTTTTCTGAAATAGTGGGATAGTTTGACTCAAGACTTTGAATTGGTTATTGATTGGTGTTCCAATGGTCAGGACTCTTTAAGTGAGGTTTGCTTCAAGTCCAACATTCTGGTCAGGGATTTATTGCTCATATTAAGGCCCTACACACGTACATATTCTCTTCAGAATTTAATTCATAAAGGCTGTTTGGACCCCTTTTGTGCTTTTTAAACCAATCACGACAAGTATCATAGTTGACAACGAGGTGAAGCCCAAACCAATAGGCAACAGGTAGTCCGGCAAAACATGATCCCAAGAAAAGACAGGCTTGAAACGTGCCTACAATTTCGGTCTAAACAACAGGGGCGATTCTAAAGCATTGTGGTACATGAGATTTATGGCACACATGCAACCACAACAATAAAATAAACGCTAGTTACAGAAAATATATTTATGTAAAATTGGAAATCCATATTAATAATAAACTTAATTCAATATGGCACATATAGGCACAATCAGCAGTTCAGAACCAGTCTTGAGTGTGTTACCTAACAGTAAACATGGTAAACTAAATGTTAAACGTGAAAAATAAGGATTTATAAGTTATAAACTTATAGGGCACTTTTCCTGCCCCATGTACTTGTACAATAAAATTAAATATATGTTAACAAAATGTTATATTCTAAATGTTATTTTCTAAATTTGTTAAGTTATGGACAATTTTGATCCTGATAATAACTATGTAATTGTTTTTCTAAAATTTACATTCATTTACCATATAAATCATCTTTAAAAGATTTTGTTAAAAATTTGGTTGGGTATAAATACATTTACGAAATGGCACCAATAGATTCAAGTTCAAAGTATTATGTAAAATTCATCTTAACAATCAGTCTGCAGGAAATATATATATGTCAGGGTATAAATTTGGTTTTTACGTCAATTGGAAGACTTGGTCTATGAATCATCAGTATAAATACATTTTGTAAATAAATTATTTGTTATTGCACCATATGGAAATAGAACAATTAAATGCCTTCGAGTAATATAAATTACAATATAAAAATCACAACGGGCCAGTATGTAAATCTCATAAATATCAACATCAACCACAATAAATATCAAGACAACTTTAAGTTGCCTCAACAGTATCAACAATAAATATTGCAAAATAGCCCTTGGCAAAATTAGACGAAAACAAACTATAAGACAAATAGGATAACGGTGTAACAGTCATTGTTTTGGGTCGATTAGATCAGAAACAAATCGTGGAGATGGCATGTCCGTTTGCATAACAGTTTGCAGGGCTTCTTCTAACTCCTTTGGGTCCATGTTGATCGCTTGCTGCCAGTCACGTTTCAAACCTGACGCAGGGGCCGACTCACTCGCTCCACTGAAAGAGAGTGACGAAAGCAATTAATTAGTGAACATTTTGATAAGCAAAACGAAAAAGCAAGAACTGTTGACAGTTTTTAATGCAATCTGAATAGAACAGCGAATTTGGTTACAATTGCAATAAGAACATTTTATCATCTGACAGTTGTACAATGCTGCTGTACGAATTTTCCATCAGTGGGGAAATCCATCTTTTTCCTTCAGTCTTAATAATATTACAGCATTTTAGTGACATTGTCTACAATCTGCACACATGCAGATCTTTTTATAAGATACACATGACGCCAAAAAATTAGACACATGTAACAAATCCCATATCTATAAGTAATCTAAGTACCTGTCACTGCTGGCCGAAGGGAGCTGAGAGTCTGCTTTCACGCTGACGGTGTACTGTCCTCGTTTTCCGGTTGGTGTGATGATGATGACTGGCGTGACAGGCTGCAAACTTGTGTTGACCCTCATTTTCTTCGGGTCGATTTTGGAACTGAGAGTTTCGGAAGCGCTTCGTTTCTCAGCAGCAGCATTTGTTTGGGAGGTATTAGGACTACCGAACGGAAGCGTTATCGGTTCTGTTTCATTCTCGTTTTGGTCCTGCCAAATGAGTTTAAAAGTTCGCTCCGGTCTGATTTGAGTTTCTGGTTTGTCTGAATCTTCTTGAGGGTCTTGGATATTGTCTTTCGGAATATTTGTGACATTAGCAGCGGTTGGTTGTTGGGAATTTTGAGCGGCATCATTGGTACTGTCTCCACACTTTGCTCCACTTGATGTATGCCTCACATTAGTTTCGGAAGTGGATACACCTATAACATCAGTCTCAGAAGTTGACATATGTCTAACATCAGTCTCGGAAGTGGACATATGTCTAACATCAGTCTTGGAAGTGGACATATGTCTAACATCAGTTTCGGAACTGGAAATATGTCTAACATCAGTCTTGGAACTGTATTTTGATGCTTCAGACTGTCTCTTCTCTGTGGCTTTTTGCAAAACACTCAAGTCCGACTGTGCAGAGACTGTTGATTGCGCAATAGGTTGCTGCTGGGACGACAAAGGGACTTGTGCTAAAGGAACATGTTTAGGACTATCCGTATTAGACACATGAGCAGGGAATTGAGCAGTACTTGATATTAAACCTGTGTTAACTGCTGGTGATACAGTCTGATAAGTTGCAAATGGCAAGGTGTTATTGTTCATAACATTTGGTTGCAGGCTTATTAATTTCGGAGGGATAGCGGACTGTATAGTCACTGGTTCAAGGTTTGTCTGCAGTTGAGTTTGGGACACAGTTAAATTATTGTCTCTAAGAATTACCACGGGGGTCGCAGCACCATTAGATACATTGCTAACAGACTGATTCAGCAATTGCATGGGTCTTATTCCATGGTTTGCAATAACTTCGGGGGTAAACATAACTGGAGGTGGCGCCACAGTCTGCATCAGCGGAACATTGGTGGGTAACGGAATGTATACATTTTGGGTTATGCTGAACCCAGACGATAAAACTGGTCCGCCTACATTCATAAATACGGGGGCAGCTTGACTGGCACCGATCGATGGTATATTAATTGACGGGGCTGAAACTGAGACTGCACTATTCAGTATACCCCCTGAAGAAACTGTATTTCTTGAAACTGTCAGTTGGGCGGGGACTGTTTCAGTCCCAGAAGTGACACTCGTTAAGTCATGAGCTGCTGAAGACACTGCACCGTCTTTTGTGACTGAAGTATCGTCTTTTTTCAGTGGTAGTTGTGCATCTTTTTCCGCCATCTTTTCCAGAGCCTCTTGTTTTTTCTTCCGCATTTCCTCCCACCGTGCCAACATGCTCAAGTCCATCTGAGACATCTCATCAGACTTCTCTTCTGCTGAAAAATAAATTTGTATTATTTCAGTTTATCTCAATGCTTACCCAAGTGTTTTACTTACCAATTTTGATTTATTGTTCTTTTTTAGAACAGCAAATCAGAACTTTGCCAGGAACCCTCCAGATCCGCCCCTGGGACTAACGTGGAGTGACATCTATATATATATGTTTATTTATTATCAATTTACATATTGTCATCCTGGGCAATGATAAAGAATAACGTACATGACATTGAATCTCTTGTTACAAGGCAACATAACAATATTATATTAATAGGGGCCTGGTCAATGGAAAATTAGGTTTCCAATTTCTTTTTCGGAATGATTTGTTTCAATACAAGGATTATAGTTTTTTTTATGGTTGATTTTTTAAAAATAACTTTTAGAGACCACTTACCCTTCTCCCTGTGTTTCCTCCTGGCCTCCATCTTCTCTCGTCGTTTCTTTTCTTTTTCTTTCCTTCTCTGGTGAGCTGTGACAGGCTTCGGTCTTGTGTCAATCACAACTGCACAAATTGAAAATACAATTCATTAATTCATAAGTCATATAATAAATGATTTCCACAAAAGTTATTAAGATACTCATTCTGTGTGAAAACTTTCAGCTGACATGGCAATTTAAGAACTATTTCTTCTGATGCACTAATTTTTAATTCAACAAAACATTTTTTGTACAATCTCAAACATTATCAATATAAAATTCTTTAATCACTTGTGAAAGATGGCTATTTTTTCATATAAAATATATTAATTTTTTCCGAAATAACACTGCATACCTGGTCGTTGCTTGACTTGTCCTTTTAGGATGGCCTCCCTGATGCGTTGTTTCATGGTCGTGGATGAATTATTAGATGTCTCTTCAGATGCTGTTGAACTTACGATATCAGCTGACGGGGACTTATTTTGCTCATCCGAACTGCATTCTGTTGATGCATGATTCTGAGGGGGGTTATCTTGTGTGGTGGTATTGTTAGTTTCTGAATTTTCGGCCTTTTCTTCTGGGTTGAGGGTATTTTGAAGCACCTTGTTTGACACCCCTTCTTCCAGTAGAGGTCTCTTCGATTCTTTAGTGACTAATTTAGAAGCAGACGGCAGATCTTCACTCGAAGCTAAAGACCCCCCAATAATTGCTGCAGGAAACGGCTTCTTAAATGCGGAGTTATCGCCAACAACATTTTCACGCTTCTTCTGCAGTTGTAGGAAACTTTCTAATCCCGTCGTCCTGGGTGATAATTGGGGAACGGCGTTTTCACTCAACAGGGCTTGGTGCTTCTTATTGGTCAACAGCTTTACTTGTTCAACTGGCACGGGTTTCAAATTGGGGATCCCGAAGTTTGCTGGCTTGTTGTAAATCATTATCTCGTCAGTGATGAGTTTCCTCAGCTGCTCCGTAGCATTGATCTGAAGGAGAAGAAATCAAAACTGTCTTACAGAGTGAGAGAGTCCTTTAATTTCAGTACATATGATCATGACAATGTCCTCTATTGACCAGTTGCTGAATGGAAGACCATTGAGGGCGAAATTCCATATAACATACAGTGCTGCCTGTAAGTAAGTGAAACGCTTGAGATTGTGCCATTGCATCAATGCTAAACATCCTCAACCAAACTGCTTGTGGAGGCATGAATTCTCATCCAATGAGAGGGATACATATTGGGTCATAAAGGCCGATATGTGAGGCATGTGGGAAAACAATGGCAGCTCATTTTGCTCTGCTGTAGTCGGAGTTAGGTATGGGTCAAAGTCTTTGATAAGTAAGTGAACCACCCTTCCCTATTAAATAACATTGGGCCTGCGTTTCACTTACTTATCAAAGACTTTGACCCATACCTAACTCCGACTACAGCAAATAAAATTGGCTGCCATTGTTATCCCATATGCCTCACAGATCGGCCTTTATGACCCAATATGTTTTCCTCTCATTGGATGAGAATTCATGCATCCAAAAACAGTTTTACGTAGGATGTTTAGCATTGATGCAATGGCACCATTTCATACGTTTCACTTACTTACAGGCGGCACTGTACATAATTTATAATTATGAGAATGACTGTACACGTACAGTGACAGTCCATTTTACTTCTCCATCACAGTTCACACTTACTCAATTTGAACTTTGTGCATTGTCTCCCATAAAAACGTCAATTACTTTTATAAAGATATATTCTGCAGTTTTAGAAACATATTTTATACAGTTTTATTACTCAAATTCAGAACAGGAAATAATGAAGTTGAAGATGAGCATCTCTTTCAGAGCAAAAACTTTCTAAGATGATTGGAAGAGCAGAGCGTGAACTTTAAGATTACTTACTTATTTATTCACAAACAAAATATTATACTGTAAATCAGATTACCTTTTCTTCAAAGTCCGCATCCAAGGCTGGTTTGCACAGAGGCTCATCCTGGGGCTCATGGTACTTGCTCAGATATGGATGATTCAAGGCGACTTCGGCCGTCACCCTCTCGCTTGGGTCTATGCGAAGAAATTTGCCCAACATTTGAAGAGACTTGCGATGGGCTTTGGGAAACTCTTTCGCCCAGTCCACAGGGTTGTAATGGGTCTCTAAAAAAAGAAGGGGTTAAATTAATGGTATTTTCAGATATCCTTCAATGTACATTGAGGCTCTGCTGATTATCATATAATCAATTGAATTTATCAATATCGTAAAATTTCCAATCATCGATTATGACCAAAAATCATGAAAATTATGACCAAAAATCATGAAAATTATGACCAAAAATCTGGAAAATTACTCCTAGTGATAAGTCCAACCAGTTGTGAGTATCACTGACAGAACTTTTCAAATTTTCAACAATCAGTATCATGCTTCATAAATGTCTAATGCAACGGGAAAAATATAAACAAATTTGCAAAACCAATTTATTGAAAAGTGATATCATCATATTTGTGTTGCACATACTTGTCAAAGCCTGCATGTATGGTCCAGCATATTTTTCCAGGTATTCTTTTGAGGGGGTCCCACATTTCTGGACAATTAGAGAATACTGCTGATATGGATCGCTACCTAAAAACAAGAAATTAGGAAATAAAAACTTTTAGAAACTACAAACAATTTTCATACAATCACAATTTAGCCAATCAGCAAAAGCTAATTCAAGGAATTCATTTTCTCTGAACATGCTGAAGCGAAGTTACCACCATGAAATAAATTTTTCATTTTCATTCGCTCCAGTTTAGTTTAGAATTCATCATGTTCACAGGAGTCTGAAGTTGTACCCCTGATATACCTTAATAAACTAGATGAAGCATATGATAAGGGACTGTCTGGTGCATGGAATGCTGTCCCACAGGGACGAAATGTCGGCCATATATGTGAAGTGAAATGTACAGACTCCTATCCAACCCTGACTCCTATCCAACCCTGACTCCTATCTACCCGACTCCTATCCCCTGACTCGCCTCCGACTCCTATCCACCCCGACTTCTAACCATCCCCGACTCCTAACCATCCCCGACTCCTATCCACCCCCGACTCCTATCCACCCCAACTCCTATCCACCCCCGACTCCTATCCACCCCAACTCCTATCCACCCCCGACTCCTATGCCCCCGACTCCTATCCATCCCCCCAGACTCCCATCCCCTGACTCCTATCCAATCCCGACTCCTATCCATCCCCGACTCCTATCCCCCGACTCCTATCCACCCCCAACTCCTATCCATCCCCAATTCCTATCCACCCCCGACTCCTATCCACCCCGACTCCTATCCACCCCCGACTCCTATCCACACCCGACTCCTATCCACACCCGACTCCTATCCACTCCCGACTCCTATCCGCCCCGACTCCTATCCACCCCCGACTCCTATCCACCCCGACTCCTATCCACTCCCGACTCCTATCCACTCCCGACTCCTATCCGCCCCAGACTCCTATCCGCTCCCGACTCCTATCCACTCCCGACTCCTATCCACCCCAGACTCCTATCCACTCCCGACTCCTATCCACTCCCGACTCCTATCCACTCCCGACTCCTATCCACCCCAGACTCCTATCCACCCCCGACTCCTATCCACCCCCGACTCCTATCCACTCCCGACTCCTATCCACCCCAGACTCTTATCCACTCCCGACTCCTATCCACTCCCGACTCCTATCTGCCCCAGACTCCTATCTGCTCCCGACTCCTATCCATCCCAGACTCCTATACGCCCCAGACTCCTATCCGCTCCCGACTCCTATCCGCTCCCGACTCCTATCCACTCCTGACTCCTATCCACTCCAGACTCCTATCCATCCCCGACTCCTATCCACTCCCGACTCCTATCCACCCCAGACTCCTATCCACCCCAGACTCCTATCCACCCCGACTCCTATCCACTCCCGACTCCTATCCACCCCAGACTCCTATCCACCCCAGACTCCTATCCACTCCAGACTCCTATCCACTCCCGACTCCTATCCATCCCGACTCCTATCCAATCCCGACTCCTTACCACCCCAGACTCCTATCCACCCCAGACTCCTATCCTATCCCGACTCCTATCCACTCCCGACTCCTATCTGCCCCAGACTCCTATCCACCCCCGACTCCTATCCACCCCGACTCCTATCCACCCCGACTCCTATCCACTCCCGACTCCTATCCACCCCAGACTCCTATCCACTCCCGACTCCTATCCGCCCCAGACTCCTATCTGCTCCCGACTCCTATCCACCCCAGACTCCTATCCGCCCCAGACTCCTATCCGCTCCCGACTCCTATCCACTCCCGACTCCTATCCACTCCAGACTCCTATCTGCCCCTGACTCCTATCCACCCCTGACTCCTATCCACCCCCACTCCTATCCACTCCCGACTCCTATCCACCCCAGACTCCTATCCACCCCCGACTCCTATCCGCTCCCGACTCCTATCCACCCCGACTCCTATCCAATCCCGACTCCTTACCACCCCAGACTCCTATCCACTCCCGACTCCTATCCACTCCCGACTCCTATCCACCCCAGACTCCTATCCACCCCAGACTCCTATCCTATCCCGACTCCTATCCACTCCCGACTCCTATCTGCCCCAGACTCCTATCCACCCCCGACTCCTATCCACCCCGACTCCTATCCACTCCATACTCCTATCCACTCCCGACTCCTATCCACCCCAGACTCCTATCCACCCCAGACTCCTATCCACTCCCGACTCCTATCCGCCCCAGACTCCTATCTGCTCCCGACTCCTATCCACCCCAGACTCCTATCCGCCCCAGACTCCTATCCGCTCCCGACTCCTATCCACTCCCGACTCCTATCCACTCCAGACTCCTATCCGCCCTAGACTCCTATCCGCCCCAGACTCCTATCCGCCCCGACTCCTATCCACCCGACTCCTATCCATCCCCGACTCCTATCCACCCCCACTCCTATCCACCACGACTCCTTTCCACCAACTCCCATCCACCAACTTTCATCCACCCAATTCTATCCCAACATCTATCCAACCACTTCTATCCAACCAGTGTCGTTGATGTCCACCACCGACTCCTATCCACCCCGACTCCTATTCACCAACTCCAATCCAACTTCTATCAACCCAACTTCTATCCATCCAACTTCTATCTACCCAACTTCTATCAACCCACTTCTATCCAACCAGTGGTCATTGCTGTAGTTCACATACAATCCACCAGATGGCTAGCCTTGATGTGGCTGCTCATAGGCTCAAGCGCCAATATTTCTCCATGTTTTCCAAGAAATCTTCAGTCGGCAAGCGGTGGGCTTGCTGTGTGGACATGAAGTGAAGAGGGGAGTGAATTTGTGAAATAAATGCAAAATAACAGTGAAAATACTTTGCAAACGTATGCAAGTAGGTACAGGAACCTAAGTTAGGCTACATTTATGAAACTTATATGACATTTGGTGAAGTAAGCAATGCCACTTTGACAGAAATGGCTGGACAAAATGTATGATCTACAACGTGACAGCCTCACCACAGAGTCGGTCCTATATATACATATAGGCCGACAATAAATACGCTCCAAGATTTATTGCATGGACATCTAATTTTGTTTTTGAGGAATTCATTAGTGGAAAGAAGTATACTGTTAATTTGGTAGAATGAAATAATTAATTTACATATATATAACATCACTAAGAACTGCAGGTTCATTCAATAGGAAGGTGGATAAGGGGCATAAGGCCATACATAATTTGCAAACGAGCGATGGATGAGGACTTTGAAGAAAAGGTAGTGTAATGCAAAGTAAAATCTTTTCATTTAGGCCACACATACTGATCTTTAGCTTCTCGGATCGGTAGGACAAAAAAAAAGGTGAACATTTTTTTTTTATAATGTAAAAAAAAAAAAAATTTTATTTTTTGTCGGCAGAAAATTCATTGTGTCAGCGGGCTTGCAAAGCTAAGAATCAATTACGTGTGGCCTAACTTCATCTTCAAGTGACTCCAACAATTAAATGAATGAAAATAGACATTAGACATACCTCTAAAGAGAACTTTTTGGGCAATCATCTCGGCCAATATACATCCAACGGACCACAGATCCACACTGAATGAATACTCTCCATCGGGAATGATCAACTCTGGAGCCCTGTACCACCTGGTGGCCACATACTGAGTCATGTAGTACTTCTTCTTCTCCCTGGAGCAAGTAGCCACCACACGGGACATACCTGCCAAAAGATATTAGCATAAAGTCGGTTTTACTTGCTTCAAGGGTGCCGAGCCAACATCACATAAAATATGAAAACTTCATGTCAATGTCATGGACAAAGACATGCCTAAAACTTCATATATCGGGTGGAAAAATACTAAAACAGTAAAACATCATAACGCAGACAAAAACGTGCAATAAAGCGTGAAATGTCTTAAAACTTAAAAATTATAGGAATCTTTTCAAATTTTAGAAAAGTTACAGGAGGACAAAAAAAATAGGAATTACAGGTAATATAGGAAGAGTGGGCAGCTTCTGATGTTGTGTCCAGGAAAAATATTCAAATTGGCCATTTAAACACAGACAAAATCGCACATATGGAGTCGAATTTGAACATGGTACATTACATGCATTGGTAAGGAGTCCTAAAATAGGACATCTCACACCTTCATACAATGTGAAGATACCACTTCACTTTTTTAAAGCAACCAAGCTCATAGATTATTTGTTTATAATCACTATCAGTTGATTATATTCTGACTTTCCAGAAATATTTAAGAAGTTCAGATATCCAGAACCACTTTCAGACTTGATAACTTGTCATGATGATTTATCATTATAATACACTTATTTTTGTAGGGACCATCTCAGATCTGTGTTATAAGCTCCAAATGAGGAAAGATTTGACAGTGGAGGTCCCTAACTAAAGGGGCAAAAATAATCAGCCAAGTGCTATTTGTCATCAATTTATGTGTACTGCAGTGGTGGAGCTTCTTGAGTTTCTGGAGGGGGGCACTAGGAAGTTGGCCTTGCAGATATACTTTCCCTATAGCAGGAGTACCCTCCAAATTTACCTGCAATATTAGGAGGATACTCATGCTACAGCAAAGGTAACTGTGACTACAATTTACAAATCAAGTATATATTTGCCCCTCTTTATGCTCAGTAGCTCCTTCACTGCATGACCTTGGGAGCTGTCATGGTTGAGTGATTGGGGACCATATCCAAAGCACACCTGGAGCATAATACATTGGGGACCATATCCAAAGCACACCTGGAGCATAATATTATCCCATAGAGATTTCCTTCAAAAATTATATAGCCTAAGTGTATAAACATTTGAGACAACATAAGACAAGTGATAAAAGAAAACACTGTATGAGAACATTAGATATTCAACTTCTCACAAACTGGCCAGTCTAAAAGTGTAATAATCCAAATATTATGCAACCCACAATTAGTTTGTTGTAATGGAAATAGAAATTTCATGTTCATGACAAAGAATTTAAAAGGGCTTCTCATTGCTTGGTTTGCTGTCTATGTTAATAACACCTGTAATTAGGCATGCCTAATCATGATGTAACATGTATTAGGTTTGTTATATCACACACTCACAGTGGTACATTGGAGGTATAGATGCAACTACACATACATAAAACATTATTTGAACATTTGGAAAATAAAATATGTGTTTGAAGAAACCTCAGGTCCCTACAATTCTTTTTTTAAAGAATTTCTTGTTCTGGATATAATTAAAGAGTTTTTAAATTAAACTTTTAGTTTCTGTTTTTATTGATGCATTTTAAGCTATCTACATGATCTAGAGTGAATTTAGAATTTTCTCTAGTCTACAGTCCATTTTACTGGTACTTGTGTATTTTGTATGTGCATTCGAGCATATTTATTTTATATGCACAAAATCAATAAAACTGATAAACTGATATTTCAACAAGAATCCGAGGATTCAAACCCTGGGTTCTGTTGGGAATTAGCAATTAAGCATAAGATCCATGGATACAAGATAAAAGTAGCACTGCACTGCGAAGTGCAATCAGCTTTGACACCTGTCAGATTGAAACGCATGGACGATCGTCATGTGGGCGATATTATAATGCAAAGTCGGCTTGAAAACAGCCCCTCAAGACTCAAACGATCTATGACACAAGAAACTATTTGAAAAAAATATATAAATTTTTTTTTAATAAAAAAAAAAACCACAACAACTATCCCCAATTCCACAACGCATTTTAGTTCACCTCTATATGAACACAAAATGGCCCACTTGACCACATCCACACCTGTATTAAGGCCGGGAAATTTTTTCTCCAAAAATCTATTTTTTTTCAGATTAAAATATATCTGGGGGAACCCAGGGTAATAAACCATCATATTGTGTACATAATGAATATCGTCGCTAGTTAGAATAAATTAAATCCATCAACAATACATCATTACAAGTGATAATTTTTCATGCAATAAACAATTAAACATGACAAAAGGTATGAAAGCAAGGGAATTATCTTAATATCCAAGTTATAAAATAAGGCCTACCAAAGTCTCCAATCTTGAGTTCGCAATTTGCATTGACCAGCAAGTTACTTGGCTTGAGATCCCTGTGGATGACGTTCGCCGAATGGATGTATTTCAACCCTCGTAGAATTTGATAGAGAAAATAGCGGATGTGCTCATCACTTAAGTCTTGAGTGTGGATAATTTTATGAAGATCGCTTTCCATAAAGTCCAGAACAAACTGGATGTCCTTGAAGTTGTCGTTCTTCGGCTGAAGGATGTCTCGTATGGATATGATGTTTTCATGTTTAAAATGCCGCAGAATCCTGATTTCTCTGTAAGTACTTTTCCATACATCTATGTGGTCAAATTTAGGCGAGATCTTTTTGATGGCAACCCTGTCTTTGGTTCTCTTGCATACAGCAGAACACACGATCCCGTAAGCACCGGTGCCGATATTCTCAATCGGTTCATAGTCGGTCCCCTCCAAATCAAATTTTAACTGGTAAGATTGTTTATTTAGTGTCTGCAAGCTTTTCACTTCTTTTGTAGCCATTAATAAGCTCTGAAATTAATAAAAACTTTGATTAATTTTTCCCCCTAAAGTCAAGATCCAGCTATTAAAGCAGGTTTAGCTCACACATACGTCGATAGTCACTAATTTAGTCTTATTCACAATTAAGGTCCACATTGTTGGGTCACTAAGTTTTTAACAAATAATAGGCCCATTTGAAATATTAGCCCAAATACGAGAGCCTTGCTGGGATTGCATGGCCATGCATGGTGCAGGCTACCCAGGGCTAGGGCAATGTACTGCAGTGACTGCAGCACATCCATTGCACACTGCAGTCTGCAGATAGCTAGCTATACTACCAGTTATCATGTACAACATGCAGCTCAACCATGTCAACTTCAACAGCCTACAACTGAGTAAAACACTTTCAACAAACTACAAGAAACAGTCCCAATTGGTCTATCAAATTTCCCATACATTCTTACCTCGATTCAACTGTTATCAATTCATTTAAATGTTGCTAAAAGAACTTCAAAACTTCAACTTGCAGAAAGACAGAAGTTTTGGATCACAAGAGTTGCGCATGACACCGTTCACCAAAATCCCAAAATGGGTAAATCGCGGAGTAGCCGCTAGGAGCGGGAAAAGTTTTAGACTGACGATCAGTGTTCAGTCTAGAAAACTTTCGTCCACTAGGATCTGCCACGGTAAGTCGGGGGGGGGGTGATAATCATAGGCCTGTAAAAAAAAGTTTTGTCACATACACCTTTCTTTCAAGGTGGGCTCACCACTTACCCAGTGCGACTTTTCTCGGAATCAGTATAGGCCTAAAAAATGCTGAAAAAATAAAAAATTCTACAAAAATATTGAAATCATTTCTTTCGCAGTTCTAGAGCTTGATCTGTTCAATAAGACAATTTGTTAGGCTTATTTGGAACAAGCAATGCGATGCCAACCCTGTGGCATTAATTTTCATATGGGTGGCACACAGGAGGGGGCGGCCCGGGCGGGGTAATGCCACTGGCATAACTAGGGGGTCTCGAACGGGGGGGCACCTGGGGGGCGCGATTCTCTGGGCCACCCGTCATACTAACTGTATATTTTAGCCAGAGTTGGAAAGTTCATAAGGGGGGCACCTGGGGGCGCAGGTCCAATATGGGGGGCACGTGCCCCCCCGTGCCCCCCCCCCATAGGGACGCCACTGGGTAATGCCCCCAAGGCCGCAGCTAGGTGCTCTCCGCTTAAGAATGTCCGCGCCCCTCTGACTAGTCCAGGTGCCTGTTAGGCGTTATTTTGAACATCCTGAAATGCTGTAGGCCTATAAAGTGAAATTAGATATGATAGAGAGTGTGCATGATAAAAAATATACCCCTTATGCAGTCTTGAGCAGACACCCTTTCAAAAAGTGGCGGGGGGGGCAAGGCAGAATGCCGAGTTCAAGGCTTCGCCTTTCGATAGCAAGTGAATTAAAGGAGTGTCTGCTTAAGACTGCCCCTTATGTGCTATACTTTTATATAGATAAATAGATAGATATCTGTTATCTGTTCATTTCTATGATCAATTTTTGAAAAAATTTCTCTTGAATGTTCTGTAACTTTTTATTGCCCAAAAAAGGGAAAAATTGCTGTCCCCCACAAGTTGTGGGAGACAGCAATTTTTCCCTTTTTTGGGCAATAAACCCCCATCCAGAGCCTCATAAGTCAAATTCAATTAATTCTTCAAGCTGGTTTTAATCAAATTTTCTTGTAAATTTTTTATATCACCAAATATGACATGACTTTAAAATGTTGCACTTCCAATCATTAGGGGGGCAACCATTACTTATTCAGGGACAGGGCCTTGGGAGTTTTCTAGCTATCAACTTTGTGACGTCATCATCATGGTAAGATTTTGTTAACTTATAACTAAATAATATTATTTATAACAATGGATATTGTGACATCATGAATAATGGATGTCCTGGGGAGGGAGTAACTATCAAGAAAAATAACAGGAAATAACTAAGTAACTTATGTGATCAAAGAAAATCTTTAATAAACTGGTACATTTTTATCATTACAAGTATACTTCATATTACACATAATAGTTCCAACATATATAATATACATGGCAAAGAATTTCAGAATAACTTTAACTTTGTTACCGAAAGAGGTCCATGCCTTCATAATGCAGCTACAGACTCTGTTGACTTAACTTTGTTACTGAAGGAGGTCCATGCCTTTATAATGCTGCTACAGACTCTGCTTTACTTAACTTTGCTACTGAAGGAGGTCCATGCCTTCATAATAGCTCTACAGACTCTGTTGACTTTACTTTGCTACTGAAGGAGGTCCATGCCCTCATAAGGCTGCTACAGACTCTCCTGACTAAACTTTGTTACTGAAGGAGGTCCATGCCTTCATAATGCTGCTACAGACTCTGTTGACATAACTTTGTTACTGAAGGAGGTCCATGCCTTCATAATAGCTCTACAGACTCTGTTGACTTTACTTTGCAACTGAAGGAGGTCCATGACCTCATAAGGCTGCTACAGACTCTCTTGACTTAACTTTGTTACTGAAGGAGGTCCATGCCTTCATAATGCAGCTACAGACTCTGTTGACATAACTTTGTTACTGAAGGAGGTCCATGCCTTCATAATAGCTCTACAGACTCCGTTGACTTTACTTTGCTACTGAAGGAGGTCCATGCCTTCATAATGCAGCTACAGACTCTGTTGACTTAACTTTGTTACTGAAGGAGGTCCATGCCTTCATAATGCAGCTACAGACTCTGTTGACTTAACTTTGTTACTGAAGGAGGTCCATGCCTTCATAATAGCTCTACAGACTCTGTTGACTTTACTTTGCTACTGAAGGAGGTCCATGACCTCATAAGGCTGCTACAGACTCTCTTTACTTAACTTTGTTACTGAAGGAGGTTGTCTTTACAGACTCTGTTGACTTAACTTTGCTACTGAAGGAGGTCCAGGCCCTCATAATGCAGCTACAGACTCTCTTGACTTAACTTTGTTACTGAAGGAGGTCCATGCCTTCATAATAGCTCTACAGACTCTGTTGACTTTACTTTGCTACTGAAGGAGGTCCATGCCTTCATAATGCAGCTACAGACTCTGTTGACTTTACTTTGTTACTGAAGGAGGTCCATGCCTTCATAATGCATCCTCCCCATGCAAGCCCTGCTTAAATGGACAGGGCTTTCTGCTATTTCCAACCTCTTCTGTGATTGGCTGCTTATTTAGGTCATAAGCATTTTGCATGCAGATTTAGTCCGATTATGGACACTTAGAGGATTACTGGCAACTGAGAAAAACAGTGTAAAACAAGCAAACTTTCAAACAGTTTCATTTCAGAACTGTGAAAATACATAATTCAATGGAATTTTCTGAACTGTGATAGCACCTTTCAACAATACACAATTTCTCCATATGTAACAGTGTGAAACAGAAGCAACAACTGGGTCAGTTAATTAAGTATTCATGAATTAGTATAGGTTATTCACCTAGGGAGAGGCAATATGTGATTTTTCCAGCGAGGGCGTTAGCCCGAGCTGTGATAAACACATATTGCCGATCCCGCGGTGAATAACTGGCTTATACCATAAGACAAAACTGAAACTTGTCATTTGTTGCAGTGGTTTTTCACAGCTTCACTTATTATTCTCCCATGGGAGGATAATTGGACAACAAAGAATATGGGTTTTATTGCAGTGAAATACTGGCTCATGATTGGCTGACAGAGGTGTCGAATGGTATAAGCAAAGGTTATGGGCCATTTTGTCATGGTATGACTTGGGATGATGTCATAATGCTGCTACAGACTCTGTTGACTTAACCATAGACTTGACAACGGACTCTGGCCTACGTGAAGTTATGTTGTTTTATCATGCGACCTCACCGGTCATGGCAAACACTAGTGACGTCATGGCAACACATATTGAAGCTGGCGTCATCAACAGACCCAGCCTCATTTCCACATTCATGACGCAACCAACTGGGACCAACTGGAACTCGCAACCAACTGGGACCGACTGGGACTTGATGAAAAGTAACAATAAAAGATAGGAATGGCCTCTTTCTTGCTTTCTTGCAGATCTATTCTGTTTGTTGAACACATGAAAAAAAAAGAGTTTGTTTCCGCCTCTATCCCAGGGTACCGTTATGTAAAAGTTGCGATAAAACTTTTTTTTTTGCTTCTTGGCATGCACAAAAGATATTTGCCATGGCTACAGATGTGAGAAAAAAAAGGTAAAAGGTTGTCCTTGTGGTAAAATCTACAGCAGCACAGCGGCACAGCTCCTCAACTATCATTTGGTCGGCTCTAAACCTATCCTAAGAAGTAACAACCCATCAAGCACCCAGGAAGCAGCCCTATTTTACCTATAGATCTACATATATCTGTTTATGAGATCCAGAAGAAAAATCAAAAATATTTAGTAATAGATAACGCCCTCGTTTGTGACAATATGCAATATATCCGAGGGCTTTAGCCCGAGGATTATTGCATATTGTCACAAACAAGGGTGTTATCTAACTTATACCACTAAGTACAAAACAAATTAATTTAAATCCCTTTGTTTGCCTTCAATCCTTCTTGTTTGACAACATTTCATTGTATTTGTTGCACATTCATGTTCCTCAGTTCATTTGAAGGTTGGCAGCCCTGAAGGCAACAGGTCAGAATTCTTTGTTCTCAGGAAATAATACAATACATTAATTTTGTAGATAGAAAGATAGATAGAAACATCGATAGATAGATGGAAATAATACAATACATTAATTTCATTGATTAATTTTATAGATAGATATGGATAGACAGATAGATTGATAGATGGATAGATAGATTAGATAGATAGATATATAGATATATAGATAGATAGGTAGGTCGATAGTGCAGCCATCTCAGCCAACGTCACTTTGGGGAGGTTGATTATTACAGTCGCTTAGCAAATGTTATTTTTAAATTATGAAAGACATTTGAAAAATAACAGAAAGCAAGGAGCAGGGGTTCGGGGGCGGCAGCCCCCGAAATAAGAAGAAGCAGGGGTTCGGGGGCGGCAGCCCCCGAATTAAGAAGAAAAAATAATTCTTTGAGCTTGCCAAATGGGGCCAAAATTGTTGGTCTGCTGCTCCGCTATTTTTTTTGCAGCTAACATATCCCAAATGTACTATTTTATCAAGTAACCTTATATTTGATCATTATTTCAGATAATGGTATTTATAAAAAAGAGTGAATATAGCCTTTTTATTGAGACCAGTTACACTTGATTCAATCTTCCTCCTTGTTTACTGCCTGTGTTGTTCAGTTTTAATCCTTTGTTGGTCAGTTTTGTTTCAGTGTTTCCTTCAATTTTGTCAACTTGTAGTCAGCCAAGCATGCAATATCATGGTCAGGTGTATGAGCTGTGATATGCATTATATCAGAGTGAAATCCTGCCTTCTGATTGGCCAGAAAAAGCAAACAGTGGTATAATTAGTAATACTGTTGTATGATCTCTCCTGTACCCCTTACCTGGGAAAATTCAGTAGGCCGGTACCGTGAACAGAATGGACATGGTTCCAAGCCACAGCTGCTTGCCCTTATAATAGGCCTAATCATGTTTTTTTAAAGTTCTTCATTTCATGCAAATAACACACATCTAAACGGAATAACAGTACATGTATAGTTAAAAAGTTCCATGTAAAATATTAAATATTAAATCGGTAAAATAATGAAAATTAGTTAAACATAAAACGCCTGTCCCATACGCCAATGGCAGAAATGTTGCACTTGTGTTGCTTATTTTTATGGCTTACTGGTGCTAGTTGCATTTGAAAGTGTAAATCATAACATAAGATCGATAATTGTGACTGAGGAATGACTGGAATTTTCAGTGAAATGCTCTGTGATTTTGGCTCGGGAAAAAGTATAATGAACTGAATACCACAAATGACCCATCTTCAGTTGCGACACAAAGTTATATGGTTAGCAGAAAACGCCAGCCCTGGATCTATTCTAGAAGTCTAGGAACAGCTTTTTGTGATTTTCATATGAACCCAGATTTCTTCAGGTGATTTTTAATTAAGTTTAAGATGTTCAGGTGCAAAGGTCAATCAAGCGTCATCAAAATGCTCCATGTATGTGCAACAAAAGTCAGACATTGTTTGTCTGGAAATGCATAACTTGTTATAGTGTTACAACAATTTATACCACTGTTTGCTTTTTCTGGCCAATCAGAAGGCAGGATTTCACTCTGATATAATGCATATCACAGCTCATACACCTGACCATGATATTGCATGCTTGGCTGACTACAAGTTGACAAAATTGAAGGAAACACTGAAACAAAACTGACCAACAAAGGATTAAAACTGAACAACACAGGCAGTAAACAAGGAGGAAGATTGAATCAAGTGTAACTGGTCTCAATAAAAAGGCTATATTCACTCTTTTTTATAAATACCATTATCTGAAATAATGATCAAATATAAGGTTACTTGATAAAATAGTACATTTGGGATATGTTAGCTGCAAAAAAAATAGCGGAGCAGCAGACCAACAATTTTGGCCCCATTTGGCAAGCTCAAAGAATTATTTTTTCTTCTTAATTCGGGGGCTGCCGCCCCCGAACCCCTGCTTCTTCTTATTTCGGGGGCTGCCGCCCCCGAACCCCTGCTCCTTGCTTTTTGTTATTTTTCAAATGTCTTTCATAATTTAAAAATAACATTTGCTAAGCGACTGTAATAATCAACCTCCCCAAAGTGACGTTGGCTGAGATGGCTGCACTATCGACCTACCTATCTATCTATATATCTATATATCTATCTATCTAATCTATCTATCCATCTATCAATCTATCTGTCTATCCATATCTATCTATAAAATTAATCAATGAAATTAATGTATTGTATTATTTCCATCTATCTATCGATGTTTCTATCTATCTTTCTATCTACAAAATTAATGTATTGTATTATTTCCTGAGAACAAAGAATTCTGACCTGTTGCCTTCAGGGCTGCCAACCTTCAAATGAACTGAGGAACATGAATGTGCAACAAATACAATGAAATGTTGTCAAACAAGAAGGATTGAAGGCAAACAAAGGGATTTAAATTAATTTGTTTTGTACTTAGTGGTATAAGTTAGATAACACCCTTGTTTGTGACAATATGCAATAATCCTCGGGCTAAAGCCCTCGGATATATTGCATATTGTCACAAACGAGGGCGTTATCTATTACTTGTTACATATTTTGCTTTGTTACTAATTGTTACATTTCCAGACAATAACAAGGATCACTAACATGCACTGTGGGAGGGAGGAGCTTAAGAATGATTGACTCTGTATGAAGACGTCAACAAAAAGATTACATGTTCCTGATTGGTCCAGCATTGGGACGACTACAATCCTGCCCAGCCTTTTATAAGGAAGAGGAGGGGGGGGGGGGTACCCACGTGCACACATCCATCTCATTACTTTAAATCTCGTACATAGGTAACTTGCGAGTGGCAGGGGAAGAAGCAAGCAAGTGACTGGCAACACAGCCCTATCTTTTAAAAGAGAGGTAGGGTCAGCCACAGTCCTAAAGGAGCGCATGTACAGAGGTGGCAATGTTCCCCTGGGAAGTACATTTTGTCACAGAGGCATCACTGATTCAGCACTGGCCAGTCACAAAAGCAATAAAAATTTAATTGACAATATTTTTTGACAATGTTGTCCTGCAGGGTGCAAACAGTGTGAACACAGCCTGGCTGTAAAGTTTACCGTATTTCCTCGTTTAGAAGCCCGGGCGTTCATTGTTTTAAAGAGGATCATTACCCCGGCGTTTATACGAGACAGGCGTCTATTTGAGACCGGCATTTATTTTTTAAACAAGATAGTAATCAAGAAACATCTGGGTATGCAAGGGCATGGAGTGATACGCAACGCAAGTAAAGAATGGAAACACCTTGGCTGCAGGCAAGGCAGAGCTGTATAATGTGTATGTCGTGTCTGACCCGGCGTGTATTTGAGAAAGGCGTTTATTATTTTAGTGTGGGCCCCTACCCCGGCCCCTAAACGAGACAGGCTTCTATTTGAGACCTGGCTTCTATTCGAGGAAATATGGTACACAAAGTGGACAATAAATTAGGCACCAACCTGTCAAGACCAGTCCCAAATTGAAAAAAAAAAAAAAACAACATTTCACCAACATCATTGTCTGGAAAAAAAAAATCCAATTTGGGCCTATGAAAAATTACATAACCTGCTGAAGTCCTAACAGCCATTAATATTTTTATTCTTTGACAGAGTTTTTTTTAATGGAATTGAATTTTTTTTTACTGTCCCATGATTTTTAAACGAAATAAAATACCCAGGTAGAATTTTTTATGTTGGCCCTTACGTTATGGATCATATGCAAATCAGAATAAATATTGAAGTTAGAACTATCTTATGAAAACAATGAATTGTAACGAAAAAAAAAAAGGTTTTACAAATAATTTTGTTTCTTTTAGAATTGTGTGAAGTCGATTGAAGTCCAGTGTGTTTTTGAAGGGCGTTTCACCAACCAGTTTGAGGAAAACTTTCAAAGTATAATGATTTATGTATTTAATTATTTTCTGCCCAGGTTTATGGTGCATGTGATGGAGCATAACTTTGCTGATTGTCCTGCAAGTTGCAGAAAAATAAAATGACTCAGTATTGAATTTCTTTAGGTCCAATTTCACCAACTTTGAGAAATCTGAGACAGGTCTCAAGTTTTGATTTTACCATTATTATAGAATAATCCTAGTACCTAAAAAGTAATTAACCAGCTAATAACATGGCTAAGAACAGTCTGCAGTCGCAATGCATGAATTACATGAAAGGGCTGCAGCTGTGTGGCAACACAGAAGCTGCATGGAAAGGTCACGCTCAGTGCAAAGTTGATTGACTTCTTGACGTCACGTCACGTCACAATTTTGTTGCTCGCCATGACCGGTGGGGGCGCTGACCTAAAACAACATAGTTGACGTCACATATATTATATAAATATTGGATGGGAAGGAGTCCAATATAGAGTATAATTGGATGAAGAAAAGTTATATTGGATGAGGCGCAGCCGAATCCGATATAACTTTTCTGAATCCAATTATACTCTATATTGGACGACTTACCATCCGATATCTATTATATTCTCCATCCAATATCAGTTATATTTTCCTTTTAAGTTGACTTGCTGCTAAATGGTCAAAAAATATTTGTTTAGATGTTTTGATTTTTCAGGATATGCTGCGAAGATAGTATTTTTCCCCTCTCAATTGAAAATAAAAAAAATTGCCACATTTTTGGAAGGCTATTCAATACCACCCCAGGCTAACATTACAGGCAGCTGTAATTTTAGTGTTCAAACCATGAAAGAGCAGTCAATGGTGACGTCACCAAGTCCATTGTCAGTATGCTCTCATGACATCATCAGTTGTGATGTCACAATGACAAGTTGACCATTATGACATCACCAGTGGTGACGTCACAATTGAACAACAAGTGGGGAAGTGATTGTTCTTCATTTAAAAACTGTCTCGGATCCAATATAACTTTTTTAGGATCCAATATAACTTTTCAGGATCCAATATAACTTTTCTCAGCATAATATAGCAAGGATATTAATCAAGAATACTCGCTTGTGATTGGCTGACACAATCCGAGTGGAGAATATAGTAAAATACTCGGAGTGGAGTCCGACATCCATTTATTGTATCTGGGACTTAAGGTGACTCAAGCATGGTAGTTTGATCATATAGATTTTTCTAAAATTTTGCACAGGTACTCTATGGGACCCATACATTCCAAAAATGAAAAACAAAAAAAATTCACCGACTCGTTTTGTTGCCATGGTAACAGCATGTTTGGCCTGATGACTGCTTAAAAGTCATAAATTGAGTTTTTGGTTATGTACCACAGAATAAAGCATTACATGCATTTGTCACACAAAAACGTCAGAAATGTCTTCCCAATGATGTAAACCAATATATTTGCCACAAATTTGAAGAAAAAGGTTAAAACACTTTATTCTATAAGAGCTCAAAAGGCACCAACACACTAATTAATTGCAGATTTTGCATGCATCAATCTAGGCAGTAATCAAATTTTAGGAAAACAATCATACAGATTTTTTTTTAAATTTGCATATATCATAAACAAGTTATTGTGAAACAAATGACCAAAAATAAAAAAAATTCACCGAGTCGCTTTTTAACTGCAGTACCATGATTATGCCAATGTCAATTTAAAGAAATAAAGTCAATTTTAGACACAATTGACTGAAATTAGTTGAGAAAATTCTTTGGATACAGATGAGAAGCTGAAACTTTGAACTAGCATAGAGAAGATGTTACTGCATTCAATAAAAAAATAATTATGCTTCTAGCTGCATTAGATCTCATTTAAATAGCAAATTACTGGCTGCCATGCTGTTAAAAAAAAGAAAGCAGAAAATTGTAACGTCACAACTTTTTCAGGGCCTGCAGCAGTTGTGATGCTATGTTGCTAGGCAACCAGGCTGCTCAGAAGTATGTGCAGTGTACCACGCTTGAGTCACCTTAACTTTGTTACTGAAGGAGGTCCATGCCTTCATAATGCAGCTACAGACTCTGTTGACATAACTTTGTTACTGAAGGAGGTCCATGCCTTCATAATAGCTCTACAGACTCTGTTGACTTTACTTTGCTACTGAAGGAGGTCCATGACCTCATAATGCAGCTACAGACTCTGTTGACTTTACTTTGTTACTGAAGTAGGTTGCCTTTACAGACTCTGTTGACTTAACTTTGTTACTGAAGGAGGTCCATGCCTTCATAATGCTGCTACAGACTCTGTTGACATAACTTTGTTACTGAAGGAGGTCCATGCCTTCATAATAGCTCTACAGACTCTGTTGACTTTACTTTGCTACAGAAGGAGGTCCATGACCTCATAAGGCTGCTACAGACTCTCTTGACTTAACTTTGTTACTGAAGGAGGTTGCCTTTACAGACTCTGTTGACTTAACTTTGCTACTGAAGGAGGTCCAGGCCCTCATAATGCAGCTACAGACTCTCTTGACTTAACTTTGTTACTGAAGGTTGTCCATGCCTTCATAATGCAGCTACAGACTCTCTTGACTTAACTTGTTACTGAAGGAGGTCCATGCCTTCATAATGCTGCTACAGACTCTGTTGATTTAACTTTGCTACTGAAGGAGGTCCATGCCTTCATAATGCATCCTCCCCATGCAAGCCCTGCTTAAATGGACAGGGCTTTCTGCTATTTCCAACCTCTTCTGTGATTGGCTGCTTATTTAGGTCATAAGCATTTTGCATGCAGATTTAGTCCGATTATGGACACTTAGAGGATTACTGGCAACTGAGAAAAACAGTGTAAAACAAGCAAACTTTCAAACAGTTTCATTTCAGAACTGTGAAAATACATAATTCAATGGAATTTTCTGAACTGTGATAGCACCTTTCAACAATACACAATTTCTCCATATGTAATAGTGTGAAACAGAAGCAACAACTGGGTCAGTTAATTAAGTATTCATGAATTAGCAAAGGTTATGGGCCATTTTGTCATGGTATGACTTGGGATGATGTCATAATGCTGCTACAGACTCTGTTGACTTAACTTTGTTACTGAAGGAGGTCCATGCCTTCATAATGCAGCTACAGACTCTGTTGACTTAACTTTGTTACTGAAGGAGGTCCATGCCTTCATAATGCTGCTACAGACTCTGTTGACATAACTTTGTTACTGAAGGAGGTCCATGCCTTCATAATAGCTCTACAGACTCTGTTGACTTTACTTTGCTATTGAAGGAGGTCCATGCCCTCATAAGGCTGCTACAGACTCTCCTGACTAAACTTTGTTACTGAAGGAGGTCCATGCCTTCATAATGCAGCTACAGACTCTGTTGACATAACTTTGTTACTGAAGGAGGTCCATGCCTTCATAATAGCTCTACAGACTCTGTTGACTTTACTTTGCTACTGAAGGAGGTCCATGACCTCATAATGCAGCTACAGACTCTGTTGACTTTACTTTGTTACTGAAGGAGGTTGCCTTTACAGACTCTGTTGACTTAACTTTGCTACTGAAGGAGGTCCAGGCCCTCATAAGGCTGCTACAGACTCTCTTGACTTAACTTTGTTACCGAAGGAGGTCCATGCCTTCATAATGCTGCTACAGACTCTGTTGACTTTACTTTGCTGCTGAAGGAGGTCCATGCCCTCATAATGCAGCAACAGACTCTGTTGACTTTACTTTGTTACTAGACCCAGGAGTCAGCTGTTTTAATGAATCAACTGACTTCCTTCATTTCAATTGACTGACTTGACTAGTTGATAACTTTTCAACTGCAACTGACTGAAGTCATTTCAACTGACTTCAACTGACTTTTAAGTGATTATCAATTAACAAACCTTAAAAAAACCTAGATCTTTGACAAAATAAATAAGGAAAACTCGGAAGGAATTTCTGACAACATTTAACCAACCATCTTATGCGATTTACAGAATATCACACAGTAATCTCTAGATTCACATGTTCAGACCTGTCAGTCAGTCCAAAATCGGCTGGCTGAGAGCTGTCATTGGCTGGCTGCAGCTGAGCCATCACTATTGTTTGCTGTGTCTGACTTGAATTATTAGTGGCTGGTTGCAGCTCAATAAACTGTTTAACATGTTTAAGAAGCCGAAAATATAGTCATTCAGTGCACCATTCAGAAGACTTTCCTTGGTTGTTCTCTGACTATTCTGAACATGATTTCTTACATTTTAAGATTTTATCTCATTGAACAACCTTCTGGATATTCCATTTGATTATATAAGTACAAATGTTGGTACCAGGTATGCCTCCTGTTCCACATCAGCAGGTATTGCAGTAATTGCACAGGAGTGAAACTCTCCACAAATCAGTTTGGATATAATTAAAAATAACTTTATATACATTTTTTTTTTTTTTCAAAAATATTTTTAAATTAAGATTTTATTTTCAATTTACATCATTTAGCAGTTGAAAAAGAACATACATGTGTAAACCTGGCAACTGGTTATTCTGTAAAAATTATACCTTTTGCTGCATAAGCAATCTCATACCAACTTATTTTGGAGCTTTGTTATCAGCTAGTCTGCCTTTTTCATAGAAACATTATGGAGCTGTCTGAACAGCAATGAAATAATGATAAAGAAAATGACCAAAAACGAAGACATGATCTTGAACTCTTCTGTTATCCTAGGTGCTAATTGTCATCAGGGACTAATTGCCTTAATTGCGATTCAAGTGTCACCCAACAAAACTGTACCTTGAACAGACCAAACCAATCAATAAAACAGCAATTATGTCTTGATTGCAACACAACAGATTGCTATTGTAGTAGCCAGAGCCTGCATGCTAATAACATTTCATGGCAACTGACGCCAGTCAAATCAACCACTGACGACGGCGACTGACGTGTGGCATGATGACGACGACGTCAACTGGCCAATTATGACGGACGACGACGACCAATGACGACGACTCCGGGGTCTATTTGTTACTGAAGGAGGTCCATGCCTTCATAATGCTGCTACAGACTCTGTTGACTTAACTTTGTTACTGAAGGAGTTCCATGCCATAATGCAGCTACAGACTCTGTTGACTTAACTTTGTTACTGAAGGAGGTCCATGCCTTCATAATGCAGCTACAGACTCTGTTGACTTAACTTTGCTACTGAAGGAGGTCCACGCCCTCATAAGGCTGCTACATACTCTCTTGACTTAACTTTGTTACTGAAGGAGGTCCATGCCTTCATAATGCAGCTACAGACTTTGTTGACTTAACTTTGCTACTGAAGGAGGTCCAGGCCCTCATAAGGCTGCTACAGACTCTCTTGACTTAACTTTGCTACTGAAGGAGGTCCATGCCTTCATAATGCTGCTACAGACTCTGTTGACTCAATTTTGTTACTGAAGAGGTCCATGCCTTCATAATGCAGCTACAGACTCTGTTGACTTAACTTTGTTACTGAAGGAGGTCCATGCCTTCATAATGCTGCTACAGACTCTGTTGACTTTACTTTTCTACTGAAGGAAATCCATGCCCTCATAAGGCTGCTACAGACTCTCTTGACTTAACTATGCTACTGAAGGAGGTCCATGCCTTCATAATGCAGCTACAGACTCTATTGACTTAACTTTGTTACTGAAGGAGGTCCATGCCTTCATTATGCAGCTACAGACTCTCTTGACTTAACTTTGTTACTGAAGGAGGTCCATGCCTTCATAATGCTGCTACAGACTCTGTTGACTTTACTTTGCTACTGAAGGAGGTCCATGTCTTCATAATGCAGCTACAGACTCTGTTGACTTTACTTTGTTACTGAAGGAGGTCCATGCCTTCATAATGCATCCTCCCCACGCAAGCCCTGCTTAAATGGACAGGGCTTTCTGCTATTTCCAACCTCTTCTGTGATTGGCTGCTTATTTAGGTCATAAGCATTTTGCATGCAGATTTAGTCCGATTATGGACACTTAGAGGATTACTGGCAACTGAGAAAAACAGTGTAAAACAAGCAAACTTTCAAACAGTTTCATTTCAGAACTGTGAAAATACATAATTCAATGGAATTTTCTGAACTGTGATAGCACCTTTCAACAATACACAATTTCTCCATATATGTAACAGTGTGAAACAGAAGCAACAACTGGGTCAGTTAATTAAGTATTCATGAATTAGCAAAGATTATGGGCCATTTTGTCATGGTATGACTTGGGATGATGTCATAATGCTGCTACAGACTCTGTTGACTTAACTTTGTTACTGAAGGAGGTCCATGCCTTCATAATGCAGCTACAGACTCTGTTGACTTAACTTTGTTACTGAAGGAGGTCCATGCCTTCATAATGCTCTACAGACTCTGTTGACTTTACTTTGCTACTGAAGGAGGTCCATGACTTCATAATGCAGCTACAGACTCTGTTGACTTAACTTTGTTATTGAAGGAGGTCCATGCCCTCATAAGGCTGCTACAGACTCTGTTGACTTAACTTTGTTACTGAAGGTTGTCCATGCCTTCATAATGCAGCTACAGACTCTGTTGACTTAACTTTGTTACTGAAGGAGGTCCATGCCTTCATAATTCTGCTACAGACTCTGTTGACTTAACTTTGTTACTGAAGGAGGTCCATGCCCTCATAAGGCTGCTACAGACTCTGTTGACTTAACTTTGTTACTGAAGGAGGTCCATGCCTTCATAATGCTGCTACAGA
Organism: Platynereis dumerilii; assembly: GCA_026936325.1. Taxonomy (NCBI): domain Eukaryota; kingdom Metazoa; phylum Annelida; class Polychaeta; order Phyllodocida; family Nereididae; genus Platynereis; species Platynereis dumerilii. The sequence goes on from JAPTHN010000002.1 coordinate 48,992,436, forward strand.
CTCTGTTGACTTAACTTTGCTACTGAAGGAGGTCCAAGCCCTCATAAGGCTGCTACATACTCTCTTGACTTAACTTTGTTACTGAAGGTTGTCCATGCCTTCATAATGCAGCTACAGACTCTGTTGACTTAACTTTGCTACTGAAGGAGGTCCACGCCCTCATAAGGCTGCTACATACTCTCTTGACTTAACTTCGTTACTGAAGGAGGTCCATGCCTTCATAATGCTGCTACAGACTCTGTTGACGTAACTTTGCTACTGAAGGAAGTCCATGCCTTCATAATGCTGCTACAGACTCTGTTGACTCAATTTTGTTACTGAAGGAGGTCCATGCCTTCATAATGCAGCTACAGACTCTGTTGACTTAACTTTGTTACTGAAGGAGGTCCATGCCTTCATAATGCTGCTACAGACTCTGTTGACTTTACTTTTCTACTGAAGGAGGTCCATGCCCTCATAAGGCTACTACAGACTCTCTTGACTTAACTATGCTACTGAAGGAGGTCCATGCCTTCATAATGCAGCTACAGACTCTGTTGACTTAACTTTGCTACTGAAGGAGGTCCATGCCTTCATAATGCTGCTACAGACTGTTGACTTTAATAACTTTGTTACTGAAGGAGGTCCATGCCTTTATGATGCAGCTACAGACACTGTTCACTTAACTTTGTTACTGAAGGTTGTCCATGCCTTCATAATGCAGCTACAGACTCTGTTGACTTAACTTTGTTACTGAAGGAGGTTTATGCCTTCATAATGCTGCTAAAGACTCTGTTTACTTAACAAAAGTTGTTACTGGAGTAAGTCGGTGCCTTCAAAATACAGCTACAGACTCTATTGACATAACTTTTGTAATTGAAGTAAGTCTGTGCCTTCAAAATGTTGCTATATATCCATGTTGCACCAAAATCTATCAAATTTTCGGAAAGAAAGATTCATTGCCTACTTCAAGTTATATTCCATGCATGTTTCGAATGGCAACTGAATGGAACAGTTTCAACTTGATTTGGGTAGGGGTCAAAAATGTGGTTCTTCAGCCTCTATATGTTATTCCAATGGAGCTAAGCTTGCTCCATGAAAACACACCATAGTTTTAGTATGGCATACAATATATAAACAATTGGTGTGAATTGGCTTTCCTGGATATCTAATAGAAGCTAATAGAGCGAACAACCTCAGGAAGGCCATGCAATGTTATCTTAAGTTAAGTGAATTGTCATTTTATGATATTTTGAAATATTTCTAAGTCATATCTGATACATTTCATTCACACTAGTCAAGAAAATGTGTTAAGCTGGATCTGAAGCTTAATTATCTCAAATATCGATCCTAATTTTCTTGACTGATTACCACACCTGTCATCCAATATAGTCACAATGATAGGTTATTAGCAGTATTTGGGATAAATGTTAGTTAATAGTAAACTTTCTGCAACTTTGAGAACGAGTCTGAATAATTTATGGTTCCTGAAAAAAAAATTGTACCAGTTTGCAATAAATTTGGGGGTTTTGGTGCTCCTCTGTCACTGCAGCATTTCTGAAAAGTTTCTGCAGCAAAATCTGTAATTCTGTAGGAGTTATGCAGCTTTGGAGGTTTTATGCATTTCTGCAGCTGCCTGCAGAATTCTGCAGAATTTCACAAATTATGCATTTGCCTGCAGCTGCAGAATTTGTGAAATTCTGCAGCTTCCTATACAGTATACATGTACAGAATTTTGCAGCTTCTCATGTACAGAATTTTGCAGCTTCCCACAAAATTCTGCAGCTAGCTGCAGAAGTGCATAAAACCTTCCAAGCTGCGTATTAAACTACTACAGAACAATAGATTCTGCTGCAGAAACTTTTCAGAAACGCTGCTGGGACAGACGAGCACAAAATTCTTCGTTTCCTGCAGAAACCTGCAGTTTCCTGCATAATTGTGCAACTAGCTGCAGAATTGCATAAAACCTGCGAAGGTGCATATATATATATCTCCTACAGAATTACAGATTTTAATGCAGAAACATTTCAGGAATGCTGCAGTGACCAAAATTGCAGAATTCTGCAGCTTCCTGCAGAACTGCAGAATTTTGTACTGAAGTCTGCAGGTGCAGGAAGAAATTTAAATGTACTGAGATGCTCCAATGGATCTTGCAGCCGCCTCTGCGAGGCTGTCGTCAGTGCAGTGCGCACCTGCACAGGTGAGTAGCTTTGAAGATCAAAGCAGCTGATGACGCAAAGATCAAAGTGACTGTGCACTGGAGCGTGACTACACCGCAGCGCCACTGCAGGCAAACGGTGAATATCTGCACCAGGGATCATTAGAGCTGCAGAGATGGATGTCCCAAGTGCTGTTCTGTTGGCTCTCAGCTTATTTTGTCTTATAACTCCCAATTATGGAGCTGTCACGGGTGGAATGTTATTTCCAAGGGAGTCAGAAAGCAGGATGATCCAAGAACTGGAAGGGATGTGGAACTTTAGAGCTGACACTTCCCCCACCAGGGATGCTGGCCTCAGAGAAGGCTGGTTCACAAAACCCCTGTCCAAGGTACGTGCTGTTGTTAGGTGATCTAACATTGCATTGAGTCTCATCAAAAATTCAAACAGCAATTAAACTCACATGCTGTTCAATAACATTTACATAGCTTGATAAATGGGGCTATGTAAATTGGAATGACTTACCTAGGTGTACATTGTAGAGCTCTATTATTATACAATGCACAATAAATCAATTATTCTTTTTTTTGTGATTTCCATGCCACTATTAATAAGTAATAATTTTAGACAGTAAGTTATATCCCATAAAAAAATACAGGGACACAAATTATTCATTTGAATAATACTTTTTTGCCTGTATTTATGTAGAGCCATTCAAGTATATATCGGATTCTTATAATGGGGGGTAGGCAACAATATTAAAGTCATTGTAATGAATATGATGTGCATTATACAGGTCAACTGATAAAATTAAATCATAGCCTGTAAACAAAACCATTTTTTCATGTCACACAGTTCCAGAGGTTAAAGGTCAGATTGAGATAAGTCTGTAGACCGAAAGATTTAGATAATTTCATGCATGTGACTTATTGTGACTATTAATTATCTGTTTTACAATACAATGGTATTAATTGATTTCATATATATCAGACATTGAATTGTCAAAATATATAAAACATATGATCAGAGTCAGACTATCTTTCTAATCTATCTATCTATCTATCTATCTATCTACAGTGCCGCCTGTAAGTAAGTGAAACGCATGATATTGTGCCATTGCATCAATGTTAAACATCCTTAATCAAAATGCTTCTGGAAGGAGGAATTCTCATCCGATGAGAGGAAACATTTTGGGTCATAAAGGCCGATATGTGAGGCATGCGGGATAAAAATTAGCAGCCAATTTTCTTTGCTGTAGTTGGAGTTAGGTATGGGTCAAAGTCTTTGATAAGTAAGTGAAACGCAGGCCCAATGTTAAAAGATAGGAAGGGTGGTTCACTTACTTATCAAAGACTTTGACCCATACCTAACTCCGACTACAGCGAAGAAAATGGGCTGCTATTTTTATCCCACTTGCCTCACACATCGGCCTTTATGACCCACTTTGTTTCCCTTTCATCCGATGAAAATTCATGCCTCCACAAGCAGTTAGGCTGAGGATGTTTAGCATTGATGCAATGGCACAATATCATGCGTTTCACATACTTACAGGCGGCACTGTATCTATCTAGGTATCTATCTAGGTATCTATCTAGGTATCTATCTAGGTATCTATCTATCTATCTATCTATCTATCTATCCTATTTTTTCACAAAAAATTCATTAATAAGTTTTCACTGGTATCGAATAAAGTAATGATTATTTAGTTATAATATTATCATCTGTCGATCCCTGTTATTATGTGCAGTACTTCGCACTTTTAATTTTATCAACAAAAATATTTTTTTTATAATCTAGGATCATCTGACAGCACGACTTGTGGTTTGAATTAAACCCATTAACCACTAGTTAACAGAAATGGTTGGTGCACCCAGTAAATAATTAAGCCACCTGCTAAGAAATGATGAAGTCTCAGTGGGGCTGCTATTCAGTCTGTTTTGAGTCTGCTGGGCAAGTGCTGGCTGTTATTGGAGAATAAGAAATGCTCAACATGCTATTGGGCTACCTGTGGCCTTTGTGAATATTGACTTCACTATAATTTCCACAATTCATTGATAGGCCTTTGCACGCCTTAAAAAACCAAAACAATGAAAATTGTTAATTTAACATTATTTTATAGATCTGCATTAGAACTGTAGCATACACTGCCATGTTTGTTTGTTTGTTTGTGTTTTACGCCTCTGCAGAGTTCTCCGTGGCCTAATGGTTTAAGGTGCTTGTTTGTGCTGCCAGTCTGGCTTTGAGGTCGTGGGTTCGACTCCCACTCCTGGAACTCAATTTGGTCCGAGCCCATGGGACATTAAATGGAGGTGGGTTGTACCCAGTGTTCTGTGCTGGGGCAACTGAAAGACCCTGGGCATCCCTGAATTAATAGGGTATGTGCCAGACTCACAATCTACTCATCAATCATCATCATACGGCGGTCACCAACACTGGAGAGTGCTACGGCATGGGATCCTTGGGCAATGTTCCTCTAGTCTCTGCCCATGGGCGCCGTTCTATGGCTGCCCTGAGCTGTATCATTGTGGAAGGCTCACCACTAATTTCGTGCCTGCATTGCAGTGCATGACTGAGAGTATTTACAATACAACAATACAATATATCGAGGCAGGCGATCGCCGTATGATGATGAGATGAGAAGACTGTGAGTCTGGCACATACCCTATTAATTCAGGGATGCCCAGGGTCTTTCAGTTGCCCCAGCATAGAATACTGGATACAACCCGCCTACATTTAATGTCCCATGGGATCGGACTAAAGTGAGTTCCCGAGGTGAGATTTGAACCCACACCCTCTAAGCCAGTTGACAAGCGCACTTACCAATTAGGCCACGTGGGAACACTTGCATGCACTGCCATGTATAAATTTGTCTTAAAGCAATTGGTTTCTATTATTTGTAGCATTAACACCGCCCTTGTCTTAAAACCTGCACATGAATCGGATAAAATTGAGCTTTTGAGATTGTTTGCCACATTGCCTTCTTTATTTGCAACACATTTACCCGGTAGCTGGTTCATTTGAAGCTAACAGTATAAATTCCGGGCAGTTTTTTTTTCAAATAAAAATTCACTGTTCAGGAATGACTGCAGATAGGAAAATTTACTTCCAAAAGGACTATTCTTTATTACCAGATTGACATTAATTTTTTTTTAATCATGCTGCATATTTTATTGATTAACATTATATTAAGGGACCCTAAAACAGCATTGTTTCATTGTCAGCAAAAACAATGCTTATATATTTGGGTATAAAATAAGAAGAGATTTATTAATGACAATAATGTACATGTTATACTGTACAAATGAGATCATGACCTGTAGGTTAATGTTTGTGTCATGTGACCAACAATTCCTGTTTTGCCTGACTAAACAATTTTTTGGGGATAAAATCTATGCTTCCTTCATTTTTGGTGAAGATTAAACTTTTTTTTAAACTCGTCATGCATACTATTCGTGATTTAGACAATGAGATACACTTTTAAACATGTAGCTACATGACTGACTAAGGTCAAGGAAAAAGAATGAAATATAAACTTACCTATTGAAAAATTCCTGCTCTTTCTTTTAATTCAAAATCAGATGGGGCTACAAAGGAAATATGAAAATACTTACATGTTTTCTGGAATCAATTTCCTTTGAAGGCCAGTGAAAATGAACATCAGCTTTAATGTGAGATTACTTCATTGGTTGTTTGTTGGAATACCTGCCCACTTTGCTTAAAATCACTAAATGAGTTGGTCTGTCAAAATCACAAATGTAGACTTCATTTAGCAAGTTAGAAATATCAGCATTGTTGAAGCAAAGAAAACAGAAATTATTCTTCTTTTAGAAGTCAGTTTAACTTCTCCAACCGTACCTTGCCTTGGTTGACTTTAAATTTTTTTGTTGAAATTGATTCATTCATTTGTTGAAATTGATTCATTCATTTGTTGAAATTGATTCATTCATTTGTTGAAATTGATTCATTCATTTGTTGAAATTGATTCATTCATTTGTTATAGTTGATTCATTCATTTGTTGAAATTGATTCATTCATTTGTTGAAATTGATTCATTCATTTTCTTTTCAGACTGGTCGCACCTTCCGCATGCCCGTTCCTTCCAGCTACAATGACATCAATGCAGATAAGTCCTTACGGGATTTCGTCGGCTGGGTTTGGTATGACCGAGAAATATTTGTTGATTCCGGATGGGCAAACCGAAGAGTGGTCCTCCGATTTGACAGCGCTCATTACTATGCAAGAGTGGTAAGTGAATAAAATGATACGAGAAAAATCTTTTGTTATGCTATGTCAAAACATAATATATAGAACTACATGTATATAGGTGATACTACAGTAGTATATATATACCTCTGCATCTAAAAATGGCTGAAAAAAAATAGGCTGACTCCACCCAAAATGGCCAAAAAAGCATGTATATATTTTTCATTATTTGACATTTACACGAATTCGTGGAGGTGTAAAAACGAGCATGTACGAATTTGTGGACATGAAAAAAACGAGCATGGGTGCTCGTGTATGTGTAATAACTAGCACTCGGGTATGTGCTTTATTATTCATTCGTGTACCTGCCATTACTAGCATTCGTGGAGGTGTTATATCTTTCAGTTTTAGGGTCAAAATGAGGTTTAGAGTTAGTTCCAGCAAAGTTTAAGGTTGCAATGTTCGTTATTGCACCTACACAAATTCGTGAATTGCAATATTTCACACTTAAACGAATGCCAAATTCGTGCATATGTTCGTTTTTGCAGGTATACAAATTCGTGTACATGCCAAATAGTGAAAAATATATACCTCAAAAAAGCAGTTTGCTCCATCCAAGAGGTCTATTAACTATAAATAGCTGACTAAGGTCCATCCCAAAGAGAGGGGGCTGTACTTAGTGTTCTATACTGAGGCAACTGAAAGACCCTGCACATCCCTGAAAAAATAGGGTATGTGACAGACTCCCAGCTAGCCTTAATTGTCATCCGTCAATACATACGGCATTCAACCCACTCCTTTTAAAGCCCTGGGCTTCCTTGTGAGTGTAACCGAATTAAACTAGCTATATAACTGTATTCTTTGGCAGAGGGTATTCAGTCATCCAGGTGTTTGATAAACAGCTTCTTCTAATGAAATAAACAGGAATTTTGCTAATTTTTGGATTTTTTTCTAATTCTCTTGTGGAAGTAAGCTGAAGTTTCCTCACAAGTTTGTGTGAGTGACATACACTACTAACCCACATACCATTTATATTATTCCATTTGTGCATGATATTGTATCCCTCTTGAAGTCTGTAATGATCAAATTTCTGTGAAACGTGATCTGTTATGCTGTTTATAATTTCTAGTGTCTGTTAAAAACCAGAAATAGTTTATAAATGCATGTGAACACCGAACAGTTACTTCTTAAAACACATATATGGCTTTACAATGCTTTCATAGAAACCTCCTTATAAAGAATGTGAGCAATAAGTTAGGATGATAGTCAGATTTTACTATGCTATTGCTACTGGTCGACATTGGAAACAGACTATAAGAGAACAGTATCTAGTCTATATGGAAAAGAGGAGAAATACTGTAATGAATGGCTGAAACTATTGTCTCTATAGAGGAGAAACACTGCAATGAAAGGCTGAAACTATTGTCTCTATAGAGGAGTGACACTGTAATGAAAGGCTGAAATTACTGTCTCTATAGAGGAGAAACCCTGCAATGAAAGCTGAAACTACTGTCTCAATAGAGGAGAATCACTGCAATGAAAGGCTGAAACTATTGTGTCTATAGAGGAGAAACACTGCATTGAAAGGCTGAAACTATTGTCTCTATAGAGGAAAAACACTGCAATAAAAGGCTGAAACTACTGTCTCTATAGAGGAGAAACACTGCAATAAAAGGCTGAAACTACTGTCTCTACAGAGGAGAAACGCTGCAATGAAAGACTGAAACTACTATCTCTATAGAGGAGAAACGCTGCAATGAAAAGCTGAAACTACTGTCTCTATAGAGGAGAATCACTGCAATGAAAGGCTGAAACTACTGTCTCTATAGAGGAGAATCACTGCAATGAAAGGCTGAAACTATTGTCTCTATAGAGGAGAAACACCGCAATGAAAGGCTGAAACTATTGTCTCTATAGAGGAGAATCACTGCAAAGAAAGGCTGAAACTATTGTCTCTATAGAGAAACACGACAATGAAAGGCTGAAACTATTGTCTCTATAGAGGACAAACACTGCAATGAAAGGCTGAAACTATTGTCTCTATAGAGGAGTGACACTGTAATGAATGGCTGAAACTACTGTCTCTGATCTGTAGAGGAGAAACACTGCAATGAAAAGCTGAAACTACTGTCTTTATAGAGGAGAAACACTGCAATGAAAGGCTGGAACTACTGTCTCTCTGGAGGAGAATCACTGCAATGAAAGGCTGAAACAATTGTCTCTATAGAAGAGAAACACTGCAATGAAAGGCTGAAACTATTGTCTCTATAGAGGAGAAACAATGCAATGAAAAGCTGAAACTGCTGTCTCTATAGAGGAGAATCACTGCAATGAAAGGCTGAAACTATTGTCTCTATAGAGGAGAATCTCAGGAGATACACTGCAATGAAAGGCTGAAACTACTGTCTCTATAGAGGAGAATCACTGCAATGAAAAGCTGAAACTACTGTCTCTATTTAGGAAAAACACTGCAATAAAAGGCTGAAACTACTGTCTCTATTTAGGAGAAACAATGCAATGAAAGGCTGAAACTACTGTCTCTATAGAGGAGAACCACTGCAATGAAAAGCTGAAACTACTGTCTATTTAGGAGAAACGCTGCAATGAAAGGCTGAAACTACTGTCTCTATAGAGGAGAAACACTGCAATGAAAAGCTGAAACTACTGTCTATTTAGGAAAGACGCTGCAATGAAAGGCTGAAACTATTGTCTCTATAGAGGAGTTACACTGTAATGAAAGGCTGAAATTACTGTCTCTGATCTGTAGAGGAGAAACACTGCAATGAACGCTGAGACTATTGTCTCTATAGAGGAGAAACAATGCAATGAAAGGCTGGAATTACTGTCTGGGTAGAGGAGAAACATTGTAATGAAAGGCTACAAATACCAATCTATATAGAGGAGAAACTTAATTGAATGGCTGTAAATACCAGTTACAACATTCAGTGAACACTTGCCATGATATTATGAATCTATAAATCTCCTCGGACCTTTTTATGCAATACCTGTCCTGGTTGTTTAAACAGCCATAAAACAGTCTGTTAAACTTTCTGCTTACTCTCAAAAAGTCATCAACTCATTGTAGCATGAAGACAAATCAATAGTTAAAACTTGATCTGTTTTCGTAGACGTTCATGTTTGTCCTTTATTATTGCTGGTGGTTGCAGCAATTTTAAGTTTAGGAAGAAAAGTTATTTGCTGTTTACAAAGAAACTTCAGAAACGAAATTTTTTTTATTTTTTGGTTTTTTTTATTGCCCAGCCTGAAATTCGATGATATCCCATCAATCTTTACTCCTTTTGGTCATGTATTGCATCAGTTAAAAGTCACAAGGATTTTGCTGATCAAAGAATGACATTGATGGAACAGTAAAAGTTTGCAGCATTTAATTATTCCATGAACAAATCAATAAAGTCCTTAAGGCAGAGGAAATATCAAAACTTTGGCCTTCCTCAAACAATATCCAAACAAGCAATCACCATTAAAATCTTAATGCCAACATCGTAAAACTTCTTAAAATTCACTACATCCAATAATGCTCATTCTTATCTTTGATGGCCAAATGACTTCTGCTTTTCCTTTGGAAATATCAGCATTAGTTGTTTTTTAGAAGGTTTCAATTGATTTTTATTACATACACTTAAAAAAAGTTAGTTTAAAGCAGACAAAGGAAACGTTATTTGGTGTCCATCAGGGCTTTGGAGTCGGAGTCAGAGTCGTGGAGTCGGAGGTTTTTGGGAATTGGGTGGAGTTGGAGTGGGAGTCGGAGTCGGAGTCAAACTTTGATTTTCAGGTGGAGTCAGAGTCCGAGTCGGAGTCGGAGTCAAAAATTAATTTGGTGACTCCTGACTCCTTAAACATAATTTTCACAAAAACCCAGTTACAACAACGTGAAATGTATCTTGAATTTTAAGCAAAACTTCCTAAACAAGTATTCAAGAACAAAAGCCAATGAAAAATTTGTGGAAGTACTTTTTGCCCCCTGTTAATCATGTAATATTTGTGTGAAATAATGCCGATAAGCGGAGTCGGGAATCGGAGGCGGAATTAAGGACACCTAAGGAATCGGAGTCAGAGTCGCTTTTCAGAAAGCCGTCGGAGTTGGTTCACTTACTACCCGACTCCAAAGCCCTGGTGTCCATCCAAGCTCTTCGTATAAAACGCACCAAAGCTATGCTTATTCTTAACATTTATATAATCAGATTTGGCAAAAATTTGTTCAGGACGGACAACTTCCTAGGCTGTTCCAAATTAAAATTTAGCGTCATATTCGACTCATACATAAATGTGAGCTGAGTCACTGAGTGCAGCAAATAAAATTAGCAGCCATTTTACTCATTTGTATCCCACATTCCTCAAATATCATCCTTTATGACCCAATATGTTTCCACCTCATCAGATGAGAATCCATGCTTCAACAGGCAGTTTGGTTGAGGATGTTTAGCATTGACCCAATGGCAAAAATCACCCATTTCACTTACTTACAGGCAGCACTGTAACTATACTCCATGGTTTGTATTATAAATTTTCAGGAGTAGGTCTTTCAATAAAATATGCATAGACATTGTAAAATCTTCAAAATTATTACCTACACATTTTTAGCCGGTCACTAATAAATTCACATCTGTATGTGTACTTTCTGTGTATAGTATACTTCCTATAAATGATTAATTGTATTTTCCTATGTGAACTGAGGTGACACATTTAGCACATATGTATGGTTTTACAGACATCAGACATTTTCCCACAAAAATACATCCTTTTCAGTTGGTAGTACTTAACAAAATACTAGAGTATTTCTTTCATGATATAGTAAGATATTGTTTATAATATCTCTTATGCCAGACATTTATGTCAGTATTTCATAGACAGACGGACAAAACAGATAGCTGGATAGTTACAAAGACATATATTTATAGATAGGGATCAATATATCTGTAGATTGATAAATTTAAATGTTCATAGATTAATTGGGTGATGGATTGAAACCCCAAAGTTAGTAAAATGACCAAGTTATTCCTTTAAGTGCTCAACTAACTTAGTGTAATGTCTAACTGAATCATCACCTATAGTTAATTTATATTTATATAAATCTATGTGTACAGTGCCGCCTGCAAGATAGTAAAATGGAAATGTTTTGCCATTGGGTCAAGGCTGAGAGTCCTCAACCAAACTGCTTTTGGAAGGAAAATTCTCATCCGATGAGATGAAAACATATTGGGTCACAAACACAGGATTAATTTAAGAAATTTGTGCCAACTGAATAATATGTGGGGTAGGCCTATTTTCACTTTTTAATTGAAGGAAACTCAAGATAGGCCAACATCAGCTGGAATGGACTACAATCTATACCAGCCATGTAACATAACATGCTTACCATTCTGGGGCAAAACTGAGATGTGAGAACATCATAAAAATCAATAGAGCAGGGTAGCCCTGGCACTATGAACTTCTAGTGCAATGAATTAAGTAACCCTATTGATTATTGGTTATATTGATTGGCTTATAATATTGAGAGTCCATTGAACTGAAAGCCTAAGAAACCTGCTGAGAAGACCCATTCTTGTACTATTGACTATCTTGTAATATTGAATTGACTTCCTATGAGATGTTATGGATAGATTCACTGTTTGTAATTTTCAATGAGCCTGCAGTATTAGGATTCCACACCCTAAAAAAGGTTTTGTATGCCCAAACTAAATGGCATTATGCAGGAAAGTAAAAGCCACTATTGACATTTTCTTGATCATCACAGCTATTAAATTAGTCAAGTCTAACAATTTGCTCTGCCACACAATTTATTTTGTCCATTTTGCACAAGCCCTTTTAGAGAGATAGTGCTTAGTCATATTTGTTGACTCTAACTCATTTTAGGCTATTGATTCTTGAAAAACAAAACTAAAGAAGTTCTGGGCATGATATGATGATTGGCAAAAGATTGAACAATCATACACTTTTATTCACAACACTGTCATTAAAGCAACACTTAAGTACAAGTGAATTTTGAAAATGTGAAAGTTGCTTAACAATTTTAGAATTTCTAAGGAATCGGGTATCGAGAAAATTGATAAAAATCTCAAAAATTCTCTCAATAGAACTGCAGTCTTTATCTCCTTTCCTCATGAATAATTACCCTTCATGAAGTTTTCCATTGAAATCACAAAGCAATTAATCAGTTCCAAACAGATGACTAACTGGAGGCAGATATTTGGTATCCATGGCAATTTGAAAACCAATGGCCTCAGATTACTGATTGTAAATGTGTGATATAAAGATGATAATGAGGCAATGCATCAATGAATTAGCAGAAATCTTACATTAAACACAGAAAAAAAGGATAATAGGGGCTTGGTTTGGATCACTCTAGATTCTTACAGGTGTCTGTACAAATATCTCCTCAAACGCGGGATATAACTTGCACTTGTCAAGAGCCTGCATGCGCCTGGTTGTTAACCGACCCAAGTTAGATGGATGTTTAATATATATATATTTAATCCTGTGCCATTGCCAGGAGTGCAACTGGTCTCATTACAGTAGTCTGTGGCTGTCCTCTTAAGCCTCAAGAATGCATAAGGACAGGACATAAAGCTATATCATCTACTCTCCAGTCTCTAGGGATGCACGGATATCCAGCAAGGTAACCGGTATCCACCGGATAGTGGAATTTGCAGGATATCTGGTATCCGGCAGAATTAGGGTGTCAGAACAGGATATCTGGAATGCTCAAAAATAAGTGAAAAGCTAAAAAAACTTTGTTAGTAGATAAAAGAATGTTGCAAGAACACAGTCAGAAATATGACGCAAACATCTTCAAAATGTAAATTCAGTTACAGAACATAACGAAAAACATTCCATCAGAGGAACAGTCCTCCTGTCGGAGAGATATCTCTCGACTCTCGGCTCTCGCCGAAATAAATATTTACAATCAACTGCAATCACTGAAAAACTTCCTTTTTCGTATGTTTATTGTCCGGTTCTAACTATCCTGTTCCTATCCGGTGTCTGGCAGTTGGTGTTGCCGGATTATCCGTTGTCTGGCTATTTTCACTATCCATGCATAGCTACCAGTCTCCAACCTCACATGAGTACCATCTTACAGCTGTAAGATAATTTCATAATAAGACAATTTTCCTTCAATAATTAAAATAATCCATTATTTTTGCCTTTCAGTGGGTCAATGGGCAGCAAGCCATGGAACATGAAGGAGGCCATTTGCCCTTTGAGGCTGTCGTCAACCGCTACCTCCATTTTGGAAAGCGGAATCTGGTGACAATTGCTGTGAACAACACTCTGACACCAACAACCGTTCCTCCAGGAACTATCGAGTACAAGAACAACAGGAATATGTGAGAATAATCACATTTTGTTAAACTGTGATGGACAAATAGTAGTAGTCACACCTCTTCGAAATACTTGCAAAATAATTATGAAGGCTCGATGATAAAATGTGATATTTAAAATGCCAAGTACTTATTCCAATTTTACTTTTCAAAAGAAATATTTTTCTGGCAAAACAATTTTGAAGCCAAATTTTAAAATTAAAGAATTAAACAATGCTTTTTTGCAAACCAAATGACTTACTTTATATTTACATAGAATTTCAACTCAGACTGTCAGATCAGTAGGTACATTGAAAGTTGGATGATTATTTTATGTATCAATGTTGTTTAACTTGTTTGTAATTTGTTTATCTTTTTTCAGGTATCCTCTCGGCTACTTCGTCCAAAATGTCCCGTTTGACTTCTTCAACTATGCAGGCATCCACAGAAGGGTACGACTATACGTCACTCCGCTGACTTATGTTGATGACATCACAATTACAACAGATATCTCAGCCACTGGCTCCACAGGTTGGTGACAATACATGCAGTTGAAAGAATTAATAGCCTACAATTAAGGTCGCCAAATGAAATGTAGTAAGTAGATCTGAAATAATGGTGATTTGGATGCATCATCCGCCAATGATGTTGGAAATGCAACTTCTCCCCAAAATTAAATTATTTCTATGCTACTGAAAATAAGATAGGTTTAATATTGGCTGAATGGAATGATATCTGCAATGTACAGGGTTGTTTATGATGACCTGTCATATAGAACAGATACAGTAAAACAGAATAACATGGCAGGGATAGGAATATAACCTCACAAGAAACCTCCCAGTACTTTTCTGTAAGCACTTGTCATTTGTCTACTGTTCTGTAAATATACAATTTAAGCAGAATGTTTACAGTGGCGGATCCAGACACAATAGTCTAGGGGGGGGCCCGGACGTGTTTCGCCTGTCGCGGGCCCGCGTTATAGCAATTTTCTTCAAAATGCTACTATTAATCTTGGTGGTCTAGGGGGGGCCCGGGCTCCCTAGGCCCCCCCCCTGTATCCGCCACTGGTTTACTTTGAATTTTTTGCATGCAGCAAAGCCTTTACAGTACAATTTGTAACAATTCATTTTCAGGTTTTGTCAGGTATGAGGTAAAAACAGGAGGGCCACCTCCATTGATAGCTTCAGTTCAGGTTCTAGACACAAATAATACTATTATTAGCACCCAGAACAGTCTGCAAGGACAGTTTGTCATCAATAATGCCTACTTCTGGTGGCCCTATACCATGAGCAAGGACCAGTATGGATACCGTTACAGGCTAGCCGTAAGTTATAAGGGTCCTCTTTAATAACTTTTGCAGAATTCGGTTTGATATCACTAAAAAACCTTCAGCATGGGTTTGAAAATTCCATGCAAAAAAGTCGGGGAAACATTTCAATGATGTAAAGAGAAATTGGGTTTCCAAAAAATATCCTAGTTTTTTCAATTGTGAATGTTAGAAAAAAAATTTGAATTTGATAAGGACAAGGTCTTTTTCTTTTATAACATTCGTCATTACTCTGGAAGTAACTAAATGAAAGTAACATTATTTATCCGTTTTATAACATTCAATGTAATTTTCCATCAAGTCATCTTTCCCGTGAGAATATTTTGAACAAAAACAGATACATTAAACATAATTATATTGCTTTTTGTATGTCAAAACAAATGTTATTATAAATTTAGTGTTCAGTTGTGTGATATGTAACTTTTCAATGTAATTATCATGTTCAAAATGTTTGTTTAAACACATGAAATTGAGTATTTTATTCATTTGGCCTTCAGGTAACCATTCAAAACAGCCAGGGTGAAATTGACGTGTACCGTCAGCCATTTGGGATCAGAACCGTGAAAGTCACCAGCACCCAGTGGCTAATTAACAACAGACCTTTCTACTGCCTAGGAGTCAACAAGCACGAGGATTCAGATGTGAGTCTGAGGTCATTGAAAAGTGTTTGGCAAACTTTTTCAACAATAATTTGGTGTTAGCCTTATAATGAATGTGATGAGTGTTGACGACATATTGTTAGAAAAAAAAAAGAATTGAATTATATCGAATTACATCGGTGAGAGAGAAACTGCATAAAATTGAAGGAAAGCATGTAAGTTCAGACACCAAAGAGCAACAACATACATAATAACTGTCATGTGATGTGGTAATGCTAATGCTGATAAAAACATTGAAACCAGTGGCGTCAGTGTAGATGGGGCTGGTGGGCCATTTGCCCCGCCACTTTTTGGCCAAAGTATTTATGTTTCTGAATTAAAATTTTTTCCCTGACATCTTCCATGAGGGAGTGACCATTATTTGCCCCACCACTTTAAAACGAAACTGACGCCCCTGATTGAAACGAAAGTGAATTAAGAAAGTTTTTGAGTGAAGTTAATGACATTAATTTGAAAGTAAACAATTTTTGTCATATTTTGTTTAAAAGGGCATTTGGGCAATAGCAATAGTTCAAGTTATTGCTAGTCAGTAACCTTAGAAAACCCGTACAATGTTTGTTCTTCAAATGCTTGATTATCTTTGGTAATGTTTTCATCATCGAAAAAATGTTAAATAAATTTCTTTATAGATTCGTGGCAAAGGCCTGGACTTCCCCCTGATAGCCAGGGACTTTGCGATGATGAAGTGGATGGGGTCAAACTGCTTCCGAACGTCTCACTATCCGTACGCTGAGGAAATCCTGGAGGAAGCTGACATCCAGGGGATTGTGGTCATTGGGGAATCTCCTGGAGTTGGACTTAAGACCAGGTAGATACCATGCCTCCTTCATTAGTTCACATGTGTGTCTTAAAAACAAACTTCCTGCAGACACAGAGATTTTGACCACCCAGGCAGCACACAACGTGATTTCTACGTTGTAAATTGGTAGAAATCCCGTTGCGTTGCGTACTACGTCATATTCACGTTGTTACGACGTGTTTTTCTACGTTGTAAATTGGTAGAAATCCCGTTGCGTTGCATACTACGTCATTTTCACGTTGTCACGACGTCGTGTTTTCACCTTACACTGTTAAGGGATGATATTAGTGTTACAAATTTTCCATAGGTGGTTTAAGTCGCTTCACACAATGCCACCTGGCGATTACTGGATTATCTTTCATTGGCGCACATTAGATCAGCAGAGCAGGGCTCAGTATCCATCCAATCTTTTCTTGTGCAATTGCTGCGTCAATGACGCAGCACGCTCTGGAGGCCTTAATATCGAGCGCAGCACCTTCTAAGTGGTACCAATGTTTCAGAAATTTAATTTCCTACATTTTGAACTAAGTTTCGGCTAGGGCTGTGCCGATCCGACGATTGTCGCCGACAATCATCGCTAAAAGTTTCGATTTCGATCTTCCCGACTCTATCAGTGAAAATCGATTTTCAGCGATATCCAAAAAGTTACTTTATTCAACTCAAAACATCAGAAAATCACGAGCGCAACATTAACGGACCTTTGCCCTAGTTGCAACCCGCCGTCGCGGTAAAATCCGGGTGAACTGGTCAATGCAGGGCATGCTCTTAAAATGCAGATCATGCACAGAGATCTACTGGATAAACGATTCATGTATGGTTGTATTTGGTATCGTTTTGAAGCTCTTGAGGAGAGAAACACCATTTAACTACTTGTGCTGTTTTTTTCTGTGCATAGGCAAAACTACTGGCCATAATATATATTTGAAAGGTCAGAAATTAACTGTTATGCCAACCCATGGCAGAGTCTGTGGACCTTGAGGACAGTTTATAAATGAATATATACTGCTGTGCAGGATGTGATTCTCTTTTAAGAGAAATGTTTTATAAGTGGGCTTCAGAATTAATAATTGGACTAGTAAATCAGATTAATACAATTTATTCATATTTTTGGTCCTTGAAAAAGTCTGGCACTCCTGTTAATTTAAATTAGTGGCTTGATCACAGTTACGCTTACGCTTATCTTGATGTTAAACAAAAATCGATTTAAAATCGATAATCGAATCGAAACACTTGTCGATTAATCGATTTCAGAAAATTTTTCGATTGCACAGCCCTAGTTTCGGCTCTGTACGACCATTCTTTCTATGTTAAAAGTGCGTCCGAAGCACTCGAGGTTGATGTCCGAAGTTTTGTTTACATGTTATATTTACTGTCATCTCTCCATAAATCGGCCTCATAAAAATATTTCAAGAATAGAGTGTGTTTTCTAAAGGCAAAGGGTAGATGCTAGTATTTTTTTTAGATTTTTCAAACCCACAAATCACCCCAAAACCAGGCTCTAAAGATTCTGTTATTTCGCCCAAGCAAAGATGGCGCTGGCCCAGACCTGTGTTTCCAGACCTAGGCGCACATGTGACAAAGAGCTGCAAGGATTTCTGAACTGGAAAGTGTAAATGCATTTTTGATATATATATCAGTCACTTATTGATTCAATTGCATGACTATGAAGGATTGGTGTTTGTGGTTGTATTATGCACTGTTCACTGGTTGTTTTTCCTACTAGTTTTTCATGGGAACCAAATAGACTTGAGTCTGTGAATGTCCCATATTATCACTCAAGCAATTTTTCTGACAAATCGCATGATTTCGTCCTTTATTTCTAGAAGATGTAATATAGAGCTGCAACAGTTGAAATAAATAGGTTGCATGCGTTTCTGGCCCATGTGCTCCAGAGCATTCAGATGATATGCAATTGTTTTTAATTGCTTTGTGCTCCCTTTTTTAAAAAATGATTTCATTAATTATTTATAGTATTACCCTTCAAGTGACAAAATTCCGTTGTTTTAGTGGAGGACAGCACTTCAGACCGGAATGAAGCAAGCGATGAAGAAGAGGCCTTTCTGCCAAACCCTCCTTCCAATGGAAGTAGTACAGTGTCAGGTAATAAAGTTTGAATCTACATAATGTTTTGTTTGTTACTTATATGGTTGACTATTGTGTCACTCCGCATTTTTGGCCCATTTGCATACTTTCACTGCTCTGAAGTAGTCTTGCGGAGATGGTATCCTTACAACTGTATATAAATTATGCATTATAATTGAGCTACTTAGCACCTTTTGGTTGTGTAGTCAAATAAAACAAGCTTTAGTAAAAAAAAATTATATTGAACTTTATATAATATAATCTTCATTTTTATAGAGCTAGCTGGTTCCACTACACTGAGGAGAAGAGCGTAAAACCCTGTCGGCAGTGATGATGAGAGTATTACGATGGAAAACCTCTCAGATAAATAGGCAATAAATTTGATGAAAATCACAAAGAAATCGTATTTGTCGAGTAATAATGAAACATTGCTTCAACTGTAAAACTTAATAATTCATTGCGTTAAGTCAACTGCACTACGTTTAATATTATCATCTCTAATTGTCCTGCAAAACTTGACGTCTTTTCATCATGTTTTGTTTTCATATTTCGTTAGATCCATGAAGTCCTCCCTCAGAAAGTTGCAGGTTGAGGAAGCAAATTACATCATGCTAAGGGTCTTCGAACGGCCAAAAGTAACGCCATATGTCAGGTAAATAAAGTAAACTATATAAATGATAAATCTTGCTGATTGAGCCCCTAAGACTACAGAGGGAAATACTGTAATGTATTTTTTATCTAGTAATTATTTATTCATTAATTATTTAAAAGAGTATTTCAGTAATAGCATTTGTTTGAATAGGAAGATGAAAGACTTAAACAGTCTTCCTTTTTTTTATACAGCTAATTTCTTGTATTTTTAAATTGTGATATTGTTAGTTTATAGTTTTAAACTTATTTTTTAGTTTGTGCGATGTGTAAAATTTATGAAAAAGTTGTTATCCATTCTAAATTTTCACAAATTTTAACCTAAAGCATCTAACGTAATATGTAATCTAAGCTGAATCGCAAGAAATCAAGTATCATATGAAAATTTTATTTCAGTAATAGCATTTGTTTGAAGAGGAAGATTAAAACTATAAATTGATTCTCAGGTTGATCCCCATAATAGGGTGTGGGATCTAACCCCCAACAGCTACCTAAAGGCTGGTTACTGGCCAGTCCTGGGCAGTTGAGCTTTGGCTAGGAAACAGTGAACATGTATCAGTACATCTACAATACTTGGATTTACAACAACCTGGATCCATAGTCTTCATTGAATAAGCTCTACCATCAGAGCACCCTAATTACATAATAATAAAATAGCCTCTAGTCTGGCAAAATTTTAATAAAGTTTATATAATGTAGTCTCTTTTTTCTTTCAGAACTAGCTGGTTCCACTACACCCAGGGGCAGAGTGGAATATCCTGTGTTCAGTGACAATGGCAATATTAATGTCATGATCTCTTAGGTAAATGATGTAACGTTGTTTGAGTCGTTTGGTATAAATTATCAGTTTCTTGATTGAGACATTTAACTCTTGTTATTGCTAAGGATAATTTAATAGAAACGATTACTTGCTAAAATTAAACCATTTGTTTCATTACAGTCTTGCCTTAGCTACTCATGGGTCTCCACATCCTGGAGTAAAACCAGAGGGAAATGCTGACAATGCTGAGGACCCTGACGGTGGCAGTGCATCCTGTGAAAGAGGCTGAGGATATGCTGCCATGGCCCCTTGACACCAGGGAGGAGCTGGATGAGTTTCAAGACAGACTTGAAGATCCAGTCTTCAAGAAGCAATTGGTAAATATTGATATTTCCGTGCATGCAAATACTTGTCTTGTATCATTCATTGTAAATTTTCAAAGGAACGTTAATTGTTTATGAATCTCAAAGACCTGTAGCAAAGATACAGGAGCATAAACTTGTAAAAAGTCCTGTCCCCCACATCGTCCATTTTAAAAAAAATTGGACTCTGTCAAGATTAGTTTAGACTTATACGTACAGGCCTATATGCTGCTGATATGTGGCATATGAATCCATTAAACGAAAGATAATTTGATAGGTCACTTATAAATATATATAAATGTTTCATTTTTATTCTCTTTTAGAAGTTACATGCAGGCTGCTGGGAATTCATAAACCGACTTTGGTCAGTGTTTAGTTTGAAGGGCGAGGGGCTAGTTTGAAGGGCCAGGGGCCTCTGGAGAAGCGTTCCTTCATTGAACTCCCTGTTTCAAGGACTATCATTCGTAAGTACCGATATATTGAATTTTTTGCAATTAAGACTGCACAAGCTGTGCAGAGAAGTTTTATTTGACAGTATACCAATTTTGTCAACATCGCTTTTATGACTTTTAAAGATGTCTTTCGCTGAAGGTTTGCTGCTGCGCAGCCTATGTTTTTAGTACTTCTAATTTTTTGAATACTGTTAAAAATATAGACATTTGTACATATATTAGTGCTTTTATTGTATGTAGTAGTGCTTATTGATTATAGACATTTTTTTGTTGCTTCTTGAGTTGAAAGTCTGTGAGGATTTCAACTGAATGAGATTTTGTTTGAACAGTGAGGCTGATTATATTTTCAGGAGCATGCTTGAAAGTCCATCCGGGGTCAACTGCCAGTGAAGTTGAGCAACTCATCGCAAAACTGTTGAAGCATTGCCCCAAGAAGAAAGGAGGATCTAGGTACAAGGTAAAAAGCCTTATATTCTTCATAGTGCCTTTTTGATTATCTATTGAATATAAATTCAGGTAAATTACCAGGTGCTCGATCCTGTACATGTGGACAATGTTTCCCTCATCTTTCCTATTTCAATTTTGGGCCCAGGAAAATTCTATTGAATTGTTCAGTTCCATATACCTGTGATCTCTTTATTCCCTATTTTTACAATTTGTTTACTTGTGTTTTGCAGCAACAAAAAACGCCGAGAACGACTGTTGGAACTCAGCTGGTTGACGGATCAGACTCCGAATAGGCCAAGATCAATACGAACTTGATTGAATTAAATTTTTGTGTATAATTTAAAATAAAGTGTAAATGTTTCTTAATTCTAGCTTCTGTTGTTATTCAGAAATGAACTTAAATATTTAAGCAATTAATGGGGTTGTGGAGAAGTGAAACTTTCACCTTGTGACCACGTCGTGCCCAAGTTGCTCATAGGTGAAACTTTCACGTTGTGGCCACGTGGTGACCACATAATATTTAGACGTTGCCTTTCACGTTGTGGCCACGTGGTGACCGCATAATATTTAGACGTTGCCTTTCACGTTGTGGCCACGTGGTGACCACATAATATTTAGACGTTGCCTTTCTACGTTGTGACAACATAATTTCAACCATACATTTCCAGGTTGTTACACGTAGAATTTTCACGTGGTAACAACCGAAGTATGACGTGGTCACAACGTTGTAACAACGTAAATTTGCTGCCTGGGCATTAGTTAAAATTCATCCTTCAGCCAAAATGTGCAATTGTGCATCCATGGATGTTATTTTCCTTCTTCATTTATCGTTACATTCCTTGGTTTTAATTCCTGTTTGCAAATTCATAAATAATGGTTTATTGTAGGCACATCCCACAAAAAGTCCCCATTTCAGTCAGGTGTGCTGAGGGTCATATTGGACCATTATGTCCCTCGCAGAAGTTGTCCGTTTCCTAGGAGAATGCAGATTTTCTTTCATATTTCGATCACAAACCTGTATTACTTATTTTTGAATTTCAGAGCAAATTTCCAGAACGCCACTTTACAACACCACATGGAGGTCATGGAAGAGATGATCAGAAGAGACAAGAACCATCCCGCAATCGCAATGTGGTCTGTTGCTAACGAACCAAGCGCCAACCTTCCAGAAGCTGAACCATACTTCAGGTAATAATCGCACTGTCATAAAAATTGTAAATAAAAAACATTTTAACTTTTTTTTTCTGATAGTGTCAATTAGAATTTCAAAGTTTGAAGAAATTGAACAACTTATAATGCTATATTTTGATCCTCAAATTCATCATTAAATTTTTCAAGATATGCAAGTATTGAAGTGCAAGCTGAACAATGTTCAATATAGTTGTAAAATATCTTAAATTGTCCAAGTAAGTGCTTGAATTTTAGTTATAAAGAACGAAGAAAGTATATGATAATAATATTTTAGATCAAAAGAAAATATATTTTATTGTCATAATTCTCCTATAATTATGCCTAATATTTCCTGGAATTTCTCAATGACAACAACACACTCAGTTATTATACATACATAGCATTGAACTAGCTGCACTAATTTTTTCTAATTTTTTGCAAGAAACAGTGTTCACCATGACAGATTGAGGTCTCAGTAATTTTGTATAGAATGATTTTTTATGAAGAAGAAAAATAAATATGAAATAAAATAGATGATGCACTTGAATGACCCAACATAACAACAATCATGTTTCTTATAATTGTATGTATAAAGTCTTTTTACTATAGCGTAATTAATGATTGTATGAATATGAATAGTTCTGCGTCAAAATAAATAGTAGTCTGATATATTTCTTCATTCATATACTACATTTTGCCCATATATATGAAAATATCCAAATTAATATCCTTATATATTTCTTCAGAGATCTCATAACTTTCACACGAAATACTGACCCAGATAGGAGACCTGTTACTTTTGCTACAGATAGTGGATATCTTCAGGATAGGGTCGTAAGTGAAATATATGATAAATAATAAATATGCAATACAATAGTTTACTACAATTTCACTATTCACAATTTCTCATGAATTCATAACACTATGCTTTATACTACTACCAGTGCTACTATTTGCACTTCAGCTTACAGTTTTGCACTTTGGACCAGATATTAATGTGTATTTTTGGTTGCATCACCAAGTGTCGTTGTGTATACATTTCATATTAGGCCTATGTGGATAAATTTTTTCTTATCCACATGATAAACCCTATTATGTGGTACACTGCCTCACTGATTTCATATTCAATTAACTGATTCGCCAGCGTTTGCACTTTGTCTTTGTGCACCCAATACATTCTTTACTTTTCAATTTATATTTTATAATAAACTGTACAGAGTAAATGCTTATACTGATTATTTGGAATTCTACATGGAACACTAAATGGGTGGTTTTGTGATTAAATTAAGAAAAGCTAAACTCGATTCAACCCAATACATTTTACCCAAATTTATAAAAGTGTAAAAATGACTGCATCACAACTTTAATGATTTTCCTGCCTCCCTTATGCAGAGCACTTTTCAAGCTCACTCGAAAGTTAGACCAGACGCGTCTTGTGACTTATGTGGCCCACAAAGCAGTCAAAAAGAATAAACACGTTGTGAGTCTATCGTACTTGATAATTATATTTGTAGAAAAGTTTATTTTAATTTTATCAATAAATGGTATTACTTGTAACTGTAGGATAAGAGAAAATATTAATCTTAAATTTAAAGCTGCATGCCATAGACATGCATGTTATTAGAAGAAGAATTAAAAATGTATTGCTTATGGAAGTAAATATTCACCAGCCCACCAGATAAAACAAGTTCTTTCTTCACAGGGAGCAGCGTTATTAAGATCTGGATGACATATTCAAAAGAGATTAATTTATGGCACAGAATAATTTATGATACATTTAGAAAATATTAATTTGTAACATTTAGAAGAGTTAATTTGTGCCATAAAAAGACCAGCTGGGCTATAGAAAACAAGGAGGAAAAGGTCCTGTAAGATCTTTTTTATGTCTACTTGGCTATCAATTATTTTTTCCCAAGAAGAATTGAGGCATGAGAATTTCCCTCAAATATCTGCATAGTCGGTTTTTCAATATCCCAACGGGGTTATACTTTTGTATAATTATAAATCATTCTAATTCTAATTTGGTACAATTGGACTTTTTCTGTATCAAGACATTTTTTTCACAATTTTAAAATATGAATCTTGTAGCTTTTGTCTGCTATTTGTATACTGGGAGTGAAGAGCAATTATTTAAATGGATATTACTTTTTATTTTATGAATATGGATCAGTGAATAAATGTATCATATGAATTACATGTGTATGTAAACAGTTTCATTTTGTTTTGAAATCTAATGGCAGTATGTCAAATCATGACACACCCAGTAACTCAAAATTATAAAATGTAGAGAAAAGATACTGCAGATGTTCAAAATCCATGAAAAATACATGAAATTGTAAAGAAATGTACAATTCTATGAGTAATAGGGAAAAATGATAAATTACACTTTATTGGCCATTTCTAACATATGAGAATTATAAATACAGTAATTACAGGACTGCCAACATTTTTGCTTGGCACAATAACAACTCTGTGTCAAAAAGACACTTTCCCAGGGTCTGTGAAAGGGGCAGAAGTTCTTAGACTGTTTTGCAATTGGAATCTTATAAGTAAGATGTAAACAATTTTAGAAGCCTACAACTTTTCAAGAATTTGTAACACGTGTTGAAAGTTATGTAGCTTAATAAGTTCCACTTGGCTGAGTTAGATGTAAATATAGGGAGGGAGAATGTTAAGCAATTCTATATTTTAGTTTCAAGTTATATACAAGCAGTTGCTTTCCAACTTGTTTCCTGGCATTTTAACTTAATCTGATTGGTTCGTAAAGCAGGCAGGGCCAATAGGATTACCCTAAATAGTAAAATAGCAAGGTGGAAAAATACTGTGTGATTTTGAAACTGCTGTAAATTATGGGCTGTGCAACACTTTCAGAACTGCCCAAATGTAAAGAAGTAGGAATAGTTATGGTGCAAATCTAATGAATCGTAGTAATGATAGATGATAAATCTAATTTTTACTGCCTAAAATCAGAAGCATCATCTCTGCTAAAATATAGCACCCAACAACAATGTCAATTGCCATTTTTAACTCACACAAGTTCCATTTGACACACTAAAACATAGTTCTTGAAAATTCGCTGATCCTCGGCTATATATTTAAAATTACATAACTCTCTTTTTTGAAATTTTGATCCATAAGCTATAAATATCATGATGTTTTCCATCTGGCTGAAAAAACATATATATATATAGGCCAACAGGAAGAAAAACGGTCAGTCTTTTCAAGCACAAATATTTAGATGTGTGGGAACTTTTTCCTATCAGTTGCTTTGCAGAATTTCAACTTGACCAAGCAAATTCCAGTACATAAGCTTATAAATATTTGCTAAACATGAGTGTTGTGTAATCCTTCAAATTCAGCCATCCATGAAATCTAAAATGCAAAAAATTAAAGTAAGAAAAAGAAATGATTTGACAAAAACGGACTTATTTTTAAATTTATGTCTTGGAATTTCCTTTTATATTCCTGGTCCTGCCAAAAAAAATCCAGCTGGCCAATTGACTTTCTTCTGCAATTTGAATAGATGGCATTGAATTTGAAATTAAGAAAATAAATAGATTCTATCTTTAGTTATAAAATTCTAGGCACCATTCATTCATAGCATTGCCCTGAACTCATCCACTGCTCATGGTCAATATTCACCGTGAAAATAATTCATGGCATGAGCTTCATCTGCCGTCTCACCATTTGGTCACACAATAAGTGCCATATCTAAAGAAAGAAGTTAAAGTTTAGTGTGAATTGTGGTCAAAATCTTAACTTTTCCCATTTGCTGAAGTGACTTTTCCATGACCTTTCAGAAAATTGTGATTTTCCATGTCTTTCTATTACCACAATTTTTCCATAACTTTCCATGACTATGGGAACCCTCAAGTGTATTCTGCTAAGTCATCTTTGGTATTTTTCTTCTGAACCCTCTTTGCGTTAACAAGAAAACTTGACTCAACCCGTCTTGTAACTTATGTTGCGGATGATAGTTATTCGGGTGACAAGAAAGTTGTGAGTCTATGGAAATTAATTAATTAAGAACAATCCAAGGCAAAGCTCTTACATGTAAGCAATGGATACTGCTGATCTTTTGAATGTATAAGACATGCTATATGCTGCTGCCTCTAAGCCTGGCTTGCATTGGTTGTAGGAATAATAGAAACTCCTATCAGTGAAAATGTTCCACGCTTGCTTCAACTGAATCTTATAAACCATAAGGTGGAAATTATACTCAAAAGAACAAATAAAGATAAAGTACTATAAACACTCACTTTTTAGCCACCTCTGCCCTGTTAGCCTAAATAATGACAAATTTAATTTTTTGGTAGGAATAGCATAACAGGATCTTTAAGGCTGTATTCAACTCATTAGGTCACTTAGAATTTACAGCAAAATGGATCCAAATAATCATGCTAGTGGTCAGACTGACATAGAAGGCAGATGAAAAAAAAAACCGGTAATATGTACATGCAAACTGCAAACATAAAGATATGCAAAATATCAGTTGCCTTGATGTCACAAAATGTATAACAAAGTTTAGAAAGAAACAAACTTGAAAATAAAAATGCCTCAGATACTTCCTTATCAATTTTAGTATGTTTAAAGTGCTTAAATTGCAAAATAATTGCATATATATCCATTTCAGAGCTCTGTTAGCTGCTGCCATTCACAGAAGCATTTTCGATTTTTTTAAAATGATTTTAATCAACTTTGGTAGATAGACTGAGATTGGAATTTAAAAAAATAACTTCTCAGTGATGAGATTGATTTGTAATGTAATAAGCCCTTGCATAGTCTGCTTTATCTGTGAAATCTTCTCTGGTCTTTTTCTTCAGGACCCTCTTTGCGTTAACCAGAAAACTTGACTCAACTCGTCTTGTAACTTATGTTGCCGGTGATGGTTATGCGGGTGACAAACAAGTTGTGAGTCTAAGGAAAATAATTAAGGAAAAGCTGACTAATATAAACGAAGCTGTAAGATTGATTATTCATTACATGATTAGGGGGAAGAAATATCTGCAATCATTGACAATACTTCACATTTTTTCCTACCAAATAGCTTTATGTGAGGTCATATCCTTACACTTACATAAATACTTGATGACTCCTCTTCAGTGAGAAAGGTCATTATATACTGTGCTTGCCATTTTGCCAGAACAAGTTAGTTAAATTATATCATGAAAAAGGTTCAAATTTGGGCCAAATGCCCCCCTCCTAGGCCCAAGATTATCATGAGGAAATAGGAAAAGCTGCGGATCATTACATTAATGTTATGCCTCCCCCCTCCCTGCAGGCAATTCCCGCATACTTCCCTGATCAGGGTGGTCTTTGTAATGAGACAGTAGGTATTTCTTTAGGAAGGGTTGCGTATTATAGGGATCGCACGTACATTTCACCCAATAAACCTCTACCTCATTTCTAAATCATAATAATGAAAATAATCTGATAATTATGATTAAGTTATTATATCAATTATATATTTTACCAGTTTTTAAGTCATTGTAAGATACATTTAATAATCATAAGTTGTATTTAGATAAATGTATTATAGGAAATATGCCTACATGTTATGCTCTTTCCATAAGATCCATCTTAAACCTAGTTTGTTATCTAACAAGAGATCTTCAAGTAATTTTATACTTGAGAATGGGTACACAATGTACTACACATTACTAATTTATGGCTAATGTAACATCCTTGCCAAATGTGTCTGCTATCTCATTAACTAACAGCTTGAAGTCTGCTCTGCTTTTTGTAATGCTGTGTAAATATAGCTTTGAATAGAGTGAATTCCATTTTTTAGAACGCACTACTTACAAATAGTTATTTGCAAAAACACACTTTTTATGAATATTTATTTTACTCCCTTTTTTATTAACTGTGTATTATAATTATAGTCCGCATTTATTTGGACTCGGGGCCTCTCATGAGTTTGATGTGCACTTGTTAAAAATGTCACTGTTTTGCGTTATATTGCTGTACTAATGTTAATGTTGTTTTCTATAGCTTGTGTTCCTATCAAAATTATTCTTATGTCACAGTCATACCCAAAAATATATGTAAAATTATGCATGTGTTTCAGTGACAATAATCAACATTCTAAAACATTGCAAAAATATCATTTTTGAGAATAGAAGTAAACACTCTAGGAAAAAATTGTCAAAAACCTTTTTTTTTTCTTTGAATTTCAGGCAAAGTACACAGACATCCAGTGTATAAACCGTTACTTTGGATGGTACCAGGACACTGGCCACACAGAACTAATTGCTCGACAATTAACTTACGACCTCCAACAGTGGCACAATATTCTTGGAAAGCCACTGATTGTGTCAGAATATGGAGCAGACACTATCCCTGGCCTTCACTCAGTGAGTATAAAAAGGAAATTAATAGGCCTACAGTTGTCTTTTGATAGTAAGTACACCCCTCAAATATGTGTCATTGAATTTCGTGGCAAATCATTGAGGGTGTACATACTTCTAAGAGCAACTGTATTACAGTTTTGCTTATGCAGTTTCATACCTTTGCTCGTTAAGTGTCATATTCAAGAATATTCAGTGCATGATCGTTAAACAGAATCTGGAGAAAGAAAAATTAATTTTCGATCTCTCATCACTAAAGTTAAATATAAGTTAAAATAACACTCTGAACACTATTTAAAAAATAAAGTTAAGTGCCAAGCGCTCAGAAAAAAAATATACATGTTTTTAAACATGTTTTATTTAATCATTCAACTTATTTGTAAAGTGACACTCGTGTGAATGATACTTTGAGAGACACAATATCGGTTTGAAATATCCTAAATTGGTGCGTTTATAAATTTTTGTTTTCACCTGAATTTCAGATGCCCCAGTACATTTTCACGGAGGACTACCAACTTGAGTTCATGCAACAGTATCACCAGGTGTTTGACTCTCTTCTACCCCAGTATCTGGTTGGAGAATTAGTTTGGAATTTCGCAGACTTCATGACTGATGAAAGTATGGCTTAAATATATTATTATCCAATATAGAATTGTTTAGTTTACTATATTATATTTAAGATCCTTGACCCAATATATTAATCAAATTATCCCTAGAAAACCAAGAATGCACAATTTAAGATCTGCAATATCCTACCTACCCTACTGCATGATTAGTCTATTTATATCATTTAAGTATGAAGAACCTTCACTGTATAATTTATTATAGCATTAGCCATATAGATAACATTGCATTTAGTTTGTAAGAAAAACAACATTATTAATAACGGGGCAGGCATCCTGCTGTGCCAAAGGCATAAGGAGTGACCTTTGGTTTAATTGGTAATTCCACAATCTTTAATTTATTACAAATTTATATTTTTTTGTAAACAACAGCCAACAATGCAAGAGGTAAATACACAGGTCTCCTCGATCGATCTCGAAATCCAAAAACTGCTGCTCATCGAATAAGAGACCGATACTGGCGACTTGTAAACCTGACGGGGCCTTTTGACCAAGTGCCTTTTAACCCAGCCTATGGGAACGTAAGATATATTTGTTGTGTGGGTGTCATAAGGCCACTCTGTTCAATTCTTTCTGCTCTTGATTTTGAACTCTGCTCTTGCTTTTGATCAATTACTTTATCTTTGATCATTGTTAATGTCAAGCCTTTCAGTTAGCCATTCTTGTACACATACTTCTGTGACAAATTGCATTTTTCTTCATCTATCTTCAGATAATGCTTTTTTCAACGTACACATTGGTTATTTTATCACAGAAACAATTATTACAGACCTACTTCAAGTTGCAACTTACAAGAATACAGATATTTCCAGTGCTGTCACTCTTCAATTTATAATGATCATGAAAACATTTCATGAATGGTTTTACAAATTTATATTTCATGTACAAATCTTACAATGTTTTTGTTACCAAATAATGAGTTTTCTCCTTCAAATTATTTTTATTTTCCATTTATCACACCGGTTATTTGATTAAGAAAAGGGTTCTTGAAATTTTCAAGCTTCTAACATACATTTGTAAGAAAAAAGCTATTGAAATTTTCCAGCTTTTAACTTAAATTTGTAAGGAGAATGCATGCTTTGAAATTTTTAAGTCAATATATCATTATCACCCTGACCGACTGATGCCAATGCACATTAATGGTCAGAAATATTGATAACAGCAGTGTATATTCTAGGCATATCATATATCACGTTGAGAACCCTACACAGTACAGTCCTTAAGCACTTTACCTATCATCGCTTAATTATTTCCAGTAGAAAATCCTTAACACAAATGTACATATTATGAGTTTTACAAATCCATTTCAATTGCATACATGCAAATAAACTTATACCTTTACTGCATGTAATTCGAGATATTTTGCCTTCAAAGATGACATTGCGCTCAGCTCATGATATTTATGATTGTTTATTTCAGAGATAAACCGTGTCTATGGCAACCGAAAGGGTATCCTAACTCGCTCACGTCAACCAAAAGCTGCGGCCCGTCTCATCAGAGATCGGTACCATTCCCTTGTCAACATGACCAAACCTGGGTTCCGAACAAACAGGATCAGAGACCGAATTACTGATAAGGAGAACTACTAATACTAATCTAGTCAACTGTTATTATATTATCTACCATGGTATATTTAAATGCTTTACAAGTCAATCATTGTACTCATATTGATTATATGCATAAGCACTTGAATAGCAGTGAGCTCTTTGAAAATTATTGTCATGGTTAAATTTTTATGGCTGATTTCATTATGCATCCTTGTCAAAAAAGAGGAAGCCCATGAAAAATGGGTAAAAGCTCTGGTGAGTTGTAGGAGCTTTTGCCAAGAATCAGTCATAAAAGGAACTTCCAAAGGTCAGGATTAACCTGTACAGTTTTTTCTTAATTTTCAAAATTTAATCAGCAATTTCAGAACACACAAAAAGGCCACGTGTTTACTTAATTTTGACAAATCCCTGTTGTTATCATTTATAGGTATACTAGGCCTACTTAAAAATATAAAAATCAGGGCCCTAGATAAAACTATCTTCATTTAATGACATTATCATACATATAAAGGCCTACTTAATTACAAACCATCTTACTACTTACTCTGAGAATGTTTGCACTTGAATTGAGATCTATGCTGTTTTATAAATACAAATATAACATATAATTTAATTTTCACATGGAAGTTCTGATGACAATCTTCGACACTTAAAATGTATATATATTTTGTTACATTCCTCTGTGAAATGGGACATACATGTACTTTTTGAACATTCAAAAAAATGTAAATATATTGTGCGATGTATGCTACTGATTATATTTGCTGTGTAAATATTGAAACAACATAATATATACACTTTTTTATTAAACCTTGAAACTTGAATTTTTATATGACAAGAATTATAATCCATTTTAATTCCATAGTGAAATCGATTCGTCCCCCATTCTTGATATATCTGTGCACTCAATAATAAATGCATCAAAATATTGTTTAATATTGTGTGATGCCAGTATACATGTGTCATGTTATATTATAATGTTCAATCCAATAAAATGTTATAAAGAAGTCGTATACTTCCTATTTATTGATATGTACAGTGTGTGAACTGAACATTTCAACAAAAATAATTCCTCCTTTACGAAAACTTGAATATCTCAAAGACCTCTTCTCCGATTTCTGTGAAAGTTGGCCAGTGTGTAGGCCTGTATATTGACAGTGTGCGTGTGTAGTTGTAGCTTTATTGCTTAATTTTTGTTTGAGCCAGCAGACCTTGAGTGCACATACCTCTATTTTCAAAAATACAAAGTTTTGGCTTTTCCTAAAAACTTTTTGCCGAAAGGTGTTTAAGCTACACTCAAATTATCTGCTGTTGCATCCAAGGACCTATGCTGTAAAACTGTGACAAAAGAAGTCCGTAGTTGTCTTCTAAATACGATTGAGAAACAAATTTTCTTCAGATAGACACATGATGAAGTTTATCCAGCTGGTGGCTCCCTCGCATGGTGAAATTGCTCATATCCATTGGAAAGGCCTGGGATTTTTGGAAACATGCAGGGGTAGGCTCACTTGAAGGCTGCTGGCTCAACCTGGAATAATGCCACTGAGCTACAAATACACACATGTAAGGTAGATATGCCAAGTATAGGCCTAATTCAGCCTACTGTCATAAAAATCAGCGATGGCATCTTCCAGATCAAAAGTCAAGTTTGTCTAAAGGGGGACTTATTTTTTTTGAACTGTTCAGAGAAGTCTACTACTTATGGTGAGAAATGTATCACATCCATCGTATAAATCACTAGCCCCTTCAAAGTCAGCTTAGCTTGCTGCAGCTCCAAATCTGTTTTTTGAATTATGCTGCAGCCCAGTGGATGAGGTGTTCCACTCACAACATATATATATGGTTGCACGTTCGAACCTAAGCCACTGCATGGAGGAATGCAACAGATCTTTCTTATACTTGCTTCATGTCACAAGATATTATCCATTCAATGAAATTCACATGCTGTTTTTGGCAAAGAATTTTCCTTTTAAACAAAGATATGACCCATTCAATCATGGAATTCACAAACTCTTTTTGGCGAAGCATTTTCAGGTAAAGATGTTGAATTCAGACAAGATTTTACACATTCAATGAAATTCACATGCTATTTTTGTCAAGGCATTTTCCTTTTCAAACAAAGATGTTGCATTCAGACGAAACAACACCAATTCAATGAAATTCACATATTCTTCTAGGCGAAGCATTTTCCTTAGAAACAAAAATGTTGCATTCAGACAGAATAATACAAGTTCAATTAAATTCACATACTGTTTTTGGTAAAGCATTTTCTTTTTAACAAAGTGTTGCATTCAGACAAAATAATACCAATTCAATACAAGAACCCAGGGGTTCAAAATGGAGATGTTGTAGTGTCTTACTTCATATCCCCTGAAAAAGACTTTCCCTGAGTGGCCAGAACTAGGTGCTGTTTGTATTGTGTGCTAAATTTCAGTATTTTAAAAATAATCCATTTCAGTAATGAACTTTGAAAGAGCTTTAAAATGATGCATTGAAATGGGTGTGATCTGCCAGGTAGTTCAACATCCTTTTAGTGGAAGTAGCTGCACATTCATTTTGGTGATTATCATATGAAAATAAGATGAGAAGACTGGGAATCTTAGGCATAGTCTAATCCACTAATAGAATTAGTTGTCTCAGTATTAGCCAGAACTGACTGCTTTGGCCCAGGAGGCCTACCCAAGGCAGGCCAGTTTCTTTGAGTTATCTCAATATGAAACACTGGATACAACAGTTACTGACAACCATCAAAATCCAATGGACTCTGACAAAACGGGAGTTCCAACAAAAATTTTACACTAAACTGTATAGATATACGGCGACAAAAAAACTTCCTAATATGAGTGAGTAAATATTTGTTGAAGTTTACCAATTTATTGTTTGCCATTAATTTTTGAGAAACCAAAATTTGAGAAAAATATCAGAAATCCTAATTTTTTCCCAGTTTTTTCATTTTTATGAAAATTTCACAAGATTGGCTCTCCAAATGAGTTAAGTAATTTAAAGAGGTATAATTTAGACATCATTCTAAATGCATAATTTCCGCTGTCCAACTCCAAAATTCACGGAATCATGGAGCATTGAAAAAATAACATTTTTTCACATTTTCCCTGAATTTACTGTTATTAATTTTTGTAAGAGCATAAATTTAGACCCCCAAAAGGAACATTAAGGGTATTTTATGCATATATGGTAGAATTTCATGCCCATAGGTAAAACTGTTTCAGAGTTTTGCTTTGGAAACGAAAATTTGTATTTTTTTTAAATTTTCAATATTTTATAAAAACTCTACCAATTGCTTAAATATGAACAACAAAATGCACATATATGCTGTAAGACCCATTCATGTGCCAAATATCATATATACAAGTGCAATGGTTTAGGCACAGTGACCAAAACACAATGTGTGCAGCCGCCCCCAGTGGATCCAAGCAAGATATAAAAGGAAAACACGTCTTAATTACAACATGCCTGGTATTCATTCCTATGCCAGATTCATGCTCTATAATGAAGTTATACATATCTCTTGACACAAACATCTCCAAACAAAATAGCCAAGACAGGGCCCGAAAGACATTCTGAAAATGTCCAAATTTCAAATTTCCCGCCAAAATAGTCCATTTGTCACTGTGACTGCATAAATGGAGATGTGTACACACCTCCATTAAAAATTCACATACTCTGTTTGGCATACCATTTCCTTTAAACGAAGATTTTGTTAAGGTATTTTTCTTTTAAACAGGATTTTGCATTCAAACAAAATATTACCCATTCAATGAAATATGTATGCTCTTTTTGGCAAAGCATTTTCCTTTAACCAAAGATGTTGCATTCAAACAAGATATTACCAATTCCATGAAACGTGCATGCTCACTTCGGCAAAGCATTTTCCTTTAAAACAAAGATGTTCCATTCACACAAAATATAACCAATTCCATGAAATTCACATGCTCTTTTTGGCACAGCATGACTTTTTTAAAGAAGGATTTTGCATTCAGGCAAAATATTACCCTTTCAATGAAATTCACATGTATACCTTTTTTGGGCAAAGCATTTTCCTTACAAAGATGTTGCATTCACACAGACAGATAGTACCAATTCAATAACAACATGCTGTTTTCGGCAAAGCATTTTCCTTTCAAACAAAGATGTTGCTTCCAGACAAAATATTATCAATTCAATGAAACTCACATGCTCTTTTAGGAAAAGCATTTCCTTTCAAACAAAGATGTTGCATTCAGACAAGATATTACCAATTCCATAAAATTCACATTCTCTTTTTGGCATAACATTTCCTTACAAACAAAGATGTGCAGACAAGATATCAACAATTCAATGAAATTAATTCACATGCCTTTTTTGGCAAAGCATCTCCTTTCATATAAAGATGTTCCATTCACAAAAAAATATTACCAATTCCATGAAAAGCATTTTCCTTTCAAACAAAGATGTTGCATACACGGAAAGATAGTATTAACAAAGATGCTGAATTCAGACAAAATATTACCAATTTAATGAAATTAACATTCTGTTTTTGGTAAAGCATTTTCTTTTTAAACAAAGATGTTCAGTTGCATTCAGGCAAAAATACCAATTCAACAAAATTCACATGCTGTTTTTGGCATACCATATCCTTTAAACAAAGATGTTGCATTTAGACAAAATATAATACCAATTCAATGAAACTCACATGCTCCTTTTGGCAAAGCATTTTTTCTTTAAACAAAGATGTTGCATTCAGACTAGATATTACCAATTCCATGAATCTCATATGCTCTTTTTGGCAAAGCAATTTCCTTTTAAACAAAGATGTTGCATTTAGACAAGATACCAATTCAATAAAATTCACATGTTCTTTTTTGACAACATATTTTCTTTTTAACAAGAATTTTGCATTCAGGCAAAATATTACCCATTCAATGAAATTCACATGCTCTTTTTAGCAAAGCATTTTCCTTTCAGAAAACGATGTTGCATTCATAGAAAATATTACCAATTCCAGGAAATTCACGTACTCCTTTTGGAAAAGCATTTTCTCTTCAAATATGTTGCATTCAGACAAGATATAACCAATTCAATGAAATTCACATGTTCTTTTCGGCAAAGCCTTTTCCTTTCAAACAAAGATGCTGAATTCAGACAAAATAATACCAATTCATTGAAATTCACATTTTGTTTTCGGTAAAGCGTCTTCTTTTTAACAAAGTGTTGCATTCAGACAAAATAATACCAATTCAACAAAATTCACATGCTGTTTTTGGCATAACATTTTCCTTTTAAACAAAGACGTTGAATTCAGACTAAATAATACCGATTTAATAAAATTCACTTACTCTATTTGGCATACCATATCCTTTATACAAAGATATTGCATTTAGACAAGATATTACAAATTCCATGAAATTCATATGCTCTTTTTGGCAAAGCATTTTTACTTCAAACAAAGATGTTGCATTCAGAGAAGATGTTAACTATTCAATGAAATTCACATGCTCCTTTTGGCAAAGCATTTTCCTTTAACCAAAGATGTCGCATTCAGACAAGATATTACCAATTCCATGAAACACGCATGCTCCCTTTGGCAAAGCATTTTCCTTTTAAACAAAAATATGTTCCATTCACACAAAATAATTAAAATATTAACAATTCCATGAAATTCACATGCTCTATTTGGCATAGCACGATTTTCCTTTCAAAGAAGGATTTCGCATTCAGGCAAAATATTACCCATTCAATGAAATTTGGCAAGCATTTTCCTGACAAAGATGTTGCATTCACACTGAAAGATAGTACCAATTCAAGGAAACTAACCCGTGCTATTTTTCGGCGAGGCATTTTCCTTTAAACAAAGAGGTTGCTTCCAGACAAATTACTACCCATTCAATGAAACTCACATGCTCTTTTAGGCAAAGCATTTTCCTTTCAAACAAAGATGTTGCATACAGACAAGATATTAACAATTCAATGAAATTCACGTGTTCTTTTTGGCAAAGCATTTCCTTTCAAACAAAGATGTTGCATACACAGAAAGATAGTACCAATATAATGTAATTCACATGCTCTTTTTGGCAAAGCATTTTTCTTTATAAAACAAAGATGTTGCATTCAGACAAAATATCACCAATTCAATGAAACTGACATACTGTTTTTGGCAAAGCATTTTCCTTTCAAACAAAGATGTTGAATTCATATAAGATATTGCCCATTCAATTTCAATGGAATTCACATGCTCTTTTTGGCGTATCATTTTCCTTTTAAACAAGGCTGTCGCATTCAGACAAAGTATTACCAATTCAATGAAATTCACTTTCTCTTTTTAGGCAAGCATTTTAACACGCTGTTTAAGATGAAAATGTTATGAACATTTTGTGTTTTTAAAAAACAATCTCTCGCTCATACCTTGCATTTTGTTTTTACATTTTTACTTGTGAATGGTTCAACAGACGCATAAAGACAATTCATCAGCATAGCTGTACAATTGATCATTCAATGATTTATTAAGGACACTCTTTTGGAAAAATACTTTTAATCTTTTTCATAGCAATGAATTGATTCAATTTAAGCACCGTGGGTAATATATGGTCAATAATTTATAATCACAAAATTTGAGCGTGTAGCAAATTACTAGCAAGTCACATTTGAAGTCTGTACCGTGTACACATATAATATTATAATTAACAATAGGGTGTTGACCCAGAAAAAACTTCAACTTCAATTTCTATTTGCCATGATCATGAAATTTTGTCCGTTTCAAAAATAAATTTGTTTCATCTGAATTTATTACTGATTGTTTCATCCATTTACATGTAAATTATACAACTGCAATAATGTCTATCCTGGAGTATTTTGAAATTAGAAATTTTACTTTCTGTGTACCCTGTTTCTGAAATGTTCAGGAGGCGTTAAGGCCAGACATTACTGATTTTTAGTATCTTGGATCGACTGACTCTACAGATTTTCAGCCAACAAAATAAATCAGCTCACCCATGATTTGAATTGACAGACACAATTAAAAAGCAGCTTCTTTTTTGTCCTGTGCACCGACCTTGGAAAAGCAGTGAATAGATGATTCAAAAAGCTAAAAATTAATTATGTCGGCCTTAAAGACTTTTCACAAAAATCAAGATTCCTGAGAGTCTTGATGATATATATT
The DNA here is from genome assembly GCA_026936325.1 of Platynereis dumerilii. NCBI lineage: Eukaryota > Metazoa > Annelida > Polychaeta > Phyllodocida > Nereididae > Platynereis > Platynereis dumerilii. The sequence goes on from JAPTHN010000002.1 coordinate 49,030,472, forward strand.
TTTAAGTTTCTTCTGACTCCTGTTAGAGTCTGTAGCTTATTCAGCAGCAGCTTTTGATCGTCCCTTTTTGGCAAACCATTCGTTGCTCTTATCAGCTGCTACACCCTAGATATACAAAAAACAAATATTCTCAGAACGGATCATATCACAATTAAAGTCAACAAATTGAATTTTTCATGTAATTGCATTCAGAGTATCACTTAATTATCATAATTAAACATATTTAAGATATTTTTCTCCGTGATCCAATAGAATAGAATAGAATATAACTTTCTTGAATATAACATATTATTATTGAATCCCACAAGGGGTAATTTTGGTAAGATTCAATATAAGGTTACATTGAAACTATATATAGATGCAGTTTCAAAGTAATACCAGGAGGATATCAACATATACACTTAACAAGAATCCACGGATTCAAAACCGGCCTAGCGCAATGAAATTGAAGGTGCCATTGCTTAAACCACTGAGCAACTGATACTAGAAGATAGGAGAAATAGTTGATTGGAAGATGCTAGACTATTAGTATAGAATCAATGCAGTTGGAACAGATTTCTAAAAAAAAGGACAGATGGCTGTCAAAATGGCCGCCATCTTGGCTTAAACCACTGAGCAACTGATACTAGAAGATAGGAGAAATAGTTGATTGGAAGATGCTAGACTATTAGTATAGAATCAATGCAGTTGGAACAGATTTCTAAAAAAAAGGACAGATGGCTGTCAAAATGGCCGCCATCTTGGATTTCTCAACATGTTACTCATCCATACCCAAAGGCCAATACCTGTACCAAATTTGATAACTGTAAGTGAAATATTAAGGTCACAATGGTCAGTTCAAGAATGAAGAAAGATGGCTGCCAAAATGGCAGCCACAAAGTGGCTGCCATCTTGGATTTCTCAACATATTCCCGTCTGTTACCCACAGCCCTATACCTGTACCAAATTTCAAAACTCTTAAGTGAAATATTGAGGTCACAATGGGCAGTTCAATAAATGAAAAAAAGATAGCTGCCAACATTTATCGACATGTTCCCAATCGATACCCAGAGTACCATACCTGTACCAAATTTTATAACTGCAAGTGAAATATTAAGGTCACAATGGGCAGTTCAAGAATGAAGAAAGATGGCTGCCAAAATGGCCACCACAAAATGGCAGCCATCTTGGATTTCTCGACATGTTCCCAATCCATACCCAGAGTCCCATACCTGTACCAAATTTCATAACTGTAAGTGAAATATTAAGGTCACAATGGGCAGTTCAAGAATGAAGAAAGATGGCTGCCAAAACGGCCACCACAAAATGGCAGCCATCTTGGATTTATCGACATGTTCTCAATCCATACCCGGAGTCCCATACCTGTACCAAATTTCATAACTGTAAGTGAAATATTAAGGTCACAATGGGCAGTTCAAGAATGAAGAAAGATGGCTGCCAAAATGGCCGCCACAAAACGGCAGCCATCTTGGATTTCTCGACATGTTCCCAATCCAAACCCAGAGTCCCATACCTGTACCAAATTTCATAACTGTAAGTGAAATATTAAGGTCACAATGGGGAAAAACCTTGTCTGTCATCGCCAAACGTGGTTTACATCTGGTTTGTGGTTGCAAGCTTGTGGTTGCAGTTTATGCCTACTGTTTATGGTTTCATCTAATCCATTTACAGCTCCTGTATTAACCGGCCTCCGCTGTTAGGCCGGTTAAAATGGAAGTTTTGCAAAGGCAAATGAATACATTTTTACAACTTTCTTCTGCTGATCAGCATATTTATTTAATATCGACATGACATGAGCAACATTATTATTTAGACAAGCATGCATAGTATTTACATACCTCATCAAGTAATGCGTCAGCTTTAGGATCGACTTGAGACAATTCTCTGAATGCTTCATCTCCAACAAAACAGATTTCATGGCCGTCCTTGCAGAGAAAAAGCATTAAGGTCTTATTTATTATGTTGTGTTTGTTGTGGAAAGGGAAATTGAGTATATACAGTTTGTCTCACAACATGCGAACTGGTGTTTGGCTTGACTCCTCAGCATCTACGGGTCACACAGTAGAAATACACATACTCACTGTTAGAATAGCCATTTTGTAATGTGTCTATCACCCTTTTGTGCCGTTTTTGTCAGATTTTTGACAACGACCGTCCATACCAGAAACAAACCTAACAGAGTCTTTCCTATTCTGACACAAGTATTTCCAGATACCAAATGTAGAATGCTCTTACTTAATTGGCTTGCTAACTTCATTTTTGGTATCAGCCAATCAGAAAAGTTCTTGCAAAGGATTTGTAAGAACTTCTCCGATTGGCTAACTTTAAAAGTGACCTATTTTTCGTCCAGATGAAGTTTGCAAGCTCAGTCAGAGCATGGACCAGGCTGAATGGTACCTTTGAATATACTGGTGTCAAGTAAGACTAGCTTTAGTAGGCTTGGTCCTGTGGTATAGGTTATAAATCAAAACAGACATCTTACCGGATCTGCCAAGATGACAACAGCTACGGTAGCTTTACCAGGGGTGTCCAGGCGTGTGTAGGGAGTGAGGATTTTCTCTCCAGCGGCAGTCATCGAAGATTCAATGTCCTTCAGTTGAGATTCTGGACATGAGAATGCAACTCTGCCGAATGCTGTGGCATGTTCCACTGGTCCCTCAATTTCAAGAAGTTCCAAACGACACTAAAATGAAAATTACAGACAGATTGGTGATTTTGTCTTTTTAAGCCCTGTGCTTATGCACCTGGTAGCCTAATTGGGACACTCAGTAGGAGGTTACAGCATGAGATGAAGGATAACTGAAACTGTTGTCCAACATAAGTCAAGAGCGGGAATCAAACCCAGGACCCAGAAATTAAAATTCAATAAATTGTATTTAATCTCCATATATTATTGTTGTGTTCTCAAGCTTACTGCAGCATCAAGCCCACTGTACCAAAGCAACGGTCTCTCTGGCTGGAGAGTTAGAGCTGGGGTAATGCTTGAAGCCTTGAACACCTGGGGATCTTACTGGGGTTGCATGCAAGGTGAGAGTGGAGCTATGTTTAGACACACAGACATATCCAGTACTGCAGAGCCTCCCTTGGTGGAACCTACAACTACATGATATTATCTAAAAATTTTAGATAATATGGAGATAATAGTGACAACAAATATTGATCAATAACATTGAGGCACATGTATGCCCTAGTAGCCCTACTAAGAAAATTATAAGCATGATCATGAAGGAATGAGAATAGAATGAATTGCATGTATAGGCCCTATCCCATTAATCTCTTAAGTCTTTTGATTTCCAAATTCCATTTTTGTTGTACACCAATTATATCCTCGTAAATTAAAATAATAAGATTTGAAACTTGCCTGCTCATCCCCATAACCTAGTTCAGCAGATTTCTCCTTCTGTTCATAAAGTTTCATCCCACATTTATTGTTCCAGTAGTCTGCAATTTAAAAAGCATAACATACAGTGGCAGCAGTATTATATCAAAGCATTCAATTGAGTGAATGACATGATTATTTGCAGAAGTTTTGATAGCTTGTGAGTGTACTACATAAATGTAT